>CM057009.1:184700319-185324331 GCA_029891345.1 Dryococelus australis | reverse complement strand
AAAGAATAACCCAGAAAAATCGGTCAATATTTACACCATTGATGAAAACGATAAAGACTTTTCCTTCTTGAGTGACCTCTGAAGAAAAGAACGATCATATAGACTTGCTGCTTTTGTCAGAGGAAGAGACATCCCAAGGCTGCCACATTTCAAATTTATCTAGACTTGTACAATCCCACACCTCATCGTGGCACAGTGCATATATTCAAAAGATGCCTGATGCATTTCGGTGATAATACACGAGTGTCTCGGCTAAAAGGTGAACAGTATCTGGCTGAACACAAAAATTTGCTGCCCTGGATATGCACCTCTTCGTTCTAATACACCACAGCCTGTAAAGGATGGCAGGCCTCCAGTGCTCTGCTTCAGAAATATTCAGCACCAGTGTAAACTAACCTTTGTGATTTACTCAGATTTAAAAGCTGTTTTGGTACCGATTCAGACCTGCCAACCTGATCCTGAGAAGGCATTCCCGATCACATACCAGACACACGAAGCTTACAGCATCTGTTTTTTTTCGTGCATGTAGAAAATATCATTCTTGTAACATGATATCAGAACTGCCACAAGAACTTATCCTCTACACAGGGATGGTTGAGCCGGAGATTTTTATTGAGAAAATCGTTGCGATCAGTGAGAAAGTGAAGACGATCTACGAGAGTTTGCTGAAGATGCTACCACTAAATCCAGCACAAAATTCATCATATCTCTATTCATCAAGATTCTGCCACTACGGAGGAAGCTTCGGCTACGATAATGTGAAGGTACGGGACCACTGCCACTTTAGCGGCAAGTATATTGGAGCAGCCTGTAACAACTGCAATTTGCTCAGAAGACGACCGAGGAGGCTTCCGGTATTTTTTCATACCATGACATTTATATGAAACTGTAATCATCAGAGAACTGGCATATGACAACAAGGACATCGCCATCGAACTACATAATGGAAAAAAGACGTTTACTTTCGGAAAATTGCTTGGAGAGAAATTCGGCATTCAATTTATCGACAGTTTCCGTTTCATGGCCAGCAGCTTGTCGATCCTGTAAGGAAACCTGCTGGCAAACAAGTTCAACAGTACATCTTAATTCTTCAGTTTCGATGCACTGGGTATACTAACAAGGAAGGGAGTCTTCCTGTATGATCATATCGACTGCATCGAGACTGGATGACAGAGCTACCATCGAAGATTAAGTTTTATAATAGGCTGACAGATGCGAACATAAGTGATGCCGAGCATTCTCATGAAACAACACGATACAGTATCAGCGAGAGAAAATGTAATACAGTACTACGGAGAAAAAATACACAGTACAATACTGGAAGAAAATATTGTGATAAAAAATTAACAGCAAGAACAATATACGTGCTACTGTATTGACCGGCAAACCAACCCAATTTTTTAAAATAATTATACATGCCACCCAAAACATGATAAGAGATCAAATATGGGACAGCAGGTTCAACACCTTGTCCAGGTTCAACACCTGGTACCCACCCCTCATTATACAGGCGGAGACATGCGGATAGCAAAACAAGATCTCATAACGTATAGAAATCCTCCTGCACCACAAGTAACACACACACACACATGCATATATATATATATATATATATATATAGACACACACATATGGGAGAAGTACATTTGTCCAATAAAAAAATTATCATCTCACAAAAAGTAGTACAGGGAGAAAGAGTAATTTTACTCAGTGTTTGTCATGACAAGGAATAATTTCCAACTCTCACTAAAACCTGGCAACCAATACAATTATATATATATATATATATATATATATATATATATATATATATATATATATATATATGTGTGTGTGTGTGTGTGTGTTTCACATATGCGAGTGAAAACATTATTCCCCGACTGCCAGAAAAATGCTGATCTGTCAGCAGCATTTTGAGGGGAAATCGGGCTATGAGATATGCCTACCCGACCTCATAAACCCTTTTCTCATTGGCTGCAACGAAAAATCGAATTCCTATTGGCGGCGCGGGAGACTGAAACTTGAACTATGAACAACCCCAATTTCCATTGGCGACGAAGGAAAGCTAACTTTGCACTTTTGCAAAGTGTCGATATCCCATTGGCCATGAGGGGAAATTGATTCTGTATTCCCCACACGTGCCGATCTCCCATTGATGGTTCAGGGGAGTTGGAATTTATATTCATCCCGCACATCGTTCTCCTATTGGTCGCCAAAAGTGGGAGAGTGGGAATTGAGGAAAAATTAACGAGAGGAGGGGTAAGAATTCATGGTAAAATCTAGTCTCATACTCGAGATGCATAACATTGCCAAAGTCATATCATGAGAGATAGAAAATTATCATTTCATCTTACTCGCACAATCTGAGTCGTCAGTTCCGATAATTTACAGTATGTGGGAGTCTCGCGAAGAGTACGGAGAAATCCTAAAAGAAAACGTGCGACAGGTACAACTAACCCCACCTTCCCGCTCGTGTCGACATGCCTACAGAAAACGCCTTCCTTCAGGGGCGAGGGTGTTGTGAATAACCAATAAAAGTAGCCAGTCTCATCAGAACATTCTTGCATCATTGCTAAACGTATCGGAAACTCTAGCAGGCGAGAGGAGATCTGTGACGCCAGCAATTCTCGCCGCTGTCGGCATTCACCGGATTCCCAGAAGGGGGTAGACAGCCACAAGCCCATCATTCCAGGAAGAGGGGAGGGTGAGATGGGTCTCCGATTACAGCGCGGACATCTGAGTCGTTGCCAGCTGCGGCATGTAACACTGCCCTCTCCTTAAGTCTGTTTGCCCCTAACAGACTGTACAAAATAAGGACCTTCGTAAAGCACCAGTCGGTCGATGTGGACAACCTTAGGCATTCCTGAGAGCCCTGTCAGCAAATCCTGCAGACCACATCATTTATCAACTTCAAGATCCTGTAGGGGCCTTCCCAAGAATTCTGTAGCTTCTGCCAAAATCCCTTCTTCCTTTGAGGGTTGTACAAACATGCCAGCTGTCCTTCTTGAAAAGTCTCCTCAGGTTTTCTTTTGTCGTATCGTGTTTTCATTCTGTCACAGTTAATTTTAAGGTGCTTCCGGGCAAACCCATGAATATTGGTTAACTTCTGACATAATTTAATATCATATTTCGGAATGGCTGCTTTTTCCTCCACTGGACGTCCAAACAGCAGGTCACCAGGTAGGCGGAGCTCTCTTCCAAACAGCATACTTGAAGGTGTTACCCTTGTGGACTTGTGGACGTCCGAGTGATATGCGAGGAAAAATAAGGGTACCTAAGAATTACAATCCCTGTGATTGTCATCTACGGAGATAGCCATATACTTTTCCAGGGTACGATTTAGCCTCTCACCTATTCCATCCGACTGAGGTGGTAATGCTGTGGTTCGGGTTTTCTTCATTCCTAAAATCCTTGTTACGTCTTGGAAAAGAGTTGCTTCAAAATTTCGTCCTTGGTCCGAAAGAAGCTCCAGTTGCACTCCGAACCTGAAGAAAATGTGCTTAACAAGAGCATCAGCTACTGTGCCTGCCTCTTGATTTGGCACCAGTATGACCTCAGGCCACTTTGTGAAATAGTCTTGTGCTACCAGAAGGTATCTATTTCCCCTCTCAGTGATTGGTAGGGATCCGAGAATGTCAACTGCCATCCACTCGAATGGAGTCCCAACATTGTTCTTCTGGAGGGGACTGCATCCCTTAATCATCGGACCCTCCCTTGCAGTACATCCATCACACAGACAGCACCACTTCTGAACATCTTACTGACAATGCAGCCAATAGAATCTTATTCGGACTCTGTCAAGTGTCTTATTTATACCGAAGTGACCACCTGCTGCTCTGTTGTGCAGCTCTCTTAGCACTTCTGGGATTCAGCACTCTGGTAACACCAACTGTAAATGACTCTGTCTCCCATAGTTACTTTCCCAATTCATAAAAAGCACACCATTATTTATAAGAAGGGAATTCCACTGTGCCCAGTATGCCTTAAATGTTATGCTTAGGATAGATATCTCCTCCCATCTGGGTCGACAGCCAGTTTCCTTCCATTCCAAAATTGGATGTAAGGTGGGGTCACTACCTGAACACCAACTTTCTCCTCCTGGCATTCGCAATGATGACATAATGGTTCGCATGGTCTCCTGGAGAGTGCATCTGCATTGCTGTGAAGGCATACAGACGTGTGGTGTATTTCAAAATTATATTCTTGTTCTGTATCCACCGGGCTATTTGACCTTCGGGGTTCTTGAAATTTAGTAGCCAACATAATGAAGCATGGTCAGTTCTTAGGATGGAGTGTCTGCCATAAAGATATGTATGAAAATGTGCAATTGCCTTCACCACTGCCAAAAGCTCCCTGCATGTCACACAGTAGTTCCTCTCAGGCTTGTGTAGCACCTTACTGAAGTATTCCAATGGCCGCTCTTTTCCATCTTGGATCTGAGATAACACAGCACCGATTCCAGCATCACTAGCATCAGTATCCAGATTAAATCTACCCTTTCTACTCGGGAAGCCCAGTACTGAGGGAGATATCAGAATTTTCTTTAGTCTATTGACAGCAATTTCGCACTCTGGGGTCCACCAAAATTTTATTTTTGCCTCAGTAAAATCATGCAGAGGTTTGGCGATAGTGGTGAACCCAGGCACAAATCGAAGGTAGTAAGCACATAAGCCCAGAAAACTTCGATTTTCAGTTTTATATTTTGGTAGAGGCCAGTCTCTTATTGCTCTGGTCTTCTCAAGGTCTGTTTCAATCCCATGGGCTGATACTACATGGACAAAGGAATTAATTTCATTTTGGAAACGGTGGCATTTCTTAGGAAACAATTTCAGATTGGCCACAGTCACTTTCTGAAACACAGAATCAAAGCATGCCAGGTGCTGTTCAAAAGTTCTTCCTGTGACAACAATGCCGTCTAGGCACACCTGACAAATATCTAAGGGCAGAACTTTCTCAAATGGTCGTTCAAAGGTGGCATGGGTATTGCATAGCCCAAAGGGCATAAACTTGAATTGCCAGGTTCCTTTTCCTTGGACAGAAAAGGCAGTATTTTCCTTGTCTAGCCGGGCCACCTCGCACTGCCAATACCCGCTCTTCATGTCTAGAGTAAAAAAACACTGTGAACCTGCTGGGCTATTCAGGGTGAAAGAAGGGAATAAATGGAAAATTATTGTTAAACCTATTTACGATTCGATTAAAAAGAAATGCCCCTCACCTAAAAAGGGGAAATATATAAAGAAGTATACTGACAACCCCAAAGAATACATATGGATGGATGATGTTAGGATGCTTATTGATCGACTTCTCGTTATTTATGGCGAAGAGAATGCTAGAAATGATAACTATTACAATGAAAAAGTTGGAATAATGAATATGCTCAACATAAAGTTTAGTGACTTTGTTGTGGATAATCCAAAAGGTATACCATATCTGATACGAATGTTAAACACAATAACACATATTTTTTGTACTCGGAGCATCGCGGAAAAGAGTTACTCAATGACATAATAAATTTGCTACCTTTTGAGTTGCATGCACCCGGTTATCAGTACTCAGGCCCGGGTACCAGACTAAAAGAGAGAATTGAGCATGGTGATAAACCCATTAATCCACTAGATGAGGCTGCAATGGAACATTATATAGCTTATCATCATCATAAAGATCTAGCTGAAAGACATGCAGCTGACAAATAACTAGAAAATAAAGCGTTCAAATGATTGTTAAGTTCAGATGCTGATCTCAATGAGAGATTGTGGGCTGCTGTTACTGGATCTGCGATGCATATTAAACGTAAACTTGGCTGGGGAAATAAAACAAAATGATAAAAAATTTGTTATAATAAATTAAAGTAAAAAACATTGTATTTCAAGTTCCTAACGAGGAGTTGAAGGGTTTGAATATTGATTCTTTCCTAACGAAAGACCAACTGGATCGTAAAAACAAGAAACTAATGGAGGACAAAGGGAGGGCTATCACAATTTCACTTCCACAGCTTAAGAAAATGTCCAAAGAATTGAAAACTGTAAATGGTTTGACAGTTCACAAAGGTGGATTTTTACCCTTAATTTTCGCAGCATTGAGCAGTGCTCTAGGAGCATTAGCTGGCATGCATCAACTATCGCTACATCAGTAATTAATGCCAAGAAGAAAAACCAAGAATTGGAAGAACAACGCAGACATAATTTAGCTATGGAGGAATACGGCAAGGGATTGAAGAAGTGGAGTAAGAATGTTAAAAAAAAAAAAATTAACTCCACTCAGTAACTTTGATATTGATCAAATGGTTAAAAAAATTAAACATTAAGAATTTCCGGGATGTATTTATGATCGATGGGCTACTTAACACGCCACTCGATAATGAATGAGGGATTGTTAATCTAGATGTTTCGACAAACTCTGGTACACGCTGGGTATGCTATTGGAAAAAAACAAACAACAAATATTATTTTGATTCATTTTGCGGAAATCCACCGCGACAATTAATAACATATCTCGGAAGTAATATTTTTTATAAAGACGATAGAATTCAAAATTTCAATCAAATAACTTGTGGTGATTTGTGTGTAATTCTGCTAAATCTCTTTTCACATAATTTTGAATTTCCAAAAATTATTTCACTATTAATAAACTGTGGATATACGCGGAAATGCATTAATGAGCTCTTGGATTGAAGATCAAATTAAAGAACGAATGAACAATGATGAGAAGATCAGCCCCTATGATTCTGTTTCCAACACACAGTAAAACGACTTTATAATCACACTGACAATAAATAAAATATCATTGGATAAAGCCTATTTCACTTACTTGGAAGTAGATAATAATATAGATTTTGAACAAAAAAGACTAAGACATGTGGGAAACCCCATTGCACCGATGGATGCAAACAATTTAGAGTACTATCAGAAAAACAGAATTAACATTATTCGTTTAGTTGGGAAATACAATTCAAAAGAAAAAATATTTTACTTTGATAACCGAATAGAGTATTTTTTTATGAGAGATGGGACTATAGTTGAAATAATAATAAAACCAGAAAAATATAAAAGTGTTATCAACTGTTATCATGAGCGGAAAAAATTGACAAGCATAAAACTTTTGAAGTAAACCCTGATGATATGATATATTTTAAAATACCAAAAGCCCACAATGTACCCGAAGGTATAATTGTGTTTACTGAAATAGTTATGGTATATTAATACGTTTAAAAATATCAGATTATGTTAGTGTTTAATAGAAGCACTTCCATTAAAAACAAAACTTACAATCTAAGAATTTAAAAAGTCTTTATTTTTATTACCGTACTTGCCATTATTTAACTTACGAGTCATATCTATTGTAAAAAAACCATATTCATTATTCCAAAATTTTGAACACGTCTCCCTAAATTTCTGAAATGACATATCACCACCAACAAAATCACTATGAATATGTATCGTCCTGTCTAAATATGCAAAGAAAATTGGCATTGTCTCTTATAAGCTGCTTAGGTACTTTTGAGTATGTCTGAGCTAAATAGAAGCAATCAATATCTTTATGTCTACCGTCAGTAAAGTAATACCTTAACATATTTTTATTTTCAAGTATGGTATCATTGGAAACAACTACAGACTCTTAATGACATTCATTTACATCAACCATTTCTTCATTTGATGGAAAGAAGTATGCTATTGGTTCATTAAATAATTTTGATGCTACATATATATCTTTCTTTAAATTGATATATTTTGGTTGGTCCAGACTTTTTGAACATACATAGAGAGTACCAAATTCCAACCATCCCTGAGCATATATAAAATTATCTATCATAAGTGTAGTTTTCCCACAGTTACTAGGGCCCACAAACACCTAATATTATTAGGTAATAATTCTCCGTGATGTTTTGCCGATACAGTCTTGTCTGGTATTCTTATTTTAATATCCCAGTCTACATGTTTCTTGCTCATTTATTAATAGGTTTTTTAATGATGTAATAAAAGAGTAAAGTATTTAAATTAATAGATAACAAATCAGTGTTGAAGAAGAGACGACACTACCCTCTAGAGATAGAGGGGCACTCATTGGCTTTAGTTCAGTTCTATACTACTTATCTAACATATAACATTATCTCTGAGAGAAATATGCTATATTTTGTGGCCCAGAATGATACAGAAACATCAATTGATATTCCAGTTGGTCAATATAGCTTAAAATATGTTGAAAAAACTATAAAAGCAATTATTTCAGTTAGTGTAGATTAAATGGGTGGGAAAGAAAATGATATATCTTTCGAGCTGGATAAAATAACAAACAGAGTGAAAGTAAAATCTACGCTTAAATTGCAGTTTGGAAAACGGGGTTCAATAGGAAAACTTTTGGGTTTCGTTGAAAATAAAACTCTGAAAGCATATGTGTATCATTATGGCGATATTATTCCAAAATTTGCTCAATTTGAAACAATAAATATACACTGTAATATAGTAAATTGTATGATATTAACACATGATGAAAATAACCATAGAGAAACTAGCATAATTGCCACTTTTAAATCAAGAACAACATTTGGATTTGGCGACACGATCTGTTATGAACCATCTTATCCATTATTTTTCCCAGTGCTAACAAATCAAGTTAAAGAAATAATAGTTGAAATTAGGGATGAAAAAAGGTAAGTTAATTAACTTCGATTTGTCTGAAAAAACAGTGGTATTAGAGATGAAGCCGTAGATATTTTTTTGGGTTGGAAGTAGTCATATACTATATATTAAAGTTTCGTGTTATAAAGATGAATAATATTTCCATAGAAAGTGTAATGAAAGAACTCAATGTTGTGGTTACTTTAATGCATCGAATTTGGAGATGTGCATCTAATTTTTTAATTAGACTATGTTGTAACACACTGCCGAAGTCAGAGCGATAATTGTGTTTTAATGATTGGATAACCTTTAAAACTTTATAGAGATATGAGCATAAATAAAAATCAACTGGTGTCTAATACCACGTTCGTTTACTCTTTAAAAAACCGAATAGAATGCTTTTGTTTAACACCACAATCCTCCATTCCATCATATGCAAAATTTATACCACCACGATTAACACCATCTAAAACTTTTTCGCTGAAAATCCGAAGATATCTGTCTGGCAAGGTTACTTTAAAATTGCCAGAAGTGTATCCATACTGTGTATCAGATATTTCAAGCATGGTATATGGGATAGGTCTGTCCGATTGTAAGTTCGGAAAGTTTCTTAAATTGTTGGGTTCCGTTCAATACATTTAGCAACTGGTCCATCTTTACTATGGGCAATATATTTTTTTTTTTTACGTATTCAGTTTTCTTGAGCCGCTCTTTGCAACTTTTTGCAGTCACTTTTTGCAGTTGCACTCTAGCAACTTTTGCAGTCACTTTTTGCAGCTGTGCTCGAACCGGCACCTGGTGTTTTGAATGAGGAAAACAAACGGTAATTTTTCTGATGGTTTTCTGATGGTTTGGGCATTCAATTTGCTGTTGGTTTTCTGATAACTGGGGGCTGTGCTCGAACCAGCATTTCTATACTACTGACATTCAGTAGGAAACTACTGTGAAGCTTCTGGAACATTTGGAAGAACCTGTGAGACCTACTTGCAAAACCCTATTGTGGCTCCCTCTTCAAAGTGGATAGCAGGGTGAGACAAATTAATGATCCTAGCAGGCAAACTGTCCGATTTTGAAGAAGTCAATGTCCTGGCTACAATGACACCATTGGGTAAAATGCCACCTTACTAGGCTGGTTCGATTATGCCCAATCGCCTGACAAATTTTCCCTGGCAAATGCCTGGAATAACAACTTCGATAGAAGCAGGGATCACAGTTGACTGATTACACACTACTGGGGAGCTCATTGGCGAAGATAAATATCGTCGTGTTGACTCTACCATCTCGGTATTACTACATGTAACACCCCCAGTCGAGTATCAATACATCATTACAGCCTATGTAAAACATCAAGACCCAAAATGCATTCGTCCTTTATTTCTGCTATGTATATATCATGCTCTATCCCAAGCTTACCGAGCTGTACCAGTACCCTTATCTTGCCTTTGACTGGTGTGGTCTCGCCCATTTCTGTTGTTAAATAGCCATGATCCATGTTCTTATCAGATGATCGCTGGAGGGAAGGCCCAAGAATGTCGGGTCTTACCACTTTATAGTCGCTGCTGTGTCAACGACGATCTGACAAGAAACATAATCTAGGCTCCCCTCCACCAATATGATTGAAATCTTGTTTTATTGAATGCATCTGCAAAAGCATTGGGGCCTTCCCTCCAGCAATCACTGATCTTTACCCTTCAAGACCTGAATTTACAAGTTTCCCGAAAACATTGCACTCTCGCCTGCCCCTTGGCATCTACTCCCTGGATGTTGCTGCTGCTGCTTCCGCTGCTGCTGTTGTTGCTGAGAACAGTTGGCTCTTAGGTGCCCTGGCTGTCCATATGTCCAACATTCCGGCCATTTGGGTGGGGGATGGCGAGTCTCCGTAGTGTGCACCCTGGAGGCGATGTCCCTCAACATCCCCTTTATGCGGTTGTCCTCCCTTTCATAAAGCATCACTGTCCACATTGGACGTCGGGGAACTGATGACTGCCGTGCTGACTTCACTTCCAGTGCTCGGGCCAAGTCAACCTGCATGGTGTGAGTGCAGTTAACCGCACAGCTTGCCGCATGTCAGTGTCAGCGATAGCGTCTACGAAGAAGCCGACGGCGATGACATCTCGTGCCTCTTCCGAGCATCCCTCTGGAGATAGGTGCGACAGCCTTACAATGTATTGCCACAGCTCCTGCAGTGGTTCGCTGGGTCGCTGGATGCGGCCTCGCAGTAAGGCATGGTGGGCGTGTCGCGGGTACCAGTCGCCGAATCGCAGCTCCAAAGCCGACACCAATGTTGAGTATTCTAGACGATGTCGTTCTGGCAGCGACTACAGTATGCTTAATGCTGGTCCCCTCAGTATAGCTGCCAGGTAGTACGCCCACTGCTCTTCAGTCCAGCCATTCAGGGTAGCCAAGATCTCGAATTGGTGCCGGTACTCACGCCAAAGTGTCTGTCCATCGTAGGGGGAGGTCTTAATTGCGACGCCTTTACCCGCCCCTGGCTGGGATGTTCCAAACTGCAGAACTGTTGCGCCACCCCTGCGGTAGCTACACTGACGACGACTTATACATTCTTCTTGGTGCTGGCACTCGTCGTCTCGGTGGTCACCAATCTCGGCTCCTCTTCCGCCCCTGCATTTCGTCTCTCCTGCTGCTGCAAGAACTCCTGCCACTCCTTCTTGAGGGCGCTCATTTCATGTTTCATTTCTTGCTCAATACTGTCCTTCCTATCATTCACACTGTCTATTCTCCCGGTCACACTCTCGATCTTCTTGCCCACACAGTTTATTTTATTGTTCACAAACTCGCTTACACCTTCTATCTTTCTGTCCACATTCTCATTCATACTGTATATTTTCCTATCTACACTGTCTATTTTTCTATCTACATGTTTGTTTACACTTTTTTCCCTATATTCTAGCACACTAACACTAACACTAAAAACAGATTCGCTGATATTATTAACAGATTCGCTAACACTATCTATTTTACTATTTATAATTTGATTAACACGACTAATTTAAATATTTACATTACTAATTTGACTATTTACACTACCAATTTGACTATTTACAGATTCTCTGACACTACTTATTTGGCTACTCAGTCCTTCGATCAAGGCACGAAGTTCTTCCATGTCTGCCGAAATTTTTCTGGTTAGCATTTACAAATTTCTTCTTTATAATTTTTTCTTATTTTATTTACAATATCTACAGCAAATTTCTCTGAACTCAAGTTCTGACAATAAATTGAAATCACTTATTGTTCACAATTGACACCAATTAATATAATTTATAATTATGACAACGAAATCAATTATATTAAATAATTAAAGATCAGTCCCAATATACAGCGTATAAACCTCTTCAAATATGATATAAAATAGGTGTCCAAATTAACAGTTCGAATATTTACAATAAAGTCGGTGTTACACTTCCATTCAGCCCCACCTCAGTTCAGTCCATGTCAGGCCAGTCGCAATGTTCAAGAGTCCTCCAAACGCCCTCACACACCGTAGGCTTCACTCGTTGGTTTCACACCCTCTCGTCCATTCACGCCACAAACACTTCACCCTTCGTCGTCACACAATTTCCTGTCGTCGTCCACACTCCACTTCGCTCACGCACACTCGCCAGATGGCCTTCGTCAAAGACTCCTGGCCGCTGGGCTGTAGCAGTAGATATAGTGTCTTAGGCCGCCGCCTAGAATCTTCCCCAACTTGCGTGATGCGTGGCGGAGGGCTGAGGCGCCAGCCAGTCTCACCAGATCATTCTTGCATCGTCGCTAAATGTATCGGAAACTTTAGCAGGGAGAGGAGGTCTGTGACGCCAGCAAGTCTCGCCGCTGTCGGCATTCACGGGATTCCCAGAAGGGAGAGCAGACAGCCACGAGCACATCGTTCCATAAAGAGGGGGAGGCGAGGTGGGTCTCAGATTACAGTGCGGGACATCTGAGTCGGCGCCAGCTGCAGCACGTAACAGTATATATTTTTGCAAAAATAATATTTTCGAAAATCGTAAAATTGACTGGATGAAGGAAACCAAGTGATTTGCAAGTTTTTTTAATTTTTTTTACGATAGTAAAATTTTAATTTTATGTAAAAATCACGCTCCCAGACAATTTTTTTTCGCGAATGAAAATCCTCGGATAGCAGAATCAATACCCCTTACATCATCCGTGGAAGATAAACATCAGCATTGTAGTGGCAAACAATTTAAGCTAGAAATGAGAATTTTGCCTCCCATCCCAGCTTAGGAAATCTGGTTTAAGAGTTTTTCAAGTTTTCTCCAACTTTCAGCGACTTTTTTTGTGCGCTTCCATCACACTTCCATGCTGGTGGGAAAAAAATGTGTGCCCGAATTTTTTCGTGTATTTAATCGATGCTATAATAGTAGTATTTAAGTTCTTGACTAAAAAACTTTTATGTTGTGGGTAATGAATCCAGATAGTAAAAATATATATACAGAGCTGCATTCCTTCCTTCCACATTCGTACAAGTGAATGATCGCATAGCTGTTTTGAACTTGCATATGTTAATGTAGGTCAGGGGAGAAGCTGAGCGCTGATGAGATGCAAGCAAGGCGAGCGCTAGGGCCAAGGCCACAGCTCGCATATATCATGTATAGAACTAATAGGTTATGAGTTTCTATTTTTTTATAATGGAGAAACACTCGTTGCACCTTAAAATATTTGCTTTACGCAAAGAAAATAAATTAATTTCCAACTGTTGAAGAATTTTGACGAGTATTGTTTCTCAGAAAGTGTTGGGAAATCTTGTATAATCAGCCATGCCCTTTTATGTTAATGAAAACATTATATATAAGAGACTGTACAGTATTCATATTTTTTTGCATGCATACACGCTCTTTTATTTAAAGGTGTTGCAATCTCATACGAACAGTTCAGATTAAATGCAAAGATAGACTTTGTGCGCGTGTTTAAAAACAAATACAGACACGAAGTATAAAAGTTTCAGCCCGCATGGCTTTGCAACTCGCATTAGGATGTAGGAAATAATCATAGCTAGATGAACCCTTAACATTTTTTTACATAAATATCGGCTGCAACCAGTCGTTCGCATTACTAGAGGTCTGTGTACGTTTGTCGCTTAAAATTACAATGAGGGGGGGGGGGTGGACATACACTCAGCTTACTCGTTCTCGCGAGCCTTATCATCTGCTTCGGCTGAAAGAAAAAAAGACGCTTCGAAAATATTTTGCTTCTTTCATGCTTTACAGCAAACATAAGCCCTAATGTACGTCTCCCACTATGGCAAGCAGGGTTCGATTCGTGGTAGGTGTATGCCAAAACACTTACTTTCACAGGGTACTCTGTAATACATTGTCTTCTGTTTACTGATATCACCACATGTGTTTCCGTCCAGCATCGAGTTAATATTTTTGGTGTGATCTGCTGGGCTCGAGAACCTCGTGTGGCAACTTCACGATGAGCTGTCTTCCACAAGGTTCTGCACCGTATTGCACAGCTTTTTTGCAGGTAATTAAAAAAATATATATTCACGAGTTTTTAATGCGTATTTTTCCTTTGTTGTCCAGTCTCCAAACCCGCGGGCTCGAGCCAAGGTTAGTAAAGAGAGGCTGCCTCAGACGGGCGCGCATCTTTCTGTGCAGGTAGTGTGGTGACATCTGGTCAAGTCCACCACCTCGACCTTGGATACGACCTTTCTCTCAGTCTAGACGAACACGCTTTCACAAATATACCTTTCTCTGCGGACGAAATCGTTCCCGTCATGGCAGTGTCGTTGCAAGCGTATTTATAGTTTCATCTTTCCCTGCACGACAAAATTGGTCACGTCGTGGCAGTGTCGTCACGCACTTTTTACACTTTCATCTTTCCATGCTTGACAAACATCAGCTCGTGCAGTGTGCGTTGATGTACGGCCATTTTACAACATTAATACAGTTCCAGTAATAGTTTGCTGTGTAACATAATGCCCGGGGCTGGCTGTGTCGTAGCTGTATGTTAAATTTGTCGTGACAAGACAACAAACATAAAATATCACAGATTCCCAAAAGAAAGAGTGTTAAGAAGCCAGTGGGTGCAACACTACAAAATACAAGATAAATTTATTCCTAACACGTCATATGTTTGCTCAGATTATTTTATTGTTGAAGTCTATGAGAAAGATCTACAGGCCGAACTGTCTAAAACCGAACGTAAGAAATTTTTTCAAGAAATCTGCTTTGCCATCTTAAAAGTTATATTTTAATCAGCATACTCATCGGGAGGATGCAAATTATATCGAACATAATTTAAGGTGCGATTCAAGACAAAACAGAAAGATAACAACAAAACTGATAAACGAATCAGAAGAAATAAGTTTAATTGAATCCAGCAGCATCAGTGATCGAAGTAAAGTAGGAAATGAAGACGAAGTTCTGAGGAAAGAAAGCGAAATTCTGAAAAATAAAATATTACTTTTAGAAAATATAATTCTTTCCGACAAAAAAAATTAAAAAATAAAGAAATAAAATCAAAACTGGAGACAAATTGCGAACAATTCTAAAGAATCAAAAAAATGTTTTCAAGTTTTGTCATGATTGTTTATGAAAAATTAAATTGGGCTACTTCTTGGAATAAAGAGGCACGTCGTGGACTAATAAAGAATTATCAATGGTGATCACGTTAAGGTATATAATCAAACGTTGCTACATTTGTATGAAGAAGAAACATAACATTCGTTTGCAAGGTATCTCGACACTTGATAGGTTGGCATCGTCTTTGGGAATGCGTCAAGGCCTAATCCACCACATGTTTCAATATCTTGAAATTGCCGGATCAAAACTGAATGATAAAGAACATATTGCGGTCCTACAATATGATCAAATTAAAGTTAAGAGAAATCTAGAATGCGATGTGAAAATTAATTAAGTTGTCGGCCCTTTTTCCCATATGCAGGTTTTAATGGTTCGAGGTTTGTTTTCTATGGGGAAGCAGGCAGTATACGTTAATTTCGACACAAAGATGACAAAAAATATTCTTGAGAATTAATTATTATTAAGCTTCATTGTGTAGGATATGTGGTGAAAGATGTTGTAAGCGATCTTGGAGGAGGGAAATGAAGGCATATGGGGGTAAATGGAAATCTGTACAGACAAGACATTTTTCAACCACCCTTGTGCAGAAACTGATAAACTTAACGTGTTTACTGACCCGCCACATCTTTTGAAGCTCACCAGGCATTGGTTTCTGGATACATGATTCATGTGACCTGATAATAGATATATAGAACCAGTTGAAGCCCTTATAAATGCAGAGAAATCTTCAATCTCAAAATGTGTGAGTAGAGAGGACTGGGAGGATCCTAACCCAATGGGTATGCCGCTTTTTTGATTGACCTAATTACTGATATTAAATTGATATTAAATGGTTAATTAAATTGATTGAAAGGGTTAATCAAATTAAAAGGGTTAAATTAAATGGAAAAGTTAAATTTATTGAATGGGTTCAATGTTTTGAAAGGGCTAATTTTTAATCAGATTGATTTATTTTGTTTGTCTTTGGTGCAAGAGTGTACTAAATGTCTTCTTTCTTTCCTTTTATGGGGAGCAGCTCTGGTATGTCGTCACCCTCTTAGGTCTTTAACTCGACTAAGGTGTGGCGTGTTGGGACAGGGTGTGTGTGTGTATATATATATATATATATTATTTATTTATATATATATATATGGTGAGTTTTGTGCAAGAGTGGCCCAAGTCTCAATTTTTTTTTTTTTTGCTAGTGATATTGCTTGTATACTGTGTTGGTAGATAGGCGACTTTGGGAGATAGTAGGTATTATTCCAATTGAATAACAGCGTTGAACGAGAAAATTTCAGTGTTCAAACGAGTTCTACCTAGGTATAAATTACACGCATCGAAACGCATATTTCAAATGATCACAAATACATGAGTCCCCAGTACGAAATGATTACATAATGAAAATAAATTTAACGTAAAGAAATGAATACATCTACAATATGATTTTACCACCCCAAGTTGCATGTTAGAAATATAATTTACACAAGAGAATTATGACGAAAACAACTACGGGAAAAACAAATG
Source organism: Dryococelus australis (assembly GCA_029891345.1). Lineage (NCBI taxonomy): Eukaryota > Metazoa > Arthropoda > Insecta > Phasmatodea > Phasmatidae > Dryococelus > Dryococelus australis. The sequence continues at coordinate 185,307,662 of CM057009.1, read as the reverse complement.
GTAAATTATCACAATTACGTGATTCTCCAGTATGAAAGTAATAAATTAACTTATTTTAAATATATCCCTATAAACTAAACGACAATCTTCCCAGTCACAAGATATATGTAACACTACTTGACGCCTCTCGCACATACCTGACAATATTTAAAACACATCCATCTGCCTGTGAGACTGGAGAGGAACTTCTTAAACATAATCCACACACAAAATCAACTAATTTATTAACACATGTAAAAAAGTAAATGTTTAATATACATACATTCGTTCGGGAGGTCGCTGCAGCACTGACTTGGATATAGGATTCAAGTCAAATTATAACCTATGATAGCTATAAAAAGTCACACTACTGCTCTATGATTATATATATAAATAAAAATAAAAAGGTATATTAATATAATTGCATATTTGATTTATTATTTTTCTACTGGGCTAACTGGAAGTTATAGTTTTCGTTTAATTTATTATTTAGTAATAAAGGATTTTTCTTTTTATAGCTATCATTTTGTAATACATGAAAGTTGAATTATACTTAAAAGTATAATAATAATAACATTTGTTTCAGTATTTGGTCGGTGTATGTTAAGATGAATCTTATTACCTGTTCCTTGTATAATTATTTTATCTTTTAATTTAAAATTTATCTCAAATAAGAAGCATTTAGTGCAATTAGTTTCGGCCTCAAAGAAGATAATAAATTTTATCCTTATTTATTCATTGAAACCAAATAAAGGTATATCATTGTTAATGATATTATTGAATTTAATATTCCAATTAAGGAAATATGATCGAACAAATAATAGCTGCTAACTAATTATTTTAATAGTTAAACTCCATTAATATTGCTATTTACATTGTTTAAATAAAACCTTACATACTCATTGTAAAATTAAAATTATATTTTTATAAATATTTACAAGATAAACATCATCCTTGATATCTTCAATATAAAGCTCTAATATAAGCTATACAAATTGAATAAATATCAAAATAATAAACCAAAAACAAACAAAAACAAAAAATAAATTAAATATTATATTTTGAATCCTCTGATTTATAGTAGAATAATAACTTAAGTGAGGTGAAAAATTCTGAGATTTTTATGAAAATGCAAAATGGATAACAAACACAACATGAAAATGACTAAATATGTAGTGAAATCGCACAAGGTGCTCCCCCAAAACACATCCATCCACTTCTGAGGCTAGTGAATCAATGAAGCGAGTTTATGTCTAGAGCTTGACTATATATACATGGAGCCTGGTCGGATATAGGATATATATATGCATAGTAAACATTTTATATTTATACTAGAGGACCCGACAGACGTTGTCCTGTACATATGTCTTAAATCTCTCTATCCCTCTCTCTCCCCTCTCTCTCCCCCTCTCTCTCCCCCTCTCTTTAACGAATTGTGAATCTAAACCATTCTCGAATCCACTTGAACACACACAAAAAATTTCATCAAAATCGGTCCAGCCGTTTAGGAGGAGTTCAGTGACATACACACGCACAGAATAATTATATATATATAAAGATATATATGTGTGCATTGTAAACATTATATATATATGCATTGAAAACATTATATATATATTAGACTAGTTGAATTGATATCGAATTAAAAATATACGAAATGAAATCACACCTATCCCAAAACACATGCATCCGCCTCGGAGGTGAGTCAATGAATGACTGGATTGTATAATGTTCGCCAGCTTATAAAATGTTATATACATAGAGCAAAGCTGAGTTGAAATTTATGAGAAAATCTCTGTATTCGTCCTACAACTATTTGAATGTATAACAATTACACTGCTTGATAAAAGTGTATTATTTAAAATAACAATCATACTACAATTTTTTTCCTCGTTAAGTCTCTGAAATTCATGGCACTAGTCACTGAAACGACAGTTAAAAAATCGTTGCAAGATTCGTCGTCCAAACACAGAAATAGGGTTTAACGAAAATTTTTTTATTTCTGATAAATTGAAACGAGAAACGCTGCTAACACTCTCCGAAACCTGCTGACTGCTGCAACCTGTGATGTTAACTGTCGCATCACGAAGCCCACTGCACCTGATGAAGTCGAGAGAACCGGTGGTGTGTCTATGCAGGGTGAAGGTTCTCGTGAAACTAACATGGTAGCGGACAGCTAAAACACTTCGCGTCGCTCCTCACTGCACCTCCTCCCACTCTTGTAGCATATTATAGAGCCAAAGAGAAATATGTGGGCCATCATATACAGTTCAACAAACGAGATCTGATGGGATCCTTTGTGGGGATTTCTGCACCACTTGCAGATTCGCCCCAGGTTATTTATGCTCCATAGTCTTGTATATGTACCTCCTCTTCGGGCTGGAGTATGTGGTTCGAAGCAGTAAGTCATCATTCACATTTTAAGCCTTCATGTGAATGGTGGTGGAATGGATCAAAGAATTATATTCGCATGCGAGTTTCGGCAGTATATAAAATAAACTACCTGTAAGTTTTATTAGACACAAACTGCCGCCACATTTTAGCCTTTAAAGTGCTGTGAAATCTCTCGAGGATGCTGGCTTTCAGTATGGAAAATAAGTATTATGAATGCCGCATTTTTCACTGTTGTTAACGGTCAAAATTTAGAGATGACCTTTATTTGCACATAAGAAATATTGCATTTCGATTAAGTCAAACTAAAAATTATTTCTGTGCATTTCATGGCATATAATTCTGCATTTTTTCCTTCTGGCATATTTTTGCAACTTGTATAAAACCAAAATCTCGGTCATTTCGGTACGCAGAACGCCTCGGCCAGTTCCTCGATGATGGCAATTATCTCACTGACTCACAACTGTTTCCTGCAACAAAGGAAGATAGGAGATACTTCAGTCTGCTCATGCGTTCGTTTAGGAATTCCAAATATTGACAGTCGACATTTCCCCCACTCTTCAGCTTTCTCATTAAACCCGACCCTACAGCTTCATGCACTCGAGGAAATAAGCTGATTTTAATGGGAAATGTTTCGAGTTTCATGCCTTTAAATCGACGTTTTCAGAGCTATTCTCCCTTGAAGTTCATTATTGTCCTTCAAAAATATGATATTTCGCAAATTTGATTCATTACATTTTCCACACCCCCTGCAAAGCAAATGTTCGCACAGTCCTAGTTTGATTAAAACCCTGTATATATTCCCGGGAAAATGTTGAACGTCCCCTTTTCCGAAGTGCCATTTTTCACCATGACTTCGTAAACCGTATTTTGTGTTGTTATTACGATCGTAGCAGAAAGCGAAGTAATAACTTAGAAGAGTATAACTACTATAAGTACCACTACTTCGTCAGAATTAATTTCTCCTTCGTGCAACGATGGGTGGGAGCAGGGATTTTTGACGACAGGTAATTTGCCCGAACTAGCGTTTGACCAAAATTTCATTCTCTTAAACCTCACAGAGGCCACTGGCAAAAAAAAATCGATTTTTTTTTTACATGCATTTGTCCGAATTTGCGTTTGGCCGAATATGTTTTTGGTAGAACAAGCATTTCGCAAAACAGGCTTTTGGCAAAAACAGTCATTCAGCCGAACAGGCGATTGGAATAAATTTCCCTTGCTTTTCTGAAATCATTTTAGCCGAACAGTCATATAGCAGAAAAAGCTTTTGACAGAGTAGGCGTATGGTCAAACAGTTAGTTGTCAGAAAATAAATTTGAATGCACAGGTATTTGGCTGAACATATAAATCACTATATGTCTACAGGCCGAATGCGGTAAATATTTGCTACTCTTCTGTACTTTGCGTGGAGTTGATAGTACTTGCAAAGACAAAATCTGAGTTATTTTAATAAATGAAGAAATAATTAAAATTTGTCACAAATTGTATGCTTCTAGCGTTATGATTTATGGGGATGTTTAACAAAATTAACTACTTACGTGCATATAGTTGTATGTAAGTTATTATAATGGTATCACAAAAAGGAAATGTTTAATGTTTTGTTTGTACTAATACGGGCTATAAAGAGATATATATAGAGAGAGAGACAGAGCGACAGAGAGAGAGAGAGAGAGAGAGAGAGAGATAGAGAGAGAGAGAGAGAGAGAGAGAGAGAGAACAGTTGCAGCCGCCAATGGAAACCGTATGCATGACAGCCAATGATTACAAAATACTTGACGAAGTTTTGCTTAAGAATAATAAAACAAGGTAATTTGGTTCCTGGAAATATACAGAATTACCACACGAAATGATAATGAAAGAAAATCGTAATATGTATAATTTCTTTACACAATATGAAAATACAAAATACATATAGTTTTACTTACTGTCTTTTTTTATGATTAAACTCATACACGCAAGAAATATAAAATCTCGTAATAAAACAAGTACAGTCAAGAAATTTAAAAATTTATAACACAATCATAGTGTACTTGCACTATGTAAAGGAAATTTAAAAAAATTTACTAAAAATAATACTGTAGAAAAAATACTTACTTTACATGGCATCATGTCATGTTTAAATTAAACAATAATTAACACATTTTACATCATAGTAGCTCTTTACAATGCAATTAGGGGGCCACGTTTTAAAATTTGTTAATTGTTCACATTACATTTTCATAAAATGAATTTCGGGAACATAGAGAACTTTGGTTTACATTGTGTGTCATACAGCTCTGTCAGCGACAATGTTCGTAATATCTTATTGTGCCCTTGTAAAATTTTTATTAAAATTTTGTGTTACAGTGTTTTTCGAATTTTACCGAATTTAGAGTATTTCGATATTTTGTATTATTATTTGTGTAATTATTTTTGTTAAGTTTAGGGCAATATGCATTTATACCAATTTTAGGCCAGTTTTATTAGTCAGAAGTTTTATTTCAGCCTGGTATTCATGTATTGGAAGTTCAGTTTAGTTCAGTTCAGTGTTAACTTCACTGCCAAGCCTTGCAGGAGGCCGTTGCTTGCTGCAGAAAGCTCAGCTTGCAAACAGGATGCTAGTTGATACGCTTGCATTTCTGAGTTGTGGGAAGCTTCGCGCTGTACCTTGTTCCCACGAATTGCCGGAGGTGAAACACAGGTAATTTCTTGCTGTAGACCAGTTATGTATGTACATCCTGCACAGTTTCTTCTCTTCCCTCCGAGATGAGTGTGTACTGCATCAGTATTTCTCCGGTAGTGCGTGTCATGTTCTTTATTGACTCGGGAACGAGTTATTAATTTATACAATTATTTCTCTTTGTGTGTTCCAGAGCGACCCAATTTTAGACCATGTTTTGGATCCAGTTTTATATATATCTTGTACGAAGTATTATTTGTTATTTTAATTCAAGTATTCGACAATTCAAGTTTTCAAGCATATATTTCGTTTCAGAACTACTTGCCCAGCTTCTCTTTATTTGTCGTCAGAAGAAGTAACAGCTAACATTTGTTTTTATTTGTATTATTATTCCGACTATCTTCTGGATCACGCTTAATACGAATTTTTATTTCTTATAACATTTGTGATGTAAAATATAAAAGGAAACTTTATTTGTTATATGTGAAAGTTTCGTTAAATGGGAATCGGGTAATAGAAGATACTCATTTGGTTTCAAAATTAAAGTCGCATAGCTTGTACGGAGTGCATTTCAGGTTTTTTTAAATGCCAAAAACAATTTTTGAGAAAATATTTGGTTAACTGCAAGGATTCACTGTAATCCTAAGTCTTAACTTGTTCATTGTTTTGTCCATAAATTCCAGTGAATGAATTAAAAGATTTATGTTTCTTAAAATGCAAGATTAGGTCTTTTCATTTATGTCTACCTCTGGATAATTAATAACTAGTTTAAATTACAATTAACAGGGTATTACTAGGATCATTTCCTAGGTAAAATGTACGTGGTGTCTGGTTTGCCAGCACAAGCACCTTCCAAATAATAAAATAGAATTAGTGGCTTAATAGCGTCTGTGATTTTGGTAGCAGAAAGTGTTATAATTTATGTAAGTGTTCACAATATAATGTTTTGTTGTTCAGATTATTATAGATTTTATAACATAATTTATGGACACTGGATTGGTTTGTTTATTTACCAGACACTGAGGTAACCTCTATATCATGGTTGAGTATCATGATTTCAAATGCTATTGTACTTTTCTCAAACAAACATATAATTTAACAACCATGGTACACACCGTGGTACATTATCTTCCATAAAGTGTTATGATCATTATCTTAATTTTGAAAATGAAAACATATTTAAAATTTTACTTTTGACAGTTTTTTTTGGAAACGAACCCCAAAAAATACAAAAACCAGTTACAGATTACTACTTTATGACTAGTGTAATTGCTATGGTTGTCTTGGCTTTCGAGGAATGGCCACGTCGATGTGGTAGAGTATACCGACGTTTTGCCATACATTGCGGCAAACATCTGGGAAATTCAACCTTGAAGATGCCTGCTACCATGCGTGGCAAAAAATTGGTTAACTGTGTAACCTCGACGTAGCTCATCCACTGAAGTCAATACGACCACTGTTAAAAGTGCTGCAAAAGCATGCAATCATATTTACTTGTAATTATTTTTTATTTTTTAATTACCTACCTCAGAGAAATTTACGTTTTTTTTTTACAAACCCTTAAACAGATATAACCTAGGAAGTTATATAAGAGACAGTTTTGTGCCATTTTGTGGCACGGTAAGAGTTTTGTTTATTTGTTTTATTTATTTCCTGGGTTTTTTTGTGTTTGCCTTTGTAAGCAAAGTTTTTTTATGGCAAAGTCTTTTCCTTGAATATTAATTGCAATTAATGATCCCCTTTGTGTGCTCAAGTAACTCTGTTATTCATATAAAATTCGTGTCATTAATTGTATTGTGTCTAATACGTTATATTAATGTAGGAGGAAGAAGTAACATATGTTAATTGTTTAAATTTAATATACCAGTAATTCTGGTAAATTTATTTAAAGTGTGTATATGTTAATTTACTTTCTGGATTTCTATTCACTATAGGTGGCACCACGTATAAGTAATCTGTTTTATTAATTTAAATTTATATTTGAATTCAATTTAATGTCGTAGAGATCAACACTTTTTGTCACTTATATTATTTATTAATTATGTCATAATTAATGTCTATATCAGCTGCAGTGAAATTTGTTAACAAAAAAAATTCAGAATCCCTATACTTAAAATTATTTTAGTTTTGAACACATGACCATCCGAGTATAAGTGTGACCATTTATGTATAGGCTGTTCAAGGGAAAATGAGCACTTTTGAAAGCCCTTGTATGTACGTTGTGTATTCTTCCGCCTTATGTTAACATTGCCATTAGTTTCATCACTTTATTCATCTGTCAGTCAAGTGAAACTAAGAAATTATTACAAGAGTTAATATTTGACTAATATGCTCTCGTTTTTACACTTCGATATATTTAAAAAAAACAGTAAGCGAAAGTAATAATTTAAGTTATCAGAAATGGTTATCTAATACTTTTATAAGATTTTAAGTTATGTAACTACTTTCCATCCATCGTTTCCAACTTTACTGGGCGCATGTTACACAGTGCGCCCGTTAAAGTATATGCAGGCAGGAGCAGTAACATTTTTCTAAGGTTCATTTCAAAAGTGCTCAATTTATCGTTAACAGCCATTATCGATATGTACATTGTTTAGACGTGCTGACGCGGCGTTCTTTCTTCTCCTTCTCAAGATGATAATATATGGTGATACAATAATTTGTAGCTGCTGAATAAAGTTTTTAATATGTTGTAAAACTACTGTTCCCGCTGCCATCGGTAAGTTTAATGTGTTAATTATTTCCCCGGCTATGTTTTTATGTAATGTTCATTGCCGCGGGATTATTATTTGTGCTTTGAATGTTTGCTCAGTGCAGTCTTCGTTTACTATTGAGTGTTCCATAAACGAGCCTATCTAAATTTCGGCCATGTACCCTTCGTGAATGAAAGTGGCTATGCTTTCCTGTCACCAATGACGGTATGCCGATCTTCGGGAGAAGGCGAAAATGGCTCGCATCTTCTTCGTCTACATCAGGAAGAAAATATTATATTTAATTTTTAAAATTTATTGAAGCATGATATGAACTGTGTGGGTGTGGCTATCATCCATAATATTTTTTGCAAGTATGAACACTTTTCTCTTTCATTAAAATCAATATAGAAAGAAAAAAACCCTTTGTATCAATCAAAATAGTAATTATGTACGAACATGAGTTAAACTATTTAATACAATAATTTTAATGTTTTTGTTGGGAGGTGCACATCAATTCAATTAGGCCTATTTCTACTTCTATTGGTTCCATTTTTGTGGCCATAATGGCAATTACTAGACAATGTTCCATGGTTGACTATTTATTTCTTAATTTTTTAAAGAAGCTAATATTAAAAGCAAGTAACACTTTGTGAGCAATAAAAATGATTACATACACACACACATTTATATATATAATTAAAAGCAAGTAACACTTTGTGAGCAATAAAAATTATTACTTACACACACACACATATATATATATATATATATATATAACAAATATACTTGAGAGAAACTATTAAATTATTTGTCACTAACTAGTTCACAGTGTTGATTTTTCATAAATTAAATTTTCTCTGCTTGATTTTTTATGGTTAATGTTTGAGTGTTGCAAAAGTGTATAAATATATACTTATTTAATGTAACATGATTGATTGCATGTTAATGATAGGGTTTTGGGTCTCTGTCTAAGTTGTTATACTCTTCACACAAATCACAGGAAGAACAACCAAATCACCATCATTGATCTTGCAGGTTATGTAATGTTTAGGTTTACTGGATCACCCGACATATGACTTGTAACAGTCAAGGTGGTGGATCATAGCTCAATCTATGTACAGTTGTTAAATATTTTCATTACGTTTTCAGTTACTGGTATTATATTTTTATTATAATAATAACATCATATTGAAGTAGCCAAAAGGTTTGTATTTATGCTTTTTCCAAATTTGTATGATTAGTTCCCATGAGGAAAGCTGATTCTATTTCTACTGTGCAATCACTTCAGATGCGCATATTTAAAAAATTTGGCATACCTTCTACTATTGTTTCTGCTAATGGTTCTCAGTTTATTCATAAGATCTCTAGACACATGTGTTTCTTCTGTGGGATTAAACATATTACTTTGTCACCATATAATCATCCTTCTTCGTATGCAGAGTGTTTCAATAGAAACCTTCGTTCGGCATTAATTGCCTTACATGGAAATGACCAAACCAATTGGGACAATAATCTGCCTGGCTACAAAAGGCGTTCAATTATGCCAGACACAAGAGTCATACATCTATACCTTTTAGTTTGATGTTCACTTATATTCCCAATCATCATCTTTCCAACAGTGGCAGTTGAGTGGTATTCTCCCCGATGATGTTTCAGACATCTGAGGAATTTGGGCAGTAACCCTAAAGAATCTTAAGCGGTCCCATGTGAAGAGTCATGTCAAATATAACAGGAATAGAAAGGATAATCATTTCAGAACAGGAGACTTAATTCTCTTTAAAGGCCATACTATTAGTAGGGCGGTAGATAAACGTATGGGAAAACTGTCATTTCGTTCGTCTGGTCCTTAGCAGATCCAACTCTTTTTAACTCATGTAACAACTAGCTTGGTTGACCCTAAAACATGAGCCTATGTCACGCGCGCGCATATTTCTTCTGAAATCTTTTCACTCTAGGGCTTCTTCATTTGATGTTGTCAACAGTGTTAGAAGCTGCAGATTCTGCCTGTGTGTCAAAGGTTTAGCCCTATATTTAATTTGTTGTGTTTGCCCCAGGCTTGGTTCTGGCTATGGACTGATCACCCACAAGTCTTAGTATTCCTGGGATTTCACATTTATAGTAGGCCTACTAAAAAAATCCATGGTACACTAGATTTGAGTTCTCATTCAAATGGTGTTCTAAATTGGTATATTACTTTTGAGAGCTTTGACTGTAACAGGATTTTGGTGAATTCTATTGGATTTATAATTTGTATATTTGATGTAATATATCACTTTGGGAATTTAGGTTTTGGATTGAATCCCCTGTTGTTGGTATTTCTTCTATTTTCGTTTAGTGCATGTTCCGTTCCTGTGTGAAACTCTTCTGATTTCTGTGTTGCTGTTCCTTGCTTTGAATCATGTGGGGGGTACCCGATTGTGTTCCTTACTGCCTACTGCCTGTCTGAGTGATTTGTAATGGTAAAAAATCTCAATTCTGGTACATTTCTTGAACAGGGAAGATTATATTCTATTTACAAACAGCCACTACTCCATTGTACTGAATTTAAACCTTTTGTAACTTGAAACCGAATCTATTGAGATAGAGGAAATACTTCAAACAACTAGTCGTGAGTCAGAATTCAAGTTTCGATCAAAATTTTCAATTTGCTGTGAATCAGTTGAAGGAAAATTCCATGGCACTCAAGTTGGAAATTTTTGCTCTTACCTCAATTTTGCCTTCTGCAGCCAGAACAAAACATGGCATGTTTGCCTTTGGAGGGAAATCATAAAGACTATGTTTGGTACCCTTGACAACCAAGATATTGCCTTATAGTAAAAGCGAGTGAATGCTCCTGCAAACAATCAAGAAGAAATTGCTGTCAATTTATCTAATCACATTAGCTTGCTGCATGTGAGGGAATATATAATTTTGAATAGTACTAAGAGTAGTCAAGTGTTGGCAAATAATTATTTTGAATATTATAACGCTTTATGTGGTAATGAACAGAACCTCTCATAAAGAGTTTGAGAAAATTCTATTAATCAGTTTTCGTGTTGACCTTAACACTATGTTACTTCGTATTACTGAAGCTGCGTCAAATGCTAGGTTGGACATTTTTGATCTGAAATACACAATAGAAAACAGTGTTCAGGGTTATTTTATCTCTACTTTACTGAACCCAGTACCTTTTGTTAAAATTTTAAATAAGATTCAACCCTTAATTACTTTACCTTTGTATATGATAGTCCTTGTGACACCTGAAAACCTGTACATTTTGTATGGTCAGAAGTCAGTGCCAGCAGTTTATTTATAATATTTCTTTGAATGTTATTGTTGATTTACACTTGGCAAACAAGGGCAGTCTTTTTGAAAAACATCATGTATTCTGTTTGCCGTTTAGAATTGAGAATGAAAATCAGTATTTACCATTATCTGTGAATGAATCCCTTGGTGTTAGCCCTGACAGGAAATTATTTACTTCACTGCCCCATAACTCAGAGTCAAAATCATGGATTCACCCTTTGCCCTCCTCTTTTCCCATTTTTTAATAATCACATTGATAGCTGTGAGTTCATCCTTTTTTCTGTCAATCCCTATTTTGGATTTTTGTGACAAATCTATTGTTAATCTTGAACTTCCATTTTTTTTTCTTCAGAAAACCCCTTCCTTTTGGGTTTTACAACTAAGTTTTCCCTTGAAATCACACTTCTCTGTAGACCTAATACACAGTCTATTAGTCCCTTTTCTCGCACGTTAAATGGCAGTGCTGCCCATTGTGACATAGTAAATCAGTATTTCAAAACATTTGGTTGAGTTAGTTAAGCGATGCACATTAATCTTACCCTATTAATGATTCTTTTTCACAAATTTGCACCTAACATTAGATTGCTTCATTTTCCAAAATTTCCCAATTTAACATTGAATTGCTCTTTAATTAAGGAACTTGATGGTATGTTGGTATCACAACCACATGTTACCAACTTTAATAACATGTTTCAACTTCTTCATCGAATGCATACACAACCAAGTACTCATGATTTTAGCATTGTGTCCATTGTTGTCTTTTACAGTATCTCTGCTCTTTGCATAATCTTTTGTTTTTGGTTATTGATTACATTCCGGTCTCTTCCCAACCGTTCCTCACCGGAACCTAATTCTGCACTTTCTTTACCCGTAGGAACCCTTGTGGTTACTCCGCCTCCTGCTTCACAAGAGTCTAAGGGATAAATAAATAACCTTTTTTGATGTTTTATATAGGGTTTTGTGTGACAATATTTTTGGGGAATAACTTAGTATATTATGTTAATTAATAAGCTGTTTTGTTTATCCTCTTGACCATTTTCAGAGTTTTTTTACCGATTGCTAAAGTTATGTTTGCCAGCTAGTAAGAAAAATGTCGCGGGTTATGAACTGTAGCAGCACCATCGTCTGAGACTGTACAATGCCATCGGCTTGTTCGGATGTGACATCTACTATATAATGGGGTCATCAACTACTTCGTTTAAGTTGCCAGCCTCAGTTCATAAAGTAACTGTACCATATGTTGTGGTTGTACCATCAGTTTATTCGATTTCACCATCCCCGGCAGCATTCGGGTCGTTGGAGGAATCATCCCCACAAGAGAAAACTTATCGCTGAAACTACTGCATCAAGAATTTTCCTCACAAACAAATTGCACGGCGGCATGAAATTCATGGATTTGTAATGTTTCCCAATCATATTAAAGATTTGTGTTTTAAGTGTGGGTCGTTTTTTCTACCGCGAAGGCCATACTTCCTGCAGATGTGTTAGGTCTTGCAAAGTTAAACAGCTGGCTTCATCGAATCTTCAGTGTCATTTCTGCAAGGGAGTGATCCTTCAACCTTAATAATCGGTGTGACGGACAGAGGTGACATTTCGTTCCTGTTATATGTATGTTATCATTGCCAACAAATTGTATGAATGCCGAGTTCACCACTTCGTATATGGGAGCAACAGCGACAGCGTTATTACCTTCCACCATCTCAGTACCGTCCCCAGTTCATGCTTTTTCTAACGGAAATACAACTTGACCATGCAAGTTCACCAGTGTACAGCCTCCAGTATTATCAGTAGCATGTCGGAGACGCTTTTGTTGCACAGACATAAAATTCAAGCTTGCATTGCATTGGCACGATGCTAGTAAATGTGCGATGGCTTGATTGCATCTTAACCGACTGTAGTGTGTGTATATATATATATGCACACATTTTACAATGAATAACTCGACTTATTTATGTAGAATATAAATAGAAATGACTGAAAAAAGTTGTTGTGCATTATTTTTTTAAGCCTTCTGTAGTAACCTCCTTGCTACATAAGAAATCAATTTTGCGAAAATTCGTGATTTTCAATGGTCTTCAAGATGAGCCACGACGACAAAGTGAGTATTATGACAGGAAGGGGGTCCAGTTACGAACATGATCAAGTAACGCACACGGTCCCCAGCATGCCTCCAGTTGCTCTCTCTGCATCACCTATATGTGAACGTATGCAAGAAATTCTATGACATTTTGTTTAAAAAGAACAATAAGTTACCAATATGACTAACGAGCCTACTCTCCTCTACATATATGCGAATGATTTTCTGGAAGTTCTTAGAAGGTTAGATGGTAGGTGAGTAAATACGTCTCATTGACAGTGATATGATTAGAGGTTGAACCCGAAACAAACTCAATACTAGTGAGAATTACAAATACACGGATACATTACCCGGTACTCGAACCCAAAGAACCTCGTCAAGAAAACTAAATTGCAGCCAATTGCATTACGAAAGTAGGATTTTGAGCATCAACTTTTGTTGTAATCAGTCTAATGTTTTCGTTCACTGGGTGTAAAATCTCAAATATTTACAGAGAAATCATTTTGAAAACAAGTATGTGAATCAGTTAAGACATGTAGCTACCGTAACACTGGTTGTGTGCAGAATTTGGTGCAAATAGGTGGACTGGTTTCCGGATGTATGGCATAAAAACTATTTTCCTCATTTGAGGCTATTGTACAAAAATTACCTAAAACAGGTTCTGTATTGGGATACCTGGTGATTCTGATAACTGCTGTCAGTACATACAGTTAATTTTAACTTTATTAAATTATTTAATAGACATGACTAACTTATCTAAATAAACTATATTGTGGTGATTTTCAAAATAAATAACTTATTTTTTATTTAAATAATGTAAGTTTACTTGGCCTACTGTAGAACTACTTGTGTGACAAACTTGGTGGGAATTAGTTTACTCGTACCCGAGATATGGCATAAATGTTACATTTTACTGCCTGACAATATCTTACAAAAATGCGGCCAAAAGAGGACCTCAATAAGTATATTGGATACTCTAAGCAAACTATGTTTAATTGAACTTGGTTAAATTGTGTGATAAGTATGGCGAACTAGGCTATATTATTTAGATGGCAGCCATATAGCAAATAATGACAGAAACACTTAAAACGTGTAAGTATTCTTGGCTTACTGTAGTACTAAATGTGCGCAAAACTAGGTGTTCAACGACTTTTGGTATAAAAGCTCAATTTTCTCATGCAGTGTTAGCTTCATTAATAGAGAACGAAATTGTTACGTATATGCTGATTCTATGTTTGCCATAGATACTGCTACATATTACATTCGGTTTAATTTGTTTGGCACATATTGTGGTATACTGAAGTAAAATATTTACATACGTATCCTTTTTATTAAATGAGATACAAATTTACATGCACTACGGAAGTATAACTTGTCGCCTAATTTTTGTGTGTCAGTTAATTATTTTTCCCAGATAGGACACAGTAAACTTAATTTTTCATAGCGTACTATCTTCCATAATTGCCGACAAGTGAGTTTATGTATTCGCGGCGCTCGTTTGAAGCTTGCCTAGTTACTGACAGCATACGAATTTGAGTTGAAGTTCATTACACTGTTTCGTAGATATATCGTACTGTGCTGAAATGTTTATATGGTCACTGTTTTGAATGCAAGTGTCTGGCCCTCTTAAAACATAGCCTATCAACCTACATGGCCTAACGTAGTAATATTTTATTGCTATCTTAGGTAGGAATAGGTTAATTGTTTCACGAGTTGTAGCAGAATATATTTATTCAAATGCGATTATCTTACGAAATGGAGGACAAAAGTGGCTCTTTGAAGATACAGTTGGTTATTGCCACTTAGCAAAGTTAACTTGAAGTTGGCTACATATTTCCGTACATATAGACTACTAAGCTACAATACATATTTATATTGTCGCCATTTTAAAAATAAGTGTCTGGCTCTCTTGAAACATGTCAGTTTACATGGCTTACTGTAGTACTACTTGTTTGCCAAATTTGGTAGGAATCGGTTGTTTATCGAGATATGGCATAAAAAATGTATTCATGCGATACACATACAACATTACAAAATAGCAGACAGGAGAAGCTTGGTTTAGATAAATGTGATGGTTGTAATAGGTACTCCCAGCATACAAAGTGAAATTCAAGTTCATTACAAGGTATCGTGTAGGTAAACGTAGTTTGCTAAAATACTTATTGTCCTCCATCTTGCAAAAAAAAAAGTACATGACCCATTAAAAACATATCCAGTAAAATATTCTTAATTATGTTTATCTGTGTTTCAATAGTCGTGGTTATCATGATAGAACACGAGTATATGTTCCTTCGTTATAAGTGAAGAGTTCCTCAGTTAACTGAACTTTCAGTTACACATGTTTTCAGTTTTTGGCATAGATGTTTATATTTTATATTATGGTATAACCTCCTCTATACTTGTACCTCCTTCTGCAGTTCATCTGAGTATACCCATTCCATCCATTTTGGCTTCTCGGCTGGTATCTATTATTAATGTCAAATATTTCTGCTGGGTGATTTAACTTTATTTGTATATAATGTATAACCAATATGTTCAAAAAAGTTGTACAAAAATATAAGCACTCCAAAAATAATTTGTAAAGTGACGTTTAATCATCTAAGCCCCAAACGGCTATATGAATAATTTATATACTAAGCAAAGTCAGTTGATAAGCTGCAACCGAGTTGGAGAACAATCGCATTAACTGAGAACCAGCAACTTTATGAGTAATTAAAATCATATTTCTGAGGAAGTCCCAACTAAATCAGTGAAATTTAGTTGCTGTAATAATCAATAACATGATTATATTTTCCATTAGAACCATACTCACTGGTTTTGGGCTCCATTACCACTATATCAGGTATAGATAAAAGAGTCAGTGTGCTGTATGGACCGGGATTAAATATTTTAGTTAAATATCGGTCAACGAAAAACATAATTTTTAGATCAGTAAATTAAATTTTAGGTTACATCAATCTAAACAGGGTACAATGGCAAAGTTAAAATAGTAAATTCTTTCGTTATTGAAAGCACATTTAGGTGACGGCGAGAATACGTTATGAGTCTTCACATTGGTGCAAAAATTAAAAGAGAGCTCGTAGCCAGCTTCATTAAAAATTCTGCCAAAACTGAGGTAATTGTATCAGTTATTGTGTAAAGAAACTTGCCACTGGTATCTATCATGGGGATTCCGATATTTTCTATCATGCCTGAAAGGCCTGTTGCTGACCTGGACTCACTATTTTAATTCTGTAAGTACATGTTGTCTATAAGCTTAACAAAAACTTTCCATAAAATGCTATAATTCCAAATAAACACAGAAAACTCTTTACATCTTTAAAAAGGGAGAGTCAACGGCTTTGTTTTATCAGTATATGTTTTCATAGTCCTACATCCTACTACATCATAGTCAACATCCTACTACCAATTTGGCAGGGGACGCAGATTTTGGCCACGATTTTACGTCTGAAAAAAAAAACTCAATTATTGGTATTTGAAACAGATGACATAAGAGTAGATGAATACGGGGTTACAAAAATGATTGTGAAGAGCTCGGAGTTGGTGGTATAAAATGTCCCGACGCATTGACAAACAAAAAAAATGTTTTTTTTTTTTTTTTTTAAATTCGTTCATGAGTTCTAATGGCCTCTACTTGGTGATTGGTATTGCATTATTAATTTAAACTTCTTTAGCTCGGCCAACTACTGACATCCGTATCGGTAAACCTGGTTTGACTCCCAGCGATCACTTCACTTTTACTGGTGTGTAAGACAGATGATAATCGGCGTCCATGTTCAACAATCGCTTACTTGCGTTGATCATCTAATTGTCTTCATTCCAGTACCCGCACCAACTAAATTTGACTAGCTTTAAAATCTAAAAGCCTGATTACTTTGTCACTCAAGCTGTACCGTCTAGATTTTGAAGGTGCGAAGCAATTAAACTTAGCCAGCACTCTCCCGTAAGTTAAATTGGTGGTGTTTACCGAACTCCGAAATGCAGCAAACATTTTTTTATGTTTTACAAAAAGTAGACTAATTACCACAGAACAGTAAATGTAACACGAAATGTGGGGACACAGAAACTGTTATCCTTCTTCGTAAAATGACAGAACCTCACTGTGTCTTTCGTGTTGTCTAATATTACTACACCCAAGTGCTAACCGACTGTGCAAATATTACGGCCTAGTGACAAACAAAGGTGGTCTATAAACCAAGTATGATGTTCTATTTAAACTTGATGCCAGATAATTCCCTTTGAACATAAAAACCTCTAAACTAAAGCATGTTCACAATAAAATGAGCAATTCAGAAAAGAACCTTAGAAAAATGTCACTGTCCCTGAATGCACATATTTTAACAGCTGCTGTGAATGACATTTTCCCAGTAAAGTTGGTAACGCTAAATGGAAAATTGTTCCATATCTTAACGTCGAATAAAAAGTGTTAGGTAACCATTTGTGATAACTTAAATTATTAGAGTAGAGTGGAGTAATAGTGAGTGGAGGGTAAAAGTGTGCAGTGCAGTTATATTTGTTTATATGAATATTAGGTGGAAAACCCTGAGTCGGTCTGCAAGGTGTCATGGTTATGTGTGAGAGCAGCTGGCTTGTACGGACAACAACGAAACCATGAGGTAAATTTCATTTTTCATGCTCTTGGTGTAATATTTTCGTTTCTTGCAACTAGTATATAATTACAAAAAGTACGCGTAAGAAAATATTTCGCTAGGTTGTATGCTTCAGTGGTTTCTGGTGTGCATTGTGATATAACAGAATGTTTATATTGTTTGCCTTAGATTGCACTTCTTCTTGGGAAGTAAATATCAGTAGTGTGGGGCAACTGCGTGCATGTATAAGTGGGGTAAAAGCTCGCAGTGCGAACTTTTACACCACAGTTTTTAAAAATTAACCCTGTCGCGTATTATTTACGTTACTATATATTCAGTAAAATCTCTCTAAGTCTTATCTGTGCGTACTGTTACAGGAATTATCAGAGGGAAACGAAGCGGAAACTTTGCACACCGGAGATGTTGGCGATAGCTCGATAGAAATTTGCGGAAGGGGATTCTAAACGTAGAATCGCTACAGGTATCGACATATCATAGGAAGCTCTAAATAAAAGACTAAAACATGTAAGAAACACTTATTTTTTAGATAAATGAAAGTGGACTGTTTAGTAAAATAAAATCTGATAAAAATATTTATAATATATTTTAATCTACTGTTAAATATTTTTGTAAATTCACGGAATGATTTACAGAAATATACAGTAAAAATATAGATACGGGACAATTCGTATTGTTTCTATGCAATGATTACCATTCTTATACCTATTTTTACACGTGATGATGGTTGTTTATTTATTGGTTATATACAGTGCTTCACCAGCATAACAAAAATTAACTTTTTTTTATCATACTTTTTAATTTGTAAATACCACGAAAATTTAGAAAAATTACAAAAAGTTCTGTGAATTTAAGAAATTCCTGTATGGAAGTTCCATAATTGAGAAAACAGAGTAACCGTAATTTTGCGAAGATTTCTGGATATTTTGTTTATTAGTAACTTTCCGCAATTTCATGGAAATTTTAATAGTGTGGTATATTAACATTGTACATGATCTCATGTTCTGATCCTGAATTTCCAACTATCAATTTATATTACATAATGCTATCACATAAATTTTAATTGGTTATGATTTGTGTATTTTTCAGGCATCTGAAGTTGTTCAAATCGGAAGATTTTCGCCAACATTTAGACCAGAGCAAGAGGATAGCTGGTCATTGCAGAGACCTGGATGCATCCTTCTATGAACTCACCTTCGATTATCTCTGGAGTTTGGCATTTGAGTACGCAGAGGTGAACAACACCTTGAACAGGTACAATAAAGAGTCAAGATTAGCAGGAAAGTACTGGGCACTAACTTTCATGAAAAAACATAGAATGTTGTTGCGAACACCCCAGCAAAAAAAATCTGGCAAAAATTATCGGTTTTTACAAAGCGCAGATGGATGAATTTTTAATTAATTTGTTTGAGCTTATGGTACAACACAAATTCACACAAGATAGGATTTATAAGATGGACGAGACGGGAATGTTAACTGTTCCAAGTAATGTCCCTAAAGTTATTTCCAGCACTGGCAATAACTCTGTAGGGAAAATTAGTTCAGCTGAAAGGGGCGAGTTTGTTACCGCAGTCTGTGCAATGAGCGCTGCAGGACATTATGTACCACCTGCACTTATTTTCAAGAGAAAAAGGCAGAAACCTGCACTGAGAAAAAGGAACTGTCTAAACAACCAAATAAATTATGTTGACATTTATTTATCTGTTTCAAACCAACTGTTTTTAAATCAAACACTTGGGTTTTATATATATATATATATATATATATATATATATCTGTGCGTGTGTGTTGCAAAAAAACATATATTTGTTTTTGAAATGCTTACACATGCTTGCGTTTTACAAAACGATTTATTTAAATCGACGATATATTTGCCAAACTATTTCGACATGGTAAATTTTACCATTTGGATACGTCCGTCTGAACAATGAGCTTGGTCGGTAGTGAGCGAGTGCAAGATGCAGACCAAGAAACAAGAATGCTCGTAATTTCATGGGTATTTGAAAAATTTTCACCTGTTTGTGAAGGTATGTGGAAGTTTTGTTTCTATTTTTTTTGCGTTCCTAAAGTCAATATGGATTAATTCCAGTGACATTTCATAGTGCTTCAAACGTTGGTGCTATACTGCCCTTGTTATAAACATAACCTAGGTTTAAATTAATAAAATTACTTTATTGCCTCTCCGAGGTGTTTCGAAATAACAGCACCCAGAAACAAGTAGGAGTAACAGCTAATTGGGAGTAATGGCAGTAGAAACAATACTTAACACCCTAATATTCACTTCTACTTTCGTGTAGTCGTTGTGGTGCAATGGGTAACGCATCAGACTACCGCGATAGAGGTCCGTGGCTCGCGCCCACCCTCCGGCAAGTATTATGGATTTTAAAGATAAGATTTCGGTAGCAATTAGTCAGAGAGGTAATAAAAAAATTTACATTACTAATACACAGTGTATTTTTAAATATAATTCTATTATACAATACAGCTAATATAATTTGTTTACAGTGTGGTTAAAAGAAGTAACGCTAATAATTAAGTCGAATAACTTTTAACGTTTAACTAAATGATTTCGTTAATATAAGTTAAAGTTAGAAGTAATTGTCTTATTAGTCAAACCAAACATCTGTTTGGTTGTTTTAACACAGACATGTTAAAGTTCAACAGATTGATTTGGTTAAAAAAACTACTGTTGTGGTTCTGCCAAACCTGTGAACTGACTTGATTCAGCAGTGTATATCGGCTGTTATTACAGCAATATAACATTGTTGAAACAACTGAATAATATCAAATAAATAATTATGTTTCCCCAAACAATGATCTTGATTGCTACTAGACAAATATACAATTTGGTTGTTTCAAACAAATTCCATTACATTTTACCAAATATATTTCTCAGTGTGAGCTGATGCATGGTGCTCCACCAGGGTCAGTTATGCATGTGTCTAACAGTGGTTAAGTAAATAATGATATATTTGTTCTTTGGATAAAGCATTTTCAGAATCATGTCAAGGGTACAAAAGACTTGCATATTTTGTTAATTGTTGACAACCAAAGTTCTTATCTGTCCTTAGAAGCTGTTTTGTTTTGTCGGGATAATGGCATTCGCCTATTGCCCATCCCTTCTCACAGCAGCCACAAGGTGCAACCACTGGACAGATACTTTTTTAAACCTCTGAAAGTGTTCTTTGCAGAGGCGTGCAATAACTTGCTGGCGAGCAAGTCAGGTAATGTCGTTACGCAGTTACAGATTGCAGGCCTAACTTGCACTGCTTACTGTAGATATGCTTCAGTGGACAAGGCTGTCAATGCACTTCAGATGTGTGGTATTATGCCTGTTAATCCTGGAGTATTTACTGACGTAAACTTTGCTCCTTCTTCAGTAACAGATACAGCGATCAATAAAGAAGCCGTATCGTCTACAGCATGTGCAGTTCCATCCACTTCTGGCACCCAATATATCCATTCAGAGTTGAGTGTAAAACCACAATCTGTACAGCATGATCTAAATTCTGATACTGTTCTGGATGAGGAACCTACCACATCATCTCGATCAGTCGCAAAACCAGTTTCTCCTGCAGAAATCAGGCCAATGCCACGAATAAAAGACCCCAAGCAAAGGAGGAGGCTAGGGCACAAGACTGTAATAATTACAGGTTTACCTTTAAAAACATAGTTATAAGACAAAACTGATGGAATGAAAAATAAATGTCCAAATAAACAAGCTGAAACAATAAAACTCCAAGTTCAGTTAAGCGTAAACGATACTGTTTTAGTGAAAATACTTCAAACTGTGTAAAACAGAATCAAGAGATGCAGAACACACACTACTCTGTCCAGGATGTGATGACAGATACACAAATCCTCCATCCGAATATTGGATAATGCGTAATGGTTGCAAAGCGTAATGACATAAAGCATGCTCTGCTTATGAAGAGTGAGGCACTTCCATATGCGATAACTGTTAAAAAGCATTATATATTTTGCCAAACTACAGAAATGGAAAGAGTTGACATGTAATCTATTTCTCTGTGTTATCAGTAAAATTTTGTAATGTATTTGTGTTTTACCTAATAGTAAAATTGTTTTCAACTTAATTAGCGATTTAATATTTATGTTATACGTTTGTGGTATCATGCGAACTTTGCTAAACGTCATGCCAACTTTTGCCTCACTAGTGGGGCAAAAGTGCGTTTGTGCAATGACTTGACATAAACATCACAACAAGAAAAACATTGTGAATTATGTTATAAGACCTAGTTAAGTAAAAGCACAGAGGATCAACAGTTTTCTTTATAAATAGCAGCTTTCGGTATCTATTGTCACAGAAGATATTTGGGTCCAAACGTTAAGAGCATCCTTTTGCTCCATTATACTATACTTTCGCTTTCTGCTTTTTTAATGCATCGAAGTCTAAAAATAAGCAGATTTGTATAGTATTTACTTTCCTAATAATTTCAAGTTTTACTTGACCGACGGATGAATGAAGTTTAGAGGCCGACGGCAATGTTAATTTTGCATAGTCTAAGGCGGGTAAATACACAACGTGTATTTAAGTAGATCATTATCAGGGCTTACAAAACTGCTCATTTTACCGTGAAAAGCATATATCAGCCTGTTACGTGAAAATATGGCCACTCTTTACAATTCTGCAACCTTCGCACAAAATATCTGTCTTTTCTCTACATTTCGTACTCATTTATTCCCCAACTATCTCTTCAGACAAAACACTTTATACGTCCTACTTTTTAAGTTGCAACTTTCCCAGAATATTACGGAAACTTTTAGTCAATATTGATTTCTTATATTGTCTTACAATATTTCTCAAAAGTAACGCATGAGTGACGGCAAGGGAGAAACTGTCGGTCGATTCCCAAGATACGAAATAGTTTGAATGAGAGGTTTCGGAGAAAAAACGTGATAAGTTAAGAGGTATTTACTGCACTTCAAGCTACAGTTTCCGCTTACCGGCTATTCTTCAGTACTAAGTCAGGAATAAGCTCCGTTCCCTGGCTTGAGCCGATACTACATACAGCAAAGAAGCAGCGCCTCTCCAAATGTATAATGTATAAAACCACCGTGGTACAATTACCGGTAGTGTGTATATATATATATATACACACACTTAAATAACTTAATCTATTGCGTGCTACTTTGTCGGATCATTCTGTGTGTGTTTTAAAACCAAGATTTTGGAGAATGAAGGTGGTAGTGTTTGTATTTTCGGGCTTCTAAACTTATTGTGTGGGGTTTGTTTTGATGACAAGCACAGTTTTGTACTACACGAATATACATTTCTTTTTAATGTATGTAAACTCACATTTATATTATATATCACTGGCATGAATTTATAAATATGCAAATAAATAAATTTACTGCAATTATTTTAATTTCTGTTAAAAACTATTTTAGTTTTCCATTTACATTGCGTAGTCGAATAGCCACGTCACAATTTCAATTTATAGCATGTATTATTCCAATTATTACTTAACGTCGTTATAGTTTCCAGCATAATTATTTACGTGAGGATTTTTTTTTTTGTCTTATAGGAATGAATTGACGTTTTATACTGTTCACTGGTCTAAATAACTTCTAATTTTCTCCCTGTAGTAAGCAAATCATATATAATTATAACATGTTTGTGTTTTATTTTCGTATTTAGCTACTATATAAGCAAAAATTAAAGAAACTTTAGGTTGGCTGCTTTAAAAGAAATTAATCTCAGTGATTGATTGAATGAATATTATCTTTATTTTAGCCACTAATAAGTTGCTGCCAAGAAGTCTGTTTAACATTTCATTTGACAACATTATTAAGTGGTTATATCTAACTTTTTGTAGTGAAGTGTTAAAAAATAATAATCTCAGGGAAACTCGAATCCATGCAAGATTTTTGTGATTAACATAAGCGCAGAAAGCCATCATATAGTTTTGTAGTGTGTTAAAAATTTAATGAAAAGTCAGTTTAATGTGTTTTTTTAAACTTGACCCATTCTGTACTTCCAGGCAACCATGTAATCATTTATAATTATCAGTCCGTTATGAGAATACCAGCCCACGAACAACAATTCGGCAACTTTCTCATAAAAATGCAGTCATCCTCTATAGGCCATATGCTTTTACCAACAATCTATCTCCTAAAGAAAAACATCGTCTGCATCTTACAATATACACTACTAATTTAATAAAATGATTATATGTATATGTATTTATACAGATCATCTTAGGTGATTTATTAAACATAGCCCATCAGTTAGGGCAAGGATAATGCAGTACGCCAGCGTTCAAATGATGAAATTATTTGAACTTGTATTTCCCGAGAAATGGCAAGTTAAGTTTATAGGATATACCCGCATTTCCTTTCGCTGTGTCGTCTACAGCCAGATGACTTTGAACTCAACTCCTAGCGGCAGAGCCAGTTCTATCACAGCTAACGGCAATGGAGTTCGCATGCTGCCGCTAGGTGACAGCACAATCGATTTTGTTGGAAGGCAGCTTCAGAGCGCCAGGCGACACAACCTTCCGCTTCAGCTACTTCTCTCACACTAAAGCCCTCGCATTAGCGACCGGGTTTATATATAGCGCGCGGTGTTGTTTCGGTGATCTATTTTTTGCTATACATATAGCGCTCCCCCAGTTTCGTGAGATATTGATGCGGTGCTGAATTTTAGAATTATGCACAACTTGAACAGCCTTAAGTGTGTCCCAGCCGTTCCTATTGAGAGTTCACAGCAAGGATGTCGGTTTGGCATACACGCCGTAATCCATTTACATCGATGTCATGCACACTCATTGAGCACCATTATGTAAAAATAAATAAAATTTAAGTATTAAGATTTATTCGTCAAAATAATCCTCAGGCACACTCGTCGACTAAAATTCAGCACCCATGTCGTGCTTCATATTAAAACAAAACTTATTATTACTAGGGCAGTATTTTTTTATAAACAGTACGCGTGACGTCACTGGGTTTCATCTCTCTGTAAATAAAGTAACTTGATATAGTGCAATGTTTTTTTTTGTGGAGTTCGCCCCCATTCTCAAGTTAAGTCGCGGAGATCGTTAGAGGTCGCTAGACAGCTCAGTTTACTACTGCTAGCATCAACCCTTCATTCATTCTGTTTATTCTTGTAAGTACACAATTTCGTAATACTATCACCCTGATTCCCCTCCTTTTTTCCCTTCGCCCCTACTAAAACTGCAAGGGGAGCATTCTTAATCACGTTTTGTGTTTGTTTGTTACAGTTTACCGAGTCTGAATGATAATGGAAGGCAACAGACGTGTCGGCGGAGTTTCCCCTCTTCATCATTCTTTTGCTTATTATACATCTGAGGTAAGTGCAGCGCGTCCTATAGTGATAGTCTGCGGGTTTTACACAAAGTGTTTCACTAATTATTCCAAAGGTAAGCGACACCAGAGGACATGCGTGCACTACACTTATCATAATAACGAAATGTGCTACAAATCGTGACGTAGTTGGCACTTGTTCTGTAATTGTAATTTGGTAATTATTTTTCTCAATTTTGGGATAGTTTTACTATCACTGAGTTTTTGCAGCAATGTGTACTAGTCTTGCCTTATTTATATATGGTTTGTTTCTATTATAACATGAAGTGAAACACAATTGTCTAATGGACCTTCAGTTCGCTGCTATGTTTTGTTGTATCGGACAAGTTGACATTGTCATATTTTAAGAATATTTATGTGTGTTTTTCTTAATTAATATGCTTAAAATATTTTATGTTTTTTATTTATTTCGTGAAATCGCACGAGTGGCGTTTAGTAAATAAAATTTTTTATAAGATATCTTGTCAGTTGTATTCGGTATATGTCTTTCCAGTCACTTCGTTTTATCAAAAAATTGTGTGAAACGAACAGTCCAATGCAGGCAGCATTCTATAAATAGTTGTGTTTGCCATTCACTCGTCTTTAATCTCTGTATTTTCCTTCAATCATGTAGTCGCCTTATTCCTACGATATTTTTTATATCCTTTCGTCCTATGATGATTTTGATTTTTCGTCGTTTTAAACCGTTACAGCGGGGGACCCATGTGGCATTGACTGCCTAACTATGAAACCTTGATTTCTTAGTAAGCTGATCAGTGCGCCCGTTTCTCGTTATGACGTTTTCGCCGTGGCACATTGTGTTATTCCCTCGGCAGCATCATGTCTGCAGGAAATAACTTTTTTCAATTTGTTCTCGGCAACTTGGTGACTATACTGCCTCACATGGAGGTCTGGATTTGTTTCTTCTCCAGCCTGCTAATCTCATTATTTTATACAAAAATTGCATATATCAAGTAATATATAACATTCATTGTTTTTAGAAATATTTTATATATCAAGTAATTTCTTTTTAAATTTCAGAAGGGTGCCCTTAAATTTTAAATTTCCTACAAATATGTATTATAAAATTAAAATAAACAAAAAGAAGAAAAGGAAAATGTATTAAAAATAATACTCAGATTACAATAATACTCTGTGTGAAATTACTCAGATAATATATATATTTTTTTGTTGTTGATTGATATCTTCCTTTTTACTCTTGCTGAGTCATATTCATGCTGATGTGTGTGTGTGTGCGTGTGTGTGTGTGTGTATATATATATATATATATATATATATATATATATATATATATATATATATATATATATATATATATATATATAGCGTGTATATGAAACATGTGTATAAACTCAGGCATGTGTATAAACTCGACGCGCGCACACATACACCCACAGTCAGGTCTAAGCCGCTACTCCTCGCTGAGCAGAACAGTTGAGCATTCAAACGCGGCCCTTGCGCCACGCGTCACGCCAGGCGGTCGTGACGTCACCCCGAGCGATCAGCGTATTCTGCGGGAGGCTTTTACATTTAAACACGTACTAAACAATCTACTTATCGGTTATACAAATCCAAAAGTACATAAGAGTAGCACACTATAATATATAAAAATATAGTTCAAATAAATAAATACCCACTAATAAGAGTAGGAATAGGCCGGCCTAAAATATGGCAAAATACAATAAGATAAAATATGCATATTACAAATACTTATAATACATTTGCCACGCTACACAGGTTGCCAAATCAGACTAAAAAAATTACAAAAACCCTGAAAAAATAACCTGAGATCATACTCGTCACAGATCTTGGATACACGGTAGGTATGGTCCGTCGTACACACCCCCATCATGTAAATAACAGGAGTTGGCACCCTTTGATTGCATACAACACGTACACTGTGAGGTTAAATAGATTGTGAATACCATGAGAAGAAGCAGGATGACGTCAGTAGCAAATAATGTCCCTATGTTGCAACTCTCTAGGACCAACCGCTTCGGGTTAAATTGCAAAAGAAGTGTACTGTGGTATCAATAGCATGGCCTAGTAAGTAGGCAACCCTTCGCGCAATCGGAGGAATTCAGCGGGAGAGTCCCCACTGAATGCCTGAAAACAGTGTGACGGCACGTAACAGAGAGGTCTTGAGAGCCGATGTTGGTAATTGAAGTTAGTATGGAGCTGCACCAAATGAAAGGGCGGGGAAAACGGGAGAACCCCGGCAAAACCCACTGACCAGCAGCATCGTCCTGCATGATACCCACACACTAACATCCGGGGGTGACCCAGCCGGGAATTGAACCCGGTTCGTCTCGGGGATCTCCCGTTTGCCCCACACCTTCATTTTGGCGCAGCTCCATACTCACCTCAATCACCCTAATCGGCTCTCAAGACCTCGCAGTTACGTGCCCCTACACTCTTTCCACGCATTCAGCGGGGAGTCCCCGCTGAATTACTCCGGTTGCGCGAAGGGTTGCCTACTCACTAGGCCATGCTATTGCTACCACTGTACAGTTCGTTTGCGATTTAACCGGAATCGGTGGCTCCTAGAGAGTTGCAACAAGGAAGGCTTATTTCCTAACGTCGTCCTGCTTCTTCCCATGGTAGCCACAATCAATTCAACCTCACGGTGTACGTGCTGCATGCAATCAAAGGGTGCAACCCCCAATTATTTACATGACGGGTGTGTGTACGACGGACCATACCTATCCGTGTATCCAAGATCTTGGTTTACTTGTTCCGTATACCAATATGTGTTCTTGTAATGCAAGTAATTTGCCTAATATCCCACGTAATGTCCTTGTTGCCCACCGCCTTTAGGGGCTGCTACAGCTCTTATTTGAGATGGACCATGAGTGTCATAAAATCTTCATATTTCCCCGTCACGAATCACGTGTCCAATTTATACACATGGTTCCCATACACGTTGTATGCATATATATAACCATATTAATCATGCCCGTTTCTATGTACCAAGAGGACATTTGTAAACCTAACAAATGATACGGCAAAAGAATAGCAGCATTTTGTATATTATGTCTGCTCCTAACGCCATTGTTCTTTGCGTGCACTATTGTGAAGTTTGGACTAAAAAAATATCTCTTTCTATATTTTTCTCTCTATTTGCCTGGAGAGCTCTTGTTTACAACGAAAGGAATTTCGATCCTCACCTTTCTTTGTGTGGTATCTCGTTGCAGTGCGATGAACACAGCGTCCTGTTTTAGCAAGGGGCCTCTACCAGTTTCTATATTTTAAGGGCTGGCCTAACGCAAATGTCTCTCTAGTTTAGATGGACTAGTAGCGACGTTGCTTCTGTTTATTTAATGCCTTAGTTATGGGCTTCTCTCAGGTGTACTTACGGTCCTGACTTTCAAATTCTATATAATTACTCTAATATCTAGGAATACTCTTTATGTAAATGACTTTCTGCAGATTTATAAAAGGTAACTTTCATTCTGGGACTCAATTACAATTATATCGGTAACAACCCTAGTAGTAGGATATAGTTCCTTCGGTCACACATGGGTCAGGGAGAGGCGCGAAGTGCCTAGGTCACCAGCAGTCATGTTGGGATTTTTTTAGCGTTTTTTCTTCAAAAATCGCTCATATTCTCACAAAATCATACGTTTTAGCCAACGAGCTATATAGCAAACACAGAATTGCGAAAGAGTTTCCAGACTGAGGCCACTTGAACCTCTGTCCGTCCTTTTTTTGTTGGTCAAAACAAAGGTCCGTGGTAGGGTGTAGCATTAAGGAATATCACGCATACGTACCCAAAATAATCGACAAATAAAATACATTTCGACATTTTCACGCACTTGCTGGTTGGAAATAAAGCGTAATTCGCGGATTTTGCTTTCCAAGGTTAAAGATGGCAACAAACAAACAGCTGGGAAGTTCTATAGTGTAGGGTTATGAATGTTATTTTTGTGAAGAATTGTGTTGATATCAAACCAGCTTGCATGTTTGAGATTGCAATGTATAAGCCTATGCATGGGAGCATGCGAGCGATCTAGGTATCAATTTAATATAATGCTCGGAAATATTAAAGGTCCAATGGGCTGTGGTGTTGCGGCTCGAAACTGCAATGCAAATAATTTATTCACTGCAGCAGTCTGGCATCATTCCACAAAGTTGGTGGATTGACATCTTAATCAAAATCATTATTTTCGTGTATTGAGACCGATGTGGAAATTATATTTTGTGGGTGCTCACGGAAAGCAGGTTCCGGTAAATGTGAACATATCGTCGAGGTAATGTAAAGCAGAGGGGCTTAAAAAAATTCCGCAAAACGGTATAAATCACCTCTATTATTATTGCAGAACACAGATTTTATAAGGCGCATCAATATTTCGCCCGATGGGGAGGGCTATGAACTGTAGGAAAATTGAGGGGTAGAAGTTTATAATGGAAATGAACATATTTTATATTTTTACACCACAATTTCCCTGACCTTCATTGCCCTCCCCACTATCAATTTAGGTGTTTGTCTTGGTTTAGTTTGTGTTGTTTGTTTATATATTTTTGCAGTACATGTATTTTCATCTGTAAATATTATTATCAAGTACATGTTTTCCACTCGTTTTACCCCACAATTTTCCTGATCTTCATAGCCCTTCCCACTATCGGTTTGGTAGTTAGCATTGATGAAATATTGATGGCCATAGTAAATTCGTGTTCTTTATTATTAATTTAAAAAAATTTTTTACCAGACATAATTTTTTTTCAAAAAAGCCCCTCTGCTTAACAATTAGATCTCCCCTGAAGGATCACCTTCCGTGAATAGTGGAACAACTTAGGAACTTTACGGCCCTCAGGAAAAATACCACTTTTAAAGGCTTCAATTAATTTTATGAACAATAGGAGTTATAATTATTTTAGAACAGTCTTTAATTGCTCTTATAGGAATCACATCAATTACAGTGGACTTTTTCTGTGAATTGCCAAGTACAGACTGGTCCAGTTAGAGTAATATTAATAACAAACTTCAAACTGACTGCTAAAGAACACAATTTCTCTAATGTTTATAAGTATTGTTATATGCGAATGCCTTCAGTACTTACTTGTAATATGATATATCTGTTTTATTGCTGTGGTTAGTGCAGCCATACGCTGAGCATACAGCAGTGCCTGCATGTATTATGCAGTGAAACGACACGTTTCAATTGCATGCGATTTCCCAAAGTTCCTTCATCCATTACCGTATCAAAACAGATCACACAGCTCGTCGATACGCTAGAAGAGCGCCAGATTATTAGCAAGCCATGAGTGCAGCTCAGCTTGCAGTGACTTCCTACATTTTTGTGTACATCACTAGGGTTACCGAAAGAGTGTTTCAGTTTTTGAAAAGTTGGGGAGACTTTGTGACACAAAAGTTACATTTAAATATCCCCCTTTTTCCGTAGGATGTTTCAGACATTTAGTGTTGCCAAACAAATCACTGAACATTACAGTAGCCTCTTTGAAATGGAAGAATATGTAAATAACAGTGAAAAATCCTGCGTCACAATGTCAACTCCCCATGTCCAAAGTCACCCTCACTTAGAGTATTCAATTAGCAGAACACATGAGCCTGCCGACTCGTCAGTCTGGTTCACAAAAAAGTATTTTGAGACTTTTTTTAAGTATTTACTTTTAAATTCAAATACTTAATTGAAAGTAAACTGTATCTGACAGTAAGGTTGGTGCAAAACTTGTAATAAGGTTGTGCAATATTTGATTCATTAGATCTTCACGCAAGTAAACTACGTATGAGTGAGTTACGACTTTGCAAAAGGCAAGTGTGGCCCGTTCAGCATGTAAATTATTTGTCATGGCACTACAAACACTTCGGTACACGGGCGCATCACCTTCCCTTTCATTCTGCTGCGTAGCGTCGTGTGGCAGACATACTCACATGCCCCGTACTGTAACTTACTCTTGTGGGCAACAACGCATCTGTAGCGTGTACACATTAGGTGCAGATGTGTTACCGCGCTGCAATAAAACCATCAGAAATACCGATGGCGTGAAAGTTTTCCGGTTTCCAACGAATGAGAACATTCAAAATCAATGGATTAGTAGTTGCCAAAGGAGTGACTACATAACTGTAAAAGTTGTATATTTAGCCTCGTATACACATTTAATTTTGTTGGATTCTATACAACAGAACTTATTATTTTTATACATTTATTTTTTCTTCTGAAGTGAATACGTTTCCGGCATTTTGACGAAACATGTTACTACAAGATTTTGAAACAGCCACTCCTGAAGTATTCACCTGTGAACTCTCGCAAACCAAGAAAACATGCTGTTCCTATTCATTACTTCCTAAGAGTTCAGTATCAGAAAATTCTTAGAGAAACGAAAGATAAGTAGCTCAGGGCATGAAAAACTTTTCCGAAATATTTTACTATAGCACAACAATGCAGAAATGAGGTCAGAAAATACAATTACCATGACAATATTTTTATTTACTACGGGCTCTTCGTTGAAGCGCTCGTTCTGGTTTCCAGGATCAGGTGATAAGATCTGGCTTCCATTGTTAGGAAACCTTTCTTCTTGAATCGAATAATTCATTGACATTAATATCAGCAAAGTGGTATGGAGCCCAGTGGTCAAGTTGTTTTAAACAATTTTTGTACATTATCTCAATGTAATCCATTAACCATCTGTTTTATAATGAATTTTAACTTTCGTTTGCTGGGATAATTAGATAATTGTGTTTACTTTATACTTGTTTTAATACAGCGATAATAATTCAAGATTGTGTTGTATTTTATTTCCGAGTGTTTGTGGCTTGAGTTTTTTGACATCAATTTATTTTTTGCAGACCCAAGATGTCTTAATCGAGTCTTTTCTACCCTGTGAGAGAAGTTTGACTGGAAATATAAAATCAGTTCAGTTACCTGAGGAAACAAAACAGAAGTTGCAGGTAAGGACAAAGGCTCTTGAGGCACAGATCGCGTAAGTATTTACGAAAACTGAAGATATTGAAACAGAGACGCAATCATTTAAGAGGAAATTAGAACGTCTTAAAATATCCACCGGACAAATCTATATTAAAAATAGGGACATATTTTGTAACGTTTCTTTAGTCAAGGATAAATAAGTTGCATATTACTTAGAAAACGTCATATTAATTGATACCTATGTGGAAGACATTGTGTGTGTTATTTCCCTGA
The DNA here is from genome assembly GCA_029891345.1 of Dryococelus australis. Lineage (NCBI taxonomy): Eukaryota > Metazoa > Arthropoda > Insecta > Phasmatodea > Phasmatidae > Dryococelus > Dryococelus australis. The sequence continues at coordinate 185,275,467 of CM057009.1, read as the reverse complement.
GAAGTGTTAGTGCTAAAGCGTAGCTATACCTTTATGTAATAAACTTAAATATCCACTACCTCATAATAGGAGCTACTTCAAGGAAATGGGAACAGAAATTCAGCTGCAACAGCAGTATTTTAAAGGATGTTGTTTCACTTAGAAAGCTAAAATGAGAAACTGCTGATTAAGAAACATTACAGTAATATCATTTCACAAAATGGAAATCTCCAGTCAGATATGTCTGCTTTCAAGACATCGCTGTTAAGAGCCGCCCAAATCTCTTCACTCACTTACTACAGTCAAATATGCACTGACCAAAAAGAAGCAAATATTAGGTCTACATAATTATGTAAAAGTTGTGATGTTTAAAGCTTTATTAATTGGAAACAGCCTGTGAACTTTAAATTCGATACATATATGACTAAAACTACATTTAAGAATTATAATATTGAGTGTCGAAAAAAACGGATACCAAGTAGTAGGCTCAGTGATCGATATGGGTATAACAAACAGAGATGTTTCGCATGAACAAGGAATATATGAATATAACACATCTTTTCTTAACCCATGGGATATCAGCCGAAATATTATTTGTTTTTGCAGACTCGTCTCATTTAATACGATTATCCAGAAACCATTTTCTCGACAATGAATTCATACTAAATGGCCATCCATGAACTCAAAACTAACGCCGTAACTTACAGTGCATCATTTAAATTTGCAAGGATCCGAAAGACAAAGTAAACCCAGATCTCCGATTATTTTCAATTTCTGTTTCAAATGCTATAACCTTTCTCCAGAAGAAAAACTGTAGAGCTAAAAATGTAGAATCCAAAGCAAACGTAATTAAACTTTTCAATAATAGATTTAATATTTTCAGTTATTCTGTTCTCTTAATAAATAAGGTAAAAATTATAAAAACAAAATTCAAATTTACATGAAATGACAGACGTACTATAACTTCTGAGAGTCAAAGGAGCAAAATAAAAGTTGCATTTCCAAGTCAGCAAACAAATAAATAACAAATATGTTCAGTGCGTTTCAGTTTTTTTTTTCAGGCATATATAAAGTGTAATAAAATTTTTGTCTCTGAAACAGACACATTTTTTGTTTGGTACTGCACTAATGTCAGTAAAACGCCATGTCTTATGTTAGGACCAAAAATCATGTTTCTGTGTTTGTTCTTATTGGCAGTAGCTGTTGGGAAAACTGTGTATTTTCATTACATGGCATACTGTGTATCAAAAGTATTACTGGTTGCATTAAGAAACCGGTATGACGATAAACTTTTTTATAATTATATTTATTTTGAGTTCACGATAGTAGTTTCAAGCTTCCAATTGTTGTAAATTGAGAACTGCTTAAAACACTTAATATGTACTGTTTTTGTTATTAATATTTTACATTTTCATTAACAGAGCAAAATAATAAACATTTTTAGAAGACAAATCGGACATATTTGATGTTTTTCTAAAACACAAAGTCTTTTTATTTAACTATGATAACAGTATGTTTTACGACGAAAAGGGATATATAAAGATCATAGTAATGGAAACGTATTGGATAGCGAATTAATTCAAGTTCTTTAAAATTGCATGACTGAGGGCCGATTGCAAAGACAAGGGAAAGCACAGTCTAAGAAAAATAAAAGGAATATCCATTGCAGAAACATGTTTGAAGTGAATTCAAAGAAAAATCTTAGTTTTATATTAAGGTACCGACAGACCACCCTTATATATAAATGTCACCCACCTCGAAAATTAAAAACCTCATAACTATTGAAATAATGGACTGATTAACAAAATTCAAACGCCATTATGTTACAAATTCATGGCATAATACGTACATAACAAGTGTATTGCTTAAATCACAAATTATTTTAACGTCAATTGTTACTCTTAAGAGTCTTGACTTCAGTGAATTTCAGATTATAAAAATAAACATCATATCAGGGGCTTGAACTACCGCCGCTCTAAGGAGCTTGCTCCAGTGATGATGAGCAACAGCAGAATTCACTTCCCTCTGTGTCATTAGCAAAGACAAAACAACATAATGCTGCGAACGCAATTCCGTGTTCCTAGGTATTATCCTCTAAAGGTTTACCGTTTATTTTGACGGTAAATGTTGATGTTAAAATAAGATGAATTATGGCGTATAAAGTGTTGAGTGTAGAACAGGGTTATAATCTGGTTTATTTTTTGTATCGTGCTTGCTATCAGACTAATTATTTATGGGTTAAAATCATGTTCATATAATTACCTTCAACACCCTCATCGACAAAAAAAATTGCTATGTAAATACACTGAGGAAAAAGTATTAACAAATGTTATTTTGTGTATCAGTAAGAGAAGGTTCATTCTTACCTTGACAACATACTCGTGTGCATTGAAGTCTGCAATGAGTTTTTCCCATGCTTTATTTTTCATTGCAATGGAATGTGTATCACTCTTCTTAACTTCGATGATATTATTTTTTTGTAATTAACTGGCACAATACATTTATTTCTTCTGTAAAGAAAATTTTTTGCTGGTAGTCATTATATAGGTGAAGATGGCAAAAGAAAATAAACAAACTTCTTCTTTACCTATTAGCGCCATCATGATTAGAATAATTTGTGATTACAAGGCAGTGCAACAGAAGAGTCCCCCCCCCCTCCCTAATGTGGTATCACTTCAACTTAAGTTTTCTCACACTGATGAAATATATTTCGGACAACTGTTCAACATCACAGAAAAATCTTAGATTGTTATTAATTGATATCTTACCTTTACCTTTGTTTTAAGATTTTTTTCGTGTAACTTGTTGCGAATGCACCAAGTACAGCCAAGCCAAGGAGGAAAGCCTCGGGTCCCAGATCAAGGAAACCAGGGCGATATGCAGTGTTTGGTTGTGTAACAAGAAACACGGAGGGTAGGAACATGAACGGAGGCCAGCGGGGCCAGTATAGAAGAGACGATACCACAAGGTCAGCCCAGACATCACCAGACTGCCGCGATGCCAACAGGTTCACGACGGGAGGCTCCGCAGTGCCCCGAGCATCCGAAAAGCGACTTCTCCACATTCAGTGGTATGTGAAAACCCACTTAGGTGTGAGTTGGTGCTCTATAGAATTCAACGTGTGGCTAGGTTAATTATAATCTCTGCCAATAAAGTCAGTCAGTTGCTATCAGCCCTACGTAAAGCCTAGAGAAAGTAGCATATTTGAGAAGTAATAGAAAGACCAGATATTGCTGTATTAAAATATTGATAAATGTATTTTATTTTAATCACTATAAGAAAGAGTAGTAAAATACTAGCATTTTGAGAGTAGCTCAGTCTCACTGAGTAAGTAACCCTCCTTCTTGATAAGTTATTTACGCCCCCTAAGGGAGCGTAACAACTGGTGAAGGTGCCTGCTTTTCCCAAACTCTTATGGCAAAGAGAAGTAACTATAACTAGTGCCCATCAGGTACTGGTGCTACAGTGTACAGAAGTAATAATGATAGGACATGTAGAATCGAACCTATCTTCTACAGGTATCATAATTAACGCTTGAATTTGTTTCAAAGACAAAAATTTGTCCTGATATGCAATTATGCAAGGTTCAATATTAGTAAATAACAGACTACATCCAAGAAATATTTGCAACACTGTAATGTAAAGTACAAGGTTAACATGATTATTCCAACATACTACAGAGTAGGCCTCGTGTGCGTAAAGGGAAATGTGTAGAAAACAACATGCTAACTGGCAGTGAACCGCAGCCACACAACCTTGCGTAATCAGCAGAGCACGAGAATGCAGCATGGCAAAACTCATGAACTATTGTAATGCTTAAGCAGTATACTAGATGCTTTATCCTTGGAAAATTAATGCAGCCTGGAACCACCTTTTGTATCAAAAAATGCAGCAAAATTCCCTGCACTATAGTAAATAATTATGTGTATGTGAGTGGCTTCAAGGATAAATACTGCTTAGTTGTTAATATCACACAACATCTAAACAATACACTATACTTCATATACTTACATTTAGTAAATGAGTGGCCAAAAAGATAAACCATTTGTATCATCAGCACGAAGGCTATTTAAGACAGCACTTATAGATCGATCTGAAGAAAACATACATTAGATATAGCAGAGACAGACACACCAGGCAGGTTCAATTCTTTAGTAGGAAAAGATGAAAACTTAATACCCGAGAACTCAGGTCTCATTTCACAACTAGACACACAGTAAATAAAATTAACGAGGAGTTTAATAACAAATATTACTAAGCCAGGATTAATACCACACACTAGAAAGACAAGCAATTTGAGATGAAATAAACATATCCGAAAATCAATCTGAGAATAGCACACATACACCAAACACATATGTCATCACTAATTAACCACTGGCATCATATGTTAAACCCAAACAGAACAACTAAATGAGAAAAAATGGCAGACACACAACCACTTCACGTAATATTGCCAACTGCAGAACACATTCCCACATCTTCAGGTGATAACAACCAACAGGTACATGCTTTTGTAAAACAATTCACTGCTGCCAACGACTTAAATGGTGAGAACTAAAAAGGCAAATGTAGATATATCGAGTTTTACGTTCAGGGAACTGCTAAGTGTGCATACGACAACTTAGTACAAAACAGGGTAGACGAGGTAACATGGAATGAAATCACCACAAAACTAAGAAACGCATTTACTCCATCATATTACACAGAGGAATACAGACAGCTACTCTACACAAAGACACATTGCATAAGTAAAAGTTGCCAAACACACACAGAAGACCTTACCTGCTATTGCAGAAAATACAACCCACATGTCCCAGACAGTTAATTTATTGCAATTATTTGGAGATCACTACTATCATCCATTGCCAACAAGATCATTGGGTTGCAAACTGACATGGTATAATAGTTAGTAAATAATTATAAGAGGGTAGAAATGGGTCTCAATAGATACAATGAAGCAATTGCTGCAGTGTCCCAATACCCCAAAACCGAAAAAATGCACTTGGAAATCACAAAATTGAAAGAAGGAATGGCAAATTTGACATTAAAAACAAACAAAAGCTCAAAAACACCTCAAAGGAACATACCACCTAGCCATGAAAGGAAACACTACAGGACTCAAAATGTACAGAGTTAGTACATTCGTGATTACAAGAACTACACACGAAACTCACTAAGTACGAATTTACAGTACATTGTCATAATCCAAAGGGAATATACACTAGCCAAGCCACAACAAGGTGGCAGTACACAACATGCCTATACGAAACAGCCATGAAGCAAATACAGACAGCAATATCAAAATGAGGCCACAAAGAAACACGAAAAGGTGGAACACACTATATAGAGAGCAGGATCAGTCAGACAGTACGAGAAAGTATACAAGATATTCAGACAGTACAAATAAGTCAAAAAACTAAGTTATAAGGGGGGCGGGGGATGTGCGGGCTCTGAGGATACAGCAAGAAAAAACGCACGTAGATATATATTTTATAAACGCACCCCAGGTAGTACCTATGCCGACATAACAAAAATAAATAGAAGAAATGACAAAGTATGTAGTTCGTTCACAACATGCGTGTAAACAGTTATGCGTAAGTATGTAAAGCCAAAAGCACATCAAACAAAGTCTCAAATACACTAAACAAAAAATTACCAAATCAACAAAGATGGTAGCATAATACAATAAAAGAACCAGCATTATAAATCTAAAATATTCCAAAGCCGTGCAAAGCCCGTAAAAAAAATCCGAAATTCAGAACGCAGCAGGTGACCATCAAGGATGGACAGAAACACAAGCGCAGTTACACGAAAATTCAGTTCTCTGAAAGGCCACATGACATCACCCCATGTCAGAGAAAAAACAGGAAAGTAATAGGACCGTGGAGTGAAATCCAGGATATGTGTGCCTTATGCCTAAATACCAGACATCACGTAAAAGTGTGCGATCTATTTCCGAATCAAGAAATAGAATTTAAAAGAGACGTTGTGACGAGCGTTTGCAGATACCAAAACAAGTTTGGTATGCGACTGTGTAAACTGTGTATCCACTTAGAATTTGATACTGGTCGTGGCACCCAGGAAGCAAATACATACACGTTACAATGTGACAATTATGAAACAAGGCCATCGGCAAAGCTACTGAGGAATTGCAGAAAACAAAATGCATGCAGGCCAACACAAGATTACAAACAAGCACTTGTGAAAACATTGACACCACATGTACTCATTAAACTCAAGGGTAAAGAATAATATGCACTCTTAGATATGAGCTGCAGTCGAATCTGCATAGCAGGAATATTATAGTCACGACACAACAATTAAAGCACATAACAGAGAAATTCTCATTGGTAGGCCCAACAAATGATATTGAGGCACCAACATTTAAAAATAACTTAAAATTCGGTATAGGTGGTAATGTATTTATGCGAGAATCCTTAGTTATTGATAACCTAAAATTAGACATTATATTAGGAGTAGAGTTCATCAAAGGCTACAACATAATTCCATTTCTGAAACATAATATTATATTTATAAACAGCAATAACAGTGATAAGGTAATACAGGTTCCATTATACACCTCTGTAATAGAAAAGGAACATAAAGGTACAATAGAATATTGCATAAACAGATTCGAAAATATAGAATTCAATGTAGAGGATGATATTACTAATCAAATTAACCAAAATCTAGATTCATATCAGAAACAAGAGCACACAAATCTAATAATCGAGTTTCAGGACAGATTCGCAATTAATACACTATAATTAACAGAAGCTAAGAATTATCACATTAAACTTGAAATGATAACAAACAAGCCCGTATGCACACGACCTTATAGAATAAATCCCAAAATTCAAGCAAGATGAATTAATTCAACAGATTCTAAATATGGAACAGGCCGTTATTAATGAATTATCAGATCAGTATAAGCCACGCCATCCTTAGTTATATGAGAAAAAAAAACAAGTTGGCATAAAATTACTAATATATTTCAGAAAATTAAATAAATATTAAAAACAATGTCCCCTCCCTAGGACAAAAGATATTTCAAATACACTACAGAATACCAAATACATTACTTCATTCGATCTCTTCTCAGGATTTTACACCATTCCTGTTAGACAACAAGACCGACATAAATAAGCATTCATCATATATGTTGTAGGGTTGTACCAATAAAAGAGAATGTCCATGTGGCTAGGCATTTCACCACAATATTTTCAACAATTTATTGATATATTTTAGGGCCATTAACATGGAACACTGCCATAGCATATATAGACTACATTTTTATAATGTGAAACACATTCAGAAAACATTTGGCAAACATATGCAAAGTATTCGAAAGGTTACAACAATTTAATGTAAAAGTTAACACAAAAAAATTTTTCATTTGTGCAACAAGAAATATAAAATCAATATTTGGACATTCCATTATGCCACAAGGTATTGTTACAGATCCTGAAACAGTATATACTATACAGCAAATTCTACCACCAGGAAATGTAAAAGAACTCAGGACATTCCTGAGCATGACATCCGACTTACGGTGATAAATACACAACAATGTATCCACATCGGAATTCCTTGTACAACTAAAGAAAGTGACTATACGCTATAACTGGGGAGAAAAGGAACACAGGCCATTTCTATGGTTAAAGAAAGCAATATAAAATGCTCCCATATTGCAATTATTTGATGATAACAAACATATTATTCTGGCATGCGATGTTTCACAGACCACTACAGGAGCAGTACTAATGCAAGTACACAATAACAGCAAAAAACTAAACATCATAGTATTCACATCAAATAAAACTAGCATTAAATTAAACTAGATGGTCGACAACAGAACACAAATTCAAATCAATTAAATATCTCTGTAATTATTTTCTACAATACCTCTACTGCTGCCGATTCACCATTGAAACAGATCACACGAGCCTTAGATACTTAAAGACCATCGCAGAATGTAACATCCGAATACAGAAAATGGCAATCGCATTAGTAGAGTATGATTTTCAGACAAAAATGGTCAAAGGTAAATTCAACACACTAGTAGATGCAATGACCAGAATACTTAAAGAAGGGCATGAAATATTAGAAACCCTATATGTTAATAATGTTAATTATAACACTAAAACAGAACCTCTACATTGCACTAGTTTGTACAAATCATTAGCGGAATGCTTACATTAGAATCGGCAAAATGAATCAAAATTAAAATACTATTTCCAAATATATCACTAATAATTGGGTAGATATCAAAAACAACCTTATCTATCAAGGAAATCACACGGATGATAAGAAAAAAATTAGCAAAGCAATATTACAGCGAGGAAATATTCCCCTAGCAGTTATACCTAAAATCATTGCCCAAATATTCCAAGTAACAATAACATTTAAACAAGAAAATAATTTCGATGATGTAAAAGCCTCCAGTGTGGATCCGGTTGTCAAATGCGAAATCATTGAGAAAAAAAACTTCAATGATGCAGCACACTACCTATCGGTATACCAACACGAGTAAGAATACATAAAAATAGAAAATGATGATGAATTACTCATGTACTCATTACAAAATAACACAGCAAACTCACATTTCACATGTGAATACGAACGTGACCCTCAGATCCAAAAATTAAAAAATGCACTATCGGAACCATCCAAGACCGAACCAATGTATGTAAAACTAGCCAGGCGGCGTGTAATTGTGGCAAGCTGCGAAATATACCTAAAAATAAATATACCTGTAGGACAGAAGAGACTTACACTTGTCCCAGAATACTACATAGACGAAAGAATATTAACGCACCACGACTCACAGTTAGGGGGTAGTTATTTCGGAACATTTAAAAATCCTTCAAAAAAATTTAAAAAAATTATTTTTGGGGTAGCATGAACAAAGACATAAAGAAATATATAAAAAATTGTCCCATGTATCAGAAAATCAAACCCAACAACCAGAAAACTGTGGGCCAATTACAACCAATTGTACCCGCCCCCCTTTTTTTTTCTAAAAACTCAGGCTCTTGATGCGAAAGGACCTCTTCAAAAATCAAGATGAGGAAACATATATATACTACTTATGACAGACTACTTTAGCATATATGTTATCACATAAGCTGTAAAAACAATTGATGTGGTCACATGCTCTAACTTTATTAAGGAGGTCATACTTAAATACAGGTGATCATAACAAATCTTATCCGACAAAGAGACATTGTTCAACAACGAACTTATAACAGAACTATTAAAGAAACTCTAAATTAAAATGTTACAAACAACAGCATGCAACCCAGCACGCAACGGATAAGTGGAATCTGTCAACAAATTTTTAGGACAACAGCATGTGTCCAAGAAGACGCCACCAGCTCGGACGGATATTTAGATTTTATTTCAACTACAACACAACAGTTAACACCAGTACAAAATATACACCCTTTTACTTGCTATATGCTACATGCCGTAGAAGAAACGCAACCTTCCCATGTAAAAGCTAACAAATATTCGCAAAGAGGTCATGACTGGTGCGAAAAATTACAAACTGGTAGGGAACAAGCCAAATTAAACTTGACACAAGCACAAAAATGCGTTAAATACTCTTTGACAAACCACGCAAACCAAACAATATAAAAATTGGCGATTAGGTTTGGGTTCGAGACAGAGCCAGAAATAAAACACTTAAATTTAAATAAGAATGCCCGTATTGTGTCACGAAACGTTATGGGGCCATCCACAATACAAATCCGCGTGAAAAAAACAGGGAACTATAAAATCGGCACTATCAATACACGTGATGTAAAATTGCAGCACATATGAGATTAATTGGGTTTTGATGTGTTGCAGAAAATGGAATACATAACATACAGAACAGACACATTGTGTATGGTCGATCAGGCGCAGCGCTAAATATGTTTCAGGGGGAGAACGCTGCACCAGGACCACAGTGACACGGAGAGGGTCTGCCAATAAGAAGAATTCCTAAGGTGATGAGTGCGGCGCAGCAGAGACAGCGTGGCAAAAGGTATAAGCGGTACACATAAGCAACAATCGGCACTCAAAATGGTGTGACGACACACAGACACAATTCGACACACATGCTAAACAAAACTAGCAAGCATCCAATATCTTGCCCAGCAATAAAATCAGTGTACTAGTCATGCAAATTCAGTATGAAAAACTGTCAAACCATTATTTAGCAAAGAAATAAATCAATGGCCAGCTATGCACTTAAAGTTCAGTTAAACATGTACATGTATAATAAAACCAATATTTAACTACAAAGAGTAACTAGTGCATTTTAATATGTACACTCGAACGACGCAAATCAGCAAAATCACGAACCCAGTGTAAAGTAAACCAAAATTTTGCAGTGCGGTGTGACGCACACAGCCGCGCAGTTCAAACAAACCAATGGTGTCTTATAAGAAATGCAAATCAAGCCTTTTCTCTCCATGCAGGCAGTAACCTGCCACTAGAGTGCACCAGTGGCTAGGCCCGCAAGAAGCTTCACAGACAAGATATGATACTTCGGGGTACAAAAAATAAAAACAAATGTAGTACAAAATAACATAGGGTAGTAAGTACATATGTATTCGTATTCAGAGATAATAATTGTAATAAATACTGTTGTATACCATATACACCAAAATGTGCTTAACTAGCAATAAGAAAATTAGTAATATACAATAAATTAGGTTAAATTATAAAGGTCTATATTTCTGTGTGAAAAATAATATAATTCATTTGCAAAGTGTCACGATAGACAGTGCGCACAATCATACCATCCCAACCCCATTATCCAAGTGGTCGGCACCGAATCAGAACTATCTTTCGGGTAATATTACAGCACCGACCACGCTCCACTATCCAAGTCGCGACACGAAGCAGCCAAGCAAATTATAATTACAGGTTAACACATAAGTATAGGTCGTTCACTGTGAAGTGAGCACTTTTGAAGGCCTAGTAACTTTTTATTTTAACAAATTTGTATCCTGCCACCAATTGTCAATGAAACCCTTGCCAGGTGAGTAATATACACAGTTTACACATTCACCATACCCAAAACCATAAGTCAGAGGCCACAATGAAATGTATTTATTGGTCATTATATAAAACAGCTTCAAAATGTGCTCACTTTACCGTGAACAGACTATAGAATCAAGTTACTTTTTTCACCAAACACTGCAGTAGAAAATAAAAAAAAATTAGGTACTTATAAATAACAAAAAATTGTATAACATATATACGAAGGGAAATAATTTAACATGTGAGTAGGAAATAGAGTAGAAAACTAGAAAATGTAAATATGACTGCAAAAGAGATATACGTGTACTGAAAACCTCATATCAAAATCATACGCTGCAAACAATTATAATTACACATAGCAACCAATTAAATGTTAATATAGGAGATATCGAACTATAATATTCAATGTTTAAGAAGCAACCTAATAAATAAAAAGTAGGTGGAATTGTAATAAGAGGTAACCTGCCACACAGCTTCGCTTCACGTTTATTGGGGGAATCAAAGTGAACAAGTGCGCGAAATACACTTTAAAACATTTCTAACCCCACTGTACCGTAACTTCGCGATAACCGCAGGCATGAGGAAGAGGGGGCACTGTTCGACCACATCACGGCGAGCGGACCATGCTCGCGTCCCGCTGGTTACTCCTAACATTCGACACCAACCCCTACTGTTCCAATCAAACCACAACGTCCTTCCAAGGCGATTGAGGATGACTGCATTCCTGAGAGAGGTAGCCATGTTGTGAACGCACTATATGCAGCCAAGCCGAGGAGGGCAGCCTCGGGTATAATATCAAGGAAACCAGGGCGATATGCGGTGTTTGGTTGTGTAAGAAGAAACGCGGATGGTTGGAACGCGAAAGGAGGCCAGCTGGGCCAGTATGAAAGGGACGATGCCACAAGGTCAGTCCAGACCTCACACATCACAACACGTTGACTTCGCCTTCGACTAAGGAGGGTGCGTCTCTGCTTCTTCTGGGTGTATACGACTAATAGCTTCGCGGCACACATCCTGTACACTGTGATCGGCCTGGAAACAGGTCATCTTGAGCCTAGCCCCTAGTGGGTCAGCGGTCACAGTGTATAGCACCGATCTAGGTACTTTTCTAACAACAATTTCTCGCAATTTGCAAACAACACCACATCGAGAGTCGGTCCACAAAGAGCCTACCCCTCCCCCACCGCCCTCCCGGGTCATGGCGGCGGGCGGGGAACCGACTGAGCCGTCGTGGATAACGGGAACTGGCCAGTACTCCTTACAGCACCTCCGGGAAAACAAGCGATTTTTAGAACTGGCAAGAGACGACCTAATCACCAAACTGTTTACGACATTTTTCCTCAAGGCATCCCCGACCACATTGACATACTCCTGGCTACTCTTACGGAACCAACGACGCCAACAATCACCACACCAACTTCCTCCCGACCGTCAACACCGGCCGCAAGAAATGAAACATTTGAAATGGAAACCTACTTCCAGATAGTAAAACGTAAAGGGGACAGAACAACCACGCAGGAGAACAAGCGTCTCCATTCTGTGTCGTCTGAGGCACATACAAACACCATTCCTACACAAAATAGGTTTTCCCCGCTTAAGGAGGTAACAGAAAAAACCTCAGCAGTTAACCATCCCGGCTCTTCAAGCATCTCCACCCACAAAACACAAACGGCTGCACCTCAAACACGACAGAAAAAACAAAACCAGTACAGATTAGTGGTTCCTGACGCCACTAAATACAACTTACTTGTTCAGAAACTGCGAGCTATTAGTAGGGACGGGTTCTCCCTTCTCCCCACAGCTCAGGGAACGCAAATCCCCACTAAAAACTTTGATTTTTTCACAGCTGCTCGCACAATGCTAGAAGCGAACTACATCCATTACTTTACTTTCTGTCAAGCTTCCGAGCTCCCACAGAAAGTCGTTTTTGACCTCCACCCCACAACCGACATTGCGGACATCAAGGCAGACCTGGAATGCGCCGGATACTCAATCCAGCACATTTATCAATTTAAAAAACACATCACAGACCAAACAGACCCCACCAAATTCACGTTGGAGCCGCAACGTTTTTTCTGTGTCACGGCGGCGCAGAACACTTCTATCCCTCCTCTGCACTCTGTCACGAGGGTAAATATGACAATAGTTCATCCTCGACAATACCAGAAACGGCCGACAGACGTGGCACAATGCCGTAACTGTCTCGTTTTAGGACACACCAAAAATCACTGTTCAATGCCGACAAAATGCCCTCACTGCGCCGGCCCTCACCCCGAGAGTGCTTGCAAAAAAAAACGAAACCAACTCCAAGCCGACATGCAGTAACTGCGCAGGCGAACACACAGCTCTTTCAAAAGCCTGCCCAAGTTCCTGGACTTGGTGCAGAAAAGAACTACTGCTGCTGCTGCGAAAATCGCGCCAAAAACTGCAAAACAACCTCCTGTCCCGTCCAGGTTCACAGTCAGGACATTACAGCCTGGCAAAACGTATTCGCAGGCACTCTCTGCGTCTATTCACAAACCAGCTCCCCCTCTTGACACCCCTGTAATGCCAAATACACAACCTCAGTCCCGCCCTCGCCAGCGAAATTCGCCAGGAGAGATGCGAGGCGTAATGCGGGATTTCCATGAACTCATGGAATTCCTAAGAGCATGCGACTTCGCCTCGCTCATGGCTCATTTCCACCCCTACATACTAAAACTCCGCAACATCACAGAAAAACATGAGAGAACCTGGCTACTTCTCGAAGCCATGGCGTCATTTGCGGCCCCCTAGCCCGTCAACTAGACCCGCATATACCAACTTCCCCTACTCTGTACTGGAGCGACTCCGAAACACTTTACATTAACATTAATCACTATGACGAGCGAAATAATCGCGTATATTTTCTAGTCGTACACAACTGAGCATTTTAAGTTTTGCAGCACCAATTATTTATTTAAGACGATTTAATAACTTTAATTACAACCGCTTTTCATTTATTTAAATTTTTTCCGTGTCAAATAAAAGCTGTTGACGGTAAATTAACGACCATGCTGCCATCTCTCGAGCAACTTCATAAGCTCCGCCCCACCAAGTTCTCTCGACCAATCAGAGCCCTCTGGCCTATATTACTGTTTAACTTCACCCACGAGACGTGCTTTCATGGCTCTGCTTTCGAATTTTACAAGTCTAAATAATTATCAATACGTAATATAGTTCAAAACAACTTTAAAAATATAAATTCACGCCCTCAGCGCAATTATACCACCCGATTTCATAGAAATAAGGCCCCGAAATTGGCCGGAATTTTCCGATCGGTCCGGGACAAAAATCGACCATGTTTAACAAAACTAGTTGACGCTAGCATCGCGCCAGCCATATCGCTCTCGGACTTCCCCGAGTTAACATGTTTTACTTGACTTTTAGCCGCTCGTCACGGTACATTCAGACATGCATTTACACACCAATCAGATTATTTAATGGTTTTTAACATTAACTAATAAGATATGAAGTAATTACTGAAACTGAAACAACTACACTGATTTAAATTTTCGCGAAACTTAAATTCACCACTTCAATATATATATAATTAATTTAATTATATAAACCCTTGCCACTCCAGTCATGGGAAAGCTACTTATATTAAAAATTTAACTTCATTTGGCTATTAACCTCCGCTTTTTATACCAAACTGTCGCTAGCTCTCTCACAGGGAGCTCGTGACAGTACTTCACAAGTCCTGAACTTTAAAATTCCGCTCTGATAAATCCAATTAACTTCACCACGCTCTTTTATCCCGTACAGGCAGGGAAAAAGAGAGTAAAATTCAGCTATGGAAACAGCTCCCAGGCGCTAACCTGGGAATCCTGTACAAGAATGCTAGCTTTGGAGCATAAAATATGTTTGATTGGTGCGGAGGGGGGAGGGGATTAGCTTCTCCTCGTCTCCGCAATCTAACTGACAACCAACTGGGTGGCCAAGGTCCCTCACAAGGGACCGATCTACCCCCGCGCTGAGGGAGTAGCGTCCCAGTGATGTAAAATGGCGGTCAGTCCAGACGTCACCAGGCTGCCGCGATGCCAGCAGGTCCCCGATTGGAGGCTCTGTAATGTCCCGTGCGTCCGACAAGCGACTTCTGCACATTAAGTGGTAGGTGAAAACCCATGTAGGCGTCAGATGGGGCTCTACAGTATTAAATGTAAGGCGAGGTTAATTTAGAGTCTTTGTTATTAAAGTCATTCGGTTGCTCTCGGTCCTACATAAATCCTAGAGCAGTTAGCATACTTTGAGAAATAATAGAAAGTCCAGATATTGATGTATTAAAATTTTGACAAATATAATTTTTCGTAATGACAATAAGAAAGAATAGTAAATGACTAGCATTTTGATAATAGCCGAGTCTCACTGAGTACATCTCACTCCTTCTTGATAAGTTATTATGGGCCCCCCTAAGGGAGCGTGACAAACTGTGCAAACCACCCTATGTATAGAATAGTAAAAAGTGTAATATTTATTTTGTATCCCTTCAATAAAATACAAATTATTACACAGCAACTGTATGCCCTTTTGTAGAAGCTAACAGCATGTTAGAAAAGGGATTTGAATTTCTGAAACCAAAAATGCTGGTAATGAAAATTAGGCAAGTTTAGCGTGGCGTGTACGCAAAATAAATGACGCAATGAACAAAGTAAGTTCAGCTGTTTATAAGAGGTGAATATACGAATTCTGACTTACAAATTGAACAAGGGCAGCTGCAAAGGATGCTGTCTGCCACCTAGCGTCATGCACAGCTGCGGAAGGAAACATACCGTGTCTCATCTCCTCATTTAACACTGTTATTTGTAAGTGGTCCAATTGGATAACTAATTTAATAGCACTGCACTACATTCTCAGGGAAAAAGACTACGAGAGAATGCCGCCGCGTTGGTGGATGTCGAAACACATGAACAGTAAACATATACACTTGATGATGATCGATTATTGAAAGATGTGCAGTGCTTGCCATTATTTGAATACTGAATGCGAAACGAAATCGGTCATGAAATAGGTAGGAAAGACACATCATTTCGGGGCGTAATTCCTGTAAGAGAGAGACTGGTAGTTACATTAAGGTTTTTATCAAGTGGAGATCCATATCGAAGTTTTAACTATTTGTTTAAAATATCGATGCGGAGAATTGCCAACATTGTGCCAGAAGTTTGTGAAGCTCTTATTGACTGTTTGAAGGATCAAATAAAATTTATTACACAGAAATTATTTCAGACATTTTATTTAAATAATGGAATATAAGGATATGTTAAATAGGTGGTACATTTAACACATTTAACTTAGAGTATGTATACTGGTCAAGTGTATGAAACATAGAAAACCATATTAAAAAGTAGTGAAAGTTATTACTTATTTCCTCCCAAATTAAGTAACACATTTTACAAACCGAGGTCAGCCACATACATACCATCTCCATATATATGAGTTCATGGAACTCGTGTTGTATCATGCAGGCTAAGTGTAGATAAAGCTGGGGGGTGTAGAAAAACAAGGCATTCTGCTTATTTGTAGCTGGTTATCCATCCTGAACTTGGTAGATAATGTCAATTCTGAATTTGGTATAGTTTTTACTTCGTCTCCTCGTTAGGTTTCGGAAGGAACATACTCACCAAACACATCAAATTCGTCTCGTGTTTGCACTTTGCAATAAAGTTATTCATGACCACATATGTTTCTTCAGGAATGATATCTGCCTTTCTCTTTGAGGCTGCCGACCAGTAGCATCGTTCGGCATGATTCCCACATGCGAAAATCCGGGAGTGACTCGGCTGGAGATTGAACCCGCTTAGCCTTGGTGGGCGACACCGCTGGTCGGCGGGTTGTCTTGGGGATCTCTCGTTTCCCCCGCCCTTTCATTCTGGCTCTACTCCATTCTCACTTCAATAAGCCTCATCGGCTCTCAAGACCTAGCTGTTACAAGCCGCCCAAATCTCTTCACTCACTCTTCACTTACTCTTTGGGGCTGAACATTTAGACTATCGAGGAATAGTGGCACCCATTGACGATTGTTGCGGGACTTTCACCTGATTACCTACGTCCACATCTGATTCATAGAGTGATTGTGATTGTGTGGCATTCTGAAATCAAATGCACACACTTCCAACCGTACTTAATAGCTCAGTTATTATTAAACATTGCGGTTTATAAGTAAGTGTGTGTGCTTCTTTTGCTGGTGCCCAGTGTTTCGGACGAATGGGTAGCAGTTGGCAATGAGAACAGCGAAAAGTCGAATTTTCCCTTTTGTGATTCTGTGGATGGAAATAATGTAGCTATTCGAACTCCGATAAAAAGAGGCAGTGACGACTTTAAGTATAATCCTTTTTACAGCATTGTATTGTTTGCTATTGTCGATGCTTGCTACTACTTCTTATTCGATAGTGTGGGATGTCAAGGGCGTTTATCTGACGGTGTATTCGCGAGTACCTACAGCATTTAAGAAACTGCTTCCAACATTGCGTTTGCATTTGCCACCAGCAAGAGCTTTACCTCGTAGAACTTCGCCGACAATGTTCGTTTCTGTGGCTGTAGCTGCATTCCCCTTGCAATCACATATAATGAAACTCTACACAAGTTCTCCAAACCAGACAATCCATAAAAAGCGAATCTTCACTGGTAGACTCAGAAGAGCTAGACGTGTTGATTCTTGAGCCAGTAATAGTAAAACAGATGGTTTTAGCTTGTTCATTTCTCCACAACTTCCTACGGAGAGGTCAGTCATCTTGTTCTTACTTTCCATCAAGGACATTTGACTGAGAAATTGGCAACACTGGTGAAGTGATACTTGAATGGTGTAGAGTTGAAGGTAAACCACATAATACTTTCCTAAGATTCACGCGGATTCTGAGAAAACCGAGCTAACTTGTCCAAGACATAAAAATTAATTTTGTTATTCTTTGTTAGCGAGGAAAGAAAAATGCCTTACCAGAATGAGAATTAAATATTTTACTGGTGTTTGTGTTGCATTAGTATCAACACAACTGGTAAAATAATTTTTAATACGTATAATGCTTTACTTTGTTTGAAATATATATTACAACCGTCTTATTTACATGCTATGTTGTATAAAACTATTTATTATTGTTCGGAGCTTAGAACTACAGCCATTATATTTGAATTTATTACCATTCTCGTGTAATTATCATATTGAAATGTGTATGGTTAATACAAGATTGTGTAAAACTTATGAAATTTTAAATCATTTGTATTACACTTGCATGAAAATACTGGAAATGTGGTGCATAAAAATGTATTTATAACTACTCGTCTGACTGTAAACCCCTTCTGTTGCAAAAAAACCTAAAATGACAAATGTATGTGAGTGAGTGAAGAGATTTGGGCGACTCTTAACAGCGAGGTATTGAGAGCCGATGTAGGTGATTGAAGTAAATATGGAGCGGCGCCAGAATGAAGGGGCGGGGGAGACTGGAGATCGCCGAGAAAACCCATCGACCAACGGTATCGTTCGGCACGATTCCCACCTGCGAGATATTACACGATACCTGCAGTCGCACTTGGTTCTTGTACAAGCTTCTACACTGTCTGGTGCACGAGCCGGTATACCAGCCGCTATATGAGTCGTCATGAAAGATTCTTATTACACGACAGCAGTTCGCGTGCTAGCATTTGGCACCCTTGGTGAGTGCGCAGTGTGTGGTTTGTAGTTCGTATAACCGTTCGCCTTTTACATAAATTGATTGCATTCTAATATAGTTTCATTCATTTTCTTGAAAATGACGCAAAATCGCTAGATAACGAGTGTGTAATTTTAAATTTTGACGAAAATTACTGACTGCTTGCAAAGAATGTTTTGTTTTTCTTTACGTACCAGGATATTATACGCATGTAAAGTTTAACGATAAAAAAACTTGGATCCGGCGGAGTTTCGAACTCACGCCCAAAGCCTACATGTTACCCGCGAGGGCCGCGACTTTACCACTGTACTACCAGCAAACATTTTTCACCCCTAAATTAATTTTATTTAAACAGTAGGTATTGTTTGAAGTATTTAGAATGGTTTTAAACAATAATTAGAAGTTATCACTACCAATATTATTCGTTGTCGTATTTTAAATATATTTGAAAGAGTTTCAACCTCACGGATGTATAATCAAGATGGAGGCATCCTTTTCGGTTTCTTCATCAACTCGTTTCAAGTAGTAGCCACGGGGAGCGCCCTACGCTCTGAAACTGCAATTTGATTGGCCAGGTAGGAAACCTTATATGGGACCTGTCACGAAAATTAGGACGTGACCAATTACCAAACATGGTACGAAATCTGGCCGCACAATGCGGGAAATGCCATAGCGGGTGCCGCACTAGCCCATATAACGGCCGCTATGGCGGACCTTATACGAGCTTTTACGGAATCTGATATCGTGTAATATCGCCTTAAGGAATTAAAGCCTACACGTGTAGTTACGTGTTACCCACTACTACACCTATAAACTATCTCACACCTAACAATATACGTATTTAACATTTTATACATACATATAACATACATATTTAACAATTTAATAATTTAACATTATTCCTACAGAGCCACATGTTACAACACATGTATTGTAAGCTGTATGTAAGTTGACATAACAAACAGTATGTTTATTTAATCTGTAATGGCCCCTCATCATAAGTTTAGAATTATTAACGGAGTTACGAGCACGCCCGATAATACCCTGAGAAATTATTTTGGAGATCCGAACATAAAATTATGTACCAAACTGAATGCCAAAAACGTCAGGAGAGAGAAGCTGTTCTGTCACCTGTTACATCAGATGAAGAACTGAGTGCAGCGCTTTTCATGTCACGTGACCAAACAACCAATCGCGAGGGAGCAGTACGACGTCATCCTTAAATATTTTCCCCATCAGTGAACTCCAGCATAAAATACTGAAAACACGATTTACCACTACACTGTAACACGAAATGATGAAAACTATAGCGATCGTACCATAAATTGGGAAATGAATAAAGCTTGATGCTATGCCGTATATAGTACATGATGTTACAGAATAAATAAAAAAACGTACGAATAAAAATAAAAGTTTTTCGACTTGACAAATCTTACGCCTAAAAACCAATATGGACACTGTCTCGTGTAAATGGATGGGTATGCGTATAGATAGTGGTCGTAATCCTGAGAACCTTCGGATACGATCGGCAATCCCGAGTTAAAGGCTTCCGATCACATCCGATTATAGCCGAACACTGCCAGGCACTTCCTATTCTAACCGAAGACCGACAGCCGCACAGCCGCCCCATTTAAAATACATTATCGCCAAATTGGCATAATCATACTACTATTATTTTTGTAAAATTAAAGCAAATATTTCTTGAATTACGACAGTTGTCTCTCTGCAAGAGAACCAATGTTTCAACATGCAAACTTATTATCATTATTTCATGCACTAATGGGGTGCCAACATTTATTTTCTCGTGGGTGGAGTTGATATCGGCAAACCAATTTATCATGGATTGTAAATCTTTGATTCATAACGCATTATACCAAAACTCGGAAATTAAGGTAAGTTACTATTTTTTTTATTTGCAATATATATGGGCATTACCTCCACTTTTAAGTGTGTGTACACCTATAAGGAAAGGTATTAGGTTATCGGTCCTATATATTTTTTTCACCTATTTTGTAGTGAAGACTCACCCCTGGAGTTTACAGGTGATTTTTATTAACGCGTTGTATATTACGAAGATGAATTTTTTTTCTATACAAACAATATTCATTTAGTTTAGTTCAAGTGGGCCAGACACTAATGTTCAGAATGGTGGTTATTTTTTAGATTTTAGCGCAGTATGCTAAATAAAAAAAAAAACTATGTAACCAATTATAATATAACTTTTAATAGTGGCAGTATCTCTGATAATCACAGAATGTGCCATTACAAAATTTTTCTTAACCTCTATTTAAGAAGATCGTCTCATGAAAGAAGTGGTGGTTTTATGACATATCTCGAGGACCAACCAACCAATTTCCACCAAACTATTTACTCTAGAAGCAGTATAGTAGGTCATATAAACTTATGTGTGTTAAGTGGCTCATGCACTTATTTTCAAACTGATGGCCCTGTAAATATCCAAAACGTTAGGCTGATTACATTAGAAGTTGATACTCTAAACCTAGATCCGTAATGTAGATGATTGCACACTTGCATGCAAGCTTTGGTTTTTACAACATAGTGTTCGAGAATTGTTGTGGAACAGTTATAGGCGTCCAGAGGACGTCAAATCAAGAGTGGAGTGGAGATATTTGGGTGGCTCTTAACAGCGAGGTATTGGCAGCCGTTGAGGGCAAAATGAGGTGGGAATGGAGCAGCGCTGGAATGCAAGGGCGGGGAAAAAGGGAGATCCCAGAGTCCCACCGACCAGCGGTATAGTTCAGCAGGATTCCCCCTTGCAAAAATCCGGAGCAAACGGCCGGGGATTCAGCCTTGGTGGGAGGAGAACAGGCTAACTACTCAGCCAACATGGCCCCATAAAATCAAGAGAAAACATGTAAGTAGGTTTTGGCGCAGAGGGCTGGGGGGGGGGGGCGAGGTGCTGCCGCCATCTTAGATACGCCATATTGTTTCCTGTAGCCATATTGGTAGCCAGTGTGCAAATGTTTCCTGCTCTATTATGCCACATAGATTTTTCCTGCTCTTTCATTCCATTTTGCCTCTCCTTCTCTCCCTTTCACGCTTGCTCTCTTGTCGCTTTCTTCGCCCACTCTCTACATAGTTCGGTGGCCGCCTGCCAGGGGCACTGTTGTGTCCGTCATCTTTGGTTTCTTCATCTCCCAATTGGGGGGGGGGGGGCATGCTGGTCAGCCATCTTGTTTGGAGTAGAGTTCGTTTACCGCCTGCTAGGGGCACGGGTGTGTCCACAATGTTGTCGTTTACTTCATCGTCTGCTAGAAGGTGCTGGTGTGTGTCTTGTTTATAATAGATATTTTTTTTTGGAGCTGAAAAACTTTCTGCGGAGTGGTGCGGGATCGAACTGTCACACAACATGCTCGCCAGTACATGGTTGATGCCCTAGCCAACTTAACTATCAGGACACATGTTTGATAAAGGGGTTTAAAAGAAGTGATAGACTTGTGCGCACGCATGTGTGTGCAGAGGGGAAAAAGAATATATAAATATATATAGTTGTGATTATTCCAATTAGTAGTGATATTTTTTTGTTTCTATTTTTATATTCATAGGTATGCAATAAGAAATTTTTATGTTCAATTTCTTTCTATCTGAGACATATCCTAGAAATAAGATTTTTTAATAGTTATAGGTAAATTGTTTTTTTTATTTAAATATTTTTGTTATATTCAGAGGCATGCAATAAAAAGTTTTTCATATAGTCATAGGTAAATTCTTTTGTTCTTTATTTTAAGTATGCGAGTGTATATATAAGTACTCACCATTCTAAGATTTTTTAAAAGTTTTTTGTTTTTAAAAATGTTTATAATCTTCTTGCATCATCTCTCTTGTTCTCCCCAGCAGCAGAATTTATGTCTTGAATAGAAATATTTTCTATCAATTTAATGGAAATAATATTCTAAATTATATATTTGAGTCTTATCTTGATCAACATATGTGTATGGTTTAGTTTGTAAGATTTAAAAATATCCTAGTGGTTTCAATTATGAGGAAATATAAATCAATTGTAAAAGCATTCAAGATAGAAAAAAAATTCTCTTCCATGTGCCTATTTAAAAAAAAATAGGCAAATGCAAAAAAATATTTTCCGAATGCGATTTTGCAAACTAACATACAATATCAAAAAATCAGAAGTGCTAGCAGTATTTACTTTGCAGGAGGCAAAACGGCTCTCGCCAGGCAAGGATAAGGGGTTAGATTCTTTTGCTCCGAAAGTCTTGCCCATTCATCAATGTCGACAGTTAGCCAGCCAGGTGCGTTGCTGCATATAAAAGAAATCTATTTAAGAAGAGAAAAATTGCTTCTTGTTCAAGGAGCAGTTCTTGGCAGGTGAGAATAAATACACGCCTCGGTCGTTCTTCTATGTTAGTCGTTAACCACCACCGGCAGTGTACAGGATGAAGTAATTTATATTGTTGATGAGAAAAAAAATGTCGCTTGCCACACGCAGCTGCCAGCGGCAAGTAAATGGCCCTCCTGAAAGGGCAATACTAAAACATTCAGTAGCACGTGTGCGCACTGTTTTCAGAGTGAGAAAAGCACCCGCCATTCAGTAACTTGACAAAGATAGCCGCCGACAGGTAGATCTGTGCGAATCGGCGAGCACTACACCTGATATATTTAACAAAAAAAAATAACGTCCCTTTGGCCCGCGCAGCTCCGTCGAGCAGAAATGTGCATGAGGCCCAAAGCGCCCTCCTGCAAGGGCAAGCACGCGGCCCCATGTGCCTATCTTACAAGAGGTGAAATCAGACAGCCACAAAATTCGACGGGGGGACAGTTCCATGACTGCACTGTGAGGACAGATGGTGGCAGAGCACAAATTCCAACAGTCTATATCCAGAGATTTTCCTAAAAGAATAAATATATAGAGATTATTTAATTTATTGAAAAATAAATCTGTACAAAAGTTTTCAACACCAGCACTGATTAAACAACAATTTTTTTTTTTCATTTCACAGCTACCATGCCTTGAAGCGACGACCAAATATCTTTTTACATTACAGACTTATTTATCCACAATGGCACTCTTATCTATCCAGTTGTTTGATGATTTAGCAAACCCTTGCCAAGAAACTAAAACTTCATTACCTTTTCTCTTAATAACGCTTTCTACGAGATACGTATTAGAAAATTTATTTATTTGGATTTCATGGGCGTACAGCCCGCCGCGAACTGGCTGAGAATTAAGATATTCTAAGTAGTACATTCGAGGATCATATTGAATGATTTTTATAACTTTAAAAATTCCTTTGTCCAGCCAGGTACAAATTCCTTCTCAAATGTGCTTTTCACTCTGGATATGCATACGTTATTTCCCACGTGCACTTTCAATTCATGCTTGTCCTTTTTTTTCTCATTTTTAAATACAGCTTGAAGGAGCGAATTGTCTTTTACATCAACAGGGTGATTGCCTAGAGTGATGTGGATTTTATGGTTATATGTATACAATAATTTCGGATATATTGCCAGCCATTCATAAGATCCTTGTGCGGTAAAGGATTTCCACAACATTGATTTAAGAGTACAGTCGAGTCTCTCTACAATAACCGCCATTTTACCACTGTAAGTTGAATAGTGATTGATTATGTTTTTTTTTTTCAGTAAGGCGCGGAATTTTCAATTATAGAATTCTTTGCCCAAATCTGATTGTAAATTTTTCAGAGGTACTTTGTCTCGTAGAACCACTTTCATAGCCGCAGTTATGCACTTAGCAGATTTATTTTTGACCGGAATTCCCCATGTGTATTTACTGTATGCATGTACTACCGCTAACATATATTTTAAACATATTTTCAATCTCGCATACGGCAACATTACAATTAAGTCGGCATGGTATAAATCACGTAAAAAGACAAAAGACACTTACTTTCCGCCTGGGAAAATTATATCTGACAGGTTTGTGGCGTTCGTTTGCAATTTGCGCGTGACTCTTCTTATGACCCTCCCCTCTCATAATTCTTCACGAATATTTGTAATTTCGTTTGTATGAGAATGATGGCTCCCTCGCTGTGAAACAATTAACAGGTGCAATATTTGCACAAGTTCGTTAACATTGTTCCAATAAAGATATTCTGGTTAACGTCCGTCTTCTATTTGCTTAATTTTTAGACTGTATCCAGTAGACATTCTTACTTCTGGAATCAATTCCGAGATACTGGAAAATTTCGAGTGAGATTTGTCCTTATATCTGTCGCTGTTTGGATCATTGTTTTCTAAGTGCGCGCTCGAAAGTTTGAGCAGACGTCGATACTGGTGTAGTGATTCCCGAGAATATTTAGAAGGATTGCGTTTAAAAATTAATTCATACAGCCCCTTTGAAGCTCGCATTTCTACGTCATCAACTTGTATCACATCGTTGGGTCAGAAAAAATTTGCTTATTCGAAGTGAACCATTTTCAATTCCGTTTGTACATGCCATAAGTCCCGTCATTAAACCGAGTTGTGTACAAGAGAAATAATTTCGAATGTTTGTTCTTCGGGTACTTGACATTTTGCATTTCAAATCAGATAATGGCAGATCATCTTCATCTTGTTCATTTTCCGACAGTATTTTATGCTTTCTTTTAGTCCTGAGTCCTTCCTTAATATCGATAGGGGGAACTGTTGGTTGTAAATTTTCTAGTCTTGAGACAATAAGTTTAAACACTATCTCTAACACAGTGTCTCGTTCTAGACGAGCCAGCTTGGCAGCTAGATATTTCGCACGCACATTATCTACTTCATGCTGTAATTAACTCACAGCATCTGCCATCGTACTGTGCATTTCAACTTTAAACACATTGTTTATATATAATACTATTGCAGCAATGCAAACTCGAGACCTCGCGCAGTGTACTTGTCAGTAGTTTTATGCCAATAATCGCCCAGTTTATCACGAATAAATTCCCAATTCTTTTCTATTGCATTACGTACATGTGCACAGTGCTTCCATGACGCATTGCTCTAAGTCATGTCAGCGAGAGCAGAGATTACTTCGGCCGTAATTACAGCCTTCATTTGTACGAGCTTTGCATCCAGCAATTTTTCAATTTCATCAATAATTATACACGTACATGATTTTTATCACCTTGTCCGAATTTCGACACTCAGTGGCAGTTATTCATGACGTAACGAACCACACTTAAATTATAATGTGAGCAGACTACACTTCGACACAGCAGGTCGTGGGTTAGAGGCTGGATGGAGGTTGGAGGCTGGAGCAGGTATACTTTTTTTTTTTTAACAGCATCTTCTAATTTAGCGAGAGGTGATATTAATTTGTCTTTAAGTTTTTCTATTAGATGGTTTATCATAATCTCAAGTTTCTTTTCCAGCAAATTAGCAACATCTACAAGGACTGTGTTTAATTATGGGGAGATCGAGCACACCAAAGTCGACAGAATTTTAAGCATTTCGGAATTAGTGTTCTAATTCTTTTTACACCCTCATCGCAGTGCCTATTTTCCGACTCCATTATAATACTTTCTTGCCCACGATATTTCAGCCCGACATGGCCAAATTTTGAAAAAAATACAGCTTATCCCTTATTAGTATATTCTGATGGACTAATCAAAGCCATGGCGGTGCCTTCCTTCAAGTAGAATGAAATCTTTGACGACCACGAGACATCCATGAGGCTCACATTAAAAGAATTCACATACATCCTTAATTTCTTTTTATGTCATGTCGGTGTTTATATGATCTGAATAAGCATAGCACAAGTTAATTCGTCCATACGAAAAAAAAACCAACATCTTGGCATTGTCGCGCAGTAACTGCTTTGGTATACATGAATAAGTCTGAAAAAGATAAAATGTATCTATGCACGTATGTCTTGCCATGCATAAATTTTCTCGAATACACTTTTGCTTCTCACAGGCAACATCATCGAAAATAAAAATAGAGTTTTGCAATGCTTCGCTCGGAGATACGATGGCTTCATTATCACTGTAAGAATAATAATTCAGCCCATCAAAGGCATGTAAATTTAGCGTTAGGTGCTGGTATTTGGGCTTGTGTAAACACCTGGATTAAAGGTATGTATTTTCGAAATGAAGATCATTAGGTTATTCTAGTAAGCTTAGCAAGACGCACGTTTTTCCACACCCATATGGGCCGCAAATCAACCCTCTCACTCTATTAGGCAACAGGACGTCATGCTGAGATTCGTGAGTTACGGCTTCGTCCTTGGGCATAATGTTGACGGGGAAGCTAACATATTGTATAACGATCTCCATGAGACGGATACAAAGTACTTTAGAGTAGTGGTATTTATATAAGCTTATATTATTTTAGGTGTCATGCTACAATGTTAGCTTATGCAAAATAAGTAACCTGGAGGAGTTGTTGTGTATAAAGTAGTGATGTGGAAGGTACATCGGTATGGTGTGATGCCTCATAGAGGTAAAATCAAGAAGGGACATGGATTAATAAACAGTATCATAAATAACCTGCCTGTTGAAGCTCATCTGCCTTGTTACAAATTTTGTGGCCCCAGTATGAAATTAGCTAAACACTTGGCACACAACGACAAGGGAATAAAGTAATTAGATTTGGCTTGTCGAGAACACGATATAGCATACTCTACTACTGATAAATTGGAAGATAGACATGCAGCAGATTTAATTCTTGCACATAAAGCCAAGAATAATGCTAAATCGAGACGATTAAAGTTCGGCGAACCGTTGGCTCCTTTGGGCGGGATTCGAAAATAATTTAATTTAAATTATAACGTGGCATGGGTATACAGTCCTGCAGGAAGAAAAAATAGGAAGACCCGGAGAAAGGTGACTAAAGATGTCAAGCGAGGTGGAATAATTCCCCTACAATTACCCTCGCTAGAAGCATTGGGTGGGCTAATCTGTGGAGTTAGTGGTATTGCACAAGCAAATAAAACTGAAAAAAAGTAACTGACAGAGTCAATTACACACAATCGAGAAATGGAAGCGCTCGCTAGCTGTAAAAAAAATGGGCAATGTCTAGTATATTTAAGACCACATTATGTAGGTGTAGACAGACGGAAGCAAAAGAACCATCGAAAGGGGGGAAAATACGCAACCTTAAAACCATTACCCAAATGCACTCTCACTAGCGTAGATATAATGAAGTTTTCTCGCAAATTAATAAAACCAAATTTTTGTGGTGTATTCATGCACGATATATTACCACATACTCCAAAGCATTCAGAGTGTACAGTCGTAAATTTGAATACTAGTAAAGGAACTGTAACTCACTGGACTGCTTACATAAACATAGAAATGCTTTAGAATATTTTGACAGCATTGGCAATCTGTGCACTCCTCCAGAATTGAGAAAGTATTTGGGCAGTGCGAAAATTAGTTATAACTACCACACTGAGCAACTTCCCCGTGTCAGTCGAATATCGGACACGTGTGTCTGTGGTTTCTTTCGCAGCTATTATTTAATAAAAGGAAGTGCTCTTAGTTACAGAGTATTAGTCATGTCTATAACTTTGATTCTGACGGGCCAGTCTACGGAACTTTGTTCCGTACATTTTCCACCCTTGAAGCTATACGGTGTCTGGTCTCTCACACTAACAGAATTTCACATGATTTTTTTTTCCTGTTCCTAACATAGATCTTACTAATGATACTTTCACGTATATGAACCTCGATGGTGTCACTGGCAAAATTCTTTTACCTATGGGTAGCTACGAACTGGATGATATTTCTACATATGTGAGGAAGACTTTACAGCTAGTCAGCATTGCTTTACTGCTTCGTGGCAACCCCAATACTCTTAAAAGTGAAATATTCTGTTCTGCAAATATTGACTATACAAAAAGCTATTCTCTAGCCCGCATGCTTGAATTTGAAAATAAAATTTACACAGTGAATAAATTACATGATCTAATCTTTCTTAAAACATATTGCCCATAAATGTAATAAGATTTACATTCAACGATATTGGTAACTCATATTGTAACAGGAAATAGAGCCAGCCACATCATGATTTTTTTTCCTTTGTTTCGTCTGATTATAAGCTTGTCGAAGTTCATAAAATGCTCATTTATGCACCAGTTGTGATCAAGAGAGTAAACGAAGTTGAAGTACAAATTGTAGATCAAGATAATTGTTTAATAAATTTCATATGTGAATAAATTACGTTCCGTTTACATCTGAAGAAAGATGGGGTTGAATATTTAAAATAGTATAAAAAATGCCTCCTGCAGCACATGCAAGCTCAGTAAGCGCCAGGCTGTCAGCACATTAACACGTGAAATTGCACATTTTCTTAAAAGTCTAGGGTTTAAAGTTTGCAAGAAATATGGACGCAGAAATACTTAACATAGACAAGCCAGTAAGACATAGAGATAGCATCACAAAGATGGAATTTTATACCTATGTATCTATAATATCCCAGGCCCATATATGTTATCATCTGAGATTTGTGTAACAATATGACAACCAAGATATTTATACAGCACCATGTAACTCGTATTTACGGTTCTGTGGCTCAATTTCAAATGCTAATGGCGCAATTCCTGTAACCACCAAAATAATTATATATGGCATACTCCATATGATAAACAGAATTTCGTATGGGCTGAATGGATGTGAAGTGGATAGCTGTAGGGATGTAGGTATAATTTCTACCTTAAGAAACTATCTCTCTCATGCATAACCAACTGCCTGCAGCAAAAATTGCCGGGTGGGGAATCGAAGCTGGTTACGAAGCACCCGTTTATAATTGGGGGAAAATTTTAAATTTGTGTTCTGCTATTAGTGTTGCTCAGTTTTGCAGAAGATTACAAACACATCATATAATCAAAGCAATATTTTGGTCATACTTTTAGCAAACATGCAAATGAATGCCATCTGAGATGTTGCTGAAAATTCCAAAAATGTATTGCTGGTAATACACACAGTTGAGTGGTTGCTGCCCCATGTTCAAGTTAAAATGTCAAAGCATGTAAAGTTATTAAAATATGTGAATAAAGGACGAAACATAGATATTGCTTTCGGCATGTGGAGATTAGAAACATACCCAAACATAATAAGGTCTCTAAATATAAATTGGCACATAAAGACAAGTTTTGCGACTGTAAAACAAAGATTCATTATCCTAGCATTTCAGATACAAAAACCTAATTTCTTAAAGGCAGACTGTTCAACATTCGATCATGTGAAAAAAAAAATTTATATTCTTAAATCTGGAAAGTTTTTTCTACTCCGATTTAAATTTTTATTTTATGAATGGAATATATATGCTGTCATAATAGACGTACTCAAAATTTAAAAATCATTCTATGGTCAGTTAGCTTCGCCGACTTTAGAACCGAGCGATTTCGTCGACACTGTACCTTTGCTAGTTTTTGACATTAGTAAGCAAGACAATATAATTAACACTGGAGTAATAGATTTCCACATAGAATTAACTGCGAGTAAAAATTTTCCGGCTTATACCCAGGCACATTCTCTCATGATTCACGACTGCCTGCTCACCTGTGATGTATGAGACCACGTTATAAAATTTCTAACATAAGTATAACATTAATTCTGTTAACATCCAGAAGTCAACATGTTCATCAACGTTCAGGGATTCTACTCTCAAATACGAATTTAAATAAAATAAATTAGCATAGCATACAGTGCTGGTAGCACAAGGACATACAAATTGTCGCCTCTTTATCATGGTTTTTATTAGATAAAAAAATAGTTCACCAACAAATAGTAAACAAAACACTATCATGGTTTGGCATGGTACGATAGCAACATAAAATATGGAAAAATTAAGCGAGGAACTCACCGAAATGCTAAGTGTCATAACAGATGGTTGTAATTTTTTTGCCAGGCCGGAACAAAAACTGTGTTTGATAGTAAAATTTGTGACTTGCAAACTGAGTATGAAAGCCCATCTCTTATAAAATTGAAAGGATGTTACATTGATATTAATTACACTTGTAGTGTGCGCGAACAACGCTGGTCATGCTTGTGCTTAAATGTGCTTTTGCTACAAAAGTTGGCAATGGAATGTGGAGACGACTGACTCTGTGTACGGGTGGGGGAGCAAAATACTGGCACACCATTCGCCAAGAGTTTTTAAAGTCATGCAAAATAGCATTAGTATAAAAAGTGCTGAAAATCGACATCGCCATTCTTAGTTTAAAGCTTGAAGTCTTCCTACACAGACATATTATCATGGATAGACTTTAAGGAACATTGAATTTGTGTGAGAATACAGTATACAAAGTTGAGATATTTGGAAATAGGCATCATGTTCAAGGGTTCAGATTGTGATATCAGAGTTCAGTTGCCAAAAAACTATGTACAGCTGATTAACAAGGCTGACATGAGGGCTTTCAACCATTTGGATGTGCAGTTGAAGTATGGAGGCATGAAACCTGGCACGAACTGGATAAACACTCATGTTTTAAAATGTTTGTAATTAAAACGATTAAAAAAAATTAGTATATGACTAACAGCCTTCCTGCGCACACATAATTATGTATGTAATTTGCAACCCGCTCGATGTTGTCAAATATGACGACGTTACTATTGGCCACCTTAAAGCTTATTTTAAGGGGAATCAGTACCCGACATCTTGGATTTTCGGAATTTTCGCCATAAATTGCATCACAGGTATAGTATTTTATTTTGGGTGTCAACGAAGCATAGGACACTACATTGCACATGTTCTTAAAAATGTATTGCTAGACTACTGTTGCCAGAACCATTTCTGAAATCGAAAGCAAGAAAAAAGTATTCATTTATTGTCTGGAATAACTAGTTAAAAAATAATAAATTCTATAGAGATGTAATAGGTTTACTGCGCTTAAGAAGCTATTATTTATGTCATGTCGTAGGGAAAAACCTCATTAAATGTTCTTAAATGGAACTTGTAGGAAAATTAGTGAAAATCCAAGATGACAGGGACAGATCCACCTTAAGAACCTTGGCTTCAGTATACAAGTAGAATCGTGCAGTGGCCTCGAACATTGGGTGTGCTATAATAATGAAGACGAGTGCATGACTTTAATTCGAGTACATTGTGGATTCCTCAATTGCCAAATGTACTACTTGCATCTATACAGCAAACTACCTACTACTAGAAACTGCTTAATGACTCAAGCTGACGAGGAACTGTCATGCCAAAAGTGGCATATGCATAGAATCAGGTACGAACTCAAGAGACTTGCAACCACAGCATTACAAGATGGACAGAGCACTGCGATTGAGAACGTCACACCGCCATTTTGAATCGAGAAAAAACCTCATGGCAGATAATGTGCTCACCTCAAGCATATGAAATCTTCCTGGCAACAGAGATGTGAAGTTCGCCATTGTCAACCGTCATTGTCGCCTGCACCGGATAGGTTCAACAGCTGCCAGAATGTTTCATTCAAGCGAGAAGACGTGAACGCCTGCACGAGTTGCCTTGTTGGCTATGGTAGAGTTGTCTACAAATCACTGTGTGAATTTGAATAAGTGCAAGTGTGTAACGGTACATTTCACATGAGGGGTTACTTTAATTTCTACGATAATTTCCACAAAAATATTCTTCAATGCTACAATTATTAAAGATACGACATTTATCATTTCAGGTTAAACAGTGTGCTACCAGCAAATGGAGATGCCCTCGCCATACTTACCGAATCAGGTGAAATTTTTAAAGAAGAAATTGATGGCGATTCTGCTGACTACGCACTGGCATACGTAGGGTCAGAAATATTTTTTAGCTGGAGTGAATGCTGGGATGGATTTCAACATACGACTCTCGTAGACTCATGTGTAACTATATATATAAGCACTAAAATACTGTTGTGTTTGTGTTGTTAACAGCCTAGCAGGAGTTATGAATTCAGAACCTACGAACATGTCTTCCAGTACCTCTAAGTGTGACACGATTGAATGCGAGGTTATTTGCAGAAGCAAATGCAAGTATTTTCAAACTTTTTTTGGCCTATATTCAAGTTAACTGCTTTTACTCGCCAACTTATTTAAGTTAGTGCTACAATATCCCAATTCTCCAAGCCGTCCTTCATCCAGATCGCTACTACCCGCCGCCACATGAAGATATCAACATTTCATACTGTAAATCAATATATCAGCCCCGAGCTTGGCTTAAGCAGGGTCACCTATACCTACTGGTCCAGCAGCCTGCTGCAAATATGCATGGAAGAATGTGATGGTAATTTTCATACGTTGTACTCTCATGAACCATATTTCTTTGAACAGAGCCAACTGTACTGGTTATGGGCAGTGCCTCGTTTATTGCATGAGAGAAGAAGCAAAGTTTCCGTGTCTCCTGAAGAATATTGCATTTGCAAAAAATCAAGATGGTAAAATATTACTGCATGCAGCACCGGACTGTATACCTACGTGTGTGCCGTCTCCAGCCATCTCCAAGCCATCTACATGCAGCAAATGCAAGAACGATGGCACAGCATCTGCAAGTTCCAGAAAGAAAAAAGCTGCCAAAATATTACTTTCCATGTTATTACTCTGCGGCGTCGAGGCACAGATAAATCTTAGCGAAGAATCACCAGCTGCCTCAACAAGTTGTAATAATTCGCAAACTGCAAGAAATCAACTGATTACACTTAAAATTGCTTTAAAAAGTCATGAAGGCAATAATTTGTTAGGGCATAAGAGCACATGCCTTATTAATTGGAGATGGTAAAAAAGATGGTGAACAAAAAAAATATGTTTGAGTGATGTCATATATAAGGCAAGCGTGCGGAGTGTGAAACAGATCAGTTTGGAAGCAGCAGTCGACAGCATGCCACAGTTTCATCCTTCAAACAGCTAATGAGACGTTCAACCTGTCGACGGCGACATAACATTTACTTCCCACAATGGTGAACGTATGGTTAGATACTCAGAAGAATGCGATCGTACGTGGTACTATCTGCTAGCTCACGAGCCACAAATGTTTCAACACTGCCAGGAAATGGTGTCGTGTTCTACGTATGGAACCTGCACAGTTTTCTGCATGAGAAAAGGAGCACCTTTGCCTTTGCACTGCTGACAAAGTCCTGTCTTTCACCAAGAATCAAAAGAATATCAATGAGGAAGAAGTGCCTGCAGCACATGGCGAGACTTCTGCGCATGTTTCGCCCGCAACACACGACAAGACTTCCACGCATCACGCAACTCTCACATCGAGCTAGAGACCTGTAGCTGTAAGAAGAAAGGAAGATATTCCATGGAGGTTACTGTCTACAAAGGTGAAGAGACTCGCTCATATGATACGCCAATCACTGTCAAAGGACCTATCCCGCTTAGTACAGAGTCGCCAGTTTTAATAACTTGTTTGAAGGATACTTTGAAACGAGTTTTCAGATAAGCGATAAACTCATATAACTATTATTTTTCTTATGAAACTTGTTGCAAACTGCCTTTTTTCATCTGTTATATTTCGCAACGATTTTTTTAAATGTAAATTGTTTGTCATAATTTTTAATAGTGTTCTGTAACCAGTGATTTGCGTACATGTAATAAAAAAATTCTGCAAGTCTAAAACAAAAAGTATTGTATCATTACCAAATGGAAAACGAAATGTATGTTGTAAAAATTGTATAAATATTTAAGGTTATGATGTGTAAAAAATATTATAAGACTTTATGAAAAGATATGAATGATTGTTTTCATTTGACACTCTATAAACATAAAATATTCCCTTTACATAAAAAATAATTTTTCATAAAAAGTATTTTAACATAATAAGTATTTTACATAAAAATTATTTTATAAGAAATTAAATTTATAAAATCAACTTGAATTATTTTCTCCCATTAAATATCAAAAAGGTTGAAAATAATATAAACAGTGGCATCTCGTTAGGGCAAGCATCTCGTTAGTGCTTGCCCAGACAGTTTCCTGAAAATGTTATAATTAAAATTAATATTAAATTCAAACTTATATTTACTTTAAGGTAACTTTACTCATGCGGTACACATTCTACTCCGGGAAACAATACTGTACGTTATAAGAAAACAACTCGTTCGTTGGCTAGCAAAACAAAGATGTTTGGAAGAGTTATAATTAATGTCTTCAGCAGGTAGGCGGTTGCAATGGTTTCCCAGCCGACGGAGGGACGGAATGGGCGGAAGACTACCCGAGGAGTGGCGGGGGCTAATGGGTGCGTCAACCTGTGTTAGAAACTACGATAGTAGTGCTTTTTTCGCCGAAATGAAGCGGGCGTAGCCGTAGCTAGCCTAGCCGCAGGCAGTTGGCGCGGTGTAATTTACAGTATCTAACAAATCGTATTGTTTTTATTTAGTTTAGTTTTGGTGTTGAGAATGTATATGTATATTCGTGCGCGATGTATACCCTACATAAAAATTTTAAAATTACCGTGTGAGACCGAGAACCATGTAGATAGAATGAGTGCAACAGAAACATGTGGATGTAAGTGTGGTATGTGTGTATTATGAGTGAAGCATTTTTCTAGCAGTGCTTTCACTTTTCAGGAAAGATGTAACACCATAAAAGAGGGTAGGTGGACACCTGAACTTATAATCACGACAACAAGCAAGAAAGGTAATTATGTACGCAATTTAAAAAAAAAAAAAAAAAAAAAAAAAAAAAAAAAGTTTATCACAAACACTCGTGGTTATAGCTGGATGTAACAGCTTTAAAAAAATAGTTTTGCTGGCCATATTTGTAGTTTTCAAAGGATGTTAACACGTGGACTGCAAATAGGTATTGTGGCCTTAACAATCCGTGTAATGCTGTTCAAAAACACGAGCGTTCTGAAGTTCAAATAATTTCGTTTTTGTATCTTAAAGAATATGGTAAAAGTAGAGTTGACTGCTTTCCATCTTTACACAAACGAATAATTATTTTTCCTATCTAAACACTTATGTACAAACAAAATTGCTCCGTTTGTAAATACCTAACTGTTGACGGGTATTAAAATAATATTGATTTTGATTGGACAAGGTTCCGGGTTTGATGAGGTATATTGATAATATTTTTCACCCGAGCAAATTTTATGTTAAAAAATATTAATATCCCTAACAAGCAGTGTATTTTATATTTAGTACAAAAAAATGTTTAAATGGCACCATTTTGCACCTTGAGACCAAATTTTTCAGGGAGGGCCCCGGATCCTCTTCCCCCTTTATTGGGGAAATCAACTCCACTACTCTGTCCCCTGTACACAGCAGCTTGCCCATGAAATTATAGCACGCATCGCCACTGAATAGAAAGAATGTTCATATTTGAATGAAAACTTTGAAAAAGGCACTAATGAAGGCTAGCAGAGACTGACAAGTATCCAGGCAACTTACCTCCCTGGGCGGACGAGATGACTGATGTTCAGAGTTGCCATCCCTCCACACTCAGGCCATTATAATTCACACACATGTGTGTGCTTTTTATTCAAACACCTGTACTGTAGACCCTCCGCCCAGCTGTTTGAACAAAGCGCACATGTGTGCGAAGTATAATGGCTTGAGAACGAGGTATTGTCCCCCGGAAAAATTATGATTTTAGTGCTGCAGTAAAATGATGACTTGAGCAGGTGTTAGTTAAAGTGTCCAACTAAAAAGGGAATGCCTCGCCTGGCAAAAAATGTTAACAAGTGACAATTTATATCTAAGTGTCAGGACAGAAATATGCCAAGTGTTTCGCAGCCCTTTGGAAATCCCTCGGGCAGACAGGTTATTTGTTTGGCAAATTTATGTTTTTTTCCCTCTCAAAAAAGTAACTGATTAGTGGAGAGGTAGAGGACCCTCCACACTTTCGGTCAATTAAAATGCTTGGCAAAAATTGTTACCTTGTATGGCGCATAGTTTCTGAGAAAATAAGAAGCGAGGGATTGGGGCCCCTCTCACACTTACCCAATGAAAATGCTTGGCCAGAAGGGACGGGTAGTGTGTCATCGTGTCCCCTATTCTGCGGGTACTATTTTCCATAAATTACTCCGCATCTCCTACCAATTTGCTAGTATTTATAAAGGCCAGAGCATCACACTCTGATATCAGCGCTTGTCGTCTGCATATCCGAGTGTCCTCCTGCTTCGTCACAATTTTGTCCTTGGATAGTTATTGCAAAGTTTCATGATCGCCTTCCAGTTGTGCTTCGAGTAATTGCTTACTAAGTTATGTTTTTATAATTTTTTTTAGAATCGGGTTTTATGAGTTCTTGTTTGTAACAAGCTCTTTACTCAAAATAAATATCTGATTACGTTTTATGTTTGACAGCAGGCTATTTAATTTTTAAAGATATGATTCCATTTTTGTTAATTTGTTTTGTCAACGAGCTCTTTAATTTTAAAATATCTTTTTCAGATTTTGTTAATTCGTTTTGTCAACAAGCACTTGAATTTTAAAATAAATATATGTTGCAGTTTGTTATTTAACAATGAGCTCTCTAATTTTAGAATAAATATCTGATTCCATTTTATGTTTGGTAACAATTTATTTAAATTAAAAATAATCATCTGTTGCAGTTTCTTGTTTGACAATGAGCATTTAAGTTTTTTTTTAAATAAAGTTTTTATGCGAATTATTTTTAAAAATAAAAATTTTCTTGTGTACTTACTGAATATTATAATGCAAAGTTATTAACGATGTTTATTTTATTTTGTGAAATGCTTGGCACCTAGTACGTCGGTCCGTAGCTACATGTTCGCACATCGTCTGCCAGTCGACATCAGAGACAATCAACACCGAGTGTCAGTCTTCCGTGTTGTGCATTCCTTTGAAAGTTAGTTCTAGCACCGATGAGATAATGAAATATTATGTACATATTATTATTTTTTTAGTGCGCATTGATCCTTAGTAGGTTTTCGCAGTCAGCAGTCGCAGGTCCTTCCAGATCCTGGAGTTGCTGATTTGTGGACTTACGGTGAAGTAAAAAAATTATTTAATTTGCATTCGTATATAGTTTGCCTATGTCATGGTTCGGTGTAAGAAATTCTAAATATATAATTTTGTTTTAAAGCTTAAATGCCATTGACGAAATATTTTTTTCACACTGCTAAATAATTTAAAAAAAAGTAACTAATAAATTTTTATAGTTGTGTCTGGGGAACAAATTTGTTGCTACATTATTTTTACTTGGAGGCAGTATTTGCGCAATAATTAAAACATTTTTTTCTAACTTCACCACCAAATTTTATAAACCTACCGTGACCAGACTATAAATCATATTCGCGCCCATTTGTTACAGGTTTTTTTTTTTTGCTGAAGTATACAGCATGGACCGCGGCCGTGTTGATGTGGGTAATTCTGGGCGTTTCCAACTTCCTTCGTCCCATTCTGTCTCTAGGGTTTGTGCAATACCGCCACCAGGTTATATAGTGGATTTTGCAGCAAATATTTTGCCATCCGGAAGTCTGGATTAAAGCATCCATAATTCATACAGGGAAGAAGACCAAGTCTGCGAGAAGTGTGGGATGCAGATTAGGCAGAAGGACAACATGGGACGTAACCTGAGGATCTGCAATGGCACAGTGCGGCAGAAAGCAGCTAGCAACTGCAGGTTTTGTAATGCTCCATTTGCTAACATATTGGATGATGAAGGCATGAAAATGGGAGCAAGTTCAACCCAGATATGAATACTTTTGCTTGCGAGGACTGTGTGAAAGTATATTCCAGAGCGGACAAGCTGAAAGAACATGCGAAGAAGTCCACAGGCCCGATTCACCTACTAGCGAAGAAGGCCAGACGTGATGTTTTCACCCAGCAGCAGCCAGTACCAGTACCAGCACCTCTACCGAGGATCGTCATGGAGGCCGGACAGCGGCCCATGGATTTGTGTTAGCCGAGACTGCATTTAGGGGCAACTTAAATACATATGTGGTAGAAAATAACAACACAGAGGCCAAATATGTGTGCACGTACATTAAAGGGGTTGAAGAAACACCTTATTGAACAGTTGCAGGAATAAATTATGGAAAATGGGCCAATTAAATTCAATTTGTTCCTGGAGTGCGACTATGGTAACCTGAGCTCCACGAATATGAGCAGACCAACGCGCCTATAAAACAAAAAAAAAAAAAAAAGTTCCAATATACACTGAATATGATGTGGAAGAAGCTGTGGTAGCCAGCTTGATCAATATCTATCAGGAGGACGACGAGTATATGACAAAGGGCTCTGAATGGATACTCATTGCAGTAAAGAGAAGGTAGCTCAGAATAAATAAATTGAACCCAATGCACGCATCCAGCTACACTGATTTGCGAGCGTCAATAAGAAACAAGTACGCAGTGATATACCGAAAAACGAGGATCACTAGTGCTTTAAGTGGACGATACTCACTAGATACAGTGAATATACAGATCCCCGAGTCAACCACCGCTACACAGAACTGGAAAACATGTTCAGCTTTGATGGAATCGAGTGGCCCACACCTCTGCACCAGATAACTAAATTCGAGAAGCAAAGTCCTGGAGTAACAGTAAATGTATGTACTCTAAATTATGGAATGAAGTTTGGTACCAAGACGAGTCTGCGATGAAAAGAAGACCATACATTTATATCTCCTCCTTCTTACCACCGAAGGCAACGCTCGTTTCACATTTAAAAAAATTTTTTTTTTGCCGGATGAGGAATCAGATGACAGCTCACGAGGAAAAGTTACACATTTGCAAAAGGTCTTTACATCCTACCACGACATTACACGAGTAACAGAAAAAAACAGGCGAACAGATGCTGGCAGAGCACAAGAATTATTACAGCCCTCACACTCCTGGACGAATTGAGATTTCAAGCATGACATGAAGGGAAGAAGACCAACCCTCAAATTTAAAATCCACCACAATACAGACAAGATGTCTATAGTTGCATATGCTGATTTCTAGGCAATGCTTCTGCCAATTTAAACCTGCCAGGCCGAACCCCAGACATACAGCATGCAGTTTTACTAAAAACACGGGAATATAGTTTTTGGGACTTTGTTAAAGTGGACCACAACATTATGCCTATTGCCAATACAAGTCTGCTAATGAAGCCAATAATTTACACTGGGGAAGATGCTAACAAGAAATTAATTGAAGAGATTGTTGGTGTCGGAAATAAAGTGAAGGGAATTTATGAGACAAGTGAACTCATGAAGCACTGAGCAACCTGCAATTACTGAATCATGCCATGTCAGATACCTGCTGCTACTGTGAATATGAATTCAAACAAGTAAACTGGAAGGTAATGGATAATGACCACTTCACCTGAAACTACAGTGGGGTCTCCTGCAATAACTGCAACAAACTCCACAGCCGCCCTAAATGACTGCCCGTGTTATTCCTTAACCTGCAATACGATGAGAACTTAATAATAAAACATCTGGGCTACGACGAAGAGAATATATTTATCATACCACAAACAAAGGAGAAATTAATAAGACACTTGGAATCGCTGGGGGAGAAATTCACATTACAATTTAAAGACACCTTCCGCTTCATGTCGGCAAGACTCGCCACCCTGGCCGAAAACCTGCCGAGAGACCAGGTGAAAAATACAGCAAAATTCTTCAGCCCAGACGAGCTGGAATTAGTAGGGAGAAAGGGTGTATTCTCCTACTATAGCATAGACTGCCTGCAGAAACTGAAAGAGACGCAGCTGCTCCACAACGACAAATTTTACAACAGATTGACGGACACGGCCATAAGTGAAGAAGACTATACCCGTGCTCTTAAAATCTGGGAAAAATTCAACTCTGCGAAACTGAAAAATTATGCTAAAATTTATTTGAAAACTAATGTGTTGCTTTTCTCAAATATGTTTAAAAACTATAA
Organism: Dryococelus australis; assembly: GCA_029891345.1. Lineage (NCBI taxonomy): Eukaryota > Metazoa > Arthropoda > Insecta > Phasmatodea > Phasmatidae > Dryococelus > Dryococelus australis. The sequence continues at coordinate 185,235,085 of CM057009.1, read as the reverse complement.
GAAACTGTTCCTGGAACCCTACGGCCTGGACTGTGTACGTTATGTGAGCGCCCCGGGCTTCTCTTTCGACGCAATATTGAAGCACACCAACGTCGAGCTGGAACTCCTAACAGATTATGACAAGTACTTATTCACTGAAGACGATAGGTGGAGTGGTCCAATGTGTGAAGCGCCATAGAAGGTAAATAAGTACATCCTGTCCACATACAATGCTAACAAACCGCCCGTCTACCTCCAGTACATAGATGCAAACAATTTATACGGGTGGGCGATAGTAGATGGGAATAGTTGACTTCATCAAACTCAAGCTTCAGGCAATGGCTCTGTGGCTTGGGAAGTTAGCAGTTTCTGGTACATCAGCTTAGTGGCATGGCCATTCTCGCTCCCCCCTTTTTTCACACAAAATCGTACGTTTTAATCCAAAAATGCCATTAAAAATCCCTGTTTCCCTAAAAATTTCCCATTTTTCCCTAAGAATATCCCAATTTTCCAATAATTTGAGAAAAAAGTGCTTTCTCCTCTTTGTGGCTGATGTACCTCTTCAATGTGGCTAAAAATACCCGAAACTCAGCCACATAATGAGGAGTTCACATAATATTATTTTAATCATAATTTTTTTAAATTAAAAATATATTTTTATAAATAAAAAAATTACAGGTGCAAGTATTAAGTGTTATATATCACCGGACTCGTATTTCCAAGTTGCATACTATCATTGTGTAATATCACCATTCTCTCGATTTTTCATGCTCTATCATTCCGTGATGTCTCTCTCTCATTCAATCTATTTCTGTCTTGTGTGTCTATCCTTCCATAAGTATTTTCGGAGTCCTCCGATTTTTGTTCTTTTGTTCTTTCTTTCAATCCATGCCGTCTTTTTCGCTCATTCCTTTCTCTCTTTCGTTTCACTCTTGTCTCTCTTTCCTTTCTCTCTCTAACATTCGTTCGATGTCAGATTTGCTCCAATGATTACTCAAACTTGTTCGACACCATTGTCTATGTAGTTACATCATCGCCTGCTGGAGTGTGCAAATCGTCGATGTGTATATTTATTTATGAATTTAAATATATAATATTTCCATGTAGGAGAAGGATATAAAAAACATTTAAATGTACATTCCAGGCAGGACGTTGTAGAACATATTCGAATTTTAATACTTAATTTTTTTGAAAACCAATATTTTTTCTTGATAATTTATTTTATTCAATTTTTTTTTACATTTGTACGAAAATTAAATTACCTAGCTGGCACCACAGGGGGAAGAGGGGCAAAGTGTAAATGAACTCCGAGCCAAGTGCGCAGGAGCTTAAGCGATCACTAGTGCTGATGGCCGAACTTGTCAATCAGATATCTAGGAATCGTTGCATTTATAAATAAGTAGAATTATTTCAGTTTATTTTATTTATCATTTGAAAAACGCCGGAAAATATATTTTGGAAAATACAGTAAAATGTATTCGTAATTCATTTGTAATGCGAGGTTCGGTTCAAAAATTTAAATTATGTAAATTTCATCCTTTTCCATGACAGCTGGTAACAGAAAAAAAAAAGAAAATATTCTCTGGTAAGTGCGGGGATTTTAACCCATAGCCTTGGGTTATTGAAGTTGGGCATGCCAGCTACCGGACCACCAAGCTCACACCATTACAATTGCGTAAAATTTTTATATATGCTCCAATTATAGAATCTTCGTTCCATGGTAAAATTTAATTAATGTATTAAACATTGTTTATATTTTTGTGTCAGTGTATATAGATTATGAATACTAATATTTTGGAGTTGGTTTTGTATATTTAAAGGCAAGCCGTGCACAGTATTAAAATTATTTCGTAACTTTCTAAATCATGTTTATCTAAGCCTACATAAAAATGTTTCATATATTATTTCTTTATAATTATGTAGCACATCAGGCTGTAATTAAGTGAATATTTACAGTCACGGGTGAATATAATTTGCGAACTCTTAGGAAGCAGAGAGACTCGCGAAATTTTTTATTTGCAAGTAACATTTCTGGCTTCAGGAATGCATGTTTAAGACCTATATAGCCATAACAGTAATTAGTTAAAATAAAATCTTGCATTTTTTAACGAGATATGTTTAAAGCCTATATAACAATAACAGTAAAAAGCTTAAAATAATATTTTGCTTTTTTTAACGAAATCTTTTTATAACAGGTTTGTTACCCTACGATACAGGGTTAAAATTATAAATCGAATATTAAATTTGATGTTTTAAAATTCAATAAAATACATTAATTCAAAGATATTCACATTCGTCTACATTCTTATAAAATGTCAGTGTTTTGTTAAACATAAAACCGACTATTTTGGCGAGAAATTAATGACTTCATTTTGTTTATATCATATTTATAAATACATATTTCAGACTACAAATATAAAAAAAGAAACTTGAATTTTCCACACTATTCATATAGTATATTTACACCAGTATTCTCACTTTTTATATAGTGAATATAATCTGCTTATACACAGCTCAAAACAGTGTAAGCTGTCAAGCATCCAACCAGAACCCTTGGCCATATATTTTACTCGACAAATTTTCATTACTGCCAGTGTCAAACAGCTACATAAAAGGAACCCGACTGCTTATATGCATTTTCGCAAGCAGGCACCTTAACATTCAATGATCCACCCACTGTAATTCATGCATGCCATCTGCTCTACCGACCACAATCAGACTTACAGAGGCCAGCAATATATTTTTCTTTTTAAGTTTAACATTAAGTGTGTGTGTGTGTGTATATATATATATATATATATATATATATATATATATATATATATAAATTTACATACAATTTTTTTTTGTTAAACCAATCTTGTTTTTCAGAAGTTTTTATATATTATTTTGATTTAATATATGTAATATTTAAGTATTTTATTTACATATAGGAGATTTGTGATTTGTTACTCACACTGACCTTACCAAACAAATTAACTTACCACTTATACTTTCTGCTCTACTGGTTGACACCAGTCAAATATATACTGACCATCATACCATCCATTATATAACCCAAGTCATACTAGGCCACCCAACACCCATCTCCTATAATAAAAAAAAATCAATTCAACCGCACCACCCAATACACCAAGCACAATATCCATCATCACTCTAGCAACTATACGGCTGAGGCTAGCCAATAACATAACACCCATACTACTTGTTCTACCAACCAACTTCGCTTATACCTACCAACCATACCACCAACTATAACTCTAGTATACCTCGACCATTCGCCCACACAGACCATACAAAGCAAACATACAGCCCATACTGGTGACGCAATCAAATTCTTCTCATACCATCCACCATGCTGGCTGACACCAGTCAAAATACACTGACCACTTATATCAAACACTTATAACTCAAGCATGTCTTGGCATTACAGGACTCACCGACACGCATTCTGTCCACACCATTCGACATACACCAAAAATCATAAGAAAGATATTATGTCAAACATATCGCCCAATATACCATCCATGATAATCCAAGTTTACCAAGCATATTTTATAGTCCAGACCAGCCCTTGACCCTTGAACCTTAGTTATGTGCCTTTGGTGCTAACTGTGGTGCTAATTGCAGTTCCTGCGGTGCTAAGTCCAGTACTGAACCCTAAAACCTCAACTATTAAGCCAACACAAGCCTTACCAATTTTTTTTCCTTCTACCATACCTACCATTATAACCCAAATTATATTAGACAACCTAAACACCCCATCTCCTATTGCCAAAGAAAAATTAAATTCAACCATATCACCCAATATACCAAGCACAATATCCATAATAACTCGAGAAACTATACAGCTGAGACCAGCCCATAGCCTGCCACCCATTCCTTAGGCTATGCAAATCTACATCATAATCACTCAATGGCCTCAAAAATGACACCACAACACGAATCAAATCCAAACCAATCCTATTCAATCCAATAGGTCAAATATATACTGGTCACTATACCACCAAACCAACCATTATAACCCAAGTCATACCAGATCACCGAACATTCAATCTCGAATAAAAAAAATTAATTCAACCATACCTCAGCCCATACTTACTCAAATAACTCCAACATGTCTGTCATATCATCATTGCCATCAGACTCCAGTCAAATATCATACCACCCATCAAATAAACCACCTTACTATACCAACCATTACAATATTAAATATACCCTCCACATATACCATTCATTATAATTCAAGCAGCCCTAAGCCCACACTGACCTTTCCAAAATAATCACAAGTCCACCATATATATTTTAGCATCATAAACCAGCCAAATTTCATACCAGTCATTAATATAAATTACTCTATCTACCATACATAACACACCTCAGACATACGAAACAAAATATGAGTAACCCTGCATACCAGGAGTACTGGGTACTATACCAACCATAATCCCAGCATACTTCAGTCATGCCAAGATCACATTGCATATGCAACATAACAACTACTCATTTCATACTACACCTATGCCATCCATTATACCCACCAACCAAAACATACCCTCCAGCATACCAGACATTAGTATAAATCACTCTATCGACCAACAAACCAGTTAATTATGCTAGTCATCCATACTAATAGCTGCTCTTACGAAACCTACCAGATAGCATGCATCCAACATACTTAACCATATTGATAACCTAGTGGTACTGAGTACTAAAACAGATATATAACTATTGACTACCATTTCACCTCATCCAACTTCACTAGTTATACATATAAACAAGCCATACCAGCAGCCAAGCCAATTAAATATTCCAATCATAAGCTCCAACCATGCAATCATAAGATAAATACTATTCATTTTTCCAACGATGACACCCATACAGTCTTAATACCCAGATACCATATCATACCATCCAATCATACTAACCAACAATATACCAGCTAAGCATTCTGCCCCTCTCATACTAACTAAACATCCCATCAAACCATTCTGCTCCCACGATCTAATCACACAATTAAACAGTTATCCCCACATCATCGAAGCTACACTTTTCTCATACGGCCAAAACAATTGAACATAGATCAGGACATGCCAGTCAACATATTGGCTATACCTACAACACAAGAAACTCACTGTAGAACGAAATCATACCGATAGGTTATACCATCAAGATGTACCAGCTATAAAAACCGTACCATACTGGCAGCCCGCATCGGCAGAAAATACCATCATGTTGCTACATCCCTTTCGGAAAATAAAAGAGACCATACCAACCAACACCTAACTAGTCAGACATACTAACAAAACATGTTACCAAAACCAGCTACCTATAACAACCATCCATAAATATCATGCAGTACAAACATTCTAAAACACCTCTACCAAAGATGAGCCTACATACAATTCATATTATTACAGCCTGACGAGCATAATATTCAAGCCATGTATTTCGAACTTCTATACTATCACACATGTCATAATACCACCTGCCTTCCTATTTAACTGTCATATGGACACATCGCACTCAGAGACAATGCTATTCCAGTAATAAACTCCCTCCTACCATCAACCCAAACTACTACAATGTCCCAGTCACACATTTCAGGCATCGCTACTACCATACTGATATACCATACAAGCAAGACACACCACTAAACCAGTCAACCAATGAATATACCCAGGTCATCATAGTTTAAAAAACCAGAGAGCCTACACTCACATCTTTAGATACTTTCTCGTGAGGTTAGATCTCTCGAATGGTAGATGTGAGTACGGCCGACCAATTTGCAAGGCAGATGAATGCGAAATGTAGAGGAGGGCCAGACTAGTTCCAACATTGTCGCTAGGGGAGGTGCGTGTCGACGACAAGGCATTTGTTCCACAGCACCCGACCAGATCACATTCACCTAATATGACAGCCTGCGTGGCTGTTGTACTATTTGTTAAGTGATTCTATGATAATTGTTTGTGTTGTATTACTGTTATGGATGACATAGAGAGAATTTATTTTTCAAAAATATAAAACACATCAGAACAATTCTAAATGAAGTTTATTCAAGTTTCATGCATACACAATATAGGACAAAGTGTGTTAAAGTTAATATATTAGCCAGTCGATAATAATGGAATATGGTCGTCGTCTGAACACTACCTTAATTTTAACATTAGTCAATATTGTCAATGAACCTTTATAATTCATGGAATATAAGTAGTTATAAAATAGGGGTACAGGGAACACATGGTGGATGGTGGAGACCAGTCACTGTCCGCCATATTGGATTGCATCACACATCCGCCATATTGTGTTCACCATTTTGTATGACCTTGACCTTTTGTGCACAATAAAGTTTTGCATTCGCCTTCTTGTTTCAAGAATGTTCCATTCCAGTACATGCTCTGCCATTCAATTTTGGTACCTCATTCTCTGTCATACTGCTTTGGTACTTCATGCTTTGCCATTCTGCCTTTGTACTTCATGTTCTGTCATTCTGCATGTTAATTTATGTTTTTTCATGCTCTATGATTCCTTCTGGCCTGATCTATCACTTCGCTGCCATCTTGGATGTCGTCTGCTGAAAGCCGATATCTTGTATCGCCTGATGTAGGTCACCATATTGTTTATCCCATCGTATGCTAGGCATCGCTGGTGTCGGCCGCAATGTTGGATGTCGTCTACAAGGAAGTACCATATTGTTCCTCCCATCTTCTTCTAGGCAGTGCTAGTGTATCGCTTTGGAAGTTTCTTGTGTTTGCCACCAGGGATGCCATCTGCTAGGAGTGCTGGTGTCCGCCAGATGCTAAGAACGTTGTCCCATGTGTTGCATCTGGACTTTCGCCTCTATTGGCATGCTATTATTTAATAGCGTGTAAAAACACGTTGTGGTGAGGAGTGGGGAAACGCTGGGCCATGGATTGGCAAACAGATAGATGCCTTAGTTAAAGTATGTTTATTATAATCCCATAATTTCCCTCATTCCAAACATTTGACTTCTTAATCAGCTGCCAGCATATGTGTTTATAACAGTTATATCTTTATTTCAAAGAATTAAACGTTTTTATTATAGCTGAAATACATATTCGATGTTAGTTTCCTATAGGCTTATCCTTAAGTGATGGCAATACGAAATGTGTGCTGCCATGTGTATTAGTTTCCAGTCCTCTTTTAGATGAATACAGTCCTCATTTAGGTTCATGTTTATGAAAATTAAGTAATTTATTATATTTTTTTAGTTTTATATGAAGTGAAACTAAATTGTGTAAATGAAAAAAAAAACGAACATATTTACAGTGGTTATAATTATAAATATATATATTTTTTAAATTCATTTTCTTCAGTGACACACTTTCTAGAAATTAAAATGGCATTTCATCTATCTTCGGAATGGCCATCTCCTAGAAACCACCCCCCCCCCCCTTTATCAATGCCCCGCGTGACAGGATGTCGAAGGCGGGGTTTCTTGCAGTCATATTCGGAACAGTTGTCTTTCGGAACAGCGACCTTCCATAACGACGTTGGCAGCTGAACACCTTTTATCTTGCAACCCTCTCGCCCTTATACCTGTGTACAAGGCTGTTAAAAATCAAGTACTTCAGCTTACAACATTCATCCCACTCGGTAATGAATTCTTATTTTTATGGAACATTACCAGTCACACACTTTCGAGCTATCCATCTCCATAGTAAAACTAAAAGGTATATGTTTTGTTATTCTTGATATTCATGTGGAAGTGTGTGTATGCCGTTTTCGTATATTTACTTTTTTGTCATCGAACCATGTTAATGCAAACTTATTTATATTGTCAGTGTATATTTCGTTTTAGCACCAAGGTTCACTGGTCTTGCAAAACTGTCCTGTAACTTTCAAAATATAACTGATTCTTGACTACGCATTTCTGCATACCTTTTGCACGTTTCACAAGTTTGCAACAACCAGTGGCGATACGTGCTATAATTTCATGGGCAAGCTATTGTGTACAGGGGACTCCCCAATGAAGGAAAAAAAGGGGGGGGGGGGATTCGGGGAAGATGGATTTCAAGGTGCAAAATGGTACCATTTAAACATTTTTCGTACGTAAATATTAACTACACCGCTTGTAAAAATATTAATATTTTTTAACATAAAATTTGCCCGAGTGAAAAATATTGCATAGATACCTTCATCAAACACGTGACCTTGTACAATCAAAGCAATTAAAGCAAGCAACTCAACATATTTGCCACGGTTTTCTGAATCTTTCGTCTCATCATGACCATGGAAATGCAGTTCCTGTACACCCAAGAAACAAATAACATATATTAAACGCTTCAAAATTTCTCTGTTTCTTTTAACTTTTTCGTTATGTCGTTGTGTGCCTAATTGTTTGGATCTATCAAGACCAAAATCAAATCAATTTTTACCGAATTCTTTAAGAGACAAAAACGCATTTACATGAACTTCAGAACACTCGTGTTTTTTAACAGCATTGCACAGACGGTTAAGGTCACAATACCCAGTTGCAGTCCACGTGTTGACATATTTTGAAAACAATAAAAATGGCCAGCAAAAAGGTTTGTTTAGGCTGTTACATCCAGCTAACCACGAGTGTTTCTGATAAATGTTTTTTTTGGAAATTACGTACATAATTACCTTTCTTGCATGTTGTCGTGATCGTAAGTACAGGTGTCGGTCTACCCTCTTTTATGATGTCACATCTTTCCTGAAAAGTGAAAGTACTGCTGGAAAAATGTTTCACTCGTAATCCACACACACCACACTTACATCCACATGTTTCTGTTGCACTCATTATATCTACTCGGTTCTCAGTCTCACACAGTAATTTTATAATTTTTATGTAGGGTATACATCGCACACGAATATGTATAACATTCTGAGCATCAAAACTAAATTAAATCAAAACAATACGATTCGTATTGTGCGCACGAAATTGCACTTTTTTTTACGAACACCCGATGTCGTGTTGTTTCCGAGGAAAAAGGGTGATACTGGTGCTCTGAATCGCCCTGTGTATCATCTTGCATTACTTATAGTCCAAAAGGAATGCGTCTACAGAACAGATTCTAACAAAATAAATTAAGCAAATACACCAAAAAAACTGTGAAAGCAAAAATAAATAATAAAAATTAGGATTATCCGTAATTTATGTATTATTTATTACTCTGCAACAGCAGTTTCACTTTACTTCGTATAACGTAGTTGATACATTTTACACGGTGAATGGAACTTGCAAACTGTGAAAGGACATAATGTGCAACTTCTGTCAACTAAAATGTACAAACTGATTGTAAATATTCTCCTTTACAGAAACACATCACTTGAATAATTTTTTTTGTCTAGGTTGGTAATATTTCACTTTATCTTTTACTCAGACTTGCTTTGGTAACATCTTTATCCTACTTTCCTTGAGTATGGCACATGGCACATTGAATATGAACACGTCTGTGTTTTATTCCCTTAAGGGAACAATAACATGAAAAATAGTAGGAATTGCAGGTACAAACAAAATACAGAAGCAAACACCACAAATGTATTTGATATCCATGTTTATTTCTACAAGTTGCAACAACACAAGTACATTTTCCATGCGATAAAAAGTATTATTCACAGCAACGAAAACGTATTTGAATTAGTTTACATAGCAACCCGTATAACTGGTAAAAGTAGTGCTCAAAAAATGTCATTAATTTTGTTGACACTTGAAAATACACTTGTTCCACTGATGTGTGAATTTCTTCACACTGCTTTGCAGTTTTCTGATGCAAGCATCAAATTCACTGTTGCTGCTCTGTATTCTTACCCCACGCCATGAATTTATATCCAGAAATTGTCTGAAACAAAACACATCTAAAATGAGTGAAGAACGTGTTCGAATTATTCTGATTATTACATCTAAAATAGGGTTGCCAGATATTCAGAACAGAAAGTCAGTACGTATGTTGGTGACGTTATTTTGTGACTCACCCTAAATTTAAAAGGTGTCATACATACACTAAACTGGGCCAAATTGTAAATATTTTAAATTTTGACAATAGTTTAAGATTATATTCAATGATTGGTTATGAAAATTCGTTTTCAGGTATGTCCTGGGACTGTGTAAATCCAGTTATTTAAATGCCACGAGTGTGTTTGAAACGAATAAACATTTCTTCTTCAAAGAATGCAACAATCACTCATTTTTAGTAACATTAACTTTCGCGAGGTTGTGCAGTTGAGATTCGAAATTGGAAACTTGAGCTGTTACAAACAATAACAGTACGCGGAACAAGTTAATGAGCAAAATCTGAATTGTTCTGGGTAAATCTGTACATCTGGCAATCCTAATTATAATTTACGCTGACTGACAGACAACCAAAATACATCAAATTAAGACACATTACTCTCACAACAATACGCCTACAATATATTCGCGGTTTCTTAATACTTTTTGAATTGAACCTTTTCAAAATCCCCCCTATGTATGGCGTGTTTGGTTGTTCACTAATTATATTACAAATCACAAGCATTTTATACTTGTGATAATATAAAATTATATAAAAGTATGTTATTTTTGGTTGTTTTAAAATTTTCTGTTTATTTTGTCTATGAAATATAATATTTCATTAATAATTAATATGGATAAGAACTGAGAAAATATGCTTTTTGGTAATGCCTAGAAGAAATATTTCTTCTGCAAAATATTATTATACTGAGTGCACACGAATGTGGTGTATTGTCACTTTGATGTAGTTTTCTATACATGGTGAAGCTTTCTATGCATGAGACCGTGAATAGAAAATATTAAAAATTACACCCAAAAACCAACACCAGCAACAAAAAAAAAAAAGAGCTAACACAAATCGAAAAATAACGTGTGTGTGTTTTTAATATTGCGGAGTAAAAATAAACATGTATTTTGAATTCTTAAAAATATTTTTCACTTCAGTTTGAAAGAGCAGAGACTTATGTCACGAGTGAAGACGAAAATTAAACTGTTAGCAAAGTGTATCAAATATCACACTACACAGTTTTAATCTGGCTGAAGCTGAAGAATGCAAGAACTTGTTGGTGATAATTGGTGAATGTGTTAAGATTGAAGACTAAAACACACATACACACACACAATTTGTGTAGGTTAATTTCTTTCCTGTGAATTGAAGCATTTAGTTCTTAACAATTTCATTTCTAATGAAAGGGAAGTTTATATTGGAATAAAACACTCTATCAAGGGTAGGTTTGCCTAAACATATCTAATAACTAGGTCATTAGAAACTTAGCAAGTTTCTCAGAGAAGCAGGAACCAGGTAGGAATCTGCCATGTTCTGTGCTAAGGAACGAGCCCAGCATTCGCCTGGAGTGATTGTCGGAAAGCACAGAAAACTGCAATCAGAATGGCTGGACCAGGAATGAAAAAAAAAAAGCTTTCTGAATGTGAGTCCAGTGGTTTGCCACTGTGCCACCTTGCTCAGTTAAATTCTATCAAACCAATAAAAAGCAAGTTACGTAAATAAAAAGCTTACTTTTTCAAATACAGTTATTCTTGTCTGACGTAAGTTGATACACAGAGTTTGTGAAAAAAGTCTGCATATTTACAATGTATAGGAACTTTCTATGCTGGGATTCTAGAATATCAGTAAGCCAAGGCGCATGAAATGAAGAGAATTTATAACATGATGACTGCCCACAAACTATGCACAACATGACTAATAACATTGTCATGGTAATCTGTTAACTAATTCTGACTGATCACCATTATTTTGGTTATAAACTGTATATATTACAGTAAGGGAAAACTATCGTGTAATAAAATATGCAAATGGTTTAAATGGTTAGTAATAAACGTTATTGCAGGTTCATAATATTAAACTTATCGTATGTGTATTAATTTAATTTTTTGTTACAAAACCTGTTTTCTTAGTTATGTTATTTGCACTTTGTTGTCTGTTATACAAAATCACCGGCCAACATAAGTGCCACTTGTGAGAGAATAAAACATTTGCTACTTTTCCCTTATTGATTACCGTAAGAAATTAAATAGCAGCATGGTTTTAATTATTTATTTGTGCCAGCACATATCAAGCTCATTTCATTCCCCCATTTTAGAGCAAGTATTGTATTGTGTTTAATCGGTGTTTAAATTAGCATTTAATAGCATATAAAGAAGTGAGACGTTACCCTTGTGTTTCACTTAACTATACCTCACCTTTATTATAAGCTCGTAATACCGTCTGATTTGATCCCAAGTACGAATTAGGTTTAAAGCCCATAAGGTATAAGAATTAATTCGTTACAAAATGCTGCGCAAATGTTAAGTGCATAGTTATTATATTAACCTAAAAAAATACTCATAACTACTATATCTACTCATTACTTTCGACATACATTTCACGAATATTTTTCGTTATAATGGCATTTATAAAATAAAATATTAACTATACAGTGTATCGATTGACCCAGAGGACAATCTCATGTGATCTTGCAAACACGTTACAATGATGTCACAGGGAACGTTGTCTGCTTGTCTTTTTAGTTGCAGAGAGCGCAAAGGGTGAGAGCACAGTGACGAGAAAACTGCGCTCTTGCTGGTACTCTCTCACACTCTCTGACCATACGCCATATTATTTACAGTGTTCAAGCATTTGCATGTGGTTATAGTAGCTTTCTGAGCCTAAACCACATCACATTTTACTTGTATGGAAATTTAACTGTTTTAGTCGATGAAGTAACTTGCATTACATGTATTTTTTAATATGTAGTAAGTATTTTTGACTCTCTTTGTGCTACCAGGTTATGAATTTTTGTCACTTTCACATAGTGTGCACAGATACACACACTAATGGCTGTAACACGACAGCATAAATGCGCAAAATAAAAATAAATGTATTTTACTCCCTAACAGTTATTCATATAGTGAAATATTTATTTCTGAAATTGTTTGAATATATACAAAGTAATTGCAATAGCTATGGCCGTGATTTTAGCTAAATATGATTTTGTGCCTTTTGGCATCAGCTGTGTGGCTTCAGAGAGATACGTTGCCTCAATTTCACAGAGTGAGCATGTGAAGTAGTTCTCTCGATAGATTGTGCAGAATAACTCTCTTTAGATTGAGACATGGCTTTAGCAATGACTGCCTGTGAACGAGTGCTTAACGATTCGGGTCGACTTATCAAATTGTATGTATAGCAACATCATTTCAATTTATGTCTGTGAAATTAATAAAAAATTGTTTAAGTGTTTTGAGATCATGTGTGAAGTATATGAGAGATAATGTTGTATAACATGGAAAACTGTTTGTAAGAGTTTTCTTGGGAAAATTAAGTCAGCATTTTGGTTTTGAATACAATTTAAAGAGAAATTTGGCTGCTGTTTGTGAATACAGGAATTATTACTGAATATTGTGAATTAAAATTACTTCTCTGTATTTTGCATTATTTCACACTATTATGCAATTCATGAGAATTTCTAGGCCCTAATAATAATATTATCATGTCATGTGCATTGATATTGAGCAATGTTAACTGCATAACTGCGGCACATTTTGCCAATTTTTTTTAATACGGCCAGATTAAAATTTGGCACTTTTGTAACATACAAAAGTAAAGACTCATCAAAACTATTTTAATTTTCTTGAATTATTTCTTAATTACCGCATCCCAATGTAACATTTTTACACTGAGGTGGCAGACTTTCACAAGTTTTCATTCAATTTTTTTTATTTGCAAAAGTACAGGTCCAAGATAAATCACTAATTGTTCAGTAATGTATAAAAGGACAGAAGCACAAATACTCAGATTACAGCACTTGAAAACAGGCACACACAAAGTACGACACACTTTACACCCAGGTGTGCGGTCGCGACGTTTCACGTGATTGTTGTCTAGTACTAGTCTGTGAGTTTTGTGTGTTTGTTTTATTTTATGTATTATTGGTAACCTAGAGGCCGAATTGTTGACTTTATTTGATGGCCAGCAAACCGTCTGCTCTCATGCATACTATGTAACTAGGACAGGATGTCCAGCAGTAACACATTTTGAATTTTTGGCACAAATCTCGATTTACTATATACAGAGAAAACTATATGACAAAAAAATGCAAATTTTTCAAGTACCTATCTGCCTCGAGTGTGAACCTCATTGTTGAGCATTTGGTGTATCCATTAATGAAATAACACTATGCTTGCGATATCGTATTACTTGAAGTACAGAATACATATTTCGCTGCAACTTTTTTACTGTAAACTTTATTTTGAAACCTTTCAGCATATCTCGAAAATTAAATTTTTTGGTAATACGTATTTTTGTATTCAAACTTCTCCTCCACAAAACTTATGTGCAGAACTCCAGCGAGCTTTGCTACAGATTTTTCCACAAATCACATGGAAACTCTTTTAAAAGAACGCGCATGGAAATTATTTTAAAAATACCAAAAAAAACACAGTAGCCCACACAGAATTTAATAAATTGAATTAGTAAGCAAACAAAGCAAACTTCTTTGACATGTAGTAATTTCAATATTTATTAAATTTATTAATAATATATATATTTCACTGAAAATTATATTCTCAATCCCGTCAAAGATATATAAATATGTACATAAATGGACTCGAAATTGAAAAATAAATAAGAAAATTTTTTGGCTCTATATATATATATATATAACTTGTTCAGCGTATCGTGAAAAGACACACTGTTCAGAAGGAAATATAAATCACCAGATGATACATACCAACCACTGACCCTTACTGTAGTTTATATAAATCATTTGAAACAAGTGCCTGATTCACTGAGATATTACACATTTTGCCACCATACCATAAAAGCTACATTTTAAAGGAAAACTGTGAGAAATATTTTAGCCACTATATAAATAAAACTATAAATATTTAAAAATAAACACGTATTTTGTACTAATGGACGTATTTGTTATGTCTAAAATTCTATCCAAGCTAAATGTTGCTGGCCAACTTTTAACTCAGTGTAGGCAGCTAATATACAGTGTGTATGTGATTTGGCACAAATAACGAGAAAATGAATTGAGTTTGATATGCGCCGGCACAAAGAAATAATTAAAACCATGATGTTGTTTAGTTTCTTTCGGTATTCAATAAGTCAGCTGTAAAAGTAGCAAATTTTTTAATTCTCTTGCAAGTGGCACTTATGGTGGCCGGTGAAACTGTATAACAGACTACAAAAACTACGGAAACATAAAAAGAAAGAAAAATATTTCGGGACACCTAAGTAAAAAGGTTACAATCGTATTTACTTGAAAACCAAGAAGAGGAGAAGGCGGATAAGACAGCTACAAGTGTGTGAGCATGAAAAGGGACAGACGCCAGTAAAATGATCGCCACCCTCGTGTGTATGCAAGTTTATGTAAGTATGTTCGTCAGTAAGGCTTCAGCATTCTCTGCAGCAGAGAGCAGACAACCAATATTGCAGTCTGCATCAGCAGGTTATCGGAAAACTAAAGTTACCTTAACTCAGTGTGCTGGTTCATCAACATTAAGACTGGAAATCATAGTCGGAGGCGTGTTTGGCAAATCAGCTATACGCACAAGGTAATACTGCTTCTTCAAGCAATACTTCTTTGATCAATGAATTCATAAAAAGTTACTTGGCAAAGTAAGTATTATAGCAGCATTAATAATTCGGGCCAAGATTTGCTTGATGAATTATCTATCCCATGCACAGAACTGAAGGTCGGGTGATCTCACTTGCTCCTCCCACTAGCTGGTGCTAGTAGCCTATCACGGCTGTTGCCTAGTTCGCAGTGCTGTGTTACAGTGGCCGCATTGAGTCGAACAACATGTTTCTCAAATGCGCTCATAGAATCGTGAAATATTTAATTAAAATAATGTCATTTTTGAGAGAAATCTCATTTTACTTAATAAGTAAAGACGATTCACGAAAAAGTGAGCACTTTTGAAATCAACCTTAGAAATAAGTCACTGTTCCCACCCGCAAATGTTTCAACGGCCGCACTGCGTGACATGCGCCCAGTAAAGTTAGTATCGTTGGTGGGAAAGTAGTACCATATATTTAACTTCGAATTAAAAGTGTTGGGCAACCATTTGAAATAACTTAGATTATTTATTTCCCTTCATGTTATTTTTAATAAATCGAAGTATAAAAATGAGCAGATTTTAAAACATGAGCTTGTCCAATAATTTTCACAGTTTCACTGGATTGACACATAAATAAAGTGGTGAGGCCCATGGCAATGTCAATTTTACATACGGTGACAGAATACACAACGTGCATACAAGTAGATCCTAGTCTGTAACTTAACAGTTTGTGTCTTACACTGTCGAAGAGTGTGTATGACAGTTAGCACAATCTCTCTCTCTCTCTCTCTCTCTCTCTCTCTCTCTCTCTCTCTCTCTCTCTCTCTCTCTCTCTCACACACACACACACACACACACATATATATATATATATATATTCTTCGCTTTTTCCTTGACAGTGAACCATATTTCGTAGCTATAAAAGTGACTGCCTTGCTTTGAAAGCAGGCGACAACGAAATCTGAACCATGCTTAGTCGACACACGATAATATGTTGCACAGCTACCTCATTCCACCCAGTGTTGTGTGTCTGCACTTTTCTGTAGCTTCAGTTCCGCGATGGGCTCTGAACGTTTTTCATGGTTTTTATGTTGCTTGCGTATAAAACGTTACCTGAAATTATGGCACTAAGTAAACCTTGTGCAATCACCAGTAGTTGCAAAAAGTAAGTGGTTCGCAAGCAATATTAATTTATAATCGTTAGTGTGCTTACATTTTAACCTAAATTATTAAACTAAGAATTTCGTAAAGGTGCAAATTTAAACGAAATTAGCTGTTAAACCGTGAGGGCGTGTGATATTAGTGAACGTACAGTGCGATGTATGTGCATCTAATCTAGGTCGAAGGCAATATTTGTGTCACAAAAAAAGTCAGGAAACGAGTTACGATTTTTGTTGACTACCAAAGAATATCTTCGGAGAACGTGTTAAAATGTTACGGTAAGTGGGAAAATTCCGGCAACAAAACAAATTACGGCAACAAGTCCAATGGCAAAATAGTTAAAAATATTTTTTTGTTTTAAGAAATTGAATGTCGGGAGAAAGTTTGTAATGGAAATGTATGACATGATATGTGCAGACAAGGAGGAGGAACTTGTGATACCATTATAAGCTACGTCAACAAATTTGAATTATTTTTCTAAGCTATACTCAACTGTAAGTAAAAGACCATTATTACATTTACTTGTAATAGCTATCGCTAGTCTGTAATTTTAAGTGTCGAGTAATTTTTACTACAAACATAATCTTTTAGGTGTTCGTCTGCTGAAAGAGTTTTCTAATCGTTATAAACTCCCAAATATATTACGTATATGGTTTATCGATTCCTCTTTCTACTATATTCAAGTGTTTCTTTACATATAATTGTAATTTATAATACTACAATTCAAATTTCACGACGCACGTACTGTGACGCGGCGGGCACTTGATAAATGTGGCAACAGGGCTTGGTAACGCTCGCCAACAGGCTTACTTACACTTAGCGGCCAAGAAGTTCCGTGCCTGGTATAAATAAGTGACTTTATAATATCCATACCAATCTAAGCCAACTAAAACTGCTTTTTAATTTCATAGTTTACCTGGCCGGAATAGAGGTACCCCTTTGTTAAAAACTACTTATATTAGTTTGTTTTCATTCTTCATTCTAAGTTTTAGTGACTTTCTTTTTTTTACGCTAATTTAGAAACATAATAATGATGTGGACATAATAAATATATTGGTGCAATATATCATTGTTAATGTCTTTAATCTTACTAGATTGGTGCATGATGTCAGTGTAAAAATACACATTGACCTCAAATTCAGAACTATTGTAAATACAGCCTATAGGCTGTTGACTGTAAATTGAGCAAATTTTGGAAGCCTTGTTTAAGATATACTTTTATGCACATTGTATATTCTTACACCATATGCAAAACTAACACGGCTATGGGCGCGATAACTTATTTCATGCAGGGGCCACGGTGGTGTAGTGGCTAGACTACTTACCTCAAACCTGGACAAACCAGGTTAGATTTTCAGCTGGGTCACTCTAGTATTTTCGCATATGGGAATTGTACCAGACGATGCCACTGGTCAGCGGGTTTTCTCGGGGATCTCCGGATTTCCCCACCCCTTTATTCCAGAGCTTCTCCATACTCACCTCGCTTCACCCACTTTGGCTCTCAAGACCTCAGTGTTAAGAGCCGCACAAATCTTTCCACTCCACTCTATGTATGCGTACATAAAAAATGTAGTTATTAGAAAAAAAATATTATTTCCAAATTTGCTTATTTTTACTCTTATGTGCATTAAAAACAGAAAGAAAATGATACCATTTCAGGTTTCACCAATGTTTAACTCATTTAGTTCAGCTGTAAGACATGCAACTGTTTTCCCTCCGTCATTGTAGGCTGTTCACGATATAATGAGCACTTTTTAAGGTCCTCCCACCAGGCATTAGCGACTAATAAGTATGTTTTATTGCAAACTCAGACATTAACTTTTGAGAGTGGTGAAAGTATATACCATACTTATGAGTCACATGGCAATGTAGGTATCAAAAAAAAGTGGCGGAAAAAAATTGGTTAAAAGGAAAATTTTGGAAGGGCCTTAAAAAGTGCTCACATTACCGTGAATATCCTATACCAACTTTACTTAATGCACACCAGTCAATGAGCCCGGTAAAAACATGCAAGTTGGATCAGTGACCTTTAACAACGGTTGATTTCAAATGTGCTCACTTTACAGTGAACATCGAATACCAACCCACCTGATCCTGAGCATAATTTTGCAACTGGGTTTGTTAATAAAATTATAAAGTAATCCAGTTTTGATTTCACAATCTGTACTGTATTTTTATCATTAATGTTTTATCTACAGTGCACTTTGATGTGCATAACTCTATAATACTTGTTGATTGTTTTTGGTATAGAAATGATGTAGTTCAGTAAATAAGATGGTAGAAAAATTATTATTAAATTTTTGGTTTTGCTATTAAATATTTGCAAGATTATCAGCTTGGATGCCGAGTGATAATCAAACTTACGCCAATTAATGTTTTGCTTACAAGATAATATGGAAGATATAATATTAGATATCAATGATTGGACAAACATTTCATAAAAATGCCACTGCAATATTGATTAAATAATGACGTTTTCGTTACATGTTCACAGTACACGACAATTTCATGTCGTAATTGATGTTACTGACAAGTGTAAGGCTCTTCTGTTGTTAAACCTGAAGCTCCCATTGAACCTAAAATCAGATCGAATAATTTGGCATGCTTGTATAATAATTTTAAATGTTGTCTTCCACTATTTATTCTACAAGATTTCCCAATAATCCAAATCCATGATATGTAAAGAAAGAGGAAATATGTTATGTTGTAAAACATAATAGATTGCTATCCTACAGTATTATCGCATAACACTGTGGAAAGAACGTTGAATAGTGGACTACTTACTGTCTCTCATGTTCTATGGGGAAGTAAAGATAAAAAGAAACAATAAAAGTTTTTGGTATGTAGTGAAAATGACATAAAACATTTGACGACTGAATAAATTTTAATTTTATTGGCGTATACCAACATGTAATGTGTAAATATGTATAACATGCCATTTTCCAATTGACTGCACTGGGTGCACTCTGAAAACTTAAAATCGTATATGTCACGTGATTGCCAGAAACGAGTGTATATTAATTATGCACTAACAACTGAAACACGTCGCGATAAAAGTGCAAAACATTTCCGACAACACATGATTTTCCGGGAAAAAAATCCTTGAAATTAGATCACGATAAAGGGATTTAGAAACAGAAAATTCCGCAGATATATTGTCTTCAATTTCTCTGTTTTAACTTGTCGGCAAATGTATGCACAAGACATTCGGTGAAATTAATCAAATCGTTGCCGTAATGACAAATGATATCATCAATATACCAACATTACGTATTCTTGAGCTGCCGAACTGTTAGATATTTTACAATTTCCAACATAGCAATAATTTTCTTGTTTCATAACTCACAACAGGTCATCGCTATGATTTATTGAAACTACCGCACCGGCTCCAGAGACGGTGCAGCAAAAACTGCACCCAGTGCGTACTTTTACAGTGCAGCTCGCAATTAACATGAAACATCGATTGCACAAACTGACGTTTCCGGTAAGGAACACGCGGCACTCGGGCGGTGCGCACTGAGTGCAGCCCAGTTCAGTAATTGGAATACGCCAACATTAACATTTTGATGATGCATTCATAACCTTTATTTTATTTTATATTGAATACCCACCTGTTGATTATATTATTTGAGCATGGGTGCTTATGGGATGGACATGTTACAATTTTATACGTACTATACAATCTATATAATATGTGCATACACATTCACAACATTCATCGTGCAAACACAAACTAACAGATAATCTTTGGTAAACCATAAATAGTTTTGTGGCTGGAATTGGTAGTGCAGTGTATGAAACAGGTTGTTTTTGCAACCAAAAATCTCATATTTTTATTTTGCGACTTCGCTACATGAAATTAAGTAAAATGCCTGATTTTTTATAATTAACATGATTTCGAATTAAAATGTTTTGCCGACAAACAAGTCATAATAATAATGAGTTCATATGTTCACAATGAACCAAATTTCGTGAACTACGAATATGCGAGATTAAACAATGTTCCATTATGTGTTTACGAGGAGTAACCAGGTTAAATCACTTAGATAAATTTTTTTAGTAGATGGGAATAGTAGGTTCAGGCACATCAGGGATCAGGAGATGCTCGAGGCCCCAAGGGCTTGGCCGCTACCTTGGATACCCAAACTTTCGGCTATGTCAATCTGGTCATGCGTCCGCTATATTGGATTCTGCCATGTTGGTAGCCAGTACGCCACCATCTTGTCAGCCAGTACGTCGCCATTTTGTAGCCAGTACACTACTATTTTGGTAGCCAGTACATCTCCAACTTGGACCGCCACTTTGGTAGCCAGTATATAATTTGCCATGCTCCATCAGTCCATGTCATATTTTATGCTCTATTATTCCGAGGGTTTTCTCAGAATTCTCTAATTTTTCTCTCGTGCATTATTTATTTCCTTTCTGTCTCTTTCTTGCCTTCTCTCTCCTTCTCTCCATTTTTCTTCCGTCCCTTCCTCCCTTTATTTCCTTTGTCTCTCTTTCTCTCCCATTGTTTTGTCATTTGTTTACATCGGCTGTTGATGGAGGATTCCATATTGGTTTTTCACTTGTCAGTTGTTTCCGACCGTCATATTTGTTTACATTAACTGTTGTTGGAGGACGCCATCTTGGTTTTTCGTTTGTCATTTGTCTTTCGCATTTTTCGTATGTGCTCCACTGCCATTTTGGTTCTGGCATTGGCCACTAGGGGTGCTGGTGCGCTCTCATTCGATTAGTTACCTTTGTTCGATCAGTCGCATACACTCCACTGCCATCTTGGTTTTATAGTTGACTGCTAGGAGTGCTGCTTCTTTTTAGATCTCAAAATACCATCTGGAATAGTGAGGGATTGAACTGCCGGACCTTGGGTCGCCATACTAGTGCCTTAGACTTGGCTATCGTGACACGTGCTGGTACAAAAGTTTATAAGAAGTATATTATATTTATTTATTATTTAGATGAACTTGTACGATTTGTAAGTATTTTATTTTTTTTTACATATGATAATTTTTGTTATATTTGTTTAAGTTTTACCTTTTTTTATATTTTGGAGTTTTTTACATTTTAAGTATTTTTATTATTTAGGTATAACTTACATATATATTATTTAGATTTAACTTACAAATATTTTTATGTATATTTTTCTGGTATATTTTTTATTTTAATATCAATATTTTTACAGTAATTTAAATAATATATATTTTTATATATTTATAAAGTTTTTTTAAAATTATGTATACATTTACATATGATAATTTTTTTTTACTATCACACATTTAAGATTTTTTTCATACAGTTATAGACATGCGATATGATTTTTTTCTTATAGGCATACTTATTTGTTACGTTTTTTTTTAAGTACTTTATCGGGACCCTGCCACTCACACTGAACTTAGAAAAAAGTTCCCTGTGCTTGGATTTATAATTTTATTTCACATATACCTATTGGCATATACCATCTCTTTACCTAGCTTGATTTAACCTATCCATCATGTAGGGTTTGTAGTCACTCCACATACACTTGTGTAGGACTCGAAATATTTCTGAGTCACATCAATTCTACCACATGTCAGGAATTTTAATTTCTATTTTATTCTATTTAGTAATTAATTCCTCTCGACATTCATTTAACCTAACCACTACACTCTAGTCATCGGCAGATCCCCCCCCCCCCACCCCGCCACCAGCCCAACCAGTCTTACTTTTTTTCCCATTGGTTAGTTTGTCGGAGCCAATCACCCACCTTCAGCAACATCCTTCCATTGCACGCATATATCAGTATATAAAAGGCCTCGGGACCCAGTCTTCCGCCTATTGCTGCAGTCGTCGTCGTCACCTGATCACCTTAAAGTATACAGTTTATTTTTCGTCTGGAGTTTTAGAAGATGTATGCTTGTTGTCCGAGCAGTTATAGCATCCTTTCGGCCATTTTGACATTTGGAAGGGAGCTTCGCATAGTGCCTTAGACAAACGAGGCGAGTTGCCATACCTGCCAACAAAAGAGTTCCTACTGAGGTACGCACAATACGAAGTTTCAACAGTATTTAAGTATTTATGGACCTACCTATTGCTAGATGAAGGCATATGGGACCTTACTGCCCTGCAAGGAGTGCTTCAAAGGCTGCACCACTTCCATTCTGGACACTCCTCATTCCCGGAGCTGGTGCAAGATGCGACGTCGTGCAGCAGCAGCTGCCACCACCTTTACCATCTCCTCCATCGACGAAGGGGTTCGCACAGTGAACAACATGAAAGACTCTGCAGAACAAGTGACCGCCAACCTCCTACCGGACGAATAAACTGACACGATTCTGTTCGGCGAGCGGACCACGACTTGTTGCAGCCTGCTGTGCGAGGTAAAGGCAAGCTCACGGGATGTGGATGGGAAGCACAGTGGAAAGTAATAAAGATATACATAAACAGTTTTTCGAATAGAGCAACATACTGTGAATAAACTTGTAGTTGTCTTAGGCACATGGTGTGTGTCGGTATGTGTAAACAAAAAAAAACAGCAGAATTTAAAAAAAAAAATTCTGTGCCTTAAAAATTATCTATGTACGAATAATGCAAATAATATGTCACATCATAAATAAAGAAAAAAAAATCTTTTTGTTGTCTGTCAATGTAAACTAATATTGCTTAACATGTATGCGAAATTATAATAAAAGTGTTTAATGAGTAAAACATGAATTTAAATTTAATAAAGAATGACATTAGATGCAGAATAACTTCGAGCCTGACCGACAGTTACAAATGGGCTGTAACAGTATAATTCATGGAGGAGAGGAGGAGGCGAAGCTGCAGAGCGGTAACGCGTACTTGATACCAGCACGGCAGCAGCTATTATACCTAGTGAAAATGAGTCTCTTTGTCGAGTCTGATGCAAACATAGGTATTGCAAGCACGTTCACATTACTTAGACATGCTTTCCTTTTCAGTTTGTATCCGAGGTCAGTGTTATGTAATCCGCCATAGCAGACAACACAGTGAAGTACGTACAGTACAACATTATGCATTAAAATGCTTCCAGTTTTGTCAAAAGTGAAATGTATGAAACTGCACTCACAGGTGCGAGAAACGATTTACAATGTTCTGCAGTTTATAGAAAACTAAGTGTGGTTGAGAGAACCATTCACTCCACTTCAGAATGTGCAGTTAAGAACTTCTAAGGCTACGAGTGTGTCTCGTACCATAGCGCAAAAAATTAAGACGGAAGCTAATCAGAAAGAGGTTAGTGAAGATACGTCTTTCTCATCACCCAACAGGAAACGGAAGAAAACCTCTAAATACGACCTTGATACCTTCGACGAAGCTGTAGTACTATGTACTGTTTACAATTTCTGCCTAAATGAAAAACGTGGGACGACTGTCGAAACTCTTAAGACTTAAGCTAAACTATGACATAAATAACCTAGGAAGTAATTCAACTTTAAGAACGACTTTTAATAAGGTAGGATTTAGGTGGTAAAAAACTAAATCTCAGCTCCTGGTTTTAATATAAAAATCAGATATTCGGCAAAAATGTATAAAATATCTCAAGAGTATGCAGCAATAAATAAATGAGAAACGTACAATTAGTTACATGGATGAGTAGTACATTTTTTCATTGCATGTGAAAAATTAAATGTGGAGTGACATGTCTTCCAGCGGTCTGCTAGCACATGTGGCACATGATAGGCAGTTAATAATGATTCATGCAGGACTCGAAAACGGTTTTGTCCCTAACTCTCTTGCAATATGGAAGATAAGGTGATAAAATATGGAAAAAAATTACACTCTGAATAAAATATGTATACCATTTAGGTTACTGGAGTTGAGTTTGTGAGCATTCATGGGCAGGCAGGGCAGCTGACCTTGTCAAAGTTTAAACACAATGCCAAGAGCAGTGTTAGCACATCTACTGTCCGCGTGCCACATCTGAAACCGCGGGGTATGAGGAAAGGGGAAGGCAAGACAGTGAGTCGCAGCAGGGAGTGGGAAGCGTGGTCACGCATGTACTATCTGCAGTAACACATTTAGCTCCGAAGTTTCATGAACATGGTCGCTGCGAGTGTTATGTCTGTCCGGAAGAAGAACACCGTCGTGCATTCTGAGGGCCGGAGAATCATA
Organism: Dryococelus australis; assembly: GCA_029891345.1. Taxonomy (NCBI): domain Eukaryota; kingdom Metazoa; phylum Arthropoda; class Insecta; order Phasmatodea; family Phasmatidae; genus Dryococelus; species Dryococelus australis. The sequence continues at coordinate 185,210,295 of CM057009.1, read as the reverse complement.
AGTAATATAATTGCAAAGTGTGATGAAGAGGCGAAAGAAAAATATTATGCTTTCACAGTAAACCAGGTGACAGCAAGAGCTGGAGTGTCGCAGACGTTAATTAAAAAGATACGGAAGGAACAGAAAGTACTAGATTACTTTTAAAACTGTCTTAATTACGTGTCTATGTCACGAGACCTAGTTGACGCAGTTAACTCTACCCGAATTATTTTCGTATAATGCATTTTGGTTATGAATACTTGAGAAATAGGTACTGGTACAACTTATTTTGAGATTATGGAATCACAAGTTTGCCTTCTTCAAGCTATCTTTGGTGATAGATTTAATTTGTGCTTATCGAATATGAAATATATTCAAACTTCGTTAGTACGATTCAGCTTAAATCTCCAGTTTATTAATATTTATTTTACAGTTCCGTGAAATAAAATAGGTTGTATAACATTAAAAGGTTGAATACGACGTACTGTTATGTAGTATGAAGTTGTTTTAATCCAAAAGGCTTCAAATGCACGTAATATTACACCGTTAATACGAAACTCACAAGCAGAAATAACAACTAGCAAATAATATTCATCGCATTACTGTAAACAAATCATCCAACCAAATATGAATAAGCTTTATAGCAAAAAATTGTAAATAATGTGGACGTGGGAGCACTCTGGCGGTCATACTTTTAACTATAATAATTAGGGTGCCATTTTGTTACACGAAACTGAAGCTTTTATGGTTAAATGGTACATAATGTTTTCTATATACACTGGTTTAGCGGTTATGTAGAAGTAAAAATGTAGCAACAGGCCCTTGTAACTCGAAGAGGGAAAACAAATCCGTACTGAAGCTACTTGATGTCGAGGTTAAACGATCTTACAACTTCGGTATTTACACATTATGTTTGCATAGCACAAATATGTGATAAACGATCTTGTAGTTTTTCTCTTACATATTGTATGAAAACGTGTTTGATTTGCACATTATAATGAAAACCATTGAAGTGATATTTAAATATGTCTTAGTATAAAAGGAAATTTGTATAACAGCAGTGAAAGGAAGCTATTAATAAATTCTAAAATATGACATATAAAAATATTTTATAGAAACATTAAGCAAAGTGATCACAGAAAATTGCAAAATTAGTGGTAAAGTTTGCAAATCTTATAACCGGTGCACAATGCATGATCACAAAATGGGTATATATTTGAGAATGATACTAGAAAAGGCGTACACTTAAGGACACTTTTGGAACTGTGACAATTTCATACTGTCTCTCAGTAATGGCCCAAAACTGAAAATTAACCTGAAAGACTAATGCACGTTCCAACGTTAAATATTGTACCAATCTGATACCCGAAAAATTACATATTTTATTTCCATTGACACATACTTTTCATCAAAGAACATCAAAATTAGAATTGACTGGAAATAGCTGATTTGTATTAATTTGAAATAGCGAAGGCTTTTGTTTGTTGCCAATACGCTTATTTTATTACTTTTTTTCACTTAATTGCTTTTCCCAAAAATACCGAATCTGTGTGCTGGCTTCAACATAAGGCGCAGAAATATATTTTTATCAATGTGCAAATATCTGCTCTCTCCTTATTGTAATACGTGCAAAAAACTGGCATCAATGTAAAAAAAATTAAGAATATGTCTGTTAATATCACAGGTGCGATACAGCTCTATTTTAACATATATGTTAATTAATACACATGATGCATCAATTTAACATTTTTTAATCTGTTGCCAAGGGTCTATTATTAGTTTATTAATATTTTGCTGTAACTTGCTATACTGAGTTCAAACGTCTGAATTTGACACTTACTGCAGTAAGCACCAAAAAGGAGTCCATCTTGACTTTAAGTACCATATGTGGAAAAATCACGAAGTTAGTTACCACGCTAGACATCAAGTAGCTGGAATGTTGCTACCATTAAATAAGTTTTGTAAACAGTTGCTTTTCCAACCACTATTACTATCACGTTGGGAGTGTGCTCGATAAACCTTGAGCGGACAGGAAAGCGATGTGTGAATTTGGCTTCACTTGTGTTTACCATATCCGGATGCATTACAAAACCTAATACGTTTGGCATATTTTGTACTAGTCACTTATCAACAAACATCAAATAGAAGCTATTGTCACAATAAATTAAATTTTTAATTGCAGTCCTACAGTTTCAGTAAAAACAAATCTCAAGTCACTCTTACTTTAACCATATTTTTGTTCGTGCAGACGTGTATTTCTCACTGGTATTATCTTCTTTTGTAATAATGTACTTTGAAGATACGCCAAATGCATAACTGTTGAAAATAGAAATGTTTAACTTTGAGGAGACGTATATGAATGTGGTGACAAATATTTGCTTCCTAATTTGTGTGTATCAAAATGTAATGTCTCGTTTTTGCTCACAAGATAAGGGTTTTCGACATACAAAAATGTTTTTAATGTTTTCATTTTGATGCGTACCGCATACTGATTGTATTCTAAAGCACCGCTGTCACACCCCGCCATCTTAAACCAACACTCCCGACGAGAGAATAGCACACGGGAGTCCGTATATTCGGCCCCCAAGCGGGCGGCGATGCAACCCGTCGAAACCTAGTAGCCCCTCAAGGAGCATAGTCCGAGGCTTGCCGATCCAGCAGCGAGCATACAGCGGCAGAGTAAGGAAGGGGTTGCAGTCTGCACTCGTGACGGGGAGGCAGCGTGCGAAGCTCAATGCAAATATATATGCGGCGACGCGTCAGATACAGATCTCGATCCGAGAATGTCCCACAATGTAAACGCTGCAGCTATTATGGTCACACGACTGCCAGGTGTAACCAGGTCCCAAAATGAATTCGCTGTGCAGTCGCGCACCTGCGCAGCGAGAGCAAAATTTCCGATTCCGCCCCAAAATATTGCGGAAATTGTGGACAAGGCGAACATACCTACTGCGGCTTGGTAACAATGCCCACATTTCATGAAGCTGGTGGAAAGCCGCTGAAACAACACACGAAACGATACACGACAAACACAGAAGGTGGCGTCACCGCACGCATGCAAGCAGTAAACACTGAGAGCAGGCAGCAGTTTCCCCTCCCCCCCCCCCCCTTTTCTGATCTCTTCACGGTAAACTATTAATAACGCACAGCCGCGTGAGCCAAGCTACCTCAATGAAAGACTCTCTATGCAGAGCAAGTCCGGTGCACAGCTGATGCTGTGATTGACCCAGAGCCCAAATCTCCAGCCAATCAGACTCATGCCTCCACTTCCACTCACACTCCAGCACAATGAAAGGCTCGATAATATTTCCAGCATGCTGGAACTAGCTGAAATACTGCGTATGTGCGACTACGCCAACCGAATTAAGGAGTAAAGCCATTATTACCAACCAATCCTCGAAGCAACAACGCTTGAAACAAAACAGGCCACTTTATTTAAAGGCATAAGCCACCTGGGCAAATAAAATGACCACAAACAAGCACAAATCACTTCAAACACTAATCTATAACGCCGCCGGAATTAAAAATAACACACCTGGTTATAACAATGCGTGACCACGTACATTAATGATATAGCATTCATTACAGAAACTTTTCTTAAACCGCAGCACAGATTTAGCATATGTGGATACACTATTTACATAACAGACTGCCCTACTCATGGAGACGGAACAGTAATTTAATTTAAGAATGGAATAAATCACCACTCAGTTAATGTTACAGGGCTTACGCACATAGAGGCCACGCGCATAAATGTAAGTAAAGAATAACACACACGCCTGCATGACAGCGGCTTATAAAGCACAATATAAACAATTAATTACACAAGACCTCGAAAAATTAATGGACGTCGAAAGGACGATATTTATTGCAGGAGATTTCAAACATTAATATAACGACTGGGGCTGTAAGATAACAAATACCAATGGCAGAGTTTTAAACAGGCATGCATCTAATAATAATTATATTATTTTCGCACCAGACACACCAACATGTTTTGTAAACTCAGGTGGCGCACCTGATATTCTTGACATTGCACTCACTAATATTACAGGCACGAATATTAATATAGGTACAATTAATGAATTCGATTCAGATCACGTCCCAGTATTAACACAGATACATTTTTAGCCAAAAACACAGAACAACAGACTCGGAGCGTTTTTAGCAGTAACTTATAGACGCATATGAACAGCCACCAGTCATTACCGAAGCTAGTGACATAGATCCACGCATAAAATCTTTACAGATACTGTAGGAGATATCCAATTCAAACACACGAATGTAGTAGGGAAATTATGCTTGAGAGTCAACGGATTCCGGATTAGGAGCGCAGAAGCCGGACGCTACAATTTTTTTTATGTCACCATCCGCCATCTTGGACCCATATGACCTTGACCCCGGTGACCTCTAAATCCAAATTCACAAAAAATTACAAAAAATATATTTTAAAATTATTTTAAAAAGTATTACAAAAATGTAATTAAAAATCGTTTAAAAATTAAAATATTGTTTTAAAAATTTATTTTATAATGTATAATTAAAATTCTTATTAAAAAAGGTTAGAAACTTAACATTAAAAATCGTTTAAAATTATATTAAAAAGTCTATTTCCCTCGGCGGCCATTTTCTCTAACCATTCTCCCTTTTTCACTTAAAATGTCCCATTTATTTCTAAAAAATTTTATGAAAATGCCGTTTAAAAATTGTCAAGAAATTTATCTTAAAAACATGCATTTCCGGAGGTTTCCCGCACCGCCAGTTGCTAACCTACGTTCGACTCCAGCTGACAACTGTCGCCAATTGCTATTGACGGTTTAGTTGGCAGGCCTCCATCGCCTCGCCTCCACTCGCCTCACCTTTACTCATTCCACCATCATGATTTTTTAGTTTTTAATTTGTTTATCCATTATTGGAGGCGACCGTCTTGGTACGCGTAATTTGTTCACATCGCCTACTAGAGCTAGTGTATTAGGTTATCCGCCATATTGGTAAGCGACTCGACCAAGTAGTAGCGTTCCAATGTCATTTTTTTTCGTTCGTCATTTGTTTTAGAGTTTGTCTCGCACCTTAGTCTAATTAGTCATCCCGTTCGATCACATTCGTTCGACTAACCCTCATCAGTGATACTAGTTTATTAGTGTTTAGTCGGCCAGCCTCCACCAACTTCGCTCCATCCCGTCCAATTATTGATTTTCGTTCGATCTAATCATTCGCATTGGTTAATTACTGTTTAGTCGGAAAGCCTCCATCCCGCCAATGCTTCTCATTGTCGGTGAGCCTCCATACCGCGAATGTTTCCCATTGGCTAATTAGTCGCGTTCGCACCATCCCCTCCAACTACTCACTTTTCGTTCAATCCAATACTTCTCATTGGCCAATTTCTCGGGTGTCTTCGGAAACCTTCGTGCCACCAATGTTTCTCATTGGTTAAGGAGTATTTAGTCGGCAAGTCTCCACCACGTCCGTTCCACCCAAACCAATCTCTCCCATTGGCTAATTAGTCACGTGACAATCTACCCGACCAATCAGTGTTTGGTCAGCAAGCCTCCACCACCTCTGTTCGACCAATTAGTCATGTGCTCCACCCCCGCCAATGCTTACCATTGGTTAATTAGTTGTGTACTCCATCAATTAGTCACCGCCATTCCATCCCTGCTAATGCTTCCCATTGGGTAACTAGTAACGCACTCCCCGCCAATCCTCCTTATTGGCTAATTACTCACGTCTGTTCGACCGCGCCGTTCTCTCCGGTTGATTTTATAAGACACGTCCCTGAGGGCCTCTGGGAAAAGTTGTACCTCGCTCTTAGAAATGTACGCATATTGTCTAAGCAGCCATAAAATTCTTTCATCAGTTTTGGCATTCAGAAGGGTACGTTCGCTTACTGCCCTGGACAAACGGGACGAGTTGCCATACCTGCCGAAAGCGTTCCTGCTAACGTACGTACCGTACGAAATGTCGGCCGTATGCAAGTATTTGCCGACCTACCTACATCTGGACAAAGACGTACGGGAATGCATCCCATTCAAGGAGTGTTTCGAAGGCTGCACCGCCTCGGTTCCCGACATGTCGCACCACAGGGACTGTTGCAAGGCCCACCGAGCACTCTTGGCAGCGCCCGCCCTCGTGCAAGGTTTCTACAAACAAGCCATACCTGCAGAAGACACCCTCGCAACGCCCGCCCTCCCCATGGCAGACGGCGTGCAAATTTTATACTTGCAAACAGTACCTGCAGAGATACCCTCCCGTTGAATTTGACGTGCAAGTTATTGTCCATTTCATATAAGTGGTCTCAAATTTGACAGTTCTAGGGAAGTAGTAACAATGGCATCTGAGTGGCTATGTATCCTTCCGCCACAGCTGAACTGTCATTGAAGGAAACTCTGTTCGCAAACAAACACCATGTGACTGCCAGTTCTTGTAAATAAACAACATATGACATGCAGTTTGTAGACAAACTGCATGTACCTCCTCCCAAATTACTTTTACAAGCTGTGAAGGGCTATTCAAACAGTTGCAGGTTGGCAACAATGTCATTTATTTAGTTTATAAATATGTTATGTAAATGACTAACAGCTCATGTAATAAGTCTGTAAATTCATTTTTTTTTATCTTGCAAGAAATTCGTTACCAGGGTGAACGAAAATGAGATTGTATTTTGACTGTCAAATGAATAAAAGATATTGTACTGTTTTCGAATACACTCTAAATGTATTAATGACAACTAATCTTGTCACACTTACATGAAGTAAGTTCTTGTAAACATAAAAATTTAGCATGGTTTGCACGAACACAAAATACCAAGATCCCCCCCCCCCCCAGGAATACCGATATACTGCCACCCACACCCTTTTTTCCCTCACCCTATTTTTGAAGACAGTATACATTCTTACATACAGACTATGCCTACTATTGCATTAAAAGTACATAATTCAGCTTTATGGTATGATATGACAACAAAATCTGTACAGGCTGATACTTTTATGGTGGTTATAACTCTCAGGATGTTAAAATATGTAGGTAGCCAAAATAATATTTAAACAAATGTTACTTAATTTCAGTAATTTTAATAACTCTCATTTAATAACTCAAATGTTAAGTATTGCAGGCCTATATACAAAATACTTAAATAACGTTTCTCAAATACCTACGTGTTTAGATTGTCATGCTGCGAATAAAACCTTATTTCTGACTAACTCAGTGTCGATATTTACACTGAAGTTTAGTCGTACAGCCTACCTCCTCAAAAATGTGAATACAGCCCTGGGCTTGTCTCGGGTACTAAATGAAAAACTGTATTTCAGTTCAGAGATGTTACAAAGCGCTCTAGAGAAGTAGATGTGACCTACAGCAACAATATATCAAACGAGCATGTTACTTACACACTAAAAAGATGCTCCACCTACCCAAGATTGAAGACATCATAAAGTTCATTTTCCTTAGTGATAAATTTTGGAATGTCGCAGTTCCTGTTGATGCATGAGACACTTGTTTATGAGGTTGTAGCACCTTCGTTGGGTGCTTAAATTGAAAGAATTTTGTTTGATAAGCATGTTGTAATTTACTTGATATCAAAAAGTTGTCTTTCCAATGTAAATCCTGTTAATGTGAATTAATCTTCCGTTACTCTTACGATTTTCTAAACAACGTATGTTAAAAACATATGAGCGCTTTTAATTTGCAAAACAAAAATGTTCAAAACGTTTATGAAAGACTTAAGAGTTTCAATCAATAATAACACAGATAAATGTTCATAGCAATGAAATGTGGGCCCAATTAGGGTATCGTAGTTATTTTATTTAGAAGGAAAAAGGAAAAAGTGAGCAGTAAGAAAAAAAGGGGGGTGGCTTTAGTTTATCGTCTTTCGTGAGACGGGACTATTTTGATGTTCTTATAATACCGGAATCACATAGTCACAACGTGCACGACAAGGCGGCCAACAGCCAATGAAATACAAGATAGACCGTCGTAAGCCCGACCGATTCTGTCGTCCGACCAGCATTTTGGATTAGAAATGATTTCTATTCTTCGTCGGGTCATGCGGCAAGACGCACAGAATGTACAACATTGCAAAATGGAATTGTATTGCAAGCTTTCCCTACAATGGTAAATACGCAGCTTAAAAGAAAAATAAATGGAAATCTAGTGTATCTAACTTTTAAAAATAATAATTTTGCTTTTGTATGCATTAGCGATACCAATTTGTCACCATTGTGTATTACAAATTTTCCTTTTGTTCACCGCCTTTGAGACTAACGTAGCCTATCAGTTCTAAATAGCTACGTTAAATGCCGAAACCTTCGTGTCGGTCGTGCTGTAAATTCAGTTGTCACATTGAAATATGTCGTGGTTGCGTTTTTTGGTCGTGTAGTGCTGTGTTGGTCGAAACTATGTGATTCCGGCATGAGTGTGTGGCATTTTTAGTTGCATATTTATTTGATGTAGCAGTGGAATATTTTGCTCGTATGGAAATAACATTTAAACAATTTAACTTCGAAAATTATATTTTTTAATAAAAATACAAAACGCCATACATACGTCGCTGTTCGTATTCGTACAGATGCAGCAATATATACACACGCACACACTTTGTGTCAACCTTACACTCGAATTTACGATGTAGACAAACAAATATTATTCACGTACAACAAAGGTGTGGAAAGTGTGGCATTTTTCAGGCCACGTGCTTTTCAATCATTATATTAACGGTTTACAAATACATTTACAAAACACGCAAACTTGCTGTTGTAACCTCTTGAAAACGTGTTTTTCTATGGCAATCCTTGCAAGTTTACTTCACTAAAATCACGTTTGTTCGTCACCAGCACTAAATAATTTATTTGCAAAATCATTCAGTAAAATCAACACTGCGCACGTTTCCTGATACAAATAAACTTAAACTTATATACGCAAATTATATTCGTGTTAAGAAAATGGCGGAACGAACAGTTTAACGACATGCCGATTAATATTACATTTCACTCAACAAAACGCACTACAGCGGTACCTACAACCAAGTATGTTTGGAAAAAGCAAATAAAAAATAATTGTCTACCGATTAAATATCCCGACAACGCCAATATGATATTCGTATAATAAACACGATGAGAAAAAAGCGGACGCACAACTGCCTTCACTGGGCTGGAAACTGGAAACATAAAAATGACTAGCCACTGGCTGGAATCGTTTACTGTTCGTGTCGACATACTCTGTCGTAAATGCTGAACACGTTTTTTAAAATCCTGTTACTAATAGCCAAGAAAATGTAATATTTCTTTAGAAACATAATTTAATGATAACATAAATGTTGTAAGTATAATTGAGATTTTTAACTACAACTTTAAGTTCCGAGTACTATTTTCTTCCAAAGATATCATCAACATAGCCAACCTAACAACACGGATCCCTCATCAGTTCATAAGCTGATGCAATACTTTAGGAGCGAGAGCATTTACTGTTTACATAGTGTGTAGGTTGGTTACATTGTCTGTCAAATTTGAGACCACTTATATGAAATGGACAATACCTACTGGTAAGCACTACCCAGCGACGAGGAAGCGAACCCATGGCATAACACAAGTGAACACAATGAGAAATGACTTTGTAAAAAATTGTATAGTGTATGTGAATACATGATTTGCAGCATCCAAGGGTTTCGCACGATGTACTCTTACACCATCAAGCAGATTGCCATCTCATACAGCGACGACGACGAGCAAACCAAAGTTTTTAGGTTTTTACCCCATGCCAATGGAAGCACCTCGACTGCACCACGCAATGGGCATACAGCCTACAGTTGCAAGGACTTAATGGTTCATTGAAAATTTTCCATACAGGGGCATTCGCAAAGAGTTGGAGGAAGCCATAATCCCCAATTACCCCGTGTGCGTGAATCGTCAAGAGTCAGCGATGTGCAATGTGTTTCCTGCCAGTACGAAAATTGTAGACCTCTACAAACGACGACGATGCCCACCGTTCAGGCAGCTGGTAGAGACGTACGCCTCATGGCTTCATGACCGTGAAAATAGAATATGTCTGTCGTGCTATACCCAAGCACTAAGTCTCTGGACGTGCGATAATCCGTGATACATATAAAAAATATTACGAGTAATGAACTTACACACTGAAAAAAAAAAAAAAAATTGTGTGTTACAGATGTGGAGAAGAATATTTGTATAATGCAGAACAGTATTGTGATTTGTGTAAATAAATGTAAAAAAAACAAAAGGAATTTGTGTATCTCGAAGCATGTTCTGCTCACGTAAGTTAAATAACACTGTTGGTTAATAATATGCTTTGTACCATCTTTTCCATATTGAAAATAATGTTTCGTATCGATTTAAAAAAAACGCTTTTGGTAAAGGAAATATTTAGTATATCAGTTTTGTTCATAAAGTACACTGTCAGTGAGGCTAGTGTAGGTACAAATTCAAAGGAAAAGGGGGACCACGCAAAACACACACACACACACAATATATATATATATATATATATATATATATATATATATATATATATATATATATATATATATATATATATATATATATATAAGTGTACAAATATTATTGAATGTTAAAACAAAGCAAGAGTAGTTCCAGTCGCCTCTCACGTGCAGCTCTAGGCGCTTGTAGACACATGCAAGGCCCACAAGTTTATTTTGCCACATCGGCACTTGCAGCAGCTGGGCGGATGTTTTACTTCCTGTCAGGATCACACTGACCCGCCAGCAGAGAGACGACTTTATGCCAGCCAGGAACCAATGCTTGAAAATTTTTTCACACTTAATGTCTAGAATACACAGCATTCCAACAGCAAGCAGCTGCATATACAATTAACACGTAATGCGCAACGCCTCAGTTGGGAATAAGTGACGTCCACGTTCGACCCCTTGGAAGACCTCAGACACACATTAGCGAAAAAATTACAGTGGTGGGGACATATAGGTAGTATATATATGCAGTACAATACTTATGAAAAGCCTTGGTAAAACATGGCTGAAAAAAACTATACACGCTACTATACTGACGGAACAGAAAACGTACCAACGAGAAAAAAATAATGCAGTACGTTGGAAATATCCTCTCCGCTACTATACTCATTTACGAAAAAATATGGTTCACCAATGGTGAAAAAATATATGGTGCAGTACGCGGGAAAAAATGGACAGACGGGACAAAATACACGCTACTATATTGTCCGGGGAACACACGCTATTATTTTCTTAATTATACAGGCGTAACTAAGTACACGCTACTATATTGAAGAGGGAGCAAACTGACGAGATAAACTAAACACGTCACCCTACACAAGATGAGACATAACATACGGCAGGGGCAGGTTCGACACCCGGTAAAATACTGGTGTGGAACAAGTCAATGGCAAAACCAATACACATTACATATAGAAAACCCCTGCACCGCCAAGGTACCCATATATATATATATATATATATATATATATTTATATATTTATATTAATTTATATATATACTTATATATACACACACGTGTACATGGATTTCTTTCCAACACCACATAAAAGCCAACAACTGGCAAAATACATTTATATATAAAGGCATGTAACACCTATGCGAGAGAAAAAACGTTATGGCCAGTCACTACAGGCATCGCCAAGGTAAAATAATTAGAACATATTTAAATAAGCGAAAAAATTCGCGCACATCCCAAGGTGCCGAAAATATATGTTTCATTTTTTTTATGTAAACAATTATATTGTTCGTACCCATGAGCACATACGCCACAGCATGTATGCATTGGGAGTGATATAAATGAAAGAACGAACAGTTCAGTAAAACATACAGAAATTTGTTATGTTAAAAAATTATATATTTTACATTAAATGTTAGTCGTATAAGGATTGTTACAACAAAATGTCCTTCTCGTCGATCCAGGAATAATCACGCTCAAGTGACCCATTCACGGCACGTACACAATGCAATTTCGCCGTTTTAGCAACTCCACTAAGTACACATCTGGAAACTGTGTAGACCAGAAATTCTTCAGCAAAGATGGATTCGCCACATAGATCATCAAGGTAAAACATGTGTGGGTACGCATGTCGTATACGCACACCTTGCACAACTCTGCAGACCAGTTCTGACAGAAGCCTTTGTGGAAAATTCCACTTTTTTTTTTTTTTTAATCCGCACCAAGTCACCGATCTTAACTTTAGGCTTTCGCTTATCCTGCTTCTTCGGAATAGTCTACGATGTTCGCAGCATGGAGTCGTTCATCACATCATCGGGTCTCATGCGAGTGGTTGCATGAATTGTAGAATTATACTCGCGTATGAGTTTCAGGAGTAGTGTCAACCACTTGCAGTTTCCAGTCGTTGTGAAATGTCTCCATAAATTAGTTTTTAGAGTACTGTGAAAACGCTCGACGAAGCTAGTCTTGAGCCCAGAGAATGTGGAATAGGAATTGATGTAATTTTTTCTTCATCAGTGCATGGGAAATAGTGTTAAATTAATATTTACCATCGTCGGTGTGGATATTTTTCAGTACGTGCCCTTCGCGCAATACGCTTGCCACAGCTTTCGCTATACCGCGAGCGTTCTTCGATTTGAGCGCTCTGGCCCAGGTGAATTTTCTATATGGCTCGATCATGGTCAAAATGTAGCGGTGGTCTTTATTCGCGTGAGCAAATTCTTGCATTTCGATCACGTCGAATTGATAAGTATCATCCAGCCCTTTCATGGCGTACTTTCTGTCTGGGTAATTTATTCTAGTGTATTTGTGCAACTCGTCGGCAAACTGCATACTTGCTCATTTCGAAACGTAACCCGCCTCTGAGAGTTCTTCGGTGTTGGGAATTATTTCGTTTGTGTGTGAGCAGTTTTCTGCAGACTGTGAAGTGACCAAAAGTTTCAGCCTATCTACCAACTTGTTATGATCATTCCAAAAGTGATAGTCTATTTTTTCTCCTCTCTCCAAGTACAGAGTCAATCCAGATTCGTCAATTTCACATACCTTGGGAAACAGTCCGGCTACAATGGGAAATTTCTTGTGCATCATGTCCTTAAATCGTCGCGTTGAGGGGTTATTTTCGGCGTAATGAGCGCGACTGGACTGTAGCAAAGGATCGTACTTGCGCAAATCCGATTCGGTTTAGTGTCCGAGATGCTTACGAAACAAAATTTAGCCCAATCCCTGCGTGATTTTCACATTGCGCTTGCCGATCTGCAGTATATCCCTGGGTAAAAACAAAAATTCCTTGTTTCCGAGAAATCATTTTCCACCACTTTTCTGCAAACCATAAGTCATGTCAGCAGTACGGTCAGAGTAGGAAGCGATGTAATTAAATAGAAGGAATATCCAACTCGGGTCCACACTCCCGGGTTCTTTACCTTTCGTATACATGCAGTAATCGATCAAGGGCAAATCATCTTCGTCACTACTGGTGGCACATTTCGATTGCTTCAATTCCGGCGATCTTTTCCATTTATGCGTGGGGGTTGGTTCTTCCGCATTGATTTCGCGTTTGATATCAATACGAGCATCGTCACTAGGTTTTTTTTCTAATTTCGTCTAGCCAGAGGGTAATAGGTGCGAGAGCCTCCTCCCTTCGAGTATTTATGGCCATTCTGTTAGTTTTCGCGAGTAAGTATTTGGCCCCGACATCCTCGATCGCTCGCTCAAACTCGCTCACCAGTTCGGCTTGATTATTCAACGTTCACTGAATGGAAAAGACTTTTCGTACACACACGCACACGCAAATACTCACACACACACACACACACACACAATATATATATATATATATATATATATATATATATATATATATATATATATATATATATAGCTTTTCTTTGGGCTCAATCTTTCACGATTTTACAAAACAGCTTTATCAAGGTGCTCAGCACACGTATCCAATATATGCTAGCTATGCCTCGCCACATCGGTTTTCCTTTCCAGATTGTAAATTAAAAAATGTAGTGGCTCCTTCAATATTCTTCTCATCTTTGTGCGTTCGATGAATTGATCAAGTATATTATCTGTGCCTCCACACATTCTATGTGCTGGTCGGCAGCTACCAAATCTTCAACCACTTCGTTCTGCACACTTTCCAATTTTCGACCGATAAGAGATGAGTATTCTCTACGTGCAGGGGCGAAGCGATTCTGACCACATTCTAGGTCATGGTGACGATTGATGTCCCCAAATTTATAAATGCTTCCTGACTCATCGTTGCATTCTTAGGATAAACTGATGGAACCCATACCTATTCCTCTCCTTATGTAGTGGACAATCCTTTACGATCACCAATATACCAAACTTTTCCTTCCAGTCCAAGGTACACATATGTTTGAAATATGACAGGGTCATGTCCGTATGGACATGATCGTCGTAAACGTGACGTAAAAGAGTGTCCTCCATGCGAAACAGCACCAACACATTAGCATTATCGCAGAGCATCTGTTTGGATATGGACGAATAAGATTGGCCGAGGTACGCGCAGTCCACGTAAGCATGTCGTCCCATATTGAAATATTCTTGAATACAAGTCTATTTCTCGCAGGAAATGTCATCAAAGACAAATATCGAGCTTGAAAGAGCTTCGCTCGGTGGTACGGCGGCTTCATTATAGCTGCAAGGGAAATATTCCATACATTCCACAGCTTGCAGTACTTGTGCCAGTCACTGGTATTTAGGTTGCCGGAGCGATTTCGAACACATGTACACGTTATCGAACATAAGAAAGTTATCTTCTTCCAGAAGGCTCAGTAGGACACACATCTTGCCGCAACCTGACGGACTACAAAACATGCCTCGCACGCTAGTAGGCAACAGGGCACCGTGGTGCGATTCGTGAGAAATATCTTCATGTTTGGCATTAATGTGTATGGGTAGAGTAATACAGTGCTTGATATAATGCACGTTACCATCGCTATCTTGCGGTGAGTGTGGTGCTAAGTGCGGTGCTGAGTGTGGTTCTGAGTGTGGTGATAAGTGCGGTGCTGAGTGTGGTGAGTGTGGTGCTAAGTGTTGTGCTTTTTGCGGTGAGTGCAGAGCTGATTGCGGAGCATGCCAAGCCGATTGCGAAGCGCACCGTGCTGATTGTAGTTGCAGAGAATCAGTGATACAAGTTTTAGAATGTCTCTTCAAAATATCACTCCGATAAAACTGCTTCTGGCAGAGTTTGCAATGAAATGACATTCTCAAAGTTTTCATCTTGCAGGTCGTTATTTTGTGTCGTCGTAAATTCCGCAAAAAGACACAGCAGATGCATCATTGCATCCGTACTGATTAGAATATAGACTGATACAGAAAGTAAAAGTATTTTAAAAATGTGTATTTTTGTATGCCAATTTAATTGGATTCATCGTAAGGTAAAGACAGTGAAATCCACTCGTGGGTTCTGTGAAACCAAACTAGAGCAACACAAGGATCTGGACGCCAACATCATGAAAGCCA
The DNA here is from genome assembly GCA_029891345.1 of Dryococelus australis. Classification (NCBI taxonomy): domain Eukaryota; kingdom Metazoa; phylum Arthropoda; class Insecta; order Phasmatodea; family Phasmatidae; genus Dryococelus; species Dryococelus australis. The sequence continues at coordinate 185,194,873 of CM057009.1, read as the reverse complement.
AGGTGAAAAAAGGCATGGATATATATGTATATATGTATGTGTATATATATACACTTTTGTTTGCATATATATATATATGCAAACAAAAGGCCCTCATAGGACCAAAGTGAAAGGGACGACCAAGGTAGCTAGATGCACTGATACCTTCAACCGGCTGACAAAGATTTTTCAGTTTTAAGAACAGCCCTTCGGGAGGCTGATGTAGATACTACAACTGCACTGGTAAACCCTAGCATTTACCAGCGCTTACAACATTCCTGGTACATAAGGTGCAAGAAAAGTGTACTAATTATAAGCAACATTTTTCACAAACGCCACACCATGAAATGACCAGAGAATAAAGCGAGACAGGACCCTGACTTGCAGTACCGTAACGGCTGATGATGAACAAGCTGGGTTGTTGATGAGAAGTGACTCGGGTTGTCGGGACTCACCGACACACTGCAAGCGAGTAAAAATAGCCACTTGCAAATATCACAACATATTCTACAGACATCACGACACTACAACACGCCAGTCGGGAGACTGGCGGGGAGCTTCACTCCCTCTTCGATAACACATACTCGTAAATTCACTTAGCACCAACAGTGGTTAACAGCTATAAATACGGGCCCGAGTCCAGCTAAAAAATGTACGCAGCGGCCCGCCGCCGACTCAGTAATAATACCCTATTCTATTGGGCTACATTTTTGTTGCAAACCCATTAAACGAGGTATGGGAACTTCGGATTCTGGTCTCGTTACAGCACGGCCTTTCCGGGGGCATATGAGAGATCGGCGGTGAGGGTGACCAAACGCCAGTTGACGGCGACAACCACAAGGGAAAGGTCGCCTACTAGAGACCTTACTCCAGCCCCGAAGGAACCCACCACCAGAGAAAACCACGCCGCCGAAGAGCTCCAGCCCCGAAAGAAGCAGCCAGCAGAGACCGCCACGCCGACGAGACCCAGCCGAGAGCCCGTGAAGGGCCACCCAGCTGATATGACCTAGAGCTGCCGCCGGAACAACCCCAGTAGGAGCCACAAACAGCTATGTGCCGGCGTTCGTCACTCGCTCAAGGTACGTCTTGAGTAATTTGTGCCCGACGCCTAACGTCCTTAACTATCAGGATCGCCAGTGGGTTTACGCATCTAGTATTGTTGGTATTTGATCCCGCTCTTAAGGCCCTTAATTGCTCGGTACTGTCTCGGACAGTGTGTCGGTTTTACGCCGAATAAAATCATACTGTCTAACCCACAACTGACTGGCATACTTATTCGTAAACGCCGTTTAGTAGATCACTTTATTGCTTACCCCATTCCCTTCAATGTCGTGGGGGGGGGGGGTACTGGAACAGAAGGAGGGACCACCGCCTCAAGATACCACCTACATCGCAGCCGCCATCAGTCGCAGACCCACATCTCCTCTGTTAAGGATAGTGACATCTCGTACCCTTCCCCCGCTGCAGATGACAGCACTCACGTTGGTAAATCAGAGTATAATCAGCCTACGAAATTACACCCGGATGCCGCATAGCCCTTACGGTCGCAGAGAAATGGGAGATGAAGCATTATTCGAGGTTTCATCCATGGACAACCAAGCTGCTCGCAGTCTACCCCAGAGAGATAACTGGTGCCCTACGAATCATCTTGTATATCACAGGGAGGAAGAACTATCAATGTTATGTAAGTTAAATAACTGCAGCCAAATGTTACGAAGGGGTATCTACCATTTGCCAAAGGTATCAGTAGTATTTTGTTGAAAAATCAGCAGTTTTAAAAAATTTTCAGTTATGACGACATTCATCCCGAAATTCTCGACAAAATCATAACACAAACAAATTTATAGTGCTAGAAAAACAGTGAATCCAAATTAACATCAATGAATGTTAATTTTCGTTCGCTTCAGCGATTATTTTTATCCTCTAAGCACAATTTTGAAATATTTTTAATTGGTTCAAATTGTCTTTAATAACGCACCTGTTTGGTCTGCTACTGGCTCCAGCCAGGAGTAAGTCTATGGAACACATGCATAGTTTATTTGTAGTTTTTTGAAGATCTGTGATTTAAATATTACTCTTTCCTACGACTTCCTCGAATTATTGTTAACTGAGTATATATTTTGCATTGAGTATAGTTGAAACATAGTATTTCAGTTTCAGCAATATTTAAAGGCAGGCATATAGCCCAATGTCCACAATATTTAAAACGAAGTAAAATTTTTTGGCTTTTGTGGTTTGATTTGCATTTTCACTTTTAAAAATCACATAATAGTTCTGGCCAAAGTTTTCAGCTGTAGAAACCTTTGGTTTTACTGTTAACATGTAGCAAGCAACTAATATTGTTGCACAATTCACAACACACCTGATATAGACACGCACATGAAACAATTTGATGGTGATAGAAATGTGCATAAGGATATATGTTTCAAATCCTTTAAATAGGCCACCATACAGCCTGATTTGAAGACACGCCTATTTAAACTCTTCTATTTCGCTTATTGTTGCCAATTATAAAGAAAACTTACTATTTACAAATAATTGCATGTTTTTTTTTTGTTTTTATTAAACGTAACACTACGGCCATTTGAGCTGAAAGCATATACATATATTCTGTGTGTAATATCTTAATATACGATCTGGTAGATTATAGGTATCCACAATTCACAATATCTATTTTTATTCAATTCGTCAACAAACGGTCAATGTAACATAATGAACATACGCAATTTCATGTCTTGATATCACGTTCGATACTCCGGTGTGTGGTGTCAAAATCTTATTTGACTGCAACTACCACAATCAATTCTTCGACCAAAGATGTTTCCACTAACGCAAAGGTAAAGTGATACATTACTTTAAGAATATTGTCAATCACTGATTTGTTTCATATACAACAAATTAAGCTGCCAATTCGAACACTTGCTATCGCAAATGTACTTTAGATAACATTAGTAGGGAAGAGAAAAGTTGAGCACATCTGCATCTGGTGTAGGATCACAGAATTCGGGGGCCGCCATGTTGTGACGTCATCCGTCCGTCATATATTTTTCCCTTAAAATGTCCCTTTTTCCCCCAGACACGACTAAATTTCCCTAAAGAAAATTCCTTTCTCCTAAAAATTTCCGTTTTTTTCACTAAAAATTCCCTTTTTTCCCCATTTGCAAAAAAAGGACCCCAGAAGTTTTCAATTTTTCCCAGGCGGATCAGTGACCCAGGGTCAGGGATCAGTGACCCAGGTAACCTTGGGTCAGGGCAAGTGGACCGGTCATGACCATTGACTTTGAACTTTGACCTAGAAAATCCAACAAATTCTAAAAAATAATCCACAAACATTCCAAAAAATTCTATAATATTTATTGTAAAAAGTTATTTAATAATTGTTAAATAATGTGGTAATAAAAATTATTAAAAATTATTTTTAAATTATTTTAAAAACTTAAAATTCTAGATGTCATCTTGGTAGGTGACCACCATCTTGGTAGGCGACCATCATATTGGTAGGCGACCAAAATATTGGTATACATCACCCATCTGCCATATTGGAAGTCAGTGGCCTTGACCTTAACTGCATGACCTTGAAAAGAAAAACTCCAGAAAAATACATTAAAGACAACAAGCATATTACATTACTAACTACTACCATCATACTAGATGCCGACGACCTTAACCTTGATCCCGTGAACTTGAGTGATCTTGAAAACAACAACTCGAGAAAATTACAAAAATTTAGACAACCATATGATGTTACACACTACTACCACCATATTATATGCAGATGGCCTCAACCTTGACCATGTGACCATGAATGACCTTAATAACAAAACTCTAGAAAAAATTCATAAGAATCAACAAACACATTATATTACAGACTACTGCCACAATATTGGGTGCATGTTACCTCGACCTTGTATCCATGACCTTTATTGACTTTGAAAACAAAAACCTTGAGAAAAATTGAACAAACTTCGGCAAATATATGACATTACGGACTACCACAACTATAGTTGAAGCAGGTGACCTTGGCATTGACATCATAACTTTGAATGAACTTGAAAACAAAAACCTGACAATAAATACATAAAAGTCAGCATGCATATGACATAACAGACTACTACCTATATATTAGGTGCAGGTGACCATGGCATTGGCCTAATGAACTTGAATGAACTTGAAAACAAAAATTTGAGAAAAAAAAACAAATGTCACAAGCATATGACATACAGATCACTACCATAATATTAAATGAACGTAACCTTGACATTGACATCATAACCTTGACTGACCTTTAAAACAAAAACTCGAGAAAAAACGTAAAAGTGAACAAGCATATTACTGCGACAGTCACCTGGTCGCCGAACATTTAGTAATCTCTTTTCTCTGGCTATGCAAGCTCTCTTCGGCCGTCTCGCTCCTCTCCTTTGGTCCTAGTCCTCTCCCCTTCACCCTCCTTCCTCCTACTGAGCCAGGCTTGTGCTCTCCCTTCCTTGAGCACTTCTCCTCCAGCCAAGGTTGAAGGCACTTCGCTTCCTGCCAGGCTACACGACACTTCGCTTTAGTGGGTGTTTGTGTTTATCATCAGTCATGTGGGTTCGTCGCCGATTCTGCCTGATGCCATTCGACGGTCTTCTAGTTGACAGCGACTTCGTCAGTTTGATTGCCGAAAGTCATCCATTACAGTGAATGTTGCTGGCAGGCCATCTTTTTTGTAAAAGAAGAAATATTGAGTTGGTGACTTAGAATTTTCTTGTGGGAGAATAATTTCTGTAAACTCTCGTGAATTTGTTGGTTAATGTCGGGCACCCCTTTTGACGGGCTAATTCGTGGTAATGTCTGAAAATAACTTTCATAAAATTGGCTGCTTCACGTTTTGATTTCGATACTTATCTCATAAAAGGATTGGTTATTAAGTTCTGGGACTCAGGTGATTTTTGAGCGTTAAGGCAGTTATGTTTGAGCCATGCATATCAGCAGTCCTAATGTTATTGAAACTCCTGCGAAGCTTAGTTGCTGGTGTGAAGATTGAGGCTTTAAGAATCGCAGCTATGATAGGGCTGTTTCAGTCGCCCGCTGTTTTGGAGTTTGAACCTTTGCCAGGTTGCTTGTTTTGGAATTCCACTGGAGTTTCTTTTGCAGTGTGGCTAAGTTTGCTATCGCGATGCGGCGCGATCGTGCTTTCCTGGTAATAGCAGTTAATTTTTTGACATTTCATACGCCAGATTCCTAGCGTCCTCGTAATTTTGAAGGACGTTTAGGTGTGAGCTATTTAATTTTGCCATGATTTTCCTGTCCGGTGATCGTTTTTACCTGCAAGGATAACTGATTGGTGGGTGCCTTGTGTCATAGTATTCAGGACTCACATCTGAATTGTTAACGAGCAGTGTGTACCTTGAGCGCACGTATTAATGCTCAGCTAATTTCGTTAATAGGTTATGTGCCTGTTAAGTGGTAATTATATTAGAAGGCTTGTGTCTTGAAATGCTTAGTGCTGTGTAAAATGGGGTATTTTGGTTATGCCCTCGATGAGAATTTTTATGTAGGCAACTCAGCCTGAATTTTAATAGGTTGGTAAATTAGTAGGCGTAAACTGCCCATGATTTTGAAATACTTTCTCAGAGATATAAATTTTCAAGTGGAATTTATTGAGTACTCGTAGTGCGGAATTGTACATGTGTATTTTATGGGAGTTAAATGAAACTTTGCATAACCTGTTTTCATTGCTACTCCTAAGAGTATTAGTTAATGTGGCGACAGAGACTTTTTACAGGTTATTGGCTTGTATATATAATACTTATTGAATGAGAGCATATATAAACATTCCGGGCCTTTAATATTTTATTGTGGTTGTTTTAATTTATATTTGTGGGCCTTCTATAGCTCTGCTGCGGATTATTGTAAATGGTCTCAAAACACCTCTTGTAAGGTGTGAATGCTTTAAATTATCTTTGTAAGGTGTAAACTTAACTATCGAAAATTGCAATCTGTTGTTGCTTGCAAACTTTATAAGTTATCTGAGTTTTGGATACTGCATTATTAAATGACGAAGTACAAATCACAATAATATGGGCTCCAGTATCATTCCCCACCCATGAAAAGTTAGGGGGTTGCAGCACATTTATGTAAATAAAATTGTATCACTTTGTTTGTTATAAGCTACCGTGAGTGATGAACATAAATTCCGTCTTGTGTTTTTTAAGAGTTATGAATCCGCTTTAGAGAAATTAACTAATAATTTTACAACAGTGAATCTCAACGTCTGGCGCATAGTAACACATTTGCTGTTGCAGCATGATGTTGCTGTCTTAAATAACACCATGTAATGTTGGAACATTTTGTGTGGCATATGTCATCCATACCTATCACAACTAACTGTCACTGATACGCAATTAGGTCTTGTGGCGGTGCAGTGGCTAGACTGCTCGCATACCACCACGACGAATCGGACACAATTCCCGGTGGGAAACGTGGCAGACGTTGCCATTAGCCAGTGTGTTTTTCTTCTGGACAAACCCGTTCCAGCGCAGTCTCCCCCTGTAATCACATATCGTGAGTTAGGTTAAGTTAGGTTGTCTTGCATTTAACGTGGTTAAGGAACCCTAACAACATGTAATTTACATGTATTCTATGTGTTTTACGCCACAATTTCTCTGATCTTCATAGTCCTCCTCGCTACCGCATTTGGTAATGTGTACTGTGAATATCGTAATTCATCTAGTAAATTCGTGGACTCTTTAACAAGAAATGGCAATTATTCCATTTTCCGGGAATTTTTTGTTCTAAAAAACCTCTATTCTGGATAATTTGGCCTACCTTGGGCATTAAGGTCATGTAAAGTAAAAGGTTTAACAGTGTTTTGTTATGTAAATAACAGATCAGTAGAACAACTATACAAGGAGTAAACTTGAAAGTTAGCTTCTACAGTTTTTCCACTTACCCTGTACTGACCATGTGACAATTTTTACATCTCGCATACCACGTAACAATATCATGTGCATACTTTGAAGCAAGAACAGCTTCCCCAAACCAGGTCCACTTATGCAGAATAGTGGCATATTCTATCTGAAAAAGGACACAGCAGTAAGGAATGGAGCGATAATATTAATGCCTGATAATTAATTATTAATAAATAATAATATAATCCTTAACTTTCACAAACTACAAAACATATTTAAACGAATGATCATTTATCAATACCTCCCGAACGCAATATGTTGCTACTTTGTTTAATTAGTAAAGCGTCCACTTATAAGATACACTTAAATTAAATGGGCTCACCAACCGGAGAAATGATGGATATCGCACTTTACTTGTGTTACAGCAACCGTGGAATTATGTAATATTTCCGAAAGTTTTTAAATCCATTAAAATATTAACAAAGTAGGATTTTATATTTACATTAAAAATTAGCACATATTCCCTGCACTTTTTCATTCATAGCTATTGAATATGTTACTTATGTTAATTTTTTATAGTTTGGTAGTGTGAAACCCCTTTTTAGAAGTTAGCCATTTAAGAAGTTTCCTGCTTAATAAATTCATTAATTTTACATCTTGTCTGTACACATGTATAATTATACTCTTTTAATAAGTTTTACATGTTAATAAGCATGGCATTTTTCTGCCTCTTCAGCGTTTTAAGTGCTGTATATCTTTAGTATCAAATAACTTAATATTTTAAGATAATTCAACTGTTTTCTTTGAAAACTATATATTGGCTGACTCACTGCAGCTTTCTAACATTTTGAACTGACACACATTTTGCTTGTAAAAAGCATAGGCCTACTCTGTGAACGGTTAACAACTAAATTCTGGGAAATTACACTACAAAAACCTACCCATGCTACAACCAGAATGTCCACTGAAATTCCATTTTGGAACTCCATGACTTTTCCTTGTTTTCGAGGCAGAATTTTAGAATTTTCCCTGACATATTTTCAGGACCGAAACCTTCCAATACTAAATTTTTCCACCGCTGAAAGAACAAAGTGCTCTCAGTGAAGCAGAACTGAATTACACTGTTACAGGCCAAGCAAGCAGGGCACATATTTTATGCAATTCATCTTATATTTCTCGTGATATTATGTACGTATAGGTCATGTGTTATACTTAGCAAAAATGAATTATTGTCAGTTCAAGACCTTGAAAATTAAAACTTTAGATTGCATATGATCATACTTTACACTATATTCACACAAACAACAACTTTTGCAAAGTAGCCAATTATTTACATTTTCCTTGACCCAAGCGAAAATTCCGTTTTCCTAATTGGTAGACATCGTGTAAACTGAAAAGCAAAACACATACCTAATCAGTAGCAATAAAATATGAATAGTTACCTTATATGTACTTAATCTTCTTACAATCGAAATAGCCGTGACACTGTCAGCAGACAGCAACTCTACAAATTTAAATTTCCGTACAAGAAAAACTATGTATAGACAATCATAGTCCATACCTGTTACTACGCACACAAAATCAAATTCAATTAATTTATATTCACAAAAAAGGTACACTTGATTCTAGAGTGTAAATTTTTACAGCATCATTACTTAAGACGATCTCAACTAATAAATGTTTTTAAATATACGAAAATGTAGGAAATAAAGAAAGTGCGATAAATCATTCAATTTTGTAACTTAAACGCTGTCAATTATTTAAAAAAGCAACCTTAATAGAAACCAGACAGGTATTACTGTGCCGTACCTAAAATTATAATTTCTCACGCAAGCAACACACAGCGTACTTGTAATGGGCCATCAAAAGTTTTCCCGAAACTGTCCATTAATAAAAGAGCTGCATACACTATTTTGATGTAACAATGAACTTTACTATGACCATTCTGTAATGTATCATGTTTCGAGACAGAAGTTTCTATTCTGTTTATTGCGTTAGTATAGATGTCTGTGAACGTAGTTGCTGCGGTATTCTCTGTTTCATGTAAGTACAATAGTACATTTTTACAGTGCCTTTGTCCAAGATGTACACTATGTATGTAAACATATACATGCTTCCACTTGATAGGTACTATGGCATGTGATAAGTTTTTGGATGTACGTTGCCATGGTGGTAAAAATATACAGAAAATAGTAAGTAAATCTGAAATTTGTAACTTTATACTTTGATAATTATTCTGACATGAATTATATTTTAAAACGAAGATATAATTTTCAAGAGATTTACACCTCTCAATACAAAATCTATATTTCCTACATATATTAAAGTCTGTATACAATGTATGGATGTAGTTTTCAACAAGTAGGCCTACATTGTTTAAAAATTGTAATTATAAACTACCCATAAACATTGTTGACTTTACAAACAGCAAAAAATCTGCTAGCTGTGGTGGATAAACACTTAATAAACAACAATTAGACAACATGTACATTTTTGGAACTATCTAAGATTACCACACTTATATGAAACAAGAGTACAGTTGTAAACAGGACTTGCTTGTGGAATTCTCATAAGGAATATTGTGTAAGGGGATATTACAATACAATCTTACCCAGGAATTTTCCAGACGTTTTAACATGTTTACCTCGGGTCTTTGCTGATCATCACAGCCCAAATTACTAGGCCTATGTTGATTTTTGATTATGTCAAATGAACACACAATCATATCATTTGAGAATTTAGAAGATCCCAAAAATAACATAGAATTCTCTCAAAAACTTCATAATTACAGCATAATGAGGTTTATGTATTTATGTGATGGTTATTCGTTATAAAGTTTTTCAAACCTTTTGTAGGCCTACTTACTAAAAACTGTTACACTGAAAGAACTGACAGACTTAGGCTACGCCAATATGACAGGTAATATTTTAGGTTATTGGTAAATTCGAAGGAATCCTGTAGTATTCAACAGCTACAAACTAAACCCATTAGGTAAATTTTCAATATTTGCCTATTTTTTAAATTTTCATGGCAATTTCTTTGATCAGTGCCTCTTAATTAACAATAGTGGCCACAGACCAAGTTACGTAGGCCATGTTTGAATTTGCACTTTTAGTTTGCTAAAAGGTCGCGTGACCCGAATTAGTTGACGTTACAACGTAACTTTCTATAGTAATAAGTTACCAAGAAGCAACCATTTTGAACAAGTGACTATCGACGGCGTCCAAATTGAACGCTACTAAACACTAAAATCCTAAAATACCAAATGGTCAATTCATACACGGCCTACGCCAAAGCTTAATGTTACGTATAACTAAAAAAACTGTTTCATAATAATAATAATTCTCTTCATCGCTGACTGTAACAGCAATAACTGTATTCTGAATGTAATTTTTCTGGATGTGGGGGAATAATAATTTGTTCATTTCAACGAAATATGGCCCTATTGCCATCAATTATTATTACTCACATTATATGCTATTTTGCAAGAATTTTTAAAAATATTTTATAATTTTAAAAAGGTATGTTACAATAAAATCACTTTTCTGGGCGTACCATAAACATTATACACAGAGTTAGTTACTCCCCAACTATCTTAGCATAATTTAAAGTTATTTTGAATTAGTAATCTCAGACTCCTAAATACGTTTAGAAAGAGTTTATCTGTTATACATTGAGGCATTATAAAAAATTTGACATTTATGTGTGTTTGCCAGGTATTAAAATTACGTTTTCTATGCTTTAACTGTTTTCTTTGCAGCCTATCAGCTCACGGAATTCAGTTGTGTGGAGAGACTTTGAAGGCGATAATTTAACTAAATTCTATTGTTTTCTTTACACGTTTGCTACCTAATCCAAATAATAGCAATATATTTAATTTTTTTCGTTTAAAGTAATTTGCAACACCTAAACAGATATAAACGGTTACATTAAAGCAAAGTGTTCCTATAGTCTAACTTGCATTAACCATTCCTACGACAAGAAAGACGTGACAAAAATTACGTTAAGAGTAACTATATATTATTAGTAACTTACCTATACGATATACGGAGTTTGTTGAGAATAACCACTACTTCTTCAATCTTCTAAAACACCACAAACGCCAGAAAAAATGGCTAACACATAATTTTGCACAGCGAATATAAGACATGCGACGATCGATGAAATCACCAATCGTATTCCCTTCTGCACATGCGTGTTGCCGAGGAAACACGTACGAGGCCGAACGCACCGTCCGTAACTGTATGTTAGTAATATTCCCAAACATGTTTGGTAATTTTCACACACATTTCACATTTTCAAAAACAGTTGTAGGAATAGTGGTAAAATTCGTGCAAAATCCTTTAACCAAACACAAGTTTTCATCATTTATATATCCCAGTATGGTAAAATTCCAAATAATATTTTATAGTGCAACACATCCAGAATGAACTATGCTTATCTGAGTTTTTGGATACTGCATTATTAAATGACGAAGTACAAATCACAATAATATGGGCTCCAGTATCATTCCCCACCCATGAAAAGTTAGGGGGTTGCAGCACATTTATGTAAATAAAATTGTATCACTTTGTTTGTTATAAGCTACCGTGAGTGATGAACATAAATTCCGTCTTGTGTTTTTTAAGAGTTATGAATCCGCTTTAGAGAAATTAACTAATAATTTTACAACAGTGAATCTCAACGTCTGGCGCATAGTAACACATTTGCTGTTGCAGCATGATGTTGCTGTCTTAAATAACACCATGTAATGTTGGAACATTTTGTGTGGCATATGTCATCCATACCTATCACAACTAACTGTCACTGATACGCAATTAGGTCTTGTGGCGGTGCAGTGGCTAGACTGCTCGCATACCACCACGACGAATCGGACACAATTCCCGGTGGGAAACGTGGCAGACGTTGCCATTAGCCAGTGTGTTTTTCTTCTGGACAAACCCGTTTCACCGCCATCTCATTTGGCCACCGATCCGTTTCCACCCCACGTCAGCTCTGGAAATATTCGCAATTTAAATTTCCTGAAATCTGTTACACTATCACTGAAATGAAAAGAGTGATTGCAAGAATAGCCACATGCTTTAAGGTTTACACATTTATTACACAAAAGAAACATTTCCCCGTTTACAAGTGAAGTCACAGACACCAAGTGTAGTTGTGCAACGTACAGAAAAATAGATGGTTTTATGTTGGTCTGCATCGCACAATGCCACGCACGTCTATTCATGATATCCACCGGGGCCTACTTCACTACTTTGCATGCGTGTTGTTATCTGTAAATTAACACAGCTTGAACACTCTGTTCGATGTTTGCAAGGCCCCAGCATGCAATGATATTCGTGGCCAATATTCAGAGCCGATAAATGTGATGTAGTGTAGAAACGGAGTAATAGCGAAATTACATGGCGGTGGAACGGTTATGCCCCGAAAACTATCCACTAGCCAATGGTAATGTCTCCCACGTTTCTCATATACGAAAATTAATGTCGACCCCGCCGGGAATCAAGTCCGATTCGTCATGGTGGGATGCAAGCAGTCTGGCCACTGCACCATCACGGGCTCTATGTGCATATCAGTGACAGCGATAGTTCTTTGGGGTGGGTATGGATAACACATGACACACGAATTGTTCCAACATTACATGCTGTCATATAAAACAGCAACATCATGCATTAACAGCAAATGTGTTGGTATGTGCCAGAAGTTTAAACACATTGTTAGAAAGTTATGAAATAATTTCTTTAAAACGTCTGCATTTAGCTTAAAAACACACGACGGAATTTTTGTTCACTATGTACGGTAGATTATAAATCTACAGGAAATAACAAACAAAGTTATACATTTACAATTCTATTTGCACAAATGTCCTGCAAACCCCTCACTTTTCATGTATGTGGGATTAGTAATTGGAGCCCATGTTTAAGTTCTTTGAAACTTCGTCGTTTAATTATACAGAGTCCAACAACTTAGACATGTGTCGTTCAATCTGGCTATTTAACTAGCAAAAATCACCTGCATCAACTACACTTTCAGGGGCGGTTTTTACCCCTTTGAAATAGACAAGTTATAAGTCATGTATATATTTTAGGCAAATTTTTTTATGAGGAATCACCTGCCGAAATTTGTCAGAAGGGTCCAGTTCTATCCTGTATATGCGGCTAAGGGGGCAAAGTATTCTAAATGGGGAAGTGAAGCTCGTAAGGCTCGCCAGGAGCAATCCGCCATTTAGGTTGAGTCACAGGTGAAGGTCGCACTTGGTGGCTTAGCGCGGACATGTTATCGACTAAATATCCTGTTTTCCCCAAAATAATATTAAAGTAATTAATTGTACTCCGAAATGGCTAGTATGTTCGGTTCGTATGCCTGGTTAGTATGATCGGTTCCTATCGTCAGTTGGTAAGTTGGTTCGTGTGGTCAACTAGCATGGTTGGTTCGTATTGTTGGTTCGTACGGTCTGTTTGAATGGCTCCCTCATAATCAGATGCTTTCAGCACAGATCCATTAGTCTTTAAATGTTCGCAGGGAATCTATGTGAACAAACATTGGCTACACATACATATTTTTGAATGAATTTGAAATGCTTTACGACATATGAACTCACACTGTCGCTTTAAATGGCCAAGAGTTGGCAGGATACTTCTTCATGAATGTTTTATTCTCTTACACCTGTGATCACTACAACTGAAAAAGAACTTCTGGCTGCATTAGAAACACTGATTTCTCAGTGATAGCGAAAAACACAAGGGATTGTATATGAATGCGAAGCTGCCAATTATATTAAAGCACTTAAAAATGTCCTATTCCAATTGTTTGAATTTTTTTGTCAATATACTTTGTTCCTTAGCAGGCATATTAAGATGTCTAACAGGTTTTCAAATGACTATCTAAGCTCTCAGGATTTATGAACCATCAACAGTAATTTCGCGCCATCCTACCACACAAGAAGATTTCTCTTTTACCCTTTTACCTTTATTCTTGGATCGTAGGTGTATGCAAATTCTTGTTGAATTAGTTGTACAGGTAAGGTCTGGTACAGATAAACCCGACATCGAAGTCGATGTGAACTCAAACACACGAAAGAGCAATTAAAGTTTGTCACAATAATTCCACGGTCTCGCCTTAACACTATGTTAATAAGCCAAATTAAGAAGTTCAATCTGGAATGTCTTGAAGTATTTTCGACAGAGTGTCGATAATAGCGAGTCGTATGTCGCAGCAAAACAAATTCGGAAAGTTCGGTAATTCGAAAATTAATTCCTCTTTTTGCCTTCCTGCATTCTGCGACCCACTAAATACCAGTTAAGATATAAACAAATCCTATAATTCTTCAACATGGCAAGCGGATTAGAACAAGATCGCCAGATGTGATGTTCACACTTCGCAGGTCGAATAACAAGACAGAATATTACACTAACTGCTGCTACACACATGGTTGCATCCTCTTATTATATTAAGAGTTTCATGTTTGTTTATATATGCCAAAGCATAAACACCGTCACTTAACTTGAATAATGTGACAATTGTATAATTGTTACAGTAAGTCTGCTAAATAAGCTGCGTTACAACAAATTCTTACTTTAAATAACATGTTAGACAAAACGACATTCATTATGCGAGATTAGTTATTATTATCAACTCCAGTTAACGTCAAAAAGCTCATATATAAACCTCAGCATATCTGTCCAAATGTTCTTTTATAAGAAGTCTGGTCCATCATGCCTATTGCAACCCAACATTAACATTAAAACTCTATGGATTTTCCTGGAAGAATGATTTTCAACGTTTTGATAAATTGTTCTACTATCTCATTTTTGGTATATGATTTCTTGGGGAAGATAAATCCATGGTTGCCTTTCATAATAAATTCATCTATTTCGGTTTTATTTCATACATAACAGTTCAAGTAAAAACTATAGAGCATCCATTTCAGTTTTATTCCAGACAGGACAGTCAGACAGAAACGAAGTTAGTTCATTATAGACCTGTTCACATAGCTAGCTGGCCTTTCATACCAGTCTCTTGAAATTAGGTGATCTTAACAAATATCTCGCAGTATTAAAATTCATTGGTAATGACATGGTAGTACCTTCTCCCTTCGAGATATCTCCGCCTAAGATTTTGAATATCAAGGTAATTTTTTGTGACTTAACCCTCTCCAGACCACACAATAAAAGAAAGGATCTCATTAGTCTACAGACACTATTATATTTC
This sequence comes from Dryococelus australis, assembly GCA_029891345.1. Classification (NCBI taxonomy): domain Eukaryota; kingdom Metazoa; phylum Arthropoda; class Insecta; order Phasmatodea; family Phasmatidae; genus Dryococelus; species Dryococelus australis. The sequence continues at coordinate 185,179,793 of CM057009.1, read as the reverse complement.
GTATATTAGAACTATTATAAAATATTTTAAAAAATCTTTTTCAAACTTTAAATGAGAATTTTTTTGTAATTCCATAGAGCACAGGGTTTCAAATGGCATCAAATGTACAGTAATATGACAAAAAATAGCCAAGGTTTGTAAAGTTAACATCCAATGCTGCTGAACTCATCTGTGGACATTCTTTAAAAACTTTTCATAATGGCATTCAGCAACTCAGGGCATATTTCAAATAGGCATACTGTAGTAAATAAAATGATGTCATTCGTCAAAAGCAGAGTAGAAAGTGTTAAGAAAAGGCTTATTCAAGGCAGCCACATGTTCTCCTGCGAGTCAAGCATTATGTTCCTAAAATGTTTCCAGGTTAATACAATATGGGCTGCGACTATTAGAATTCTAACAAACACAATTTTCAATCTGTGATCTCGCTCTCTCTCGCTCTCTCTCTCTCTCTCTGTCTCTATCTCTATCTCTTTCTCTCTTTCCATCAGCGTGAGCTGCATCATGATTCTAAAGAAACCCTACGATCTTTACTAGTTGACTCGGCAAGCCATATCTCATATTATTCAAGGTATTCGAGAAGTATATCTATTGTAATGTATTGACGTATATTGACTACCTATGTATTTATGGTTTATGTTTGGGAAGTTCTATAATCTTTGCAAAAGGCTGGATTGATAGTTAAACCAAACAAGATCTCCTGGGCAAAAGCCATGATAGATGCTCTAGGTTAATCATTTATAATCCTAAACACAGTAAGGCTAGGATAAAAAAAAATGTGTTATTGTTCTCTCTCCACTTGAAAATTTAAAGAATGTCAGGAAGGTTTTTAAAAAGAGAAATGTATATTTTGTGTGGAGCATGAAACAGGTTGGCTTTGACTACTCAACGACAAAACTAGCTAGTCATTTTGTGCTGACTTTGCCAAATTTTAATTACAGCTTTTATCTTCATATCGCTACTAGCATGTTTGTGGTAGGTGCATAGGTCAGCCAAAATGTAAATGAATATTTGACCTCTGTAACTTTCGCTATCCGTTTTGTAATAGTTGAAAGGAATGAATTGCCTCTGAACATTTATGATCTGCTTGCATGGTATGAGTGACGAAATTTCCTAGTAAAGTGGAGCATTCTCTTTTCAACTTACATATTATTACTCAGGCTCTTAGATAGTTTTCGCTTCTGGAAAAACCAGTGGAGTGACTCGCGATTTGTATGGTGCAGTTTCCAATGATTTCTATTCGAAGTAAGTCCTATTTAGTGTATAAAAAATGTGGTCGCTGATTCTTTCTCCTCTCTCTCTCTCTCTCTCTCTCTCTCTCTCTCTCTCTCTATCTATCTATCTATCTATCTATCTATCTCTCTCTCATTCTCTCTATCTCTATCTCTGTTTTACTGTGAAGATGAGTGTCACAAATAATTCAATATTGGAATAGCTCATTATGAAATGGTTCCGAGTGAGAACAAAATGTCTGAGATTGAGGAAGTGCTAAGGGAAATCTTGTTACTACAGGAATTTTTGAGACCCCTATGGATATCAAGAAATGAGGAACTAAGGATCTTAACTGCCAGGTTATTAGAATTTATCGTGCCAATGGTTCAGTATGTTATGTTATTCATAAAGGTATAATAGGAGAGAAGACACAAAAATAAAAAGTGCAATTTTTTTTCAGAGGTGCTCTGCCGTCACACTATGTCAACTGGGACCAAAAAGTTTCCCGAAGGCTAAACAACTTCAAAGAAATGTTTGAAGACATCCGAAATCTTCTAAGATGGCCTGGATATGAGCGGCCTGGTGCGAAATTGAAGTTTCCCGTCGCTGCAGTATCCAGACCGCTGAATGGGGTTTCACCGGCGACGAACAGCATGACGATCTACAGAACTGTTAGTTTTCTGGCACGCCATAAAACTGTAATTCTGCTAGTGCCGTGTTGCTTGCCGAGTAAGACAACGTGAGTGCAACATCATGCATTCCTATTGGATCCCTGCCTACAACCCTGCTGAGTTGCAAGATATAAAAGGTATGAAATAGACTATCGTCAGTTTTGCAGCTGCGGAAGTTTGAATATCAAAATATAGGTGGATTAAAATTAAAAGTAACAAAGAAACCCACCTGTGTTATTACAAAATTTTGTCGCTATATAGAGAGGTCGTAGCAGAATGTTGGTTTATAAACCTTGACTGGGGTCATATTCGGCGTGAATCGGATCCAAGTTGATGTACAGGATGGTAAGTTAAGTAGAGGACCCTTCAGGTCCCAAATTGCTATATTGGCTAATTTTTAGATAATTCGTAATTTTGAATGTTTTGTCAATATTTTATTCCGGTTGCGTTTCCTAAGATAAAATTAAGTCTGATTATATATGATTTAGAAAATATTTATTTTGCTCAATCGAAGTATATTTTGTTAAACACTTGAAAATTGCTGGCGAGGTATCCTTTGTAAATTAAAAATTTATTGAGGCTTGCATATTCTTAAACTGCCGGTAAAAGGGACGATAAGAAAAATATATTATTCAATAAAAATAAATACACATAAATTTTCCATATACGCAAATTCGGTCTTGTTTCAGGTAAATTAACGTATAATGTTTTATTTCAATATTGCCTTTTCTCAATATTCTATAGCAACATTTAAAATTAAATCATGCAGTTATAAAGCATTTAGTAATTCCTTGAGTTTCCCTTCACAGAGTGTACGAACATTGTTCCCTACGGCACCTTTCATTTAAATTGTATTCCAAATGTTACCCAAAAACCAATAATTTTTTCATTATATGCAAATGGTCAAGAGTACTCTGCTAATATATGAAGTTGCCAACTTCTTGACTGTTGGCGGGTATGAAACTGGCTACGATCGAGAGCTGTGTACTTGCGCTTAAAGTGCGTTCATTCTGGCATTCGAAGTTTAGAGCTCTCTAGGTATTCTGTCCTAATATGGAGTTTTTTTTTCGTCCCATAGTGTTCGAAGAGGCACGTTAAATGAAAAATAAAATATATCAGGAATTCTCTATGTGTTTACATAGCCCAGGATGATGGCTTAATTAGAAGAGCATATTGCTATGTTCTGACCCATATGTACGGCACAGGAAGCATGCAGCATTCCTGTCCTTAATAGATAAAGGGGGGCGAGAGGACTGATGAGACAACACTAACCGGCCGCCATTACGTCGGTGGGTGGGCAGGATGATTGACAGCTACTTGTACTGGTATCGCCATCCCACCATCCTCCCATGGAGATCTCAGTAGTGGCAAGCTATTGCATGAATTTTCTTGTAATCTCCTCCCCCGGCACAACTCAACATGTGAAGAAGATTATGGACCAATACGCCTGCCACTATAAACACCACCGCAACCAGAGTATCGGCAGTTTTTGTGATACCCACTTGGTAATGTGCGGCGAGCAGTGAACGAAGAAGAGAGTTGGCGGCGAAGATGAAGGCGACTGCAGCGGATGAGTGCGTGTGCAACGACGACAGACGTGATCTTAAGAGTACTACGGAGAGTGTGGCTGTGTACGGTAGCACTTGGGACGCTTCAAAACATTCTGGACTGATACGGACTGATTGTAAATACTAGAACAGTTAATTATCAAATATATAGTTTTGGTATTAAATTAGATGGGGGTATTAAAATGTTTATAACGATTGGTTTATTATGATTGATTGCAGAAATTTCTGTGTGGTGACGAACAATTATGTAAACATGAGTGATAAATAGCAAGCAATAGCCATTTAGTGCCAAGATATTAAGAATATGTAGTTCTAAATTGTTTGTAAATTAATTCGGAAAAATTTATTAACTCAGTTATTTGATTAAGACCTCCATCTCTTAAAGAACTTGACTTAGCTTACAGACTTTGGACAATTGTATCACTAGTGTCAGAAGTGGGACGGACACTTTTATTTTATAATCGAAATGTAAAACAGGTCATACGTAGGATACTTAATAGATCGATATAAATTGTTTAATACATTATGGTACCAGGCCGCATAATATTGACTGTTTTGTAGTGAATGTTTATTAGGAGAATGTCGGCATATATGGAAGCACTGTGTGCCTTATTTAATGTACTAAGAGGCCAAAAAAAGTGCAGTGTTAAGATATCAGTAAATAGTCAAATTAGTAGTGTTAGGGAATCTGTAAATAGTGAAAATGAGAAAGTAAATAGTAAAAAAAGTGTAAACGAAAGTACATAAATATCCAAATAGGTAGTTTTAGTGAACTGGTAGACAAGAAAATAGAGTGTGTCAGTAGTTATAAAATGGTGCTGCTAGGGCAATGGCTGCTGGCTGAGGATGGAAGGAGGCCTCACCCACCGACTGCTGTGACAACAGGCGAAGTTCGCACTAGCCGGCCTTGTTGAATGTTCATCTCTCTCTCCCCCCCCCCCCCCGAAACTACCCATCCAAAGGCCGACCATTCCCAATAACCCTAATCCTAAAAATTATTTTAATATAAACCATTTTAGTACAAAAATATTTTATAAAAAAAATAATTTCATAAAAAATGTAAATATTGGCTCGCCAACTTCGAGTTCAATTAATGATTGTCCGTTTGCATACAAAAATAAATAACGACAGTGTCACCACAGAACATAATGTTTTTTTCCTATTTATGTTTTGGGAGTTATAAATTAAAAGAAAATGAAAGCGAGTTTCATAACTACTAGGCCAATAGCGCTCAATATTATTGGGGTATACTGATCCGCCCCACCACCGACATGCCACAGTGAGTAGTCAATATGATAAAATTATTCTCAACATATTATTTTATTTGAAACTGAAATCTATTTTTTATAATTAAAACACTTGAAAGTCATACGTATATTATATCATACATCACCGGACTCGCCTTTTCAAGGCGCATATGATAGAGATATCATAAAGATTATGTAACCCAATGACAGGACAGCTATATTGGAATGAATAGATTTGCCATCCCCCCTCCAAATATAACACAGTATTATCGCCCCACTTTAAAAACACCCCTCACTCACACCTTAACCTTCACCCAATTTCGTTAACCCACCCTACCAACCCTTCCACCTACCCCTCGACATATACTGAATCATACTTCCATCCCATTTTTGTCTTTGATAAAAGTTTCTAGAAATTAAAGTGATTTATAACATGGTCCCAAGTATCATAGGAAATGATATTGAAAGGATCAATATGTGTGCCCCCTCCCTCCATTCCACTAAGATACATCAAGCCCCCCCCCCCCCTCTCCAGTTTCGCCTAAGGCCATCTATTATCACATGTCATTGACACCCCCTTCCACCGACGTACACTCCTTTAATCACACGACCATGAAGACCGCCCAACCCCCTTCCCAACTACAGTTCTCTCATCAAATGATCATTAAACCCTCCCCCCACTCCCAACCGACTCGAAAAGCATCGACTGCTCCCTTCCTTTTTCCTAACCACCTCTTATCACTACACTCGCGAGTCAGTCGGCTGAGCAGACTTGCCAAATGTATCATGGAACAATCAGACATCTAGGAATAATTGCATTCATAAACAATTATAATTAACTTAAATCTATTTTAGTTAATGTTTTAAAAATTCTCAAATATTTAGAAATTAAATATATGTAACCGAAGATGTATTTTAATGCAAAATTGATTAATAAAATTTCAATTACATAAAATCAGCATTTTCCAATGATCGCTGGTCACATAACACTTTCTTACGGATTCATAATCATTTGAACCCACATCCTCTCGAACATGTGACCCACACTTCGACCACTGTACCACCTTGCTCACGACAGGAACTGCTCCTTAAATATCGTATATTTGTCGTCCATACAAAATGTCTGCATTCCCTCGTACATCTACATTAATTATGAATACATTAAACAATTTGTAACATTACTGTTATTTTAATTTTCAATCAATGCATATATGTCTCATGACCGAATCTATTTGGGAAATATTGTTTAAATTAATCATAGTCACATTTTTGAAAACTTTTTAAAGGCAAGTAATGTATTAAAAATCTCTATCTTTTCAATCAGGTCTGCATCTTATATAAGTTTATGTGCATATGCCCACATTGTTTTTTTTTTATGATTATGCAGCAAACCACATTTTCGCAATCGGGTCATAAGCAAGCGAATATTTACAGGCAAATGGGTATGCTTGTGTAATTCAGTTTGCCAGTATAATTTCCAGTTCCAGGAATGTGTGTATGATTGTATAAACACTTTATAAGTGTAGATCTTGGCTAAATTAAAACTACGTATTTGAGCTTTTTTAAAAAAAAATTTGTTTATTACGGGGTGGTTATGGTAGTGTTAAAATAAAAAATCCAATTTTAATATATTTCATATAATAAAATATATTATAAAAAAAGAATACAAAACATATTCATGTTCGTCTGTGCACAGTTCATACCCTTATAGAGAAACATCAGAGTCCACCCCTGTGTACACAGGAGATTGACACCACTCCAGACTGACAACATACAAAATTAAATACATCCAAGAATAACACAACCCAAAAAAACTCCACCCAAGACTAATTCCACCCAAAATTAACTCCACTCATGTTTGACTCTACCAAAGACTAACTCCACCCAAGATTGGCTCAACCCAAGACCAACTCCACCGAAGACTAACTCCACCCAAGATTAATGCCACACAAGGCTGACTTCGCCCAATACTGGCTCCACCCAATATTGAATCCGCCCAAGATTTAATCCACCCCAGGTTAAATCCACCCAAGTCTTGCTCCATTCAAGACGCACTCCACCCACGCCCAAGTTTAACCACGACCGAGCCCAAACACGACGACTCCACACAAGACTATCTCCCACCAAGATTGACTCCAACCAAGGCTAACTCCACCCAAGACTAACTCCGCCCAAGACTAACTCCCCCTAAGACGCACTCAACTCAAGACTAACTCCACACAAGACTAATGTCACACAAGACTAACTCCACACATGACGGACTCTATCCAAGACTAAATCCTGTTCAAGGGGATGAGGGTGTAAATAACAATGCCTGCACGATAGTTTTTTTATGTCACCAGCTGCCATGCGACAATGCTTTTTTTTATATAATTTAATTCTTATAACCCGATTTTGGATTAAAAATATATGTTCGATACTTTAAGCTGAATTTTTAAATATTTGGGATCTTGTCGAAATTAAATAATTTTAATTCTTTATGGATGTATCGATTCCTAGATGTATAAAAGTTCCAATATTATTTTGACAAGTCTGGTCAGCTGCCTGACTCGCGAGTGTAGTGTGGAGTGAGGGCAAGGGGAAGGGGGTGACTAGTGCTTTTCGAGTCGGTTAGGAGTTTTGAGGAGGGGGGGGGGTATTTCATGGTCGATGGATGAGATTACTGTATGTCGTGGTGGGAGTTCATGGTCGTGTATTTAATGTAGGACACATTGGTGGGGGTCATGATCGGGGGATGAGAGTTTGTCTGGGGGAAGGGAATGATGTATCTTTAGGGATGGTGGAAGGGGCATATTATTTAATTGTTTCAATAGAATTACCTACGATACTTCGTACCAAGATATACCTAAATCACTTTAATTTTCAGACAATTTTATCACAGAAAAAATTGGATAGAAATATGGTTCAAGATAGGGCGAGGGGAAGAGGGTAGTGGTATGTTAGGATGACGAGATTGGATGGAGGATGTATGTGTAGGTGAGTGGTGTTGTTAAGGTGGGATACTGGGAGTGGATTATGATTGTAGGGTGGCAGGGGCGGAATAACTATTAAATATAATATGGCGGTGCTGTCATTGGGTTACATAATCTTTATGACATGACGATCGTATGTGCCTTGTAAAGATGGGACCTTTTATATATAACACTGTATAATTATAACTAATTTTTTTTTAATTATAAAAATATATTTAAATTTTAGAAATGTTAAAATTATTTTATATCGACACCACAGTGTATATTTTCGGTGGTGGAAAGGATCAGTAAAACTTAAGGACGTGTGCTAGAAATGTGGCAATAACACATGCTTTCAATTTTTTTATTTATAAAAAAGTACATAAATCGAACAAACAAAATTACCTGCGGAGACATTTTCTTCATTTATTTTTCTACACAAATGGGCAATAATTATTGAAGATCGGATGTTGTAGGCCGATATTTTAAGTTTTATTTAACTTTTACTTATAGATTATATTATTTATTAAAATAGTTTTCATTTAAATAATTTTTAGGGTTGTGGGTCGCTGGGAATAGCCGGCCGTTGGATGGGTAGCTATGAGGGGGGAGATTAACATCCAACAAGGCCACCGAGTGCGACCTTCACCTGTAAGATCACTGCAGGCGGCGAGTCCTACTCCATCCTCAGCTAGCAGCCCTATTTTATAAATACTAGTGTCAATAAAACTGTAGACCAAAGCATAGAAAATATTAGCGAGCTAGTGAATTATATAACGAACTTTGTGGGCAAGAAAATTAACTGTGTGAATGAATGAATTGACAGTGTAAATGAGAAACTTTACAGTGTTGAGCTGGAAATAATAAAGGGAAGTAAGCGCCCTCGAGAAGGAATGACATGAACTCCTACTGCAGTAAGGAAGGATATATGCAGCAGCTGATGATCAGCTAGGATAGACCACCACCGAGCCGATCAGTGCAGGCAGCGAGGAGAAGGTAAAGATAACCGCCAATACATATGTCGCAGGAGAGGCATATTAGTTCTGCAGGGTTGGTAAGCCTTAGCTAGGGGTGTGTAAAGGCGTCACAATGAAGCTTGTCCCCTAGGATTGTCATACACCTTTGCACGAACATCAGCACCAGTTCGAGATCGTCGTAGTCCTGAATAGTTGGACCGACGAGCAGCGGGCATACGACCTCATGGCTGTACTGAGGTTACCTGCACTGAGAATATTGCAGTCCCTCCCCGAAAGATATCGACTGGAATACTCCACATTGATGTTGTCCTTGGAGCTGCGTTTCGGCGACCTAAACCTACAACAGCACTCACAATGCCCAACTGTGAAGCCGCACCCAGTGATCAGGAGAACCATTGGAGGAGCAGTAGTGGAACATCGAACGGTTGTCCTACCTGTCTCTGGAGGGATGCTCTAATGAGTCATGAGATGTCATCGCAGTCGCTTTCTTCATCGATTCTATCGCCGATACAAAGATGCAGGAAGCTGTACCCCAGGCTGCGCCTCACACCATACAGGTTGCCTTGGCACAAGCACTGGAGGTGGAGTCAGCAAGACAGGCATCAATGTCCCGACATCCAATGTGAGCAGTAATGCTGAATGAAGACTATGACTATAAGATCACGTGGATACTGAAGAAATTGCATCGACCATGCAAGACATCACTTACAGGGTCTGTGCTACAGAAATTTGGCATCCCTCTTCCAAACAACCTGGATGTTGGTAATGTGGACACTCGGGCCCCCTGAGAGCCAATTGTCCTCATCAGCAGCAGACACCAGGAAGCAGGTAGCAACCAGGAAGCATGCAGCGAGAGGGTGGTAAAAGTGCAACATCTTTGAGAAACTTGTAAGAAACGATTTTGAGGGGAACAGGTTAGTGATTGCTGGAGAGAAGGCCCTAATGTTCTTGCATGTGAGTTCGGTGAAAGAGGACTCGGATGCCATAATGGTAACTGGGAGCTTGAATATTGTTTCTTTTCAAAGGGCCACTGACTGCAAGTTGATAAAAATGGTTGTACGACTGGACGTCATCGAGATTTCCCCAGCGATTGTCCGATGAATGCATGGAATACTGCTTTTCAACTACAGTAATTGGCGAGACCATGCCAGTCAGGGGTAACACAAGTGTATTATAAAAGCTTGGTAATCTCAGCATAGAGAACCATATTTACATAGCAGAAATAGAATAAGAATGTATTTTGGTACATGTTGTGGTATGTAAGCTGGGTTGTTGTATCGATAATCATTCAACCCACAACATGTTCTGCTGCTAGAGAAACTATTATTCCAGCAGATGTCCAGGAAAATTGTCAGGTAGTTGAGCATAATTGAAACAGCTCATAAATGTGGCATTCTACTAGATTGTTCCATTGATTTTGCCAAAAAGGTTGAATAATTTATCTGACAGTTATATACATCTTGAGGAGGGGGTCTTTATAGAGGTTTCCAGACAGGTCTCGTAGGTACTTACAAATGTCTCTGAAGTGTCGATGCCACAAAATACCAAATGTCCTCTGCCAGGTCGTTATCGGGAAATGCTAAAAAGAACAAGAATATAAGCCAACTGGCGACAAGAGAAGTATGTCTTATAAATACCACAGAGCTTTAGGCAATTTTTCTCCTACAAGTCAAGTCTCCTTGGCAGAACTAATGTTGCATTACATTACATCGACACAGAGGATGCCAGGCCCATAAAGCAGCCATGAATGCGACTACCACTAGCTTCACATGAGATGGTTGCAGATATTTTGAAAGAAATGAAGGCGTTAATAGAACAATCAGAGAGTTCAAGGTTTTCCCCCATTTTGCTTGATAAAGAAATGTGTATATAATATTTTGTGATAATTACTGCCAACTTTATAATGTTACCAAAAATTATTCTGATCAACTCCCAAGGATATATGACATACTAAACAGCCTAGCCTATCATGTTTATAGTGTTTTTCTATTTTGGGTATGAAGAGCAGGTACTGGCAATGCGAGCTGACCCAAGAAGACAATATCATAGAATGCCTCTTGTGTTCAAAAGGAAGAAACATGGCAAATCAATGTTTTGTCCTTCGGGTTACGCAATGCCCTTGCCACCTTTGAGTAATGGTTATACTACTCGCCTCCCATCAAGGCGAAAGAGGTTCGATTCCCCATGGGGTTGCCCCGGATTTTTGCATATGGGAATCGTGCCAGACGAAGCTACTGGTCGGCGAGTTTTCTCGGGGAACTCACATTTCCCCCACCCTTGCATTCCGGTACTTCTTTATATTCGCCTCACTTCACCCTCATCAACTCTTAAGACATCGATGTTAAAAGCCGCCTAGATATCTTCAATCGCCCACTCCTCGCCTTTGTATGACTGGTGTTGAATTTCCTACTCTTAAATATTTTTCGGGTTTACCTAGACGAAATCGTGGTCACAGGAAGGACATTTGTAGAGCATTTGATGAGCCTAGACTTGGTGTATCAGAAATTAACCACAGTCAAAACTGAAATTAGTTTCTAAGAAATGTCACTTTCTTAAAAGTAAATAAATTTCTTGTGTTATATTGTGTCGGCCCATGATACTTATACACACATATAACAGACCAAATGAACAAGATACTGACTTCCACCAAATGACAAATAACATTGCAATGTTTTCTGGGTTTTGTGCTTTCAACAATCAATTTGTGCACAGGTTCACCATAATCACCAAGCCACTGTATGAATTGACCGGGGCAAAAAGAATGAGTTGAGTTGAAAGATTTGGGTGGTTCTGAATGACATGGTATTGAGAGCCGATGGCCAAAAGAAAGTATAACTGGACCTCTGAGAACAAATTGGCTTTTAATAGACTAAAGGACGTAGAAAGAATTAGTTGATTCTGGATGCTGATTCTAGTTATGTAGGTATCGGGGATGTGTTACCTCAAATCCAGGATGGTAAAGAGAGGCCACTGGAATTTTTCAGTAAGGTTCTACACAAGCATGATAGAAATTCCTGTATTAAATTCAGGCTACGTCTGGATGTAGTGAAGTCAACTGCACACTTTCACACGTAATTTTACTGCAGGCGCTTCATCATTAGAACTGATATTGCTTCGCTTAGCTGGCTACTAAATTTCAGGAACACCGGAGGTCAAATAGCCTGATAGATACAGTACTATCTACAGAAACTTTCAAGAATCTGACTTTGAATAACTTACAGGTCTGTCTGGATGCCTCCACAGTAGTGCTGATGCACTTTCCAGGAGACCCTGCGAACAATTCTGTTGTCATAGTGAATGCCAGGAAGAAAAGGGCAATGTATCGTTGAAGGCACTTATGACACGAATTCGAAGCTGTTATATTGCGATCGGTCAGCTACATGGGATGATAAGTATGTCAAAAATTTTCAAAAAACTGACCCCACCTTGTGTCCAATATTGGAGAGGAAAGAAGCTAGGTTCGACTATGATGGGAGGAGATGTCCTGTCTAGGTCTAACAGTCAAGGAATATTGGACACAGTAGTATTACCTATTACTTATGAATAGCCGGCTTCATAGGATATGGGAAAGTAATTTTGGAATACAAAGACACTACAATATTGGTCCTACCAAAGTAACGAATCCCTGAAGTGGTAATAGAACTGTACAACACATCAGCAGGTCGACACGTCAGTGCAAATAGTACACTCGACAGAGTTTAACTCAACATCGATTGGCTGTGTTGTAGGAAGGATGTCGTGAAGTGGTGCTGTCTGTGTGATGCTTGTACTGCAAAAAATGTAAGTGGTACACTTCAGAAATACAATGTTGAAGCCCTGTTTGGGAGGATGACAGTGGACACACTCGGACCACTATCAGTCATTGACAGGTGGAATCAGTACCTTCTGATGGTGCTAGACTACTTCACAAAGTGGCCTGAAATCATGCCAGTTCCAAACCAAAAGGCTCACACTGTAGATGAAGCACTTGTTGAACATTTTTTCTCCAGGTTTGGAGTGCCACTCGAGTATCATTCTGATCTAGGATTAAATTTTAAAGTCACTCTTTTCCAATAGGTAATGAGGATTTTAGGAATGAAGAAATATCGTTCCACATCATTAAACGCTTACATGGATAGGATGGTCGTAAGGCTAAACCATACCCTCAAACAGTATCTAGCGAACTTCATGGAAGACAACTTGAAATATTGGAACTCCAAAGAACCCTTATTTATCTTGTTATATAGTTTGGTGATCCACGAAGCAATGTAAGTAACCACTTCAATGATGCTGTTTGGGAGAGCCCTGCCTCCCTGAATACCTACTGTTTGGATGTCCAGTACAAGAAACAGCTACTTAATAATATGGGAGTAAACTACATCAAAGTAAAGTTGACATCCATGACTTGGCCCAGCAACAACTTAAAATAAGGGTGGCAGAATGAAAAACAATATGTGCCTTAAGAATTCATTAAAAATTTTTCAAACTGGACAGCTGGTGTGGTTGTGCATCCCCTAAAGGTAGAAGGAATATTGCTCAAGCTAGTGAAATTTTGGGAGATGCTTGTACGGAATCCTGAAGCAGATCAACAATGTGATCTAAGGATTAGTCTACAGGTATAACAGGCGAAACCTAATGTCCATATCGAACGACTGGCGCTATACAAAGATCCAAATGTTGGACATAATAATAATATTCTTTTTCATCACCCAAGCACAAGTCGTTAAGCCAAATATTATGGGGATGGCCCCATCAATGAGCATGGGATCGAGATATACCCAATATCCATGAGTAATTTGAGGATTACAGGACATTTGGCCACACCCTTACCCATAAGTATGGTGTTACCTGCACCATCATTTTCCCTGTCAAAACTCTGAGACCTTGGTCTGGTCAGCATGCACCATTCTTGGGGCTTTCCCCCCACCCCTGTTGACTATGTCCATGTCAGTAACAGACCAGGGTTGCTGCTTACTGAATCGACCCTCCTCAGTGTAATGGGAAACCATCTGGGACTGCTCTGCCTTAGAGATGACCACTGTGACCAGAAGTTCGATCCAGTGATTAGTCACAGAAGAAGACCTCCTGTAGGGCCAATCGATAGCTTGTGATACCACTTATCATTCCGTGGCTTTTGTGGGTTCGCGGACCACTCCAAAACCATCCCCTGTGCAAGTGGTGGTGCAGCATCCCACCACCCGAAGACACACCTCAGGACAAGGATACTGGCTCGGCTCCCAGCCAACAGGGGCATGAAGTAGAACTGTTGTGAAGCCAGAAACAGCTGCTCGACCACCAATGAGCAGTAGAAGTGGCAGCCTACAAAACAGCAAAAAGACGAGCCGAGCCCATCTCTTACAGGTCATTCGCAACTCCCAATGGTGTTTTTATAAAACCTCAACTATCCATCACAGGCCTCCTATAACCCCCCCCCCCCCTCCCATCGAACTCAATCTTGTTGAAACGGACCCGCAGTACTGCAAAACCCAAAAGTTTGGCAGTCGATTTGGGATGAACAGACTTAAGGAGGAAGCAGTGTTATGTGCGGATACATGTTCAGCAACTGTATTAGCATTTCAATTAGATCTCCATTGCCTACAATGAGTACGAAAAGAGTAACCAAAAAAAATGAACACAATATATGGATGAGGAACACAAATGCAATACAAATGAGGTAATATAAATAAAACACATACGAAGCAAGAGACAGCAAGCCATTTAAACAACCACCAAACAGAAACAAAAGAAGACAGCATAATTTGTGTTCCTTATCCAAATATTGTGTTCTTAGTTATTTTGGATATTATTTTCGTAGTAATTGTAGGCAATTGAGATCGAATAAAAATCCGAATTCAGTTTCGCCACACCATTACTATTAAACGCCAAAAATAACATGTCCTGGGTGCAGTGCACTTGCAGGAATCCTGCCACGATAGGGGGCTGAGTTACTACTACCTGGCAGCCATTATGTCGCCTGGTGGGCGGGATGATTGATAGCTGCCCGATTTGTGTCACCATACCCCATACTTCATTATGGACAAGTTGCAGGAGGCGTGCTTTAGAATGAACTTCCTGGTAGTCACCTCCCTCGGCGCAACCCTACACGCGAAAAAAAATTGTTGATTGTCATGCCTACCACAATAAATACCACCGCAGCTGGACGATCATCAGTTGTTTTGATAGCCCTCTGACGATATACGACAAGCTGTAAACGAAAGAGAGGATCAGCAGCGAAGGTAGAGGCGACTGCGGCGGACGAGTGTGTGTGTGTGTGTGTGTGTGCAGTGAAGATAGACGAGATCTCAAGATTACTTCGTAGGGCATGTTATCCGACGAGTAGAGTGTGGCTGTGTACAAGAGAATTTCTGGCGCTTCAGATTATTTTGGATAGTAAAGACTGGAGGTATCAATGGTATCTGAACTGAAACAAGACAGGAATGATAGAACAAGTGATAGGCATTATTGTAAATACTAGAACTGTCAATCATAAAATATATAATTTTAAAGCTACTTAGTAGGTGTCAGAAAACTGTTTAAAATACAGTTTTTGTTTACAATTTATTTTGTAATATCTCATAAGTTGTCATACAATTATGTTTATATTAGTTTTAAATAGCAAGTTATAACCCTTTATTTCCAAGACATTAAGTTAATAGTTTTATTGGACTGTTTGTTGATAAGAAAGGAAATTATTTTTACTGTTTTATGTAAATAAATCCTTCTTCCCTAAAGAACCTGGCTAAGCTCACAGTATTTGGAAAAAAAATTGTAACACAATGAAAAATGCACATTTTGTTAACAGGCCAGGGCAAAAAAAGCCCGAGTAAGCTCACAGTCTTTGGAAAATTGTAACACAATGAAAATGCATATTCTGTTAACAGGTCAGGGCAAAAAAAATGCCCAAGTGGAAGACAAATATGCTGCCATAGTGACTGTTATCCTGTTTGGAGGGATAGTATATTGAGGTGGCATGTTGCCACTTACAAAGTAGTATGGACATTAAGGTGTTTTTGTAGTCTCAGTAGTATAACTTAGATTGTGTGTTTCCCTTCTCATTTTGACGTTGGCAGTGTTATGTAAAACCATAGGGGATATATTATTTTTATATTTGGCTCCCCAATAACCCTAGCAATGTATAATTTAGCCAAAATTCCTTTAAATGTAATGTATTTCGCTTGATTGCGGGACAAAACTTATACATATAACTCAAACCCATTCTCAGGCAAAAATATGATGAACACTTTAATAGGAATCTGTAGGTGGCACTATGACAAACTCGCTGAACTTTTTTTGTAATGCCTGGGCACTCTACTAAGTTATTTATGAGAATGTCGATTCAAACTTTTGGAACATATATGAAACTTATTATGGGTTTGAACTGTTGTCATGAAGTTATAAGCATGTTTAAATCATGAAAGGATTTGAACTGTTTTCGTGAAAAAATGAAACAATGAGTGTTCTTGTATTGTAGAAGATTTATGACTTGGGTCCCTCTTTTAATCTACAAATTTGTTCACTTTTGACCGAAGTTGACACTGAAATAAATGAGTTCATTTGAAATTGTGAAGTTCGACAGTCATCTCGCATGCCTACAGTTATAACTAATATCTCATAAGACAATGTAATGTTTCAGGGAACTTAATTGTCTTTGTTTATATGCTATTTGATAAGTTTTAATATTTTCTTTTTCGTATTCCTTGAAATTAATTTTTTGTGAAATCTCTCTAAAACTTTCAAAATTTTGACATCTAGAGTGTGAGTATATACCAAAAAACGATATGAAACCAATTTGTAGAAAATCGATTATTCATGATGTGGTATATTTTCTCTAGTCACATGTGCTGCGAAGATTTTATAGAGTTAATCGAAGATATAAATCTGAGTTGTTTATTTCCTATGCTGTCAGAGAGTATGGGTTTCTCTGTCCTTTCAATGCAATAAGAGAGATACTACATGGTATTACTATCTTCAAATATTGGGTCCTGTCGATAGGAAAATGTTCTTCACCCGGGACTGGCCAACCCATTCTGAGGTTTGTCTTCTGGGAATACTGATGTCTACAAATCAAATACTCCTTATTGGGGATCATGTGATGAGATCACATTTAACAGCCCATGCCATTTAATCTAACGTTGCAGTAAAATCACTATAGGGAAAGAATAACAAGAAAGTTTATCTCAGTCTCTATAATGGAATGTTAAATAGAGTCCATTATATGTTTGGTGACAGTACGACAGCCATCAACATGAGCAGATGTTCAACATTATGGCTGGAAGGATACAAAGTACAGTGCGAAGACTGTTCTGGACATGCTGCACATACAGTACCCTTCATTGTCAACATCTGTTGAATCACTATATATAAGATTAGAGTAACTTGAATTTTCTTCTGTTCTTATGGGGCATGCCAGAAGAACATGCAGCCTAGTCGACCAATGCGGAACGTAAGCATATGAATGCAAAATCGAAACAAGGAGTCATCGATATAACTAATGAGCCCACATTAATCTACATGGATTCAGATAATATTGATGATATTTTTAAAAAGTTACAGAGGGGGTTATGACGTTTACTCTGTTAGCGATATTATTAGAGATGCAACCTGAAACAACTGCAATGGTAGTGAGACAACTACAAATATGCGTGTGCCTTACCTGGGAATAGAACACATTGCAGCTAGTACCATAATGTTGCGTGCAGCTAACTACATTACAAAGGTAGGATTCGGAGCATCAACTTCAATATTAAATCGTCTAGAGTTTCGGTAGATTGGGTTTAGCAACTTCACATATCTACAGAGGCATCATTTTGAAAAAAAAATCGCGTGAATCACTTAAATCATGCTAGTTTATAAGACCTATAAAAGCACTACTTGTTTGCAGAATTTCGTGGAATTTGGTTTACTGGTTGAGATATGGCCTAAAACCTTTAGTTTCTCATTTTGGCACTATCATACAAAAAAGCCAAAAACAAGCCCTGTATAAGCATAACTGATGCATATAATAGATCATGTCAAAATAAAGTTTTGTTGAAATTTGAAAATTATTTAACACATACGAAATGTATAATTTATATATGGCACCATTGTGACAACAAATTTTTGAACCAAGTTAGTTATGTAGGTTTACATTGTGCACTGTAGTACTTTTTTGTGTACTAAATTTGGTGGGAATTCACTAATTGGTTCTCGAGATATGGCACAAAAGTTGTATTTTATCACCTAGCATTATATTACAAAAAGTTTGCAAAAAACGGTCGCTATAAGCATATTTGATGCATCTGATGGTTACGCTAATGAATACCAAGTTTAATTCAATAGGGCTAAATTGTTTAATAGATATGACAACTCATTTATATAATTTATATGACTGCTATACTGTAATAAAGCCAGACACTTAAATAGTGTCCTACTGTAGCCTACTTGTACGCACTGTTTGGTGGGAATAGGTTGGTTGGTGCCGGTGATTAGATAAAGACGCTCCAGTTCCTCCTGTGGTGCTATTTTTATTAGTGTATTAGCACATTCTGGGTTGGTCATATGTATCAGTCGAATGGGTCATATAACTTAGTAACCTAAAATATTTACATTGCTGTGACAACCATCTTAAGTCATTAATTATATACTGTCAGCATACAAATTATGGTATGTTGGAATTGGTTACGTGGTTTCATAGATATAGTACTGTATTCTAAAATATTTACATGGCGATCATTTTATAGACTGACCCACTAAAACATGCCAAATTATGAAATGTACTGTAGCATTACCTAGGTATCAAATTTAGTAGGAATGGGTTGATTGTTTCCACGACATATGACATTAAGCTTTATTTTTCATATTGTGTTAACACAATGGTGGGCAAAAGAGGCTCTGTTTTTGACACATTTAATGATTCTAAAATATGCTTTCAGAATAACAATTTTGGTCAAAATTAACAAACTGTATTGTAGATATTCCGAATGAACCTAAAATATCTGCGTAGCCGCCATTTTGTAAATAAGGGTCTTATCCATTTAAACGACATGTTATAACATGGTCTACAACAGTATTAATTATACGCCAAAATCGGTTATGTAGTTACCGAGAAATAACATAGAAAATAAATTTTCCTTCTTGCATTATCTTCCAAAATGGCGGGTTATAAACATTAACACTTATAAATTAATGCTTACGTCAAGTTTTGCCAACGTACCAAATTTGGTTTAAACCGAGAAAATGGTTCCTGAGATATATTGTTAAAAAAAATTTTTTTAATTTTTTGTACTATTTTTTTTTTAAATTGTGCACCAATACCATTTTCTCAATACCATGATCTGTTTTTAATTTAAATACTTACTTCATGCACTGTCAACGTACCAAATTCGATTTAAAAAGGTAAAATGCGTCGACAGATATTATGGAAATGTTTAACATGTTCCTATTTCACTCTCTTCAAAAATTGCGGACTAATAGTATTATTTGTCCCTAATTTCAATACTTACATAATGCTCTGTCAATGGAGCAAATTGGTTTTAAATAGTTTTAATTGTCCCCAAGATATAATGGAAAAGTTTAATTTCCTCAATTTGAACTATCTTCGAAAATGGCAGACCGAAATGAATATAGTTTTCTAATTTGAATGCTTATATCATGCATTATCAACGTACCAAATTTGGTTGAAATCGGTTAAATAGTTCTCAGGATATAACATATTCTGATGTCATGAATAAATTATATATATGTAGTGACGTAGTTTGGTGAAAATCTGTTTTCGGGTTATTTATTGGGGGGGAGGGGGGGGGGAGCTACATTCTAAACAGACAATCGCATGATTGCATGATTGCATGATTGCATAAGCCTATCTTTCCTTCGGAAAGTAGATTTTAAAAAATGGGTGTTCATGACTATCTGGACACATTCTGTGCCTTTGTTAGTGACAAATGCTTCAATATGGACATTCTCATTCGATGACTATTAGTTATTTATGTAATTCTCTTAAACATTCTAAAAATCGAAGGTTTAAAAAATGTATAAAAAAATACACATTATGGGGCTCAGTAAGAAAAGTGGAATGAGGAGGAGAGTCTTTTAAGGAAAAATTTGGGGCTATGCAGTTAGAAAGACGATCCACGCCTGAGATTTTAGAGGTAAGTAATCTGGATAGGAACAAGAGGACACCTATACAACTAATGAGTCTGCATTCCTCTACATGGAAGAAAATAATATTCATGAAATTTTTAATATCGTATATTGTAGATAGGCCTTGGCATCCTATTGACAGAATTATCATTGGAGATGGAACCAGAAACATAATCAATACTAGTGAGACAATTTCAAATACAAGCACTCATTACCTGGGAATCAAACTCAGAAACCCTCATACCATTGTCGGGCTTGCAAACAACTTCCTTACGCATTTAGGAATAGGAACATCAACATCGGTTGTAACGAGTCCAGTGTTTCAGTTAACAGAGTTTACTAACCTGAAATATTTATGGGGAAGTAAATTTGAAAATCAAGTAGGCTATGTGTGTCAACTTTAATTATGAATGTTTACATGCTCATGGTAGCACTAATTGTATTTAAAATGTGATGGTAATCGTTTGATAGGGCCCGGACGTATGTCACAAAAGCCACATTTCCTCATGTAGTGCTATCTTCACATACTGCGGATAAAAATTAGTGTATTAGCACATTCGATATTTTCCATAGCTACTAACAGCATCTAAAGTCATATTATTTCGCACATATGGCATACTATCCTAAAATATTTACCTATGTTGAATATATGTTACAACCCCCTTAAGATATACAAAATTACATGGACTTCAAAAGTATAATTTGACGCTAGAATTTGGGGGATTGATTAATTGTTTCCCGAGATATGACACAAAGACCTTAATTTTCCATGTGGTACTACCTTACAAAATTGAGTACATAAGTGGCTTTTAATAAACATATTTGATAATATATGATGCAAGATTTCATATTAATTTGAAAATTGTTTTATGGTTTAATGGACATAGTGTCCTAAGTTAAATGTTTATATGACAGCGATTTTTAAAATATATATGATCAAATTAAAACAATAGTTTACATTTTCTACCATTATACCGCTTGGTCGCAAATATTGGTAAGGATCGGTGTATTATCTCGCGAGATATGATATAAAAACTGTTATTTTCTCATGTGATGCTATTTTACAAAATGTCAGGAAAAGGATGATTTCTGTAAGTGCTCATAATTATTTGATAAACACGGTCAGCATACAATGTTAGGTTGAAATTGGGTACACGATTATTATTATTATTTCCGATTATTTCCCTCTAGGAGAGACAATCACAGCTTCACTTCCTTTTTCTCTTATCCTTTCTTCCCAAAACCTCTTCATTAATTCACTATGTTGTTCCTTCCTTTCCTCTTACATCTCTCATTATAGATATATATAATATTATAATTGCGAAAGTGTGTATGTTTCTTTGTTACTCAATAATGTCGTAACGGCTGGATGGATTTGGATGAAATTTGGTACAGGTGTAGAGTATATTCTGGGTTAGCACACAGAGTAATTTTCATCCCGGAAAAATGTACAGTTTCTTAGGGAATATATTAAATATGCCACCAACCATTTGAGTAGGCGCTGGTTGATGGTCTTTTTTATATTCCTTATAGCAAATGTTCGTTTGCCCGGGATGAAAAGTGCCCTGTGTGGTAGCAGAATATACTGTAGTCTACCTTTGTACCAAATTTTATCTAACTCCGTTGAGCTCTTATGACGTGATAAAAATGTCAACTGACTAAAATTGAATGCAGCTGACGTCATATGACATAGTTCCCTCTCATCTTAACTAGACAGTGCCAAAGTAAAATGTGTTTACGATATCGCAGTACTATGAAATTGGATATCATTAAATTTGTTTTCTTTTCTTTGTATTGGTTATTTAAAACTTAATTGATTTGAGATTTGATTGTTGGTTTTGTCAATTCGGTCAATTTGTTAAGTAAATTATTTGATTTTGGATATAGTAAACAATGGATTTGATTTGCTATCTATTTATATTATTGATTTTGTAGATACGATCAATCAATTTGTTAGGTGAAGGATTTTGTGCGGTTAGGCTTTTTTTTTTAAAAAAAAAGGTCATTTTATAACATGCCGGACAATGTAATTAAAATATTTCACAGATACCAACTAATGCTAAGGTTGTGAAAGTAGCTATAAGGCAGGAGATGTTTCCTCAAGCAGAGCTGCGAAGGCTTGAGCAGGCAGAACGTCAGACGACTTGTAGAGCTAATGAGACTCAGGAAGCAAGATCGGCGAGAAGAGCAAGCTGAGCGCCCATCCAACTTAATAGCTGCTGAAAAGCCGGAGCATTCGCAAGTTCGACGACAACAGCAAGTCGGATATTTGGCTTCGCAACGAGCTAATGAGACCATTGAAGAAGCAGAAGTTCGCAGACGATCTGTTGCTGAAAGGGCGGCACAGCGACGGCAAGCGTTTGCTAGACACATGTGGGCAATATTAAAAAAAAAATTGTGTTTGAGTACGATGCGACTATTGATTGCTCCACACACAGGCTCATAAAAATGGAGAGAATGAATAGAGAGTGCAGATTTTGGAGAGCATTGAAATGGAAAGAATAAACCGCAGGAATGTGTTGTTCTGGAGGAAAAGTATGCATTCCTCTATTAGAGGAGACAGTAGAACATCTGAAACAGCTGTTTTCCTACGTAACAGAGGAATCGTGGCAGTTTCTGAATCGTATTAGATTCTATAACACTTATTTCCATATGACGTTCTTTGGAGCCGATAAAGCTGTTGCAATGCCAGGATTTGCACCGACATTTACTATCCAAGGACAAGTCTATCACAGAATTGGATCTCTGCTTAATGTGTCGAATATGCTACTACAGTTTTTGTAGTTTTATTTCATGGGCGATGAGGAAGCAGAAACTGAAAGACGTTGTAGAATCATTCAAGGAGTCAGATAGACTGTACAAAAATACAGCTAGTACTACACGATAACAACTGTTTGATTAGTGAATTCGAACAGCTCTAGAAAACATTCCCGACGAAAGTTGTACGGTAGTAATTTACCCCGACCATGTATTGCCGGACAACATGAGAGACGTTACAACGCACCAACGACCAATGGTCGTGATGGCGGGCTGTGAACAGACTACTCCTCGGGACATTGTGCTGCAGGCGTGCAACGACACGCTGTTCAGAGTCCTCGACACACACAAATGTTAGGATGTCCTGGAGTACCCAGTGATATTTCGGAGAGGTCAGGAACGGTATAATTTTGACATACCCCAAATTAATCCAACAACTAGATTACCAAAGTCCAATAAAAAGGTATCCTGTATAAACTACTACCCATGTCTCATTATGGTGCACCATAATGATTACAATTTACTTCTGTGCTGTAGACAACTTTTACACCAATTTCTGGTAGAAAAGTATGTGAACATGGAAAGTGAGCGCTTGTAATATATCTCAAAATCAGAAGTAGTGAACGGAAAAGTATATTCACTTACAGCATGCACTAAGAAACGATGTTGATGTCACTCCTAATAATTTAGGGCAAATGGTGACGCTTCCATCATCATTTGTTAACAGTCCATGGTACCTCCACTAGTACACGCATGGTACATTCTCTTACATCCTGACTTTTTTGTCATGTTTACTTGCAACCCCTCCTGGTCTGAAGTTATGGAAGAATTAATGCCTGGCCAAAGAGCAATTGACAGATACGATCTCATAGCTAGAGTTTTTAAAATTAAGGTCCAAAAATCAGTCGCTCTTCTCACTACAGGCTAAATATTAGGTCAGACTTAATGTTTCATGTACTCGATTGAGTTGTAAAAGTGTGGATTACCCCACGCACATTTATTGCTGTGGCTCAAGGAAAAATTGTGTCCCAACCAAATAAATATCATTATAAGTGCTGAGATCCCTTACCCGAACACCGACAAAAGGCTGTACGACACAGTTGTTAAAAAAAAATGATACATGGACCCTATATTGCACAAAACATATTATATCCATGCATATAGGACAGAAAGTGCAACAAAAAGTATTCCAGAGCGCTATTGAAAGCCGCACAAATGAACAACAGTGGATATCCCCTCTACAGATGGAGAGCTCCAGCGGACGAAGGGCGTACAACCACCATTAGAATCCACAGTGGTCCAGAGAAAGCCGTGGTGGACAAAAGCTGAACTGTCCCTTATTCTTCCTTGCTGACAAAAATATTTATCAGCCACATAAATGTAGAGTTTTGTAACTCATTTCAGGAAATAGAATATACCGGCAAATATATTTGCATAGAGAATGATCAAACAGTTTTAAGTGTTTAGCAAGGGAACATCAACATTGGCTACAGGAACGAAGTGCAAACTTTTAGGCCGGGCTTATGAGCGGTTACGAAGCGGCGGTGCACTTGCCAAATAGCGGGTGGGTTTATTTCACTGAATATTTTTTTCGTGAAAGAATAGCGACACATCCCAGGACATCACTAACTACTAACTGCATTTTTTCAACTTTTCCAAAACACTCCTTCGCTAAAACACTGCTCTATGCCGAAGTTCCTTTCTGCTATACATTTAAGGCATCGAGGAAGGAATGAAAGTGCCATGTTCAAGGGACTCCTATCGAGAACTGGCTAGGCACGAAGGCAGGAGATACACTCGGCCGCATATACACTGTGCATGTTAGCAACTTTGAGTTCTACTGCTTGCGTATGTCACCCATTCACATTCGGCGACCGACGAGTTTCCAGGAATGCAAAGCATAGAATGGACAAGAGCAGGGAAGCGTGTGAGTCATTAGGTATATTGGAAAACGACAAACATTGGGACGCAGCGATGGAGGAAGCCGGCTTATGTCGATCACCAGCAAAAGTGAGAGAGGTGTTTGCTATTTTAATTAACACGTGAGGAATGGCCAACCCGATCCAGTTATGTGACAATTACAAAGAAGCTTTGTCAGAAGATCATTTTCACAGGTGTCAAGGATCATCAGGCCTAGAACGATCTTATTTTCAACAAAGCACTTAAATTTATTGAGGACAAAATCACTTCAATAGTAGGAAAAAAAATTGCAGATTTGGGGATGCCTACACCGCAGTGTGTTGGAGAATTTTCCAGTGATGTAATCAGGGAACTCGACTATGACACCGCAGCTTCAGAGGTTAACGAAATGGAACCCTGTTTACTACCCGAGCAGAGAGAAATATTTCATAAAATATTGTATCATATCAGGAATGGAGAAGCAGGACTATATTTTCTTGACGCACCAGGAGGCATGAGAAAAACATTTCTGCTCAATTTTATTTTAGTTCAGCTTTTAAAAGACAGAAAGAAAGCATTGACAGTTGCTTCCTCTAGCATTGCTGCAATGCTGCTCAGCAGTGGAGGAACTACACACTCGGGTATCAAGTTACCACTTAATATTGCAACCGAAGAAACCCCTATGCACAACATTAGTAAAAGCAGCATTCATGGTACTCTTTTGACGCAGTGAAAGTTACTTGTGTGGGACGAGTGCACTATGTCGCACAAGCAAGCACTTGAGGTGCTAAACCACAGCCAGCAAGACATACGCGGCAATCGGGCGCTGATGGGCGGTGTGGTCGTTCTACTCGCTGGTGATTTTCAACAGACCCTACCCATTATTGAAAGGGGGACTCCGGTGGATGAAATTAACGTGTGCCTCAAGGCATCGCCAATGTGGGCCACAGTGGAGAAACTACAACTCATCACCAACATGCGATTTCAGCTTGATAACGATCTGGAATCAGGCTCCTATGCCCATCAGCTGCTAAAAATTAGAGATGGTTGCCTGAAAACAGATGCGCGAGGGATGGTCGAGTTTGCGAATAATTTTTGCACTGTTCAAAACCCGGAAGATGAGCTCATTGCTGATGTTTTTAGGGAATCGAATGCCCAAAATTTACATATTTTCGCTGAGAATAACGAATCATACAATATAGTGTATACAGATGTATCAGAGTAATAACGTGTATTAGAGTAATAAAGAAGAATTAAGGTGCTCATTATAATTAAGTTTTGAGTTGTGCACACAGGTGGAGCCGCGGGTAACAGCTAGTGTGTGAGTGTGTGTATATATATATATATACTTTTATAATACACCCCATTTTGAAGAACAGAATTTGTAATATTTAAAAATACCAGTTTTCACTGGCTTTCACTAGTACTACTTATTAAGCATATTTGGTAATAGTGTGTTGCTTATTTTAAGAAATATGTCAAAAGCTTTACTTTTAATGTTGTAGTATCTCACAACATGGCGGACACAAGAAACTGACATACTCATCTCTTGGTCGCATTGGATTCTACCACTATACCAATATAGGTGTATATATGTTACATGATTTCATATGTATTGCATAGTAAATTCAATTGTTTGTGTCTGCCATTTTAAAAATAAGTTTCTCAACCATTTTATACATGCCAGTTCACAGGCCTACCATAATACTACTTGCTTACTCATTCTGATGGGAATCAGTTAATTATTTTTTTGGGATGAGGCAAAAATATATTTTTGTGTGATTCTATCTTACAAAATGGAGGACACATTTTATATAGCTGACATTTTGAAAACATTTATCTGAATTTTTAAATCGTGCTTGTTTACATGATCACCTGTAGTACTACTTCTTTGCCAAATTTGGTAGTAATTATAGTTTTATTTGCTCTTGAGATATGATATAAAAATTTAATTATTTTGTGGCCCATTCTTTCAACATGCAAGCCAAATTATTATTTTTTATTGGCATATTTGAAGTTTGTAGTATATATTTATATCATACCAATTTTCGTTCGAGATTATTCAAATGGTGTGGTAGTTATAGCAAAATAACCAAATATATTATTCTCATCTGCCATATAGAAAGTAAGTGCTTTATGTATACAAATATTTATTTATACGACATATTATTGTAATAATAACATACTGGGTCTGTTCGAAATTGGTTCGGTAATTTTCGAAATATAACATGAAAATTTATTTTTTCATGTCAGACAAATAACAATCGATGTCTCTTAGTTCAAGGTTTACATGATTCAATTCCAACATACCAAATTGGGCTTGAATAGATTAAATCGTTACAAAAATGTATCATATTGTCCTAAATTTTAAAATTGCCGCCATTTTGAAAATACACATTAGGTATAAATGAAAACTATAAAATCCAGGTACCCTTAATTATTACCATATGTGCTCTGAGTTTGGTAATGTTTGGTTCACAGGTTCAAGAGATTTTAGGGGAGATATACGCACATACAGACACAAAGACAGGAAAGTGATCTCACAAGCCAATCTTTCCTTGAGAAAGTAGTCTTAAAAGTGGATCATCCAGAAGGAATAGTCAGAATTTTATTAATTGGGCAATATGTATACCATTGTTGGCTATTGAAATAAATACAGTTGTATTGGTCTGTAACACACTCACGACACTAATGTTATGAGGCACTCATGATGCATCAGTCAGTAAAAACAAAGAAGGAAGTTTTGGAAACACAGAATACGTCTCATAGTTGTATTAGACAGCATTACTAGCAATTGACAGGGTATGATAGTGACAACACTCTGTGTATGAGACTGGAGGACATTTCGTGTGTTTGCTTCGTATGTGGATAATTTCGATGTCACAGTGGCCAGGTTTTGTTATTAGTGGGTACATGGAAGCACCAACACACATCATTACACTTCCAACAGACCAACAAAGACCGCACCACACGAAGGGGATCGCTTTATCGGGCACTATGCATTAAACTGCCACATGAAATCAGCACCTACCATTCGGAAAGTTACTAGAAACTTCCTAACAACCTGTTTCATTTTTGTACAGTGTCTAAGTGACTGGATTAAAATGGACTAAATATTTACTGTTCCATGCATAAGCTGCTGTTAACATGCGAGAACAGATGGTGTTTGGAGTGGTGCTGAAAACAGGAAGCACTTAATAATGATGAGAAGCTTCGCATCATGTTCAGCCACTAATGCATCTAATGCCTTATAATTGAAGACGGTTGTGTGCAAGTCTGACAATGCTGACACATACTCCCAAATATTTGGTGCGATATATAGGTATTGCTCCTGATATAATGTTAGGGGGGACAATAGGCTATGATTTCAAATCACCTCTGGTAATGATTCCGGAAACTCTGGTGTCAGAGTAATACATCATAGATCTACTTCGTCCTCATGTGCTACCTTTCATAAGACAGAACTTTGGTGGTGTCTTTCGACAAGACAATGCTCGTCAAACATAGCAAATGTATCTATGAAATGTCGGAATCATGAAAATTTAATCTCATGTCTAGCATTATCCATTGAACTGTCTCCGATAGAACATATATGGGATATGCTCGTATGTCTACTTTGACCTGATGCTGATCTGCAGTGTATCTAGAGCCAGTTTAAACAGCTTTGGCATACTTGACTCAGGAGAGGATACAACAGTACGACTACCTTCCGAACTGAATCGGTGTATGTATCAATGTGCAGGAGGAGCTACACCCTTCTGATTTGGGACCAGCGGTATGCCTGTATACTATTAATTACATTCAGGATGAATCTGATCTCTTATGTGTGACTGAAAGACACGATTATTCGTGACAATGACTGATACTGAATGTATTGTGTGATTCTCATCAGAATTTTTACAGTTCTATCTCTCTCACTGTGTTTCGTTAGGACATTGTGAATGATGCCCATGCATATTTGGGATTAATTGTTTGATGCTGTAATCTGAAAATTTCAATCTATTATGCGAGATGCATTATCATTGCTCATATTTCATGTCAAAACAAATAGCAAACCTATGGCACAGAGTATTTTAATGAAAGCATGGACGAAATCGCATAGAAACAATATGGCTACTTGCATTCTATGTACATTTTTAAAACTAGATTGAAGGTGATGTTCTTGAAGTGAAGATTTGTATTCCAGTACAATTAAAATGTTTAGTAGCTTTCTTGAGTTTTGTGCTCGCATGGTGAAATTTCAGCATGTCTTTCTTTAGTGCATTTTATTTCTGCTTTGTAATTCCAGGATGATGTGCTTAGGCTTCTTGCTCATGAAAATTGTTTTAGTAATCCTCAAAATATTTTACACAGTATGCTGTTGTAAGTATGTTTTCAAGCACTATAAATCGAATGTAATATATGCGACTGAAAGATAGATTGTTCTTCATGGTAAATACTATGCATATTCCAACCGACACGTGTATTTCAATCCTACTAAGCTTGTACTTATTACAGTATATCATATGTAATATGCATTTATGTACAATCTTGTATATGATCATACATATCTATTATTCGAGCATACAAACGAATAAAAACACACCCACCATGTTACATATTATATGGACAATGTTTACATATATATTTGATCAGCAAGTAGGACTTGTATGTTACTGTTTATTAATTTATTTGTTCTATGCCCAGAATTCTGCCTTTAGAGTTTTTGAGAAAGAGTTTTAAGAAATGTTATACTTATGTGAGATACAATGGCAAAGTTTAGCACATAGGTCTGCTAAGCATGAATGCAATGGTATAAATAGTTCATATAATCCACATTAATGTGTCAGGTACTCGCACATCTATATGAATAATTGTTCAATATCACTATTTCACTTCCCTAATTGTAACATTCTGTTTAATGGAACAACATTAATCATTGAAAAAATTAAATCAGAATCCATCATTTCAACTGTCCACGATACATCCGGGTTTATTGAGGGGAAATAAGTAATCTATAGCTTGGAGCTTCTATTCAATCTGAAACAAGTTTGTAATATTATAGCTATGGGTTCTTGGATTATATTCCTGTTATATAATTGGAAAAAGTAGGTATATGTATGTTCGTTCAATTCCATGGTGATATCTGTGCAATTTGGGATGCAGATAGAGTTTAGAGTGATTTTCAAAATAAAAATTTGTTTGCCGATGTTTTATAACTACCTGGTGCATGCTGAAACATTACTCTAGTCAAGGTATATGTACTTTCAATAGGAAAGGTTTTTCAGGTCGATTGTCACTCATGCAAAAGTTTGGTATTCCAGTTTGTAGGCATACTACATAAGAATTCATATTTCTAAGTGCTCATTAAGGTAATGGTTTTAGTATCGCCTTTTTAAAAGGCTTTGCATTTGGCACATGTCTTTTCCATTCATATTTGCTTTACTGAACCTAGTGCTACATCTTCCATCAGTGTATTGTGCAGTGAAAGTTTATATAAATTATTCCTTTGATTCATAGCCATGTTTAAGGGCTATTATTCATCCTACGTTTTTTCGTCCTGCAAAGACAGAGGTCTTTATATAATTTAATTACCATTTTCGTAACGAGTACCATGACAATTTAGTAGTATGTAAGGACGATCGGTTTGGCACCACTGGAGATTATCACTGGTGACCTATCCATTGACGTTACTCGTGGCCGTTACTATACTGTGCTTGGTACAGAAGATCATTAAGTAAGTCTTCCACCCAATGAATGGTCAATATTTTGAGCCATGGCAACACTATAGTGCTCTGTCGGAGAGAAAGAGAGTGAAATAGAGAAAGCAGAGGTATGAATATTGCCCTTGGTGGCTCTCGAATTTTTTTTGTGTACGAACGACTTATTACTCTGTGCCCAGTTTTCACTTTGCATATATCTGGATCTGATTGGGGCATGTTGTCTGGTCAAACATGGCGAGAATTTTTCACACCTGCATTGCCAGGGTATCTCTCTACTCCACCAGCTTGGTGGTCGAGGCGCAATAAGGCCCTCGGTATACCAATACAGTATTGAAATAAAAAAAATCAATAATACATTGTCGCCACTGCCTCACTCCACTCTACCACCTAGCTTCGTCCTAGAGAAATCACTGTTAACCACTTTTGCCCCAAGGGCAACGATACAGACGCCCAGCATACAAACAAGAACAGGACAACAACCATCCAGTTTCACCGAAGGGACAACACTGCCTTTTTCGATGTTTGGTCGAGCACAATACCCTAATTTATGAGTGGTATGTTGCTTCTGCCCAAATTTCAAAGGGCCCATGTGGCTATGAGTTTTGGCCATGATCTGAATATTTACCTAGCTAAGGATGAGGAAGTTATTTGGCTTTTTGGAATTAATACTTTTAAATTTGCTTTTCATTTGTTAACACTATGCATTCTCATGCATTTATGTATGTTAATTCCATGAAGTTAAATAAATTGCGAAAGAAATTTATACTCGCGCATTCTAACTGGATAGCGATAAAGCAGTATTTTATCAGGTTGTTCCCTACAAACAGTGAGTACTAATGCAGTGGTTTTTTTCGAAGGAAAGTGCATCAGTCAGTAAAAACAAAGAATTTGAGTTCTACTGCTTGCGTATGTCACCCATTCACATGCGGCGACCGACGAGTTTCCAGGAATGCAAAGCATAGAATGGACAAGAGCAGGGAAGCGTGTGAGTCATTAGGTATGTTGGAGTTTTATTGGAGGATATTAAATTTTCGATTGCTTTAACCAAATAACACCAAACTTGGTGTAGATTTAATTTTAAGTAAGGACACCTGACTTTTATAGTTTTCGACCACTTCGGACACTTACTTTCAAATTAGTAGCAAATTATTCATTTTGGGTGATATATCATATTTCGGGAACCATTCAACCTATTAAAAATAATTTTTTTATGCTGGCAGACCATTCTGTAAGCATTAAATTTTGAGATTGATATTGTGGTCGGTCCGCAATTTTGTAAAACAGCAAAGATTTCAAAATAAATATTTTACATTATATCTCGAAAACTATTCAACCAATACTCACCTAATGTGGCAGGTAAGTAATACTATGATTCACCATGTAAACGGAGGTGATTGAACTTGATTAGCTACTTATATTTAAAATGATGGCCATTCAAGTGTTTTATGTTTATTTAGCATATCTGCCAAACCATTTAACTAATTTCGACCAAATTTCGTATGCTAAGAGTAACTATTACAAGCATCGTAGATACCAACAAATGGCCACTTTAGAGATTTTGAAAGATAGCCTCATACAATTAATGAAGTTACTATGTCATAACCCGGTAAATCATTAACCGATTCCTACCAAATGTGGCAAACAAGTAGTACTGATGCAGATGATGTCATATTGTATGTTTTAGGCATGCCAGATATACATTTTCAAAATGGCGGCCATATAGCCATTTAAACTTAGAATTCTATACCTCGAATCTATGTAATCAATTCTATCATGTCTTTGTATGCTGGCAGTAAACATTACAACTATTAATTACATCTTCATGGAGCATATTTTGTCTGAAATTATGTAATATAACATCACGAGAATAAAATGAAGTTATTATGTCATATCTGAGGAAAATTGCTGTCCAATTCCTATCAAATTTGAAAGGAAAAAAAAAAGTAGTAATGAGTCAGATAACAAGTGGTATGTGTTAAGCAAGCCAGGCATTAATTTTCAAAACGGCGTTCACATAGCTATTTTTAGCTTAGAATACTATATCATCCACAAAATTTAATCAATTTCAAGAAAACTAAGTATGCTGGCAATATATATTACAGTTATCAACAGTATGTACATAGAGTATCTTTTATCCACCATTTTGTATGATAGCGCCATGCGAGTACATAAAGTTTTTTGTTATATCTCGGGAAACGATTTACAGATTCTTCCAAATTTGGTAAACAAATAGAACTGCTGCAAATGGTGGTGTAAAGTAGTTTGTTTTAAGTAGGTAAGCACATATTTTCAAAATGGTAGCAACATAAACCTTTTATGTCAATATATTTTACTAACGAAATAAATTCCAACTCCATTTTTTATGATGCAGTACCTAATACAACCATCAAATTTGTCTATGCAGAGCCTCATTTCCCTGTTATTTTGTAAGATAGCATTATCAATAAATATAATGATTTTATCTCGTATCTCAGGAAACAATCAACATATTCTTACAAAATCTGGCGAAGATGTTGTACTGTGGTAGGCCTTAATAAAAACATTTTTTTAAAAGTTGGTCACACTTATATTAAGAATTGCAGATATAAAATAATTTTGGTTTTTGGGCGATATTTACGAAACTAAGTAATCTATTTTATCTTAACTTAGTATATTAGCAGTACGCAGTCATTGAGATTGCTACTTCATTACTTTCTTGTCTTCCATATATAAAGATCGCACATAAAAATTATGGACGTTTTATGCCATGTCTCGAGGACCAATTAATCGATTCCCACCAAGTCTTAAAAAGGAATATTTTAAATAAATTTATACAAAATTGTGCACACTGTAAATGCTACAGAACGTGACGTAAAATCTCATTATTTAAATGGGTCAGACAACGATTTTCAAAATGCAGCTCATAAGTAATTTAGGTAAGTTGACATATATTAAACAATTTAAAAGTATTGAAACAAATTTTGTATTTAGACAGTACACATTAGAAGCATCGTATACATAGTCTCTCCTTCCTTCCTACAATTTAGTACGATAGCATCAAATATGAAAATTAAATTTTTATGTCATATCTCTTGGACGAAACAAACGATTTATATAAAATCCTTCACACAAGTAGCACTATGGTAGGCCATATAAACATACATGTTTTATGTGACTCATTCACTTTTTATCAAAATAAAGGCCCTGTGAATATCGTTTGAAAAATCTGATTGATTAAATCCAAAGTTCCGAATCCGACCTCAGTAATGCAGTAAATCGCACACTAGCTTATGGTATGATGTTTTCTTGGTTCAAGTCCCGGGAAAAGCATGTGTGTATTTGTTATTGTCTCACTGCTGATGTATAAGTTTCTGGATATTTCCTAAAGTTATTGCTTTCCCATGTTGAGGAAATTAGGTTCATTAGTTATACCCATAACTTCCTGTTTTCATCTCCTTTGAAAAGCTGACTGATACCAGCAAATCACATTTATCACACTGCACGAAGCTATAATGAATAGTATCATGTTCTGGTGTTAAGTCAAGATGAGTGTGCACAGCAGCAGATTACACGAAGTACGTGCCTCTCTTGTACAAGTTGTATTACACAGTTATAAGAAATTTTCTTTGCTTCTCGTCCTATATTTGATCAATAAAAAATACTGTGCGGCTAAACAATATTATAAGCTTGCACACAGTTCCCACAAGCAGGTATGTAAAGTTACCTTCATAAGCTCTTTGTTGGATGTTTTACGAAATAAACATGACTCTGATTGTGAAATGGTATGATTTTAACCAGTGCATAGGACAACCCTCCCCTACCTGCCGATACGATTAAATGGATGCAATGCAAACTCGTATTTAATTAATAACACAGTTAAAGTAATCAATCGATTTCGTTACTCGTGCAGTACACTAGATCGCTGAAGTTAACGACTCACGGAAACTATCAAAATCTTTTATCTAATGGACAATTAACAATCAATGTAATATCTAATAATGAAAATGAGGTTTCTGGAAACCTGGTTAGTGGCTTATATCCCCGAGCTGTCCAGAGCTTTGCCATCACTCATATGACAAAGTAAAGTCTTTAAACGTATCCTCCTTCCTTCCTAATACCAGTCTGAATTGGTAAACATATCACTTTGTTTACTGGCAAACTAGCGTTATTTATCTTTCATCAAGGACTCTTTTCTACACAAGCATTAATGAATACAATTTTGCTTTTCCGCATTTGTATATTTAACCTTTCTCAACATTATGATTCTAAGAACTTCACTGCAATAAGTATTTAAAGTAGGGACTTTCAAATGTTTACTTGCAGAAGTTTTAATGAAGAATTTTAAATATTTTTTATGAGATTCGTTCCCAGCTCGTGTCCAAGGATACGCACGCTGACATTTTTGCAATGCAATTTAATGTAAGGAAATCTTTATAATCACACATATCATCTTTCTTTATATTTTTCGCCGATACAGAGCTATTGCAAATTATAATTTTGGGAAGGGAACATGAACAGGATAAAATAAATTTGACTAATTTGCATAACAAATTATGTATTTACATGTTGAAATGTTTACAAATTTCGCACAGTTAATCAATGCAATTTTTACATATTCGCTTACAAAACACTTCTTTCTTCATTACATATATTATAAGCTACGAACCAGCAATGGAAAGCAAAATACGTCATCGTCGCTGTCTATGTCATTGTTCATGTCATTGTAATATGTACCGGGATAGTCATCGAAGA
Organism: Dryococelus australis; assembly: GCA_029891345.1. Taxonomy (NCBI): domain Eukaryota; kingdom Metazoa; phylum Arthropoda; class Insecta; order Phasmatodea; family Phasmatidae; genus Dryococelus; species Dryococelus australis. The sequence continues at coordinate 185,144,984 of CM057009.1, read as the reverse complement.
ACATAACTTCTTATCTCTGATCACAGAAATATTTGTAACTTTAATTACACACACATATATGTATATGTATATGTATATATATATATATATATATATATATATATATATATATATATATATATATATATATAGAACGTGGATCAGAGAGAGAATGCCCTTTGGTAGGCATATTTTCGCCTCAAATCAACAAATTTTTCCCGAATAGATCGAAACACGAAAATTAAAATTTTGTGCATAAAAATTTTACAATAAGGTACTGTGTTGTTTGCTTAGTAATTGCAATGGTATAGAAGAAGCTCGTTTTCTTCTGTTTACAGTAACAAATCCACTAGTGATTTTTGAAATAATGAAACTTGTTTTACACGTTCCCAAATCACCAATTAAAATTTAGATAGCAAATATCTAGAGATTATGATTTATCGCGGGAAAAATTTACTGTTCACTAGGATTCAATTTACTGCACACATGTCCGACAGTTTTTTTCCTTATTGGCTGTCATGCATGTATGAAGCTACTACCCCATTTCACTGGGCCAATGAGCATTTTAATCCTAGGAGACAGAACGTTTGTGATTGCTCTGCTAAACACTTAGCCGAGTCGAAATATTCTTCGTTCAATCATGAATTAATAAACTAATTAGAGTTTTATAGAAGATATGTTGGTTCAAAAATGTTCGTGATTTTCCACCATCTCTACAAATTTCCTTAATACCAACTAACGGATTAATAAAGACCTAATTTTTTGTTAAAAATGCTGTAAACGTTACCCAAATCTTTGTGTTAAAGAGTGCGTTGTTTTTAATTTTGCATTAAAATAAAGCTATGTTCAAAAGCATTTGGAGTATGAATAGATTTCTGTTTGAAGTTATCGATGTATGATTAAGATTTTTACTTGTCCATTATTAAGAACATAAATTAATTTATTTAGCTGGTAAATGTTGGTGAAGCTCTTTCAAGCAGCTATGCTACTTATTGGTTTTATAATATAGTCCTAGTATACCTAGGTGTCTAAAAAAGGTGAAGTTGTGCACAGCTTCATAGGATAGATGTAATACTCACAAAAAATTACATATTCAGGTTTATGAAATATGTGGTAAAAAAAATTCAGTAACAGTACATTTTGTCTTGTTCCAAATTTTTCTTCGTGTAAGATATAGAACCGGAATTTATTAAACACTCTTGAGTACAAATTTTAATATTAAAATATTTTAGTGTGACAGTTCCTTTAGTTATATGAAGCACTTTAAGAATCTGATTTACTTCCTACACTGTCTTCAAAAATCAAAAATCTAAATTTATAAAAGCTATTAAAAGCTATGTTACTAAATCAGTCATATAATGCATGAGTCGCAGTCTGTGAAATTGCATGACGTACTGAACACGGACATGTGACGAGCCAGTTATACACATAAAATAATGATAAAAATATACACGTGTCCAAAACATATACGCAATGTCCAAAATGTGAAATATAATATAAGAAATTAAGCAACAATCGCTTGTTACATGCTCTCTATAGTGTATATTGATTATAAACACAATAAAATGTGTTGTATCACTAGACATATGTGGTGTAAACGTAATTAAAGTATTTATTAATCTACTCTGTAATACATCAATATCTTTATCCCAACCTAAAGTTCATATTTAACATGCGACACGGGTATATCTACAAGTAGTATTTAAACAACCAATGAACCAAACATCAGTCTCAAATATTATATATTATTTTTTATAACAAAGTACATAAGCAATTTACAGGATTTTATTTTCATCGATAATTATCAAAGAAAAACTGATCGCTGTTTTGTAGCAGACTCCTGCTTGGGAAATATTATACCAGCTAAATTTTCCATTTCTCTCTAATATTATGGGCAGGCGAGCATTTAGGAAAAAAAATTCCCTCATTAGGTCTTCTCTATTTTTAGTCTAGCAGATTTGTATGAAGTTATTTAAATTTAATTTTTTGTAAATACCCTACTTCGGTGTTGTCTTAATAAACTATCACCAGGATCATTTCTTGGGTTATGTTTTGGTCACCGTATTTACTAAACCAACAGATAATTTAATAGCAACAAGTGTAAATCCTCAATGTCACCGAACATGACACGCAGTAGCATTTCGAGTTATTCTCTTTCATTCGAATCATCAACACAACTTCATAAATTTGAATTTAGTACTGCGATGAAGCTTAAGCCTTTTATTTGTAACTGGCATTAGTTTAAGTATATACAATATTCTAAACAGTTTTCGTATTGTATATTCGGACATCAGCAAACTGCACATTATTTATGAAAAGACCATAAAGTAAAACTTTACAACGAAAAAGCTGATGAAACTAAAAAGGTAGAGCTTTGATTCTACATTTATGTTTTATTTTATTTGTGCATCCAAATTTTTATACAAATCTTTTGAGATAGATTGATAAATAGGCACCATTGTTTGATTGTCACGAGCAATTATAATGTATATCAAAATACGGTCATGTAGGCATATATTAAAATGACACTTTCAAATCTGATAAACGGCTTGTCAACAGTTATTTAAGATGAATTTCAGGCAATTTTGTTTACATTATAAAATTTGTATTTGCTCAGTCAAGCTAATACATACATTACATATAAAACTTGAAATCATTTCAGGTATATTTCTCTCGAGATACCGACAACTTTTGGAAAGCGCATTGACGCATTATTGTAGGATACATTTCAACTAAGGCAAATTATAATTCCTCTGTAAGGTGATCATATTTAATCAAACATGAGCAGGTAAGTACGACATGAATTCTTACCAACTGCGTTAAGAGATTTTTTTTCAGTTAAGACGGTTTTGAATTGTGGAAAATCATTGTTTTAGTGCAATTTTCTTCATTTTATAAAACCTACATGATTTGTTCTTTTTCCTAGAGTTCTCGTACTGTTTAGTCTGTAAGTCTGTGTCAAGAAACAAATATGTCACTCACCCCAGCCTGTCAGACATGTGGTTAATCAGGTGTGATGTCATCTGCAAAAGAGGAGAAATAAATAATATTAGATTCAAAGGGCGTAATTTTACTATATGAACATAATGCATTGCGTTAAAATAAATGAAAAGAGGAAACATACCTATATGGGAGAGATAAATGAAAAGTTACTACGATCAATTTCACCAAGACTAAAACCCAACAATGTATCTGAACAAAAGTTGAATTACACGAAATAGAAATAACGGATATCTTAGTTATGTTCGGAGACTACTGGTGTTAAATAACTGTAGGAATTCTCTACAGGTATGTTCCTAATATTTACTAACCCATTCTGAAATGTAACAGGTACTTAATATGAACTGATGTCTTATAATACTGACATTTATAATATGTATCGAATTTTCTTTTTTGTACTCTTAGAGGCATGTAGAGGGGTCGAATAGAAACTTTCATTAAAAGAGCCGAAGAGCGTGAATATATGATGTGCAAGAAGTAAAGAAAAATAATATCAACTGCTTGTGAAAATACAAATCAAAATATACATTATGCCTGGTTAAAGAGCGAATAAAGCAGTGTACATAACACAGAATACCTCGTCAACATATATGGGATGCTTACCACAAAGGCATTAATAATTTGGTGTCACGTGTCTTTTCCCCACCTGACAAGTTGTTATGAAATGATCAGGAATTAGTTGAACGGCCTGCCTGATAAAACCTTGAACCACTGAATCAGGGCAAGAGCATGATTGCAATAACACCTTGCGAATGACCGTTGCAGAAACCCCCTCCATCGGCCAGTAAACGGGGCCGAAAACATTAAACAAAGCGTCCGATATAAGCAAACGTAACACTAAGAGCGGCATCATTTGTCATCGGGGCAGCGGACCAAGAATACGTGGAGATGGTGTGCCCGGTCGTCGTAACCGCCTCCTAGAATCAGCCTCCGGCAAATAAGATTGTAATAGTTATGGCGTTCAGTAATAAAACTTATCATAATTAATTAGCATCTTCGTATTCCATTTAAGCTCCCCCGTTCAATAGTCAAGTAAATAGTTATTGTACTTATAATACTCATGTTCAATAAACCCCATTATATACTGTTTTGTTCTACCTAATCATTACCCATTAGTCCCTTTCGAGTAATAATTGTCTTAAATAATAATTCGCAACAATGACGTAGGCTTGGTTCCACCCCACCCTTTCTTTGCCTTGCATCAGATTCTTTACCATCCACCCCCCATTTCAATAAATTTCACCCTCTGCCGACCACCGCCCACGCTTATTTCCGCACTTGTATGAACAAAATTTCAGCCACGTCAACTTTTAATTTTAAAACTTTTAGATTTTAAGTAGCAGTATAATTAAAATAATCCCATAATAACTACTTTCAAATGTATTAGATACAAATAATATTTTACTTTTTATAGGCCAATATCTCAACTTGCAAAACATTTATTTAAAGCCAAAATAACAAACGGTATTAAAATTTGAAGAATTTCTGTATGACCCGCAAGTCTCTAGTTGCGTATATATTTGTAAACAATTTACCCAGCAATACTGTTTTAGTAATTTAAATTATCATATAGATCACATGTATGCGCTGGATGAAGTTTTTTGAAATGTAACTATTACTGTGATAGTAATTCATAACCACATGATAATTTACATTAAATTAAATTTCACTCATGCTAATTTAATAAATTCCTTACAAGACATAAATATTTAGTAAAATATTACTGTGCATGGATAAAGGTAGAGGATTTTATTATGCTCTCCCATTGTCAACATATATTTAAGAAAAATTAATCGAGCGCCGCTCTGTTGCGGAAAGGCGTGCCAGCACGCGCTGCGCAAATATTTCCTCTTGCCCACTTTAAAAATTACTTGTTTTGTTCTAGATTTAAGTTCCTCATACTATATATATTCTGACACACTTCCCAAAATTCATTGGCATATAGACACGGGGCAGCAGATTGAATTTCGTTGAGTTCACATAATTTTGTGGTCCGAGGAATCTCGCCCATCTGAAATCCTCGCGGCTTTCACATGGGCGAGAGACACGCGATGCCAGTCATTTATTAGATGCTCATATTGCTCAACATTACGAGAGAAGGAATAATTGTGTGCAATGCCAAGGGTATTTAAAGAAATAGGAATTGTACCCGAGACACACCCACTTCGACTGTGATTGTCCGCTCACGGTTTACACACATCCAACCAATAGTCAGGAGTACTTATTCAGGAGGTCAAACCTTTCGTTTCGCATGAGACGTGGAACAATCTCTGAGCCTCCGGAAGATTGTTGACCCGACCAGATAGGCCTTTCGTCTGTGTTCTGCTGGACTTTGAAAAAGCTCAGGCAGTAGGGGCACAATCTGGTAGTGTTGTACTTTTTCCGTGAGTCTTTCTGTACTACACATTACTTCGAAAGTATACGATGAGGGTACTTTCGTTTTTGACCTCCCTCGTGTATGTCACTGAGTGCAGATTTTCCCAAACTCTCCATATGGTACGCCTTTGTGAAGTAGAATAGTAATTAGTACCTACTTAAATAATTATGTGTTCCTTTCATCTCTACTATCTTTAATGTAGATAATCAGTCTCGTAATATTTTACTTATACTATGTGTTGTTACTGTTTATCTATGCATTCATCTCCTCCCGTTTACTATCTTAACTATATAAACAATGTTATTATATTATACTTATATTATGTGTTTATATCCAGCGTACTTGTTAAAATTTTATATTTCAGTAATTAAGAGTTTTATCAGCACACACAGCTAACTAAAATAAAATATTGTTGAGGAAAAAATTATTATGAAAACAGGTACTAGTATAACCAATCCTCATTTGTAGATATAAAATAGGTACGGTATCAAAAACTGTAACATATCTATATAGTTGTAACATAACTTAGCATTCATTTACTGTCAGATCGAATAATTGACACGTACAGTTTAGAAATATATGAGCTTTAACTCACGTTTAAATGTATAAGCTTCGAAGGTCGGGCACACCAAGAAATATAATACAGCCATAAATATAATATCATAATTAAATTCACAAATATATTTTAAATAACCATAGTTAGCGTATACTAATTATTAAAATTAAAATTTTATTAGGTGTTTCGACAAACTGTTAAAGTATTTTGTTAATAAATTCCCCGGTAAATTTCAGATCAACTGTACCACACGTTCCAACTAGCAGCAATGTCACAACAACCCCCCCCCCCCCTTCCAATTCCATGCTCATCTAACTTGCTCCGGAGGTCGGCACAAACAACGCCCACGAGAACACCTGTCCTGACGTCACGTGCTACCACCTCAGCACCCTGCTCACAGCCATCAGCACTAGGGTTTACCGCAGCTCGCGAACCAGGTAACCAGAGTACCACACACCACCTACACTGCACTCTGCAGGTAACAGTCACACGTACATAGCAAACTTTACTTTACTCAAAAGTTCCAACATAACAAATATCATCAATTAAATAAAAATGTAATATTATAACTCACAGTAGGCCTCCAGTAGATATCAATCTTGGCTCACTATATAGAGCCTAGTATCATTTGGGGGAAAAAAATTACTTTCCAATACTATCAACTTAATTACTTTCACGAATGGAAAACTGTATTATATACGTACCTTTCATAACATAAAGACGTCTCACATATTATTATAACATTGAAGAACTGACATAGAAGAAAAATGTCATTAAGGAGTAAATTTTGACATAAATAGTAGTGACGATTTTAATTTTGTTTGTAAAATGGAATACGTACTCTAAGTAGATATCCTTCTCTTTTTATTACTGATACATTTAATGATAAAATGATTTAATATTTCTGTCAAATTTTTTTTTGCTGTTTTTAAATACTAAAAGTATATTTTTTAATACGTATCATAACACTGTTGGAATAAGTATACCCTTCTTCACACTCCCTCTCTCGTAAGTATTTTAAAGCAGTAGAAAAGCAGCTACGCCGTTTCTTTTCTTTTTGAAAATTATGAAAGTTCCGATTATTAATAAAAAACCATATTATAAATTTTGAAACTACCCCATCAGTATTCTATTACCGTAACATCACGTACCATTTTAGTACATAACTCTCTCCTAGCACATCACTTTTTTTGTCAGTGTTCTAACATGTATTTATTTTCCGTATGTGTATTTTCTGTACAAACAAAACACAATAATTAGTGCAATAGGAAGAGCAGTTAATTTTAATAATTCAAATTCTTTGCAGCTTAAATTATTCTTTTTTCCCTATAATTAAAGTCTGTTCATGACAAAGTGAGCACACTAGAAATCAAACTTTGAAATCAACACACACATGTGTGTGCCACCGCGCAAGCTGGGGGTGAACACTCCCAGCTATGTTGGCAGTAATTTGAAAAGCAGTTCTAAGAACTAATGTGGTATTGCAATTGTAATATTTTAATTTATGACTACTTACGTTGTTTGAGGTTTATTTATACACTTTAAAGTAATTATTGGCGTAAAGATAATGCATTTCTTGTAACTCATAATTTATTGTGTCACATGATCGGCGCAATGGTCAAAATCAACGGTCCATTGTTGTGATCCCTTCATGCTTGTTGCTTGGTTTTGCGTGTGTGGATTGGCTGAGAGGCAAGCTGCAAATTTGAAAGCTGGAAGTTGTTGTGACTTCATATTTCTCATTTCTTTTCCAGCTTATCTGCAATCAGCTTTGTTTTATTAGAGGTTGTATAGTGTTTATTTTTGTTGTAATGGTTTTGTGTAAATTCATGAGTTCCTGCAAACAACGTACGAATTGTCAGCATCAGGAAGACATAAATATCGCCGAAATTATTTATTATTTATTTCGTCGAGGAGAGATGAAGCCGTGCAAGTTGATTGAACAAGTTGCAGAAATGATGAAAATTTAAACTGCAACTTTCCGGAGATTAGTGTAAATGCGTTTTTACGATGTGCTTTCCTGAGCAAATTTTTTCCGCCTATCCTCAGTACATTAGTGAAGTGAAAGTAAAAAAATAAAACAGAATATAAATAGACAGTTGGAAACGTGATATTATAAAGGAAAGTTAAATAACAATAATGAAAGTTAACGAACGACAGCAGAAACACGACATTACTATATTCATGTGAGTTTGTGAAGTACGTTATGTCTTAAGTTTGACAAATAATAGATAAATTTATCTGTACCTATCTACCTACGCCCATCTGTTTAACCATTCTTTTAAATCTGCCTTATTAACAAGAACCAATTTTGCCATCAATATATATACGTTAATTTGACACGTATTGAAATCACTACGCTGTTTTGTAATGTAGGACTAACCTCAAAACCTATGCATATGTCTACTTATGCCCAGTCATGTAACCTTTCTTAAATCTACCTTGATAACACGTACAAATTTTGCAGTCAATAATTATACGTTAGTTTGAAATGTTTTGATATCACTGTGCTTTTTTGTAATGTAGGCCTGACCTCAAAACATCTGCACGCATCTACTTATGCCCAGCCAAACAAACCTTCTTAAATATACCTTGATAACAGGTATAAATTATGCAGTCAATAATTATACATTAGTTTGACATATTTTGATATCACTGTGTTGTTTTTTAATGTAGGCTTAACCTCAAAACATCTGCACATATCTGCTTATGCCCAGTCATGTAACCAATTTTAAATCTACCTTGATAACAAGTAGCCTACAAATTTTACAGTCGATAATTATATGTTATTTAGACATTATTACTGTGTTTTTTAATGTAGGCTTAACCTCAAAACATCTGCACGTATCTACTTACGCCCAGCTATGTAACCTTTCTTAAATCTACCTTGATAACAAGTAAAAAATTTTCAGCCACATTATTTTGAAGTTTTGATATCACTGTGTTGTTTTGTAATGTAAGTCTAACTGCAAACTTGTGATCATGTAGTTATTCATCTCAAAGGCGAGTGGCGTAAGTTTTACTTTTGTTAACATAACATACACGTCATAGTTAGATGCTACACCAAAAATGTTCCAACATTTAAACTATGCTATTTTGAAGTTGGTTCGATACACTATATGTAGACCTATAGCTGTGCTTGTTGCCGACAGACTTTCTTTCTTTATACAAGTGCAATTGTTTTATTTGGTACCTACCTAATGCTTGTCGTAAGAAAAATTTGAAAGTATTTACAATTGATTATCAACAGATATAAAATAATTCCATGTTTACATTTGATAATGGATGTTCCACAAAACCACTTACTTCCTTTTGAGAAATATCAACGAAGAGAGCATGCATTCTTTAGTATGCCTAATTGTTTATTATACCTGCCACATTAGACACAAAAAATTGGAGGCATTGAAATTTAATGTGACTGTAAATAACAGAGTGTAGCGGCAACTAGCTAAACACTGCATAAGGTCACATGGGGTATAGCTGCTAGCCATGCGCAATTGTTTTGAAAACATGCTCCAGTTTGCCCGACTACTTAAGCACCCTCTCATGGCGGCACCCCCCCCCCCCCCTTTTACAAAGATGGCACCAGGTCACGAGAGAGTATGTAAGTGAGTGAGATCCAAAGCTGTAGCAGAAGGCAACAGACAACCACAGGTATACAGGATCTCTAGGGCCTATCTGCAATAATCATCGGGTAAGCATAATCGCGTATTCGTAGGGAGTAATAACTTGTAACGAGTCACTGTCCTATCCCCCTTAACTTATTAACTCCAGCAAGATTAGGGACCAGCTTCGTCTTGTATTAATTGAGTATTAATCTTGTAGTTTAACGTAAAGGAATTATCTTCCAATATTATACGAGTAATTGTATTGTGTTGTTACCAGATAGAGATTGCTATAATAAATTATATTTTCATAAAATAATCTTCCTCATTAACTACTGTCTGAGTTTCCCCCATGACACCCCTTACCTCTTCTTACCAATTAAGGTGTTTGACAAGAATCTGAGAAGGAAATACAGGGATTAGATGATAATAGGAAATAGGAGGAAGGACAAGTGTTAAATTGGTGGAGTCGCTTCTCGACTCTACCTCGTGCTTAAGCGAATTAGCTTTTACTTTCTTTAATATTTACACCCATGCAGCGCATTTAAAACTATTCGCAGAGAGTATCACCAGTAGCTACGCTTCGTGTTGCTATGCCGCCCACACGCATAATTCTTTCCCACCCACATGTAAATTACATTTCTTTATTTTTCTCAGCTGTTTGGTAAAGTCAGATTTTCCATTTATATCACCTTCCCTTATTGTTCAGTACACATCTTATTTCCATTGCTCATTTCAACTGCTCACACTAACAGCTGTTGTACTCCACGCCAGATACGTGCAGTAAGTGAGCTTACGATAGGGCATTTACCACACACGCGAGTCAGCGCTTCCGTAGCAGACATTGCCAGGCCAGCTTCTGTCACCCTCTCATTCCCTTCAGAACTGCTTGTGTTTTTGTAGCTTAGAATAAAGCATGGTTACCACTTCTAGTGCATGCATAGCATCCTGTTCCTGTTTGGCTTAAAACACTCCATTTGTTTTGTGTGCTGTCAGAGTGCTTTATATTTCTTCCTTCTTGTAGTTTGTTTTAATTTTAAGTTTACGCGAAGTGCGCAGCAACAAATACACACCCACACGCATTCATTACATACATCTTACATAGTACATGGAAACACGTAGCCATAGAAAAGCGTCCAAGGTTTATAAAATTATTAAAAGAGTTTTGATTGACACTCAGATTTTGAACACTCATTAGACGAACGGGATAGGTAACATGCCCTTCTACACAACACAGAGACACCCACCACTAGCCAAATTCATAATGAATCATTATGCACATCATTTCCTACCCCTGAACAACACTATCAAATTGAAACACCACTACCTCCACCCCGCAATCCTTATATAGCACACCTTCACGATCACCTACACCCCTCGCTGACTTCTTTGGCTTACCCCTCTACTAAGGAATTGGCATTGCACACTTACCCTCATGTACACTACCACCCTCACGTACATCAACACCACAGAAAATCAAACACAACTCAACATGGCCAATCCACCACATTTCAATATTATTTTCACCCAACCTGAGAAACCACCCTCGTTTTCTGGTAGCCAGGGGTAAACATAAATTATTTATTACAAATGTTTGAGGAAGTCGCCAACATTAATGGCTGGTCAGACACAGGAAAATGTAGATGTATTCAGTTTTCTCTCCACGATAACGCCAAACACACCCTGCAAATCCTCACCCACAACTCTGCCCTACTTATCGCGTGGTCAGAATTAAATGCAGGACCAACAAATGTGTTCACAAGTGCCGCTGACACCGAGCATTTCAAACATTTGATTTATTCTGAGAAACAAGCTGTCAATGAGGACACAGTCATGTACAGATGTTAAAATATTACAGAGCAAAATATAATCCCAACGTGATGGATTCCGATTTTATCGATGTCATATGGAAAAGTATTTTACCCTCCATCGCGGATAAGTTAATTCGGCTCCCAAACACCTTAAAACAAATGTTGGAAAATATTCGAAGAATTGAGATTGGGATTTTTAAGTACCAACAGAATGTGATGCAGACACCCGCAAATCCAGTCTCCGACCACACTGAGGCAGAAATTAGCAAACTTAAACAGGAGATTGTGCAGCTTCCGCTCAGTCAAAATGATACACACACCCCACATCAGTAAACTGAGTGTCAGTATCAACGATGCTATAGCGCACCACTACCTCGCATACAGTACAATACCTACTACCCTAATCATACATTTTATCACAACAACCCATTCGCTCCCAATTCCCAACCTAATTCCTCCCACAATGCAGGATATAGGGATTTTCGCCACACACCACGAAACATGGGTAATTCTCATGGCAGAATCAACACCAATTATTTTCCCCAACATGCCAACAACACACCACACTACAACAGAATAAAGTCTCCCCTGCCACAGATACGTGCGCACAAAAGCAAGCCATCAGCCTGCTATCCATCAAAAAACTTGCCCACGAGGGGGTAAGACACACCACCCCCGATGGCGAAAGCACCTGGGTTTGGACCACGTGTTATACAATTTTTAACAAAGTAGTGCCCAGCAGATCTTATGCAAAAATTACGTAAATTAATGGTAAGAGGAATAACTTTCAGCCACATTCTGTCCCGTTTTCTATCACCCCACCATGCCATGCTCTTGACATTGACACAGCACAAGAACGCATGTCTGAAATAAATTTTTCGAAACCCAGTGTGCCTCATTTCTCAGCCAGGTTGCAAAAAGTTCCCGTTCAGCGAACTATAAGTAAACAAACAGCCACACTTGTGCACATATCGTGGTCACACAATGTGTCAATGACGGTAACAGCATGTGTGCAACCAGTCACCAGCGACACTCGCAACAGCAGCATTCTCCCTCCCCTCACAAGTCATGCCTTGGTTGCCACACTTTCACAGCCCTGCTTGCGGGAATGCAGCATTGCCAGACCACAGTGAGTCCCACAGCGCAGCACAAAGTTCAAGGGCCACACAGTCTGGCTAGCGACACTTGTGCCTTATGCTTTTATGTAGGCCATAAAAGTCGCAAGTGTAGCCTCTTTATTCATCAAAACTTAGAATTTTCCATGGACATGGGCGACTGCTTTCGTCGGTTCAAAAACCAATTCTGGCTGATACCACATACTGTTTTCATTCCGCCACCCACACAGGTTTCCCAAGTAGTGCATGCAGAATTTTTTCATAACAAGAGCAGTGGGGTCCACAATGATGAACGTTTGTTGAAAGACAAGCTAAATGGGGCCACACCTCTATCTAGTCCATGAAATCAAGTTTGTGATATTCCTCCTACCTGTCAGCAAACACAGTCTAGCTCAGCGACACCATGTGTCCTCGTTTAAGTTAAAGGCAAACAATATTACACATTATTAGATACCAGATGTTCATGCAGCTGTGTGGCCAGCACTGTTTTATCTAATCTGCCCCTTTATCCCCTCATGGTAACACCTATCCCCAAGAATTTTTAGTAGTTGGTAACCTCAAGCAAGATCTGATCCTAGGTGTCGACTTTATTAAGTGATATGATGTTATGCCCACATTAAAGTACAGCATTTTCTTTATCAATGTCCATGACGAAAACAAAATCACAGATATTCTGTTTGTTTCTAGCAATGCAGAAGTAACTGTTTACACAATGCTATTGAGTATTTTGAAAGTAAACCATCACACTGCCCTTATAATAATTACAACATTTCTGCTTCCCAAAAACAAGTCATCAAAGGTATCATAGATAAATACAGCGACGTTTCACTAATTCTATCTTAGAGCTCACTGAAGCAAAAAGTTTTGAAAATAAATTAGACCTTGCTACTGACAAGCCCATTGCTACCTGCACTTATAGGATTAGCCATAAGGAGCATGATGACCTTTTACAGCAAATTGAGTATATGGTCCATGTGGGGATTATCCAAGAAGCAGATTCGTCCTATTCTGTTCCATGTCTTGTCATTTCAAAGAAAAGCAGTGACCTTAGATTTTTGACAGACTTTCGGAAGTGAAATTAATACCTTAACAGGGTGCAATATCCGTTACCAAGGACAGAGGATATCTTAAAGGCCCTCCAAATTTCTCCTTATATAACAAGTCTTGACTTATTCTCTGGATTTTATAACATCCATATTAGTCCACAGAATTACTTTATACTAGCTTTTACAATTAATGGGGTGGGTTTATTTCAGTACAAAAGGATGCCAATGGGGTTATCCACCTCCTCTTAATATTCCCAAATGTTCATCAAGAAACTATTAGGCCCCCTGCAATGGACAGCAGCAGTCGCCTATATTGACGATATTTTCATACAGGGTAATACATTTTATGAACACATTACAAACTTTCACAAAGTTTTTGACAGATTACATATGTTTAATGTCAAAGTTAATACTAAAAAGTGCACATTTGCACAAAAACCATTAAAGTCTTAGGTCATATCATTACCCCACAAGGTTATGACGACTAAACCAGATAAAGTACCTGCTATCTAAAAGATGGCACCCCCAGTTAATCTCAAAAAATTTTGCACTTTTCTTGGCGTGACTTGATGCCTGAGATGTTATATTTTGAATTATGATTCTATTGCACAACCCCTAATTAACCTAACCAAGCATAACACCCCCTTTAAATAGGAAGCAGCGCAGCAAAACACATTTACCAATTTAAAATAGGCGATTTTACAAGCCCCAGCATTGCAAAAGTTCAATGACAGCCATGACATTATTCTAGCCTGCGATGCCAGTAATGCTGCTTTAGGCGGGGCACTCCTACAGCTAGACCCACAGTCAAAGCAAAGATATACTGTCACATTTGCCTCAAAGAAATTCTCAATACAGGAGGCAAACTGGAGCACAACCGAACGAGAACCTGTGGCCATTAAATACCTATGCAATCACTTTCGTCAATATGTATATGGTAGGAAGTTCACCATCGAGACTGATCATACTAGCTTGCTATACTTGTGTTATGTTGTAGACAACAATGTTCATATTCAAAAAAATGACAATTGCACTCAGAGAGTTTGACTTTAGTGCTAATATCATAAAGGGCAAATTGAACACTCTCCTCGAAGCATTAAGTCGTATACCCATTGTCCTGCAAGTCAATTTACAGAAAGTCACTGTTCACGACACCCCATACTCAGTCAAACAGGACATGATGACATGAACCTCACTTTTTAAGGCACTTGCAGAAGTAATCTACAAAGCCTCCAAGATTAGTGTCTATGTAGCAAAATATATTAGACAACACTGGCAGGATGTTAAACATCATGTTATGACCGCAGACGATCCAAATGACAGAAATAGAATTGCCACAGTGGTTGCGAAAGAAGACATTCTTCCTACGCATTTAATTATTAAAATCATAAACACTCTCTATTAAGTGAATATCGAAATAATTAGATAAAGACATACCACCATCCTCGCCACATCATGTATTGAACCAGTACTTAAATGTAAAATTCTCATTGTCCTTATTTCTGAGACAATGCATTTTCTTCCTGTCTATACACATGACCAAGAGTACATCAAGCTTGATGATGAGTCTGTTTTCTATTTATGCCCCATTACTTTTAATGCGTCCCCATTTGCTGGCGAATAATACAAAGCCCCCCCCCCCCCTAAAAACAACAAACTGACACCAAATAACGTATATTAATCAGTCACTATGGTATACTCACCAATGGTGAAATATTTTTAAAAGTCAACACCCCTCTCGGTCCCTCTAAATTAACTCTGGTCCCCCAGGTCTATATTAACAAGAGCATGCAGGCTCACCATGATGCCATTTTCGGGGGAAGAGAAAATTAAACAGTCCTACTATTTGGACACTATGAACGCGGATGTGAAGAAATATGTCAAGTCCTGTCATGTTAGCCAAAAAATTAAGGCTATAAATTCCAAGCCGATGGGCAAATTAACACCTATACTGCCCCAGTAACTTTTGAAAACATGGGCTCTTGGTTCTAAAGGGACCCTATCTACCACAACACGTAAGAACAAGTATATCTTAGTCATGACCGAGTATGCCACTCGTTATGTTGTCGTCATACCTGTCCAGTACATTTATGCTGTCACTTGCGCAGACTTTATAAAACAAGTAGTACTACAATTTGGTTGCCATGAGCAAATTCTAGGAGCACAAGTTTTCAAAACGACCTCATTAGCAACCTCTTGAAATCCCTAGGTGTGAAAAAATTAAATACCACTGCCTACAACTCTTTTTGTAATTGCCTTGTTGAGAGTAATAATTGTTTGATTGGTGAACAGCTTACAGCTTGTGCCAATGCTGATCAGTCTAATTGAGATTTATACATCCAATTTATTCCATTTAATTACAACACTAGTATCAACATATCAACTAAATCCACCCTCTTTTATTTGCTCCATGGGGTAGAAGGAGTCCTCCCAGCACAAGTAGTCACTAGCCAGTATTCTGAATGGGGTAATGGCTGGTTTCAAAATCTCCTTGTAGCCCGTGAAATGACTAGGCTTAATTTGTTCCAGGCTCGGAGCCTTCAAAAGATGCAATTTGATAGATCGCATAAGAAAAACACCTTATGTGTCAACACCTATGTCTGGGTCCGAGGTAGGCAAAAGGCTCTTACACATCACTACCACGGCCCTTATCGCATCACAGATATGCTAGGCGAATCGACAGTTCACATTTAGACGACTAAAACAGTGACCCCAAATTATTTGATATGGTGTGTATTAGACACACCAAGTTGGCATATACCCGTTAATATACTGTGGTAATGTCGGTCTAAATAATGTATGTTATGTAAAGTGTCTGACGCTTGTTTAAAAATGTGTTACAGTTTAAATTGTTCCTTCCCTGCACCCCAGACTAAGCTATGAGTGTCGTGTACATCACTGTCAGGGAGCCGAGGTGTGCTGCAACTCGGCTGTGTTGACAGAGCTTTAACTCAGCCCATGCAACACACGAGCAGCGGCTACAGTGCTGGTTCCACAATGCATTCCTCCCTCCTGGCGTGCTACCAAGCTACTGCTTCCCGACTGCCAGTCGTAGAGGGGATACAGGGCCGCCACTGCACTGCTCGCCCTTCACCGCCCACGCAGCAGCGCCGAGATTCTCGCCACGCCACCCATTGAGGTTGGCCGCACTGTGCAGACATGGAGCCATTCTGCACATGCACTGCACATTGTCATAGCAACGGCTATCCAGGGCCGTGCCACACACAGATGGTGGGGCGCTTTCCCAGCCCACGCCGCCATCATGGCCTTACTGTTGTCTTCTTTTGTTCTCACAGCTGAACTCTCAATGCCGGCGACCTATCACATGCATGCTGCAGTGTATTACGTCACGAAGGAGTCTGATGTCGTCTACGAGAACAGCATCCCATTGCTGTACAAACTACACCTCCAGTTCCCTTCCCACCCGAGGCAATCGACCAGTTTATTCACATTGTGTGTGCAGATCGCAATTCCGTTACCTGCGCGAATGGCAAAATCATTTACAATTCTTTGCAGGTAATAGAAACAGCAGTCCTCTGAGATTACCATAATGACGTCAGCACCCACTTCCGCGTCAAGCACAGCATTCAGATCACAGGGGATGTTGGCAGCTGGTGCTGCAACTTCCTAACTAACAAGCATATGCATGCTCTCCTCCAAAATGGCATAAGCCTGGGCCAGAAAATATAGGACCTTACAGCTAATACCCACCGCTTACACAAGGCTATAAACGTCACGTTCCAGGTCGTCAATAACATTACTCATAAAGTTGAAATAAAATAAATTCTCTCTCCAAAGTCATTAATGGAATAACTAGTGTTTTTTGTTCACGACAAACTGTCATGAATAATGTTCACACCTTGAAAACGCAATTCAACTTACTGGTAATGAGTGTCCTACAACTCATCAATAACCTCATCATTGAACATTCCATCGAAACATTTATTCACTCATGTCAACTACATAAGCTGCCGCTCGGTGCTATCAATAAAATTCAGCTCACACATGATTTGACAGCATTAAAAGAACCTTTTTTTTTTTAATTAACCTAACACTCAGCATTGAAATCAAGGACCTGTTTAAGTATTACTCACTTGAATTTGCTGAATGTTATTTCTCAGTCCAACAATTAGTAATTAAGTTACAAGTGCCAGTCGTCAGTGTTCACACCAAATGGCAGGTCTACCATATCACAACAGTCCCCTATCAATGCCATTACCACTCCTACACATTGCAGCCGCCATTCCCCATTATCGCAATTGACCTAACGACATAAACTGTCAAGGCCATTTTCACTTCCTCCCTCCCCTCACAGGTACTTGTATTCATCCTGCCTGAATCCCTCACTTACGAAGATGCAAAATGTATAAAATCTGCCATTTCGTTGTCTGGTGTATCTTCATTGTTCGCCTCATGCAAATACCACTGCACGCATATGGCACCTTTTACTATTACTAATATTTTCCCCCACCAATATGTGTTGACCAACCCCCCTCCTAATACTATGATGCAGTGTAAGAATATATATCTTGACACAATCATCCCCAGCCACCACTTAGGGGCTGTTGAACTGCATGTTCCATGTGGTTGCAAGGTCACCACACCCACTGCTGTCAAAATTCACGCCGCACATCTGTGCGATGTGTGAGCTCCCATCTTAACCCCCTCCATCAAACCGTCATCCCAGTACATTGGCTCTCCGAGCAATATTTCCACCTCCCCCAACTGTCCCTCCCAGAGGGAATTCACTTTTTTAACATATCGGTGGCACTGAACACTGATTGGCATGTAAACCTTAATAAGTTCCATATTCTACAAGATGTTGTTCCAATCACTACGAGTGGTGGGTTTCTATCGCCGAAATTGTTTTCTATTGTGGATCCTGCTCACTTCGATTATTTCACCATTGCTTCCATGTTTTTCCTACTATATATTGTCACTGCCTTTTATGTCGAACTGGTGAAGACCTCTATGTTGTTTCAGCACACTAATACACCTCAGTAAGATGTTTTGTGTAAGATGATTTCAAGGATAAATAATGCTCAGGGTAATTCACTTCCAGTTATGTTTGCATATCTCGAATATATACAATATTTAAGATATATTTTACCTTGAGTTCCAGAGTCACTACTCTTAATGAGAAGGCATTACCATTAATTTCACTCCTTGCAGAATGCAATTGCAGTACTATACAGTGTTACCTATTGAGTTTACATTCGAAGTAATTGTGACTTAGGTCTAAAGGTCTGAATTTATTATCCAATATAGTATAACTTGAGATATCATGCCTCATGGCATTCACAGTTACAATTAACTGTTATATTAAATTGCAATCGCAAATACTAATGAGATATATATTTTGTTTATATATTTGATATGTTAACGATTACTTACTGCTAAGAGCGCTGACCAGTTTGTGTAAAGCAAATTTCCTTTACTAATATCAAAAATCCTAATGGGTTCTTTTTATAACAAACACATATAGGTGTGACATATTATTTGTATTATGTAAGTTAGCTTCAAGAGGAGTACTCCACCTTTTTAATTCCCTACCCATATCTGCAGATATTTCATATGTTGTTTATTATTGTATGTGTGGTGCTCAATAAAATACATTTTATAAAAACAACCTTTACTAATTAAGCTGATTGTAACTATGTTATATTGTATAAATTAATAATGCTATTAATATCAACAAAATTTTACATACTCTCATTTTCTAGATTAATTGTATTATATAAGTATGTAACACCATTATTATTGTACATAACACCTCAGGCCACTTATGCTTTTCTTTTGCCAATGGGCACATGTATATTCAAAATATTATAAGGTAGCATACACTCTACTTTCAGTGTAAACAAACAAAAAGGTGAAAGACACTCCCAAACCTAGTGACAGCACTGAAAACTTTCACGCAACAAACTGTGTTCACACGATTATAGTGTTTTCACATACTTAGAGTACTTAAACTAACATTTTCGTAAACTTATGTCAGTGCTACACATAACTGAATATTCAGTGAGTAATGACAGTCAATAAACTTTCGGTGATGTGCACAGTGCTACCAACAACGATAAAAAGACTTTCGGACATATTTGCCACAGGCGACTATCTTCTTATGTATTCGCTTTTCTTTAATGTTTTCGCTTTCTTAATAATAGGATCAGGATTTCACATTATTTTATGAGGATTTTACTAAACAAACATTGTCGTAAGTGAGGATCACCATAAGGTGCCTTGTATATATGTAACTTTGATATCTCTCTTTCAAATATGTTCATTCAGTGTCTAGAATAAGCTGTCAGAAATACTTAGCTGTAGGTAGTAACATTGGTATATTCCAATATTAGAACGTGTAAGTAACATTATATAACCACTGTCCAACAGCATGCTTCGCGAAGCTCGTTCAGCCACATCACTACTTACTGTCGATAGTTGAACATGCGTCTTCCGACGCCAACAACTGCTAAATCATAATTTTCTGTCGCACTAGAGCGTGCGTTTCCAACTGTTGTTATATGTTTGTTCATGCGAGAGATACTTTATTCCTTCATTACTTAATTACTAGAAAGTTGACACATAGCACTACTTTATTGTTTACATATTACAGCCAGATAGCTTGTGCCTTTTTCTTTCTATAAATTAATCTTATATGTAATCTTTCGTTCATATTGTCAAGCGTTCACTAAACATGCGCAAAAATCAAATTCCCCTTCTTCCTGTGTCCACCGCCTAGCTTGGGGGTTTTCTTTTTAATAAATTATTATTGGTTGTAGCCTTGGACACTTCCTTTCCCTAACCCTCATGTGTCGCTTACAATATGTTCAAAGTTTACATTTCTAATAATATCACTAGCCAATGAACTTTGTATCACTTGTAACATATTGCTATCTCACTTATCATACCTTGCCTTTTGCCCTATACCGTAACTAAAATTCACAAAAATTTTATAAATACGAATCATAGAATTCTATCTCTTTTGAGCGACGGTGACTCCTATTCCGCAGTTAAGTCCTCCATTTATGCCACCTTGTGGCCACGCCCTTCGATGCCTTGAGCTCCTCGGCACCATCACATCTGATGCACCCCAAGATACTTGTGCCTCTCTCACTCACCCCCACATTGTAACATCAACATCCTATGTTCCTTTCACAGCTGGGACGGCTGTTATTCCGAACACCCCCCCCCCCCCGGCAACCAGGCGCCGTTCCTCACCGCCTAAGATCGCATGGGGTATAGCTGGTAGCTGGGCGCAATTGTTTTGAAAACATGCTCCAGTTTGTCTGGCTACTTAAGCACCCTCTCATGGTGGTACCCCCCCCCCCCCTTTCCCAGGTGGCACCAGGTCATGACGGAGTGTGTATGTGAGTGAGATCCGTGGCTGAAGCAGAAGGCAACAGGCAACCAGAGGTCTAGAGGAGCTCTAGGGCCTATCTGCAATAATGATCGGGTGAGTATAATCGCATAGCGATAGAGAGTAATAACTTGTAACGAGTCACCATCCTACCCCCCTTAACTTATTAACTCCAGCAAGATTAGGGACCAGCTGCGTGTTGTATTAATTGAGTATTAACCTTGTAGTTTAACTTAAAGTAATTATCTTCCAATATTGTTGTATGAATAATTTTATTGTGTTGTTACCAGATAGACTGTTATAATAAATTATATTTTCATAAAATAATCTTCCTCATTAACTACCATCTGAGTTCCTCCCGTGACACACCTTACTAATTCTTACCAATTAAAGTGTTTAACAAGAGTCTGAGTAGAAAAAATTCAGGAGGGATATGATAATAGGAAATAGGAGCAAGGCCAAATGTTACAACAGTATAGTCAACACTCCAGACTTCCAGAGCTCCTGTTTTCATGCGAATGCATGTTTTATATAAGTTAGATTACCTAACACAGTGTATAGGTTAAATTAAGTATTTCTATAGAAGCGGTATATAGCTATCAATAAGGGCCGGGCTACAGTTGGTATATACCTAACTCATTCTCAAATATATATCGATAAGCACATACAAAACACAAAATCACAGTGGCCTGGCGACATTTGATATAATGATAATAATAATGGTTTGTTTATGTTGCTACATTTGTACAGAAGAAATTAAGCTCTGTACATGTAGTTGGTAGCAGTTTTTTTTTTTTTATCTTTTTGATTGATCTGAGACAGTTTTAAGATGATAATTTATTTACATTTCAATTTTTACTATTAACATTACCTAAAAGCGTTACAAAACTTCTGTGGTTGCGATTATCCAGAAATAAACAAAAGAAAATATTTTCCCAAGGAATGAAGTCAAAATACACACTTTCTTGATTAGTAAATAAGTTTTTCAATTGACAATGTAGTATAAGTGCAATGAGAGTTTTTACATCTTAGAAATTATGAGCGTTGGTCGTACACTTGATAAAGTAACATGCCTGTTAGTATTACTTTTATAATTTTTCCTTTACATTATCATGTTGCTGTCATATGTGGATATGGATTGGTTTTACATTAATAATAAGGCATTTCTTTCAGCTTTGTCTGTGCACTGTGAACAATTTTTTGTATATGTAGTAGTTTTCTTTAAATACATTTCTCATTTAAATTTTTAGTTTCTCTGCAGTCATTGCAATGAAGGAACCACAACAATATTGAGAGCCCATGCACTTTACCTGTAAAATTGGTTTCTTGAGGTTTTTGTAAGTTTGACAAAAAGGAAATGTCGCACCCATTTGGGCCACAACAGACACCTGAAATGTGGCCATCACCGTATCAGTACTTCACTTAGCTAGAAATAATATACATGACTTTTAGAATGGTTTTGCCATTACAAATGAAGGTGGAGCCAGATACAAGTCTAGTATACCCTTCTGTTACTACTTCAATTCACAGTATAAATGTTCAGGCCTGTTTTTGGCGGGTCTCAGAAGGTATTACCACATAGTAATGGTGTCAGAAAAAGTATGTACGTAAACGTACATGCATTTGTTGATATGTTAATATTTTTAGTGTAAAATATTTTTATTTTATACATATGTAATATGTTGATGTATATTCATGTCTATTTATCAAAGTGCATATAAACTATCCTTAAAATGTACATATATGCACATATTTTATATATTTTACTTTTTATATATTACATATGTTTATGTACTACGATGTTAGCACCATCAAATTAAGTTTATT
Source organism: Dryococelus australis (assembly GCA_029891345.1). Classification (NCBI taxonomy): domain Eukaryota; kingdom Metazoa; phylum Arthropoda; class Insecta; order Phasmatodea; family Phasmatidae; genus Dryococelus; species Dryococelus australis. The sequence goes on along the minus strand of CM057009.1, from coordinate 185,122,311 downwards.
AGTGCCATATACTTCTGTGCAGTGGTGTACTCTTTGCTCGGCTCAGATTCCCTCATTTTTCCTTGCTGTTCTGAATTCCTGTCTTCCCTTTTCCCCTTCATGCGTCATTATTTTTTAATTTTCAGTGGTAGTTTATTTAAGGCCTTGCATGGCATCGCTCTGTCAACTTTATGTGCTTCAGACGTCTGCTACGTTACGCCGCTACCTTATGCCTGCAATATCTATGTATTTTCATGACGGCTTAGTTGCACTTCACTTCGGTCAGCTGATGTCAAACACAGCTACCATGTTTTTGAGTTGATGTTTTACTAGTTCGCTACAAATCTATGGGGCACATACTAATTGGCGAGTCGTGTAAACATACTGTTTTTGGTAGAGTTTTTAAATGGTTAGTAATTTGTGTGGCAAGTGGTGCTGTACCTTGGGTGTTCAGTAGTGCTAGTCTTGTTAAAAATCTAGTTTTGGCTGCCTTTGTAAATTACGTTTCGGCTTAACTGTGTGTCCTTTTCTTAACGTGTCGTGTTGGTCCTTTTTCGCAGCCCAAGTTAATTAATGTTTGCTATTTCACTGTTTCCACGACTTCATCGCTAGGGCGTTAATTATTTTTTCATTAGTTTGTTGTTCGTTTTGTAAAGTTTTCGTCGGTCGGAGCTTCGATAGGACCCAAACAATTATATAAGTATATTACATATTTTATATATATCGTATATTTTGCATGTTTTATATATATATATTACATTTTTATAATACATATTATATGTTACATGTTGTAAGCCTATATACATACATACATCATATATGTAAAATGTTTTAGATATTTTACATGTTATATGTTTTACATATATTGTGTATGTTATGTGTTTTATATATATTGTATATGTTACTTGTTTTATATATTAGGTAGGCCCTATATACATATACATTCATTTACACACTTCTTTAGTATTGTGTACTACAATTATCATGTAATTAGTTGTAAATACTCATCACTTAGGGTCCAAAACATTTAGCCAGTCCTGAAATGAAAACATTGATTTTAATATGTGGCGAACATGGAAGTCACATGACAATGTTTTACATGTGGCGGAAGGATATATTATGGGCAAGAAAGTATAACATTAGCAGGGCTTTCAAACGTGCTAATTTTACCATGAACATACTATACCAATGTTTTACATTGTATTGCTGTTTCCTTCTTTACAAGAATTAATGTATCAAAAGATCAATGCCATGTAGTGCTTAGAGACTCACAACTCGAAAAAGGCTAACGCATTCGGTCCCACCCGGAGTGGTCTGCCAGCTTTCGTGTGGAAGACGACTTTGCATATCCCAGCGGAAATAAAGTTCATGGCCCACAAGGCCACTTCAAACAACACAGCACAGCATTTGTTCAGCCCACCTTGCCCGAGGACTGCACAAAAGCAAGTAGGGGTTCTTTATACCTAACTTATCCATCTGATATAATTACTTTCAAAAATTTTCCTACCATAGCAAAAAGGACATCACCACGATCCATATTCCTACTGCCAGAAAATGAACCACACAAATTCAAAATTATCTTCCACTGCCCCCAGGGATTCTAGGGCGAGATGAGGGCATCTCGCTAGTGAACATTGGGGGAGATGTTATGAAGTAATCAGGACTTAGTTGAACGGCCTGCCTGATCACACCTTCAAACATTGAAGTAGGGCATGAGCGTGATTGCAATAACACCTTAAGAAAACAGTTGCATAAACACCCTCCACTGGCCAGTAAATAGGGCCAAAATATTAAACAATGTTCCCGATATAAGTCAATGTAACATTGGGAGCAGTACCTTTTGTCATTGGGGCAGCGGACCAATAAACGTGGAGATGGGTGTGTCTGGCAGTTGTAACCACCTCCTGGAATCAGCCCCTGGCAACATGAAAAAGGTGGGTACTTTCCAATTAGATTGTAATAGTAGTGGTGTGCGGTAATAAAAAGTATTATATTTAATTAGCATCTTCATATTCCATTTAAGCTACCCCGATCAATAGTCACATAAAGTTTTATTGTACTTAGAATAATTATATTCAATAAACCCCATATTATACTGTTGTGCTCTACCTAATACTGACTAATAATTTAGCTACGCCCATTCAGGTATGAATTTACTTATATGCTAATTCGTAACAAAATGCTTGCTCTTTTTTTTTAGAGTCTCCTAGGAACATGGCTGTATTCACATTTATCATGTTCACCGGCACAATGTTAGTTTGCAACGAAGTTCATTGTAATGACCGAGCTAATTTTTACTTATAACAAAAACGTTTTCCGTAATATGTGTCACCACCGCATTTAATTTTGCACAGTTGAACAATTACTACTCGAAATATGCACTTACATAGTAAAGAGGAATAACTATAGCACTGTAAGGCCCTCCACACACCTAACTTTTAATAAAGTTGGAAATACCTCAATGTTGAGTACATGCACTTTTACGCATGCAGTGTGTGTTGCTCACAGTTTCATAGAATGTTTCACATGAGCAGCAACCACACACATACAACACCCTGAAGTTACATGTCATATTTTGAACCCAGAAGGTGTACAGTATGTTATGTGTCTAGCCAATTTTGTATCTCATTTCAAAATCTGTTTTTGTATCCTACGCCATTATGTAGAAGATCGCCAGTTTCCAAGAGGAATTGACATTAACCAATAGGGTATATTCATCAGTAAATGTGTTTTCAACTTAAGCAACTGCCATATTTGGTATATAAAAGCCCTCATGCTACATTATCTAATGGGTTACACGAAAGGCTTGCCACCAACGTATGGGTGGGTATTACTGGGGTCATTTGATTGAACCTTCCTTATTCCTGCCCTCCTAATGGGTCACATTTACCTGGCCTCCATAAGCGTTATTGCTAAAGTTCTTTGAAGGTGTGCTATTGTATATTTACCAGGAGTGAATTTCCTTCAAAATAGCATATAACCAGATTTTACACTAGTCGTCCAAGATAATCTTGATTAAACTGTTAGTAACAGATAAAGAGACAAATGTCGCTTATAAAAATGGCCTTCACTCAGCCACATTGAACTCCTCTCGACTATTTCCTGTGGGGTCACATAAAGATTGGTATTAACGAATGTCCTGTAGTGTCGTAGGCAGTTCAGCTTTGACAATTATGGCTGCGGAACAAAATATTCAGCGTGTATGGGTATTGTTGAGTAAGTGTGCTAGTTGAAGCCATATCAGCAGCGCTTGATACGAACTATAATGCAATGTCAAACAAACGACTGGAACTTCAAACCAGTGAAAGGGCAAATAAAGTACTTGAAATTTTTTTATTATACTTGGAACTTATCTCAGTAGACTGACTTTCTTTGACTCATAAGAAGCAGGGGTTTAAAAACTACATAAAATTTTGTTTTATTTGAGTCATAGTATACTTCCAGTTATGGGTTCCTACTCAAAACATTATCTATTCATTCCACTTTACAAGTATTCAACTTTATAACTGAGTTTTCGTAATTGTTTGTATATGCAGAAGTGTGCTAGACAAAGTCTAAATAAAACAATATTTTATATATATATACGCTTTATAAAATTAAATTGCAAATTTGAGCAAATAGGTTTTACTGTTTACATATAATATCGACATATTTGCAGTATATCCAGGCCTAGTATTCCAGGGGAATTTAATAAAATGGGAAAGATTTCCTCCAAATTACATTATGCTCATATATAATATTTTAGAAATAGGTACACCCAAGCTAATCATTCGTGTATTTTGCAGCATTGTGTTAATTTCTCCAGCTATCCAGGAATGTCTATCATTATACTACATGAATGACTTTCGCCATAAAAACTGTTACAAACAATAATTTATTCATATAACCACCCCAGTTTCTGCCAGAATTGCATATTCGATCATTTCGTTCCGATATGCTGTGGCTCAGTCAAAATAATTTTGTGTTTTAAATGCCAACGAAGAATAAGAAAATTTCTTTGAATTATGTAAATTTTTTTTTGTCATATACAATATGTTTCCGCGCTGATCTACCAAACTTAGAGGTATTATAGAAAAGGCTATACATATATATATAAAGTTCTTTTGGCGTTACTGGTTATGTGGATAAGAATACTTGAATACATCTCTGAATGACTTTTATAATGTGAATACTATACAGGCTTCATTTAGAATAGTCCCTCAATTCGACGTCCACCACCTTATGTATGCATGAAAACATTGAAATAAGCTCTGTTGCGTTAGATATAATATCCGTTAAATCATTTTACTGACGTCTTGGAGTACTAAAATTATTGACATAAGGTCCTCTTCATTTTATGAAGGTGTCTCATTCACAAGAAACTTTAAATTACTCCAAAAGACAAAATACAGTTGTGTAAGATCAAGTGAACGAAACGACCAAGGAACAATACCTACTCTTCATTTTCACATTTCAGTAAAGCCTTATTAAAATAATAAACAACATATTTTGCCAGATGAGCCGAATCCCTATTAAGTTGAACCCACATTCGTTGACCACCATCAAGGGTAAAATGTTCTAATAACTCGGGGAGTGCGTCTCTCCAAAGTACAGAGTGCATTGCTGCAATTAGAATGTGTGGAAGAATAAATTTGTATGTTAAGTAATCTTGTACAACGTCCACCTACATGAACACAGGAAATTTTACATAATGGTCCCTCATAACTGTAGAAAATTCGCATATGTCCAAAAATGATTGAACTATTAACAATATCAAAACCCAGTGAAAAGATTTTATCGGAGGTAGGCATATATGTCGAAATATGTGCTGTCACACAGTATAACCAGTTACTGAACACAATGTGAGATGCCATGGTAGTAGTACTTGAGGCCAGAAACTTCTTGGGATAGAAGAAGTACAGCTGCTGTTCCTAAGGTATTTTTAAATAGTACTGTGCACAACTTTGTTTTTCACGTGCTACTGCAAGGATGCTTATTGTAGGCACCTAGGTCACGCAACCAAGCACTACCTCTAGGAAATTGGGAGTCTGTGCAGTTTGTCTTTATCCTCGATCGTGAAATAGTGGTGGAAACTTTTGGAAAAGTAGAAAATTCCTGAAAACATTATACGAGTTGGATGTCTGCTATGTGAAAATTTGGATCAATACATACCGTCGGCTTCCCAACTGCTTACATTTTCTTGGCTGCAAACGAACATCGTATCTGCGAATTCCGTGACCTAGTATTCCAATACACGTAGATTGAAAAATCGTATGCTTTAAAACGTAAACTCAGACTGCATTCTAAACCCATGTACTTCTGTACTAACCAAATCGAAATTACACATAAAATCTACGGTATAAGTGGCTTTAACTTCCGCAAACCTAGTTGATATTCGCCTACATGACGGTACAGTTTCCCTGCCCAACATCCTGCACATATAACTATGGTTTTGGCATATAACTTTTGCCAAAGGCATCATGGATCACAGTTATCATAATTGGTTGCTTTCGCCCTTCGCCATTATCAGCGAAAGCTTGTAAAATGGCCATGAAAATTGCCTGTATTTATAGATAATAAATGGATATTAACATCCTACTGAAAATTGCTTATTATGTTAGTAAGCCTAATTATTTTCGGATGTAACTAAACGTATTTTTATACTTATTGAAATTATATATATATATGTAAAATACCATGATAACATCTCTGATTAAAGTTTTGATTAGGAAGTGACAAACAATGTGACACAATGATAACAGAAAACTACACTCTTAACCTGAATCAGTGAGGATTTCAATGTTTAAATCAGTCAAACGTACCTGACTGATTCAACAGTCACTTCAGTGAATTGAACTGATGAATCAGTGAAAAATGCCACATGTCATACACTTATTGATTCAATGGCATTTTTCACTGATTCATTCGTCATTTTTTTCATTGTTTACTCGGCGGTTTACTCTTGACTGATGGATCAGTTAAACAGCGTATAAAAATGACCTTCAAACAACGTTTAGGAATGGGCGTTAAACGTGTATCAAGTGAAATAACAATTAATAAACTAATAGAACCAGTACAAAGACTTTCAAAAATGTGTTTTGTCTTTCAAAACGCCATTTTACGAGGTAATATGAATACTCAGACTTTCATTCTGCTTTTAAGTCTTTATTTCGTTTTCGTGTAATCGTTACATCGCTCTGTTTGAAGGTTTAAACTGCATATAAAGTGATGAAGAGAGTGCACTCATATGTAACTTACTACTCGTTTTAACAATAATAACGGTACCAATTAAACTAAAAAACGAAAAATAGGGGCATACCAATTAAATCTTCACGATTTCGTGGCAAACTTATAATATAGACCTATATATGTCCCATTTGTTTCAAGTTGGATGGTAGCGCAGATGGTAAGGTAATGAACTGTTAAACGTAGGGGAATTGGTGTGTCAGTTCAATCCTGATCACTTCCGGAAAGTTTCTTCCTTTTTGAAATTATGGTAAATTGGGCATTTTAAATAGTCAGGTATAAGTATTAAATATATTTATTTCATGTAATTATTTGGCTACATTCGATAAAACTAATATTTAATTCGCCACCTCAGTCGGCCGTCACTTATTCAATCAGTGAAATAATTTCACGTCTCTAATTCAATCAGTGAAATTTTTTCACTGAAACAATCAGTGGTTTTCCACTGATTCTAGATTCTAAGTGGAGCCATTTTCACTGATTCGAGTAGTTGAATTTCACTGTGAATCAGTGGTTTCATAGTGATTCGAATTTAGAGTGTACAATCTTGGAAATCTTCATTCGAGGTGAAAATAATTTGACTTAGTGTTTACAGACCTCGTTTTGTAGTGTACCTTGAAACCACCAGAATTAGCTTTACCAATCAAACAAGGGCATGTGCTTTGCTAGTTACGTACAACCAGAATCAACCGTGTTTTGACAGATAGGCCGGAGGAATATATGCATGGCATGATATCAAAAATCCCTAAAAATTAACATGCTAAACTTCTTTCTCGTTGGTTGTGGCCAAACCCACTACACAGTTAGAAATTGTTTTTTTTTTTTTTTTATATATAGTTTCATTGAGGTACTCAGAAGTTTTTTTACTTCCAGGAGTTATTACCAGATGACTGACATTTCGATGGGGCTTGGGAGATCATACTCTTTTAGAAAAGATATAATTTAGGCACGATTTATACAAGCTCCTAATTTGAGGCGACATAGGACTGATTGTAAACATGGGAATGTGTATAAACCGCCAACTTTTTCCCACTGAGCTCCAAAGGGTCCAGGAGAAGCTACAAAAATAATGCAAGATGTCCTTAAATCCATGGTTTGATGCAGTGGGTCACAATTTGCGTTGCAGAAGCATTATTTATGGTGGACATGGTGATTTAATGGTACCTTATCATGGTTCTAGGCGACGTTTAGTTCATTTTATGCCTTTAGTCAAGTGTAACATTTAGAACAAAGTAATATCATTTTCGTGCAAAATAGTACTCTGTCGTTTTGTGCAGTGCTGTGACCTCAGGACATACGACTTCTTTATATGGGGGGTAGCAAATAAGGTAGTATATCGTATTATACAAAACATGTTCGATGATCAAAATGATCGCATTAGACATGTTCATATAAACATACTACAGGAGTAACTTCTGAGATTTAAAGTTATTACCGAATGCTTACAGAAAAAGAGAGAAAAGGCTCGTGTAAATGTGTAAGTATAATACTGTGTATTGATATAACATTCCAATAATTTCTACGCACTCAAATATAATTTAATACTGCAAATAATGACAATTTTACCATTAAAAGCACTGCAAAATATTTTCTGTGGAATTGATAATATTATCAAAAGTTCTGAGATTGTACAGTATTTCCCCAATATATAAGCTCATAAATACAAAATTTTCAATGCCGTGAAGTAGCCATCGAAACAGAATGAAATGTGACATAGACAAAGATAATTGTAATAAAAATACCTGCATTCAAAGCCTGCCATTTATTAGGGAAAACTTAAACAGTTGAAAAGTATGCTACGTACATTGTGCACCATACCAAGAACGGGATGAAGCCTTGTGGTAGTGTTGTATTTTTGCGAAAAACTGAATTTTGTCTTGTATATGATTGTCGCTGTTGCATGGCATAGATTATTAACGCGAATTACCCTTGTATGTTTCCAACCTTCATACATTATGCCTTGTGCACTGAATTAAGACAGGTGGTATCACGATGTGTTACGTTGTCGCATACTTTCTTAGTTTTTCGCTGGTTGAGTTGTAGCCACCCTTTCTTAGCCAGATTGGTCTCCTCAGTGGTAGTTTATATAACATTTATGGAATCGGCTGGGGCGGCAGCTTCAGCGATAAAGCGTGTGAAGCATTAGGAGTAGCAGTTACAAGAACTACTGGAAGATCTTCCACACGATAGCACTAAACATCACATGACTCGAGTTGGTGGTCCAGCTGTTCCAATGAGAGAACGGCTCGTCCCATCGGCGGATATACACACGAAGTTTTTCATTTCTGTTTTATTTTTATGCAATTGTTCTAACGAAGTAAGTTAAAGTTTGGTTATGTATCATTTTAAGGAATATGTTTACTAAAGGCAGCTCACGAATTTTTCCTTGTGTAGTAGTCCCCGCATAGCAGTAGTCAGAAGAAACTGTGTAGATTAAATTAAAATACTAAGAGATATCCGATTCACTGAGTGTAATTTCTGAAGGGTATCACATATGTAATTGTAAACTTAATTGTGTTTGTGGCAAACCCACGCACACGTGGACGGCAATCTTTGCCCATCGCTTCCACCATGCTTCACTCTTGTGCCAAGCTCCGTCAGGTTCAGTGTGTTGCTGCCCGCGGGAGAAATTCATCGTTCGCATACCTGATTGTTAGTGTTGTGTGTTTACCTGTGGAACCCATTGTTTATTCTTCCATGTGGCTTCGACGCCCTCCCTTGCAGCATGTCAGCACAAACAAGTTACTCATTGCTATTTTATAGACACAGCCATTCTCTGTAAGGTTTTTGTTATTGCATCATTTGTAGCGTACCATTATATATCTGTTTCCTCGTGCTTCGGCATGCCACATTAATTATCTGTCTACTGTCTCAGAAGGGATTGTGTTTCAATGTTGGATTTCTACAGCAATGTACACTGACATGACAAACGTCATGGGATACCCATCTAATATGGTGTAGGGCTCCCTCTAGCCCGAAGAAGTGCCGTTACTTGATGTAGTATGGGCTCCAAAAGTGGATGGAAGATCTCTGGAAAGATGTTGAGCCGTGCTGTCAGAATAGCTGCCCAAAGTTCCCTGGTATTTCTATGTGAGTGATCTTGGGTGAGAATGGCTCTCTCCAAACGTCCCATAAATACTCGATTGGATTCATGTCGGGGGAACGTGCTGGCCACTCCATTCACTGGAACTATCCACAATGCTCTTCGGACCAGTCCTGGACATCCGCATCCCAATGAGGCGTCAAATTATACTGTTGGAACATTCCATCGTTGTTAGGAAAAATGATGTCCATGAACAGCTTAATATTGTCACCAAGGAGAGTTTTGAAGTGATTATCATTGAGTTTTATGGATACATGGACAAGTGGACCCAACCCATGGCACGTGAACACATCTCACACCATTATGGAACCAGCACCAATCTGCATGGTGCCTTGTTGACAACTGGGATCCATTCCCTCATTGGGTTTGCATCATGCCCAAACCCTGCCACCAGCCTGAAACAACCTGTATTGTGACTCATCGGGCCAGGCCACATGTTTCCAGTCCACCAGGGTCCAATTAGAAGACTCACGAGCCCAAGTGAGCCGTTATGTCTAGTGTCGGGCTGTTAACAGGGGCACTCTGGTAGGTCTTCTGCTTCCATATCCCATGGAAGCTAATGCACCTTGCACAGATCTGCTAGATACATGTCTGACACCTCCTGCATTGAATGTGGCTGTGATTTGAGCATGTGTTGCTGCTCTGTTAGCACGGACAATTCTACCAAACCTCCACCGGTCACTATCGTCAAATAACTTTGGACGGCCACTGTGTTGTCCATCGTGGATCGTAATGCCTTGATTTTTATATTCCCTGTACACATTTGACAGTGTGGATCGAGGAATATTGAAGGTTTCCACAACTTCTGAAATTCAATGTCCCATCATTCTGGCACAAGCAATCATGCCCCGTTCGAACTCTGATAATTCATGTCGCCTTGCCATGAGCATATAAACAACAGTCAATCCGAATGACATGACCGACCACTTGTTCACAACTGAGACCTGTTTAGGCCATGCAATGTCGTTCTACAGAGGTGGTGTCCTGAGTCATTCAGTTACATAGTGCTATCCCATGACTCTGTCATGTCAGTGAATGTGTGACTTGCTGTGTGTAACGTGTGTTTAACAGCAAAGCAAAACAATCCATAAACTTCAAGCGCTGTTATGTCATTTCTGAGTGACGTTGGCTAGGCAGTACAGCTTCTCAGTACGAGGGCGACCATGTATTCCATGGCCGTAACAGTGGGGTTAGTTTCATGTTATGTCTTCAGTGGCCGTTCACATCTCACCAAGCTTGCTTTAGTGGTAATTTGAGTGGAGTGGAAAGGTGTGGGTGGCTGTTAACATCGGGGTTTAAAGAGGCGATGAGCGTGAAGCTAGATCAGTATGGAGCAGCACCGGAATGAAAACACGAGATACCTGAGAAATCCTGCCGAACAGCGGCATCGTCTTGCACGATGTCCACGGCATGGAATCGAACCCGGTTTGCCACTGCAGCCCTCCGACGGTATTCGACCCACATGAACTAATCGCACTGAGATCAGTGCCTTCCAGCCTAGCCGGGTGAAGTTAGGGGGTGTCCTCCATCTACAATTCGTTATGAATGATCACGTCACCTCTCAGTACTTAACCAGTTACCTGCTAACCACCTTCACTGGCCGACGACACAGTGGCGACGTCGACACTATTTATCCACAGCTGTAACAGTATCACGTTTATAAGCTCCACATTAAACACTACCATTGTCTTAGCAAACACGTATGATCAGCTTTGTTAGGTAATTACATGAACAATGAGTGCAAAACAACTCCTACTCATTACCTCAATTCGAAATGCCGGTTGTTTTTACTGAGTTATGTTATGCAATGCTGTGTTGTAATCGGTTTTGAAATCGTGTTTTAATGTTTGTACTTGTGTTGATGTATGTAAAGGCTCCATATTAAGAGTATGAAACTACAAGTGTGGATTTGCATTTATAAAAACGCCATAAAAATTCAAGTTCTCTAATGTGTGCATAAATGACAAATTAAAACACGTTCATTTAGAGGAATATTAGTACACATATAATAGATAACTATGATGTAAAATGCTGTAATAGCAAAATAATTAACTGATAGTTTCAACTTTCAGTGTACCTGGCTGCTTCACAGCTTACCATGGAGATAAAAATTGCTTGTTCTGATCAACATATATTGACCTAGACTTTACAAATACAAATCTTAAAAACGGTACAAACTAATAAACTTGTGATAAAAATACATGAACAAAAGTGAATAATGTGAAAAAAAAAACATTATACACATTGATAGCTTGGATACCATAAACATATTAAAAAAGCGAATGATTACATATATGTGAGAATGTGCTATTAATACTCATCTTTATTATTACCAAAATATTCAGTAATTTCAATTAAGTAAAAATGGTAAATGTGTTGTTCATAAATACCTTCAAAAGTATCTTGAATTAGAAGTAACACGAAATGTTTCCTTAAAATGCATTTAATAAATATAAGTAAAGGAAATTAATACGAATGATAACAAAGAAAGTTTTATAGATGGTATTGAAAAACATAGTAGAAACCTTAATACAGAAATGCACAGTAATAATGGCAGTAGATAAACGACATTATATGTGAGAAATATAAAATCAGTGTAAATATTCTAATGAAAAAATATATATTTAAAAGCTCAAAAGTTATTTATATGTGATAGATATATTACCATGACCTAGTATCAATAAAGAAAATTATATCTAACATATAAAATATTTGCGACTTTTAAAGTATTAAATTGAGTTTTTTGTTTCAATGGGAAAGAAGATAAACTTTAACAAATCTAATACGTCTTTCTACAATGAATAAAGATGAATTTATGATTTTACTAAGAAAAATACGAAAAAGTTATCATAAATATAATTTTTGCACAAAAAATAGTAATATCTTGAATAATGCATCAAAATACAAATTTTGTTTACAAAATATTGCATACACATTAAAAACATGTCAATATTTTAAGAGAATTAGTTAATATATCAATGTTCACAAGTAAAAATAATTTTCAAACAACTTTTTTTAAATATTAGAAACCAGTATGTAACTTCTTAACAAAAGATTAAGATATGATTGTTAATATATTAATGATACTAATTGCAATAACGAATGAGTATAAATAATTTATGTAGCAATAAAATAACAATATAAACATTGCAAACAATATGAATTATAATGTAGATACAAATAATGACACAGATATAAATGGAAATTAATTAAGAAGACAAACATTTAAAAAGCTAAAAGGTTACTTTAATAGAAGTTATTACTTTTTGTAAAGATAATTATACTAGTGGATTTTGTTGTTTAAGGAAAAAGAGATACTAACGTTTCCTTTAACTGAAAGAAAATAATAGACTTGGTTAAGTTAATTGAATACTTAATAATTTAAATAGTAAAATATAATATTTTAGTTTCTCGGAAAATTGTGGCAAGTAGGGTAAAAACACAAGACGACCTGTTTTTTTTTAATAGTATGGTAAATTACTAATCCACAGGAAAATACCCTAAAATGTCGGACGGTTACATATTTTGATGCAAAAATGTGGTTTCAAACACCCTCTCCCCCTACTCTTTAAGGAAATAGGTTGATATTAATACCATTATTTTTACGGTTTGTCATTCAGTGACGTACTATCAACAATCTCAAAGATTAATCTCCCATTCTGGCTTAGTCACAAGCTATACTTTCAAGGGTCGTTACACGCTTCCGGAATAGACTTAGGCCATCGGTCGTATATACAAATTTTACCTGTTTTTTTTTATGAAGAGTCACCAGCCAAGGTTTTTTGGGAAAGTTATATATATATATATATATATATATAACTTTACCAAAAAAAAATATATATATAACACGTATATATATCTCTCACATTGAAATACATTTTATTAATGATTAAAATTTTATTTTTATCAATTATACTTACATGATGTAACATAATTATGTGGTACGAACTAACCCTACATATTTTTACGAAAAACTGAGTTAAAAACATATACACTATCCATTGTCTAAAATGCATCCCAAGGGCGATGCGCAGTCTAAAAGTTGGAGAATAAGACGACGTAACTGCTCATATTACAAGAAGTATTTACAATCGAAACATGAGATTCCGGATAACGTGTGATCGGACAAATATCTGCGACCAGTTTAACGTCTTTCTCCATCATCCAAAGTACAATATGTGAAGTACCCCCGCAAGTTATTAGGTGGTTGTAAACTTTATGCGCTAATTTATCGGAAATGGTAATGTTATGGGGAATAACACAAAAACACCATTTTCATTTATTTGAACGTGTTAATACATAATCTTAAATGTGAAAATCAATAAAACTTAACTATGACAAACATTTCTGCAAAACCATGGTTGCAAACCCTATTTTTCCCTCGAATTATTTTGATGATGGAGACAGATGCTAATTTTAGCCGCAAAGCTTTGTCCATTCATACATTCAACAAAACTCTTGATTCAGTTGTAAATACTTTTTGTAAATGTGCAATTACCTCGTCTTTCTGCGTCAACTTCAAACGGATATACCACCCTTGGGACACAATTTAGACCATGGGTCATACGTATGTTTTTACCTTAGTTTTTCTTAAAGAATCCGCAGACGTCGATTGTACATATATTTGCATTACACGCACTTAATATATATTCTGTGTTAAATATTCTGTACGAAACCTTAAATATATGTTATTACAGCATCATTAATTTGAACTTATGCTTTATTTTATGCAGATGCTTGGTGTAGGGTCTTAAATTAATGACAAAGAGTAAACAGGTCAAACATAAAACATTCTAGGCGGTGGCACAAAACGGAACACAAGTCGATAAGAATATTGAGTTTCGAAGTAACAAAACACATCATGTAGATAATATCAAACGAATAGTGCGAGAATACGTTAACTCTCAACGGCGTTGGTGTAGGACTGTACATTCGCATATGCGCTCAGTGAAGAAAATAAAGTATAAATTGTGTTAAGAATGATTTTATTTAAAAAGCAGTTTTCACTGTTTTCTAAAACTATTACAATTAAATTCAAAACAATTAAAAAAGGCCTATGCGTATAATTTGCCTGGTAAAATACTTTAATTGTTAGGGGAGAGTAGAGTATAGTGGCCAAAGTGGGTAAAGTGACCATCAGCTGTTGACTCCGTTGGAGTATTATACAGTCTGGTGGCGGGGATTTTAAACTGTCAAGAACAAGTCAACTAGCGTTCTGAGATAATACGAGCTGGTTGACTTGCAAGTTGTTGGTTTTATTGATGATTTTGGGGTTTTATTCATACCTAATACACTGTAAGTACATAATAGGGTTATAAATGTTTACTATAACCCCACTAAAATATTGTGTGTTAAGTGTTCAAGGCACGCATCATAAAATTTACTAGCTAACTTACTTTAAACTCTAGACTAGATTTTGTGTACTGGCGATCAATATGGAAAAGTGACTAGCTACATAGTTGAAACATTCGGAACTTGAGAGTCCAATGATAGAAGTTAGCAAAATGAAAATATACTAGTATTCGACATGAACAGTAACGCTGTTACCGGCGTCATTTCTAGCATACAGCCACAATAACTAGCTAATCGTATTTTCCAAACGCTCGGCAACGGCCTAAGCGTGTTTGTATTGGTTTCCGTTACTTACTAGTATTTAATTCGGTCCCCAACAAATAGATGTTTCTATATCAAAGGGGAGGTAAAATGTTAAATGTGAAGATCGTAAGCGGTCAATCTGAGGACAGCAGCCATTTTGATAAACATTTTTTTTTAATTAATAAGGAAATTATATTTGTCAATACTTAAATAATAATATGTTTTGTTGTTTGTACAAAAACAACTATATTGCATGGAAGGGTAGTATATGGTTTTGGTAGGTTCCTGGGCAAATTCTAGGACTGTGGATTCGTGTATTCGTCCGCCATCTAGGATGATGTCATGGCCACCATCTTAAATCCGCCATTTTGTGTACTTGACATTTGTCGGCCATCTTGTTTCCGGTCACCATCCTGTTTCCCGATTTCTCACCTTCATTTGACCCCACCATCTTGGATGTCGTCTGCAGTAGTTCTCTCGCAATCTGTTAATGGTGTAACACTGGTACATGTAATGTTGTTTATGAAAAATGAAAAAAAAAAAGTAACAAAAGTTTACATTTGAAAAATCCGAAACATTAAATAATAATTTATATATACATTAAAATAAGCTCTATGTATCATATCGAATTAAGAAACACAATTAGATGTGTGTACTCAAAAAAATATATTTATAATGTTTCACTATCATAGGTATCTTTAAAGTTGTGGAATTTATATTTTAATTATTATTTACTCAATTCTATTGAACTTATTAAATTGACATATATAAATGTATCAAACTATGTGTATACGGACTGGTTTTTCAAGGATAATTAGCTTATGATGTAACAACCATCGAATAGGTAAAGCATAATTTTAGAAATAAAAATAACAGGTATGTCTTTATTTAATTTCTAAAATTTAATTATTTATGTACATTGAGCGACATGTCTACAGACTCGTATTTTGAAAAAGAATTTGATTATGGGATCACAATAATCAAATATGCAAAGTATAATTTTATAAAATGAATATTTTAATTTCATTTTATATACAGGTTGTTCCAGGAAGCAGTGTCAAGATGAAGAAAGTAGGTAGAGGACCTCAAGGCGTATCTGAAACACTCTTATGTATGTTGAATCATTGTTGATATTTAGGGGCAATATATTTTTTTCTATGTCTTGTGGTAGATTCGGTTGTCAAAGAAGCGGCAAGATACCCATCGACGAGTGTCAGAATGGTGTGTCGCCATACTGACATCTCAAAATCAGAGGTAAATCATACACTCCAAGCAGTCAGATACCATCTGTACCATGTCAGACATGTCCAACAATTGCGACCAGTATGGCAGAAGAGTGTAGTTTCCAAAAATTGTTACAAAGACCAAAGGACAACAAGATGTTTTTGAGACAAATTTCGTATACGAACGAGTATCATTTTAAGCACAATGAAGTGTTTAATGTCCATAACTACCATTTATGGAATATCGAAAACCCACACTTGACAAGATAATTTAATTTTCAATAACAGTTGAGTGTAAATCTGTGGTGTGGAATACTAAACGGCCAGCTAATCGGCCAATTCCAACTACCATATGACTTGAACAGTGAATCTTAATTTGCCATTTTAAACTAAAGATCTGCTTAGACTGCTAGAGGATGTTGAGTTGGAGACACACAGAAAGATGGCATTTCAAAATGACGGTGCACCATGTCACTATGCCTTTTGCATAAGGAATTTTCTAAACCAAAGTTTCCCAGGAAAATGGATTGGTCATGGTGGTACCACAGCTTTGCCTCCAAGGTCCCCCGACCTGAACCCAATTGATTTCTTTGTATAGGTATATTACAAAGAGCTTGTTTACTCCCCAAGATGCCACAGTTTGGAGAAACTTCAAGAAAACTGCAAGATGCCGAAGTAACCAAAAAAAAAAATAATTGAATAGCGTTTCGAGAATTGAAAGAGAATTTCTTCTGGCTATCCCATATTTGTATTGAACAAGAGGTTTTTCATTCTGATAATTGTTTGTAATTTTTTCTTATAAACCCATGTTTAATCCACCGTAATTTCTTTTTTAATAACATTTTTACTTTCACAAATTATAATTTTGCACATACTGCATTTCGAATCACATTCTTAGGATGAAGCTTTAGAAGCAGCACAATGAAATTTGCAGGGTACGTAGCTGATAAAAATTGGAAGTTTTTTTTTAGGTAAGGACCATGTTTGATGTTAACTTTTTTGTTAGACGTCACGAAATATTATGGAAAAACTATGCTTCTGTACATACTTTCTGCTATACTGATCAACACCATCCAAATATACTACTTACCATACCACCCAATAATACTAGAAAATACAACTGCCATTCCCAGCCAACATATAGTCCATGCCATGCAAAGCCATTTCAAACACTGCGACTAAATTTACTCCTATACCATCCATCATACCAACTGACATCAGCCAAATACGACTGCTTATACCAACAATTTTAACTTAAGCATCCCTAAGCAATACAGGACTCACTGACACACACATACTATCCACACAATTTAACATACACCATCAATCCCAGACAGATATAGTGGAAACCATACCAGTCAACTTACTAACCATACCATCCATCATAACTCAACTATACTCTATATTATACAGTTTAGACCAACCCATAACACAAGCATTCTTACCATCTGTCAATCTATCATTACCAACTGATGCCAAACCACCCAACTTTGCTTTTCCTTTGACCCAAGAAAAACTCAAATCAACTGTATCACCCAACACAACAATCACATAATCTATGAACACTCAAGTGTACCCAGCAGCTATACAACTGAGACCAGAATATACCACCCATTCCATTTGCTTATCCGACTGACACTACCTATACTCTCCCCCACACTATGCACTATATCACAAATATACCTCAATAATTCAGTCCACACAGGCTTTACCAAAAATAATAAACCTACTGTGCATACCATCTGCTCTACCGACTGTTACAAGAAAAATATACTTCGCATCGTACTAACATAATATGCAGTCCACACCAAATATAGCCACAACACTAACATGTTTGCCATAACAACATCAACAGCAGACAACTTTCCAAATATTCAACATGCAATACCAACCAAACAAACAAATGAGCTGATTATACAAATAACCATGCCAAATACCTTACATCCAGCACACCAAACCAAATACCACTAACCCTACCAGCCAGCTGTACTGTACCAAACATAACATAACATACATAAGTCATATACATATACAACATTACAAGCAATATACTATTGCATACCATACCAACTACTTATTACATACTGCTCAAACCAGCCGAATATACCAGCCATCCGTCCACTAGCACCCATCAACCAAAACGTAGTAGGTATCTATCCTACAGTATACCAAATAATTATATTGATAACCACAGTAGTAATGAGTACCATGCAGATAATGCCTTTCACCAAAACACTAGCTTATCTCAGTCACACAACACAAAAAATATCGAACACCATACAATCCTACATACCAACATAACATCTGAACATATCAAACATCCATACTTATAACTGCACCAACAAAACCTAACCGGTACCATACCTCTATTCTATACCAAACATATCAAAATGAAGCCAAGCTTATACACTAGAACTGCAAAATACAATAGTATCCAAACCAAAATATATCATCTGCTCTACTCCAAGCATTAACCAGATTCAATGTTATGCTCCTATTAATGCTCCAGACAATATCCAACAGCAAACCTCATATATACAGATGAATCATAACAGTCACAGTACCATTTCGACTGACATTCCATCTAACCTCACCAGCTATAAATATAAAGAAGTCATACCATCAGTCCAACAAACCAAAATATTTCAATCATAAATTCCAAACAAGATATAACTTCTGTACTATCAATTTAACCATCTACAACACCCAAACAGATTTTGTTCTCATGTAACAAACCAACTTACCATACCATCCAATCATACTATACATAAACAGCAGCCAAGAATTCTCTTGCTTCTAATATTAACCAAATATACCAGCCAAGGATTACCTCGTCTCATAGTTACTAAACATAAGATCAGTCCATTCTGCTCATACACACTAATCATACAATTAAATCATTCTGGCCACACCAATGAAGCCACATTCTTGTCATTCTGCCAAACCACCCAAAACAAGTGATCAGATCATACTATATTAAGAAAACAGCTATACCCACGTTACAATCAAACTAATATATATATATATATGTGTGTATATACACACACCATACAGCAGGGAATAAATAAAAATCATTGTAAATAAGCCTGTAATCGAACCAAGCATACTATAATTTAATACTGATAGGATGATCCAACTAATCCTAACAACCATACAAGCAAAACAAACTGTGCAGTCAAGTCATACCAGTAGGTCATATCGAGATGTACCAGCCATAAAAGTAACCCAACCATACAGACAAGCTAAACCATCAGAAAATATCACACATTACCACCAAATTAAGCCATATGATACTCAAACAGCAATAAAAGCAATCCAAACATACAGACAAATCACACCATCAGGCAATGGCATTACTCAATAATATAATTGAAACCATTCCAAGGGAGAATCCACCATGGTAATATGTCCAGAGATCATGCTAACAAATATGTAGTCTTGTCATACTATTCAAGTATGCCAGTCAAACATTTAATCAAACCAGTTTGTACTTAACAACAACAAAGATACAATCGAGTCAAAACATCGAGTCATTTAAAACAAATCACCAAAACCAACTAAATATTACAATAGTGCAGAGAGTCCATGCATATGGTATAATTCACATTGTCAGACTACTAACATAATATTCAAGGCATCTTTTAAACTACGTACCTGTCATGTCACTGTACCTCCCATACTGCCCAACAGCCTAAGTAGGGAAGTGGTAGAGTTCTGGCTCACTTCTAGAATGACATGGAAATGGGGGAGGGTACAGTTGTGTAGCATGTGAGAGGGTCCCGGAAGTGAGGCTACAGACAGCAGGCACTCCACTCCCCTTATGCACTTCACCCCATGCTGTGGTTGGGTGTTGGTTGAGATAGACCATCCTTAATTTATGCCTTAAGCCCTTTCTGGTAAGGTCAATTATGTGTGAAACCCTTGTACATAAATAGTCATAGTTTCCGAACCATTGAAGCTATAGTCGTCAAATTCATAATTTAGACATTGAACCGATATCCATCACGATGGTAAGATTATTTATGCATTAAACCCTTTCTGGTAACGTCAATTATGCATTAAGCCCTTTTATAAACATAGTCAATTTCCGAACCATTGAAGCTATACTCATCAAATTTATAGCATAGGCATCGTCCTCGATGTAGGTGAGAGCGATAGGGTTAATTTTGCTTTAAGCCCTTTCTGGTAAGCTCAATTACGTGTTAAGCCCTATTACAAGCATAGTTAGTAATAATTTCCGAACTGTTAAAGTCATAGTGATCAAATTCATAACATACACATCACCCCTGATGTACATTTTAGCTTTAGGATCAAATGTGCATTAAGCCCTTTATTATAAAATTAATTATTTAATCGCTCTGAGCATTAAATACAACGCAACAGTTACCATAACACAGGGTATGATTAAAGTGTAGTATGCCTGCACCAGACCCACAAACACTTATAAGCATAGCCTTCGGGCACTTCATGCTTTGAGTACTTAACCCTTCAAATGCTTAACCCTTAATGCACTTAACCATTTGGACACTTAACCCTTTGAACACTTTAAGCTTTAGGCATTCAACCCATTGAGCACTTAAACATTTGCACACTTAATCCTTTAGGCACTTAGCCATTTGGACACGTAACCCTATGAACACTTAACCCATTGAATCTTAGCCCGTTGAGTACTTTAGCCTTTGAAAACTTAATATTATTTTATTTTAGAATTTAACAAATATGTATATTTTGGTTGTATTCCTGTTTAAAGCAATTAATGTAATGTTATTTTTGGTTTACTAGACTCGATTCCCAGGCAACACAATTAATATTTTATGCATTTAATGACACAAGTGAGATAGGGAAGGTGGAATTACATTTGCTTACACAATATCTTATATAGTCTCGTTGTAGAGAAGTGAGATGTCGCACAGCCATAAGTGTTGACATCCCATTAGCTGGGCAGCAACTATCGTCTTGATCATCAGCAAGTGCTTCACAACCCAGTAGACATGGAGGGGGAAATGTGCCTGCACACACTCACACACTTTCACCTATACTCCATGATCCCTACATCTTGCAGTCTTACTGGAGATCTCACTTGGTGTGTGCCATGGTTTGACGAACCGACAGTATGGGAGCTCTGATGAACTGTGAGTGGATTGACACAAAGATCGAGTCCTGAACAGAGTATTTGAAATTTTGTGTATTTTTCATTCTTAACTTTCAAATTCTTGACATTTTCCAACATTTAACATCTTCTACACATTATTAAATTGTACAGTTTAACCAGTCATACACTTTAATATTTTTTCATTTTAACCAGTCATACACTTTTAATGTTTTCTATATTCTCATTAACCCTAACATCTTCTTGGAATTAAATGGTTTTTTAGAGTTTATACTTCTTGAAAAGAAAGCTTTCATCTGTCATTTAAATTGAATTGAGTATTTCCTTGTTTTGAATATTATCTGATTTAATTGGTTTGAAACATCTTTTAAATTTTTTTAATTAAGCATACTAAACTGCTTTAAGGT
This sequence comes from Dryococelus australis, assembly GCA_029891345.1. Classification (NCBI taxonomy): domain Eukaryota; kingdom Metazoa; phylum Arthropoda; class Insecta; order Phasmatodea; family Phasmatidae; genus Dryococelus; species Dryococelus australis. Next base: position 185,100,669 of record CM057009.1, on the reverse strand, counting down.
GAGGCACTTCGGTAGCATAGTTAACTAAGCTATAGGTTATGAAGTGCCCCTGGTAGTGATTAGAACACCTTCAGGGTAGATTTAATTAGATACAGGTTATCACTTCAGAAATGTCGCAGAGTAACCATTAATGGGAAATGTGAATAATCGAAAGGTGTAGGCTTTGATAGTTGGGGAAATGTGTTAATTCATTAACTTCACACACATACAAACACATATACACACATCACCAATTCACACACCCATGCACACACACCCACACCAATCTACACACACAATCCACATACCAATCCACGCACACATGCCTACACACACCCAAGCATATGCACACAAACACATGCACACTGTCACCTATCCCCTGTGCAAACTACCAGAGATATCAGAACATTGTAGGATGGAGACCAAACAGGATGGGAAGTCTAACAACAGGTAGGCGGATTGATACAGAATTCGAGTCCCATTCAAAATACTTACATTTTATTTGCACAATAAGACTATTTACACTTCATCAACATATAAAAACCAGCTCTCGACAAGCGTCGCTGAGATATACTGAAGGGTATTTGTTTCTCTTCTGTGTTTGACTGACATTTTTTCTCTTTCCTCTTCATTCGACCAATTACACACATGCAACCCATATATTTACTTTTGTTCGATCCATTGTTTTTTCAGTGGCTATTTTCCATGTCGATGCTTCTCATTGGCTAACTACTACATTAATGATTCTCATTGGTCAATTACTCCCATTTGTTCAATCGTCAGCAAACCTCCAAAACCTGCAATCGACCTCCATAATGGATACCAAAAGTGATACAACTTAAATATATATATATAATTAAATTAATTATTTGCACACCCGCACTTGCCTAATCACACATAACAGAGTAGTTATTGAATATTTACTAAATATGAACCTATGCACTTATACACTCGCATAACCATACCCATAATTACCATAACACAAATATGCAATTATGCACATGAAAAATTACCAGATACTCATTACACATCTACCAAGAACCACACAAATATGCATGTATGCACATGAATAATTAGTAACTACACATAAAATACCGAGAGACTACATCCACTCAACACAACACCTAACACAAGACTTAAGGTCATTCGCATATATGAAAACCTATTTCTTTCTCACCTGTGTTCGACTATCGCCATCTTGCTTTGACTTTGTGTATAAAAGTAAGAGAGGTTATTAAAAAACAAATCACTTCAATGTCATAAACTATCGACGTCGCTTCGCAGGCAGCCTGTGATGCAAGATACATACATCTCCACCTGGGAATTACTACAGGCAAGTTTCGAACCCAACAACTCAATGTGCATTACAGAGAGACGTCAATGCAGTGGAGAAAAAGTTGTTTACCATACAGCCATTACATAACACAGCGTAATAACCCTGTGCGACAGAGAACAACATGCATGCCATGATGCAAACCATTGAAAGTGCAAGGAACACTTTCACTGTCATTGACCAACCCAGACACCATAGAGCCTGGATACCAAGGTAACAAAAAATTTTCTGAAGAAGTGGTCAAGTTGTCGAATCATACTAACACAGAGTCAATAACATTCATAATGTACAACCCCAGCATTTGCCACGAATATGTGCGTAAAGGCGTACATTGTGTGGAATAAGGTATTACCTTTAAAAAAAGAGTGTGAAGATATTTACAGATCTATATACTTTGAAACATGTACTGAGAATGTACATTTCCGTATACAGTGGAAAAAATTTTCACCACACGAAATCATCAGATTAGTATCCAGCTTTGTGTGCAAAGATAGTGATCGCGCCATTAATATCTATTTTCAGACTATCACTGTCTTATGCCATATCCGGAAATCCTAAGGACATTAACTACAGAGAATTATGCGATCGTAAACATTATTATACAAGTTTTAAGAGAGATATACTTAGCTGTTTACCGACATTGGATGCACCATGTACATCAATTTTGTTTTCCATATATAGACGAAAACTGCTTCGAGAAGCTATATTTTCTCCACAAACACTCATATCAATTCAAACCGAACTAGACATATAATGCAAATATGTTTATTCATACACTAATAATTACAGCATTTGTACTCCGCCAGCAGGTATGATAGTAGTGACTCCATCCTGAGGACTCGTCCTTCATTGTATATCTACAACAACACTTCCACTCTATAGATCTGGTATGTTTATCTACACTGACGATGATGATCTTCTCTTCAAAACCTTAATAGACGCTGTTATGTAAACTTCAGGTATACAAAAACAAAATAGCTATCATTTTGTAACTGATGGCATAATATATGTTAGACTAGGGGTTCCACTACAGACTTACATAAGGAGAGTTAAACACTCACACATCAAGAGTAAAGTACGTGTATCAAATAATGAGTATCTAGCGAGATGCATTTACACACATGCAGTATATATGTGGCGATTCAAAAACCGTACAGTATAAGTTGTTATTTATTTTCGTCACGAATCAAGAAAATTAACCAAAGTATTGGCATAATAAATATCCAAATGCAAGTACTATGTATGTAATGAGCTAAAACAAACTACCCATTGACCGATGAAACACAAAAAAGAGGTTGGAATACAACTATAGATTTAAGATCCTGCACCTTGCTTCGTATTCCATCAAGAACTCTTAAGTACTATATAATTATTGATTAACTAACGTTATTAATTCCTCTCTAACTACACGTCTTACCACAAAGTTAACATCCGACTAAAATATGATTGATATTATGCAGAGCATACATGCATTTCATCTTGTAACGCTCTACACAACAAAAACTTAATCAATGTACGGTTCCATTACCTATCTTACTCTAACTACAACATCTCTCCCTACCAAATAATCACAAGTCATTTACAAACAAAGAACTACCTATACACACCCACTCAGCCATCCATCAGTCTATTGTTGTCTCTGGAAGTAGAACAATGGTCTCGCCGAGAAGATGCAGGTGAGTGCTATCTAGGAAGGCTATACAATCACAAACTGTATAACAGATATATGTAATTAAAGCATACCGATATGCGCATTTTTTTTTTAATTCTCACACTTTAGGAATGACACCTTCAACAAAAGCCTGGATTAAATTGCTACTTTACATATCAATCATCAAACCTCATTCCTCATTCCTCAAAAATAGAACTTATACATAAAAAAACATGTCTTAAGTTTAAAAAAACATGCCTTATGATTTTAAAAAAATTATCATTATTTATGTATGTAAAACAAATAAGTAATTTTTTTAAATGCTAATCTTATTTCCAATACATTTAACATTCACACAAGAATGATCAGAAATTCATACCGAAGCTAACTAAGATATAAAAACCTAGCTTCAAGTCCCATCGAAACCAAGTTTTTTTTATAATAAGATTAGTTCGCATCGACAAATTTATAAAATATATTCACTATGATATTTCTAAGTCAACCCTTTTATTGATATTTACATTTTATGCTTCAAATTCCGACGAAGGTGATTAAACCCAAGTCATCATAATATGGATTAATTTAAAAAAAACCATAGAGGGTCCATGTGCACATCTCTAGCAAATCTCACGAGCGGTTAGATCTCTCGAATGGTCGATGCGAGTAGGGCCAACCAACTTGCAAAGGAGATGAATGCGAAGGCATCACTATTTCCAACATTGCCGCTAAAGGATGTATGCTAACTTGCCAACGACAAGACATTAGTTTCCCACTGCCAGAACAGATCACAAACACTAATATATTAGCTCATGTGGGTAAAAATAGAACTCATGCAAATAACAACTTTGTTATTCACGATACAGAACATATCTAACAAGCTATCGCAATACAACAAAACACATAGATCTATTCCAACACACACGCACACGCACCCATGCACACACACACAGACTGAAGTAAATACCTAAACCTTCATCGCCTGATACCACTCTGGTCTACCCAAACCCACCTACCATTTACACTTTTCGTAACATACTAGCATACGAGAAAGAAAATATCACTTTATAAAACAATCCCAGGGTAATTAAACATATCGTAAGAAATGCATTATTTTTTAAAATATTTATACCAAACTCTCTCAAGGAACTATATCCATATACAGTTCACATACAAGAAACACACAATCTTTATAACAGCCTGTTACCATGCGAAAGCTAATACCTGTATTCGGAAGGACGTAGGTTCGAATGTTCTGACAGCCCTTACGTACATACACCCAAGATAATCATTATAGTAGAGAACATTTGCAATAATAAATAGTTATGTTAGAGCCATTTCAACTCCCACAAACCACACACTTATAAATTTTATGTTAAAATCCATGATGCATTGCAATTGTTTGATAAATTCTATTATTTACCAGACATATATAATATTTTTTGTATACATCCCGATATGTAAATTCTTCATTAATAGAAATGGAGACCTCACACATATCACTATATCATTAATTAAATATGTCGACCAGCTTTTTCCAAATGCCCATTACAATTTAATGTCATATCAAACAACTATATAGCCCTAACCTCCATATTCCCATCGAAAATTATTTAAAATATATCGCAATATTTTGATGTCATATCATAGTGGCAGCTAAGAAACAGACAAAAATCCATTCATAAATATTCTTCCAGACAAAAATTATCTAATTTGTAATATCCCACATACCTGAACAATCCTTTACATCATATCGGTTATACCAAAACTCTTCTGTTCATGCCATCCAGGACAACAAAACAATCATATATAAGCATTCGTATGAAATAGTCTAGCGAATTGCTCTGATAAAACATTTCCTCATATAGTAGCAAGACACACACATTAAAATAATACCAACAGCCATACAGTTTACCATAGACAACTATCCAAACTTAACGAAATCGCATTCCAATACATAATACCACCAAACCAACAATTAAATTGTTACAGCATAAAAAACATTCTAACGATCAATAGTCGCATACCGTATCATGCCACACCTCCCATTTAGACAGGCCATAACACCAATCTACTAACAAACTTGCTATCATAGCATACAGTCAGAACATACCAATTACCCAAGCAAATATTCTAAATTCTGACCAAGGATACTATCACACCATACCATCCATTTGCAAAGACACATTACCAGCAGAAGTAACATACCATATATACAAGAATTATTAAATATCGATCCATTCATAATACAACCAAACATCGAAATAATTTTTATCTCATAATATTTGAGTTCATTTCATACTCCCTACTAAAAATAACATGTCAAATATATATTTCTACTATTCTGTCAAACAAACATTCTAACTTGTAATACCTCAAATAACTGAACAGGAAGTAACAACACTCAATACCTACAATCCATTCCATTAGACAATATCGGTTATACCAAGCACTTTCCTTTATAACGTCCATGACAACAAAACAACCATATAAGCATTCATATGAAATATTCCCACAAATTACTCAGATAAACCACATCATTATCATATCACCATCATGTCATATCATGAAATCATAACATTATCATAATCATCTCATATCATAACCATATAACCATCACAACATCATCATACCATCATTTAATCATCACATCTTCATCATCATAACACAGACTTATACTTCATCTTCAGTCAGATACGATCGCATCACCTAATACAGTGTCAAAGCTATTGCCACTGAAGGTGGGTAACTTATCCTATCTCACATTATCTAATAGAGGCTTCCTTTCCTTTATTCACAGATGAAAATTTACTGGAAAATAATTTCATCAAAGTGTCTTGTATATCTCTTCTAAATACCATTTAAAAAGCTAGATAATTCCACCACAATGGCTATACTAGACATGTATAACATATATTTATTGTCCTTGTATCCTCAGATCTTACACTTGTTTTGTATATATCTAGACATTGCATACAACAGGAAGTACGAAAGATGTATATTTAATTCCAAAATGGTTTTTAAAAAAAAAGTCTTCAAAACACTTCATCTTTATGTGTCATAAATTAATCAAAAATATATAATATTACTTACATACACTCAATCATAATCTCCATTCAACAAAAATTTTATAGAACAATACCTGCAGTGACCACTCAAGGTAGCCCTATTTGCATGTATACTATTGCAGTTAACACATGTGTAGGTATTGTAAGTGATCGCAAATTGTCAGTTACCATCTTCATGTTGTGTAGCACTAAACCTAGTCGCAAATGTCTTGATGCAATACATGCACTCCCTTCCCGGTGTTCGACAAACAATAACTTTACACTTCTTCTTATGTCTACATAGGATATCACTATGAGTAAACACAGTATCGCACTTATCACAGTGTAACTACTGGTATGCTGGACAGAACAAACAATGTCTACTTTCATGGCGATGTGTATGACAACTTGTAGTAAAATCATTTCCACAATAACAACATTGTTTCTGTAGTGCTTCTAGAGATTCTTCAGAGACCCTTGCTGACGGTGTTACAGATGGTAAGTCTTCAACTGTTGTTACCGTATCCATATTGCAAAAGCTTACACTGTCACGAGATGATTCCACTCGTGACGATCTGCAAGCCATCACAGCAGTCGACGAAGTGAAAACATCCATAAAGTATGCACGCTTATATACTGTTTTCACATCAGAACAATTGGTTTATGTGTCACTCGAACTCAATCAGATAAAAAGACCCCATTTCCACAATCTTAATATTTATTTTAAAAAATTATTTGTCAGGTGTGGGAATCGAACCCAAACTTCCATACAGGGAACGAGAGCTTAAATCTGGCATCTTAGACCGCTCGACCTACCCAACAATTGCAGTAAATGTTTTATTATAATGCAAAGTGTAAACCTTTTCATTGGTTGATATCATAGGATCTTAAGATAAAGTTCAAATTCTACTGTATAGAACAAAAAGTAACATGAATTTTATCAAGATATTAATTTTGCTGAAAAAAACCATAAGACCTTCGCAATTGGGAGCACCATGAGAAAACCCAAATACATGTTCACCCAGAAGAAAACATGTCATAAATAATACTCATATCTTATATATATATATATATAATTTCATCTTATATATAATTCCATAATATATATTATCATAAATGTTATCTTCTGAGTAAACATGTCGTTGGACTTTCTCAGGGTGCTCCCAATCGCTAAGGTCTTGTAATTTTTTCTGCAAATTATAATTTTACAAAAATTTCTGTATAGTTTTGTTTTATTCACTACATTTGAACATTACCTTGAGACCCTATGACGTCAACCGAGGAAAAGGTTAACACTTCTCATTATAATAAAACATATTCTGCAATTGTTGGCTAGGCCGAGTGGTCTGAGATGCCAGATTTAAGCCATGGTTCCCTGTATGGGAGCGTGGGTTCGAGGCCCACTCCTGCCAAATAATATTTTAAAGGCATGTTTAGATAGTGGAGATTGTGTCTCTTTCTCTGACTAAGTTCGAGTGACACATAAACAAATTGTTCTGTTGTGAAAACTGTATATAAGCATGCATCCTGTATGAATGTTTTCACTTCTTCAACGGTTGTGATGGATGGCAGATCGTCGAGTGGAATCACCTAGTGATAGTGTAAGTTTATGTAAAATGATGACAGGGACAACAGTTGAAGACTTGCCATCTGTAATACCGTCAGCAAGGGTCTCCGAAGAGTCCCTAGAAGCATTACAGAAACAATGTTGATATTGTGGGAATACTTTTACTACAAGTTACCATGCACATCGAAATGATTGTAGTCATTGTTTATTCTGCCCAGCATACCAGTCGTTCCACTGTGATAAGTGCGATACTGTGTTTACTCGTAGTGATGTCCTATATAGGCATAAGAAGAAGTGTAAAGGTACTGTTTGTCGATCATCGGTAAGCAAGTGGAAGCAATGCAGCAAGACATTCGCGGCTAGTTTAGCACAAGACAACATGAAGATAGTAACTGTCCTTTTGCCATCAACTACAATACTTGCACATGTGTTAACTGCAATGATGTATATGCGAATAGGGCTACCTTGCGTGGTCACTGCAGGAAATGTTCTGTTAAAATATAGTAAAGCATAAAAACTTTTGTTGAATGGCGAATATATTTGAGTGCATGTAAGTAATACTATGTATTTTTGACAAATGTGTGAACCTTCAGTAGTAATTGCTTTGACACTATATTGGATGTTTGAGATCGTATCTGACTGAACATCAAGTATATGCCTGCATGATGATGATGTGGTGATGCTATGATGGTTATGTGATGATGATGATGTGGTTTATCTGAGTAATTCGCTGGAATATTTCATAGGAATGTTTATATGGTTGTTTTGGGTCATGGGTGGTATGAAGCAAAGTGGTTGGTATAACCGATATGGTTTAATGGAATGGATTGCAGACATTAAGGGTTGTTATGTTCTGTTCATGTATTTGAGGTATTATAAATTAGAATGTTTGTCTGGCAGAATATGTAGAAATGGATGTTTGGCATCTTATTTTCAGCAGTGAGTATGACATGAACTCAAATATTATGAGTTAAACATTTTTTCGATGGGTGGTGTTCGTAATGAATGTATCGAGGTTTAATATATGTATGTTTGGTATGTTAGTTTTGCTGGTAATATGTCTTTGCAAAGGGATGGTATGGTGTGATAGTATGGCTGGTCAGAAATTGGAATATATGTTTGGGTAATTGGTATGTTCTGAATGTATGGTATGGTAGTGTGTTTGTTTATTAGATAATGTAATGGACTGTCTAAATGGGCAGTGTGGCATGATACAGTCTGTGATTATTGATGGTAAGTTGATTTTCTGCTGGAACAATTGAATTGTTGGTTTGGTGATATGTTCTATTGGAATGAGATTTCGTTAAGGTTGTTTAGGTACCTGTGGTAAACTGTATGGATGTTGGTATTATTTTAATGTGTGTGTGTCTTGCTATTACATGATGAAATGTTTTATCAGAGAAATTCACTGGACTAGTATAGGAATGCTTATATGATTGTTTTGTTGTCCTGCATGGTATGAACGGAAGTGTTTTGGTATAACTGATATGATGTAATGGAACGGATTGTATGAAGTTTTCAGGTATCTTGGGATATTACAAGTTGGGATATTTTTGTCTCGAAGAAAATCTGTAAATGGATTTTTGGTCTGTTTTTTTTTTTTTTTTTTTTTTTTTAGCCACTATGATATGACAACAAAATATGAAGAGATATTATAAATAATTTTCGATGGGAATATGGAGGTTTGGGATATATAGTTGTTTGATATGACATTAAATTACGATTAGGCATTGGGGAAAAGCTGGTCGACATGTTTAATTAATAATATTGGAATGTGTGTGAGGTCATTGTTTCTGCTGTTTCTGTAAATGAAGCATTGACATATCGGGATGTATACAAAAAAATTATTGTAGATGTCTGAAAAAAATGAATCCATCAAACAATTGCAATATATAATGGATTTTAAAATGAATTTTATAACTGAGTATTTTGTGGGAGTTGAGATGGCTCTAACATAACTTTTTCATATGGCTTATGTTCTCTACTAAATAGATTATCTTGGGTGTGTTGTTTTAAGTGCTGTCACAATGTTCGAAACTAGGTTCTTCCGAATACAGGTATTAGTTTTCGCATGGTAACAGGCTAAGTTATAAAGATTGTGTATTTCTTGTATGTGAACTGTATATGGATATAGTTCCTTGAGAGAGTTTGGTAAATATATTTTAAAAAAATAATGCATTTCTTACGATATGTTTAATTAACCTGGGATTGTTTTAAAAAAATGATATTTTCTTCCTCGTATGTAAGTATGTTATGAGAAGTGTAAATGGTAGGTGTGTTTAGGTATATCAGAGTGGTATCAAGCAATGAAGGTTTAGGTATTTACTTTAGCTGTGTGTGTGCAGGTGTGTGTGTGTGTGGTGTGTGTGGGTGTTGGAATATATCTATGTGTTTTGTTGTATTACAATAGCCTGTTAGATATATCTGTATCGCGAACGGTAAAGTTATTTGCACGGGTTGTATGTTTATCCTCGCGGGCTAATGTAATAGGTGTTTTTGTGATCAGGGGCGGCGGAAGCTTTTCTCGCAAGGGAGGGGACAATTTATTAGTTGTCTTCGGTGATAATTTTGGTTTTTGCAATGTGCGTCATGGCGCAGAATACATACCAGTATTTCTCTCTTGCACAGTAATTGTTTTCATTGTTTAAATCAATTAAATGAGACTTCTAAATAAAATAAAAAATATTTGTTATATCTGTTGCGATTTTGCAATTTTATTATTTTCAAATTACAATTGTGATTATATATTTTTAGCCTTAGAATCATACAGGTTGGAGTTATATTCTGTAGCCATACATGAGGAGTGTCGGAAAACATATGCTAATACTTATTGTACACACGAACTCACAAGTGCATAAAGAAAACTCTCCCTCACACTCTAGAATCCGGACATCAAATCTAACACTCTAGAATTAGGACTTAAAATCTATAAAAATACTGAGACACAATATAACAATAAAATACACGTATACAAAAAATGTTTGTGCAGCTCTCTTCGCCGCTCCAAGAGTCCAAGCTGCTGTCTGTACATATTGTGACGACAGTGAATATTCACCATCATGTAATATAAAAGCAGAATAAATGTTTAGTGACTCAACAAAGCTTACGTTCAAATGTTCAATACCTTACACCAAAGATACTTCAAACATCTACCTGGACGATGTTTCTGGCGTTGGTTAAATAAAGACTGACAAAGCTGAACATTATATTAATCTTAAGATTACTTTTTCTCACTGCGTTTTATTTACGATTATTATTGGCATTATTCCTTTAGAATAATAATAAAAATACCACGCACAATAAGATCATCTCGACAAAACTAACAGTAGAATTTCGTAATCGCCATTATTATAGATATAAACTGCATTTTTGCTACACCTAATTTATTAGTTTTTAGTTACGTAGACGTGCAGATTGCCATATTAAGTTTAAGGTTTTTTTTCCTACACTGACATGAATATTACTATATTAAGTTTGGCAATAATTATTTCTAACGAAATATTAAGCAGTAAGGACTATATGTGAATTGGAATTTTTGTGTAGTCTATGTCCTAGAATACGCAACGACATAAAATAGTTTTCCTTTTGAAAATGGAAATTTGACTGTGATTTGTAAACTAGTTAGTAAAATACTTTCTTACGCATCTGTGCACCCAGAACGGGTATATCTAAGACCTGAAAACTGCTGTGACTCAATAAAACAAATTTAACGCCTAACTAGCAATGTAGAGCCTACCTACGTCCAAACGAGGCTTTTTAGCAGCACAATGAACAAGCCACTCCTTCATGTAGTGCAGTTATTTTATGAAAAAATATGGTATATTTATGAACACATTGCAAGAAAAGTTTTTTTTTTTTTACATAATTTTTCGCAGAAAAAGTTCTATATTAACATATCCAAGATTCACTCAACTTTCCCACTATTTTCTTGGGATTTGTCCCAGAAAAACGCTAACAAAATTAATAAGTCAAAAACGGTGCATCTTACGACAAATAATGGTAAGACAAGGGTTAAAGAACACAAAATTTCCTGTAACATATCCGAAATTAGCATCATTTCACTAATAAATTATATTTATTTTTCCAGAATGAGTCCTTGAGAAATATTTGAAAAATTAATAATTCTCTAACGACGTGTCTTACGGCCAAAAATGCAAAGACGAAAATTAAAGAATACAGAATTTCCTATGATATTTCCAAAGTAAGCAGAGCTCTATTCATAATTTCTATTTATTTTCCCGGATTTGCTGAGAAAAAAATTTGAAAATGTATTATTCGAAAACGCCGTTTCCTACAACCAAAAAATGTGAAAATATAAACTGATGGACACGAAATTTCCTTTTATGTATCCAAAAATCCACCTAGAAGTTTTATTTTCCCGAGATTCGTCTTTAACAAACCGTAAATAATCAATAAAAATTAATAATTAAACAATTTTCTATCTTAGGACCAAAAATATGACGAGAGAAATACACAGACCTTAAAATTCATTGTGATGTATAAAAAAATTTCTAAACTCCACCAATAAATTCTATTTATTTTCCCTTAATTAGTCCTGGAAAACATTTTAGAAATTAATAAAAGTGTTTAACTAACAGCACAAATGTAATATTGGATTGTTATTTGTCAAAAAATTAGCTCTAGTAGCATGAAGCACCGGTTAAAGTAGTAAAGTGGTAAAACACAGGACTCACACTCCGGAGCAACCACTTTGAATATTTGATTCCGCCAACCTAAATTTGGCTTTCCATTGTCTTTATAAATCACTGCAGGCAAATGTCATGACTGGATACCTTCTCCAATCCATTTTAACTGTGTTCTGTTCTTTGTATGCTCCGCACTGTTAAGGGCAACTCCAGGATGGTGTATGGTTCTCGATATGTGAACACTCCAATATAGCCTAATATTGCGATTTTGGAATGGCCCCCAGTCCCCAGAGCCCCTGACAACAAAACTACTTTTTATACATAAAATTAGTAATGGGGAGTATGTGTGTAGGACTGTCTATCTGTAGAGTGTTACCTCATCATCGTTTTGAGTTTAATGAGTGGCATTGCACACACTTTCATATTAGCATGGTTTATTCTTTTTCCTCCGCAGTAAAGAAGCTGAATACCATCATCAAGAAAACAGACTTGCAGCCAGGGGCCGTGCAGCGAGGAGATAGGTCCTAGGCAAGTATTGTAACATTGTCGACAGTATCAGTTGTCGTTTCGTGCTGGCGGGTTGCAGTAGTTCTCTAAACTCTTGTCCTGTCTTATGTAGGACATTTCTTTATGATGGATTGCAACAAGCTTAATATATATGTTACATATATTAGGTTTGTTTAACTTTCACGAAGGATAATGGAGACTGGCAGTCTGTAGTGCCCATAGTGTAATCATAATCATTATGCTTAAACAGTTGGTGTATACCACGATATTCGTGAAATGCCGTGCTTACGGTTTAATTTAAGGAAATGTATTAAAGAAATTGCATGGATGAAGTAACCAATGATAAGTTTGTATTTTGTGATGAATGTGTTAAATCTTAAGAAATTACTAAGTTTACAAAAGCGGGTGTAATTAGTTTAAAGTCAGCTTCATGTGATATGGGAGTCGAGCTTGGCATATCTGAATAACAGTATGTACATTCTGATTGCTGAATCTTGACTTCCTCATTGCTATGGAAGAATTTGAAATGTTTGAATAACAGACTAAAACAATATTGATGAATATCAGGTCCTGATAAAAGACATTTGCAAGAAAACTTAGAAACCTATTCAGAAAAGTTTATAATAAGAATCTCTTACGTATTTTAGTGGTGCGGTGTTGTTCTCGAAAAAGCAAGAGACTACAAATGTTCATAGCCTCAATGAAAATGATAATGATATTTTGGTTAAGTTCCAGAACAGAGGTAGTACTAATCTTTACAATGAAAAACTTACGTCAATAGAAACAGCTGCAAGGTTAATTAGAAGAGAATATAAATCTGTAACTCAGGATCTAGGATTTTACCTAACATCTTCTGATTTGGAGTCTGTAAGTACATGCTTAGATGCTATGCCTCCATCCCTTAAGTATTTCCTTGAAATGGTGGCCAATAAAAAGGAGATGACTTAAATTAACTAATATTGGTCAAGAAATCATGCAAAATATTCGCCCAAGAGCATGTCTTTCCTTTAAGTCTTGGAGTTTCAGCTTCATCATAATTTTGCATCCAAATTATTAATTAATAATCTGCATGAACTGGTATTCTACTGTTCTTATCAAGAAGTTATGCATTTTGAAATAAATGCTGCAGCGGCTAACAGCGATGACTCAAACAGAATGGTTACTGAAAAATATACTCAGTTTGTAGCTGATAATGTAGACCACAGTATACGGACTTTGGATGGTCATAATACGCTCACGGCCTGGAAATTATTGCTGTGTCCACTCCAGAACTGCAGAAATGCATGCTGATCGCAATAAAACAAACCACTGTAAAAGAAATTTGACAGCTCAGAAATATTTTACCTTCATTATACAAAAATAGCAACAAACTAGAAGCAACATACAGACCCCTTCATTCTGTTAAAGTTAAGAATCGAACCAGAAATCTCGATTTACTGTGGAAGATGGAATGGTTGTTGAAGTCTCAAATGGCATAATGGTCAGGAATGATGCAAATGTTGCATAATGGTTCACTTCTAGGAAAATCAAGTTTTACATTGCTCCCCTCCATAGACATGAATCATGGAGACAATACTTGCATATAAGATATTCAGCACTTCATTTAGTCGCAGATCAAGCTTAAAAGATGAAAACTATGCCTCTACTAACTTTTGACCAAACCACTATGGAGGAAAGCCATAAAAATTATACTAAGAGAACCAGAAAATATCCCATTGTGCAATTTTGTGCTCAGACTTTGTCCACTTTCTACATTAATGAGTTTCCTAGGATGCAATGGACACTTCAATTTATCGTTTTTACGGAACAAATCCCGGGGAAATAATACGAAATATTACGTGAATTTTGGTGAATTTTGGATACCATATAAGAAATTTGTGTTCTTTAATTTATGTCTTTTCACGTTTGGTGGCAAAATGCACCATTTTTGACATATAAATTTTTTAAATAATTGTTTCGGGGAAAATCTTGAGAAAAAAATAAGAAATATTAGGTGGATTATGGTGAATTTTGGATATCATATTCGAAATTCTGGTCTTTAGTTTTGCCTGACCTCTTTTGGTCTTAAAACGCACAATTTTAGACTTTTCAATTCTTATCGTTTTCCAGGAAAATTCTAGGACTATAGTGAGAATGGTTTGGTGGATTTTGGACATCAAATGGGAAATTTTGTGTTTTTTAATTTTTGTCTGTTACTTTTGGTTATAAAACGCACCGTTTTCGACTTTTTTTTTTTTCCGTTTCCTGGGTAAAATACTGGAAAAAATATTATAAATTTTGGGGGATTTTGGATGTCATATGTAAATTTTTGTGATCTTTTACTTTCTTCTGCACACTTTTCGTCGTAAAATGTACAGTTTTCTAATGATCAACCTTTTATCGTTTTTTCCGAGAAAATCCTGGGCAAATAGTAAGAATATTATGTAGATTATGATGGATTTGGGATGTCATATTGAAAATGTTGTGTTCTTTTATTATTGTCTGTGCACTTTTGGTCGTAAAACGCACCGTTTTTGACTTATAATTTTTTTAATCTTTTCCGGGTAAAATCCTGGGAAAAGTATAAGGAATTTTGGTGGAATATGGATATCATTTGTAAATTGTTGTGTTCTATTATTTTCTTCTGTACACGTACGGTTTTCGAATGTTTAGCTTTTTTTTTGTAGTTTTTCCGGGGAAAATCCTGGGAAAATGGTAAGAATATTACGTGGATTATGGTGGATTTTGGAGGTCATACGGATTTTTTTTTCTGCACACGTTTCGTATTAAAACGCACCATTTTGAATTTATCAATTATTTAATCGTTATTCGCCGGGGAAAATTATGGGGAAATAGTGAGATATCTTAGTGGGTTTTGGTGGATTTTCGATACAATATGGGGAATGTTGTGTTCTTTAATTTTTGTCTACGCACTTTTCGTCGTAAAATGCACCATTTCGACTTATAAATTATTTTATTGTTTTTTCGGAAAAAATCCCGGAAAAATAGAGGAAAATAATACGTTGAATTAGGTGGATCTTGGATATGCTAATCTACAAATTTTCCTGCGGATTTTGGTGTAGTAAAATCTTTTCTTACAATTTTTCCATGTTATTTTCGTAATTTCCCGGACCAATGCTGAAAACTCTCATAAGGAAAAGTCATTGGTTATGGTCAATCGTAAACAGATCACAAATTCTAAACCACAATCCATTAATACACTCGTTGGAACAATGAGAGATGAAGAATCGCTTGAAATTGTTTTCCCTTTCACTATGTCCAGTTAAGATATATACCTGACTGCTGACTCATTCATAAAAAATCATGAGCAGATTAAAATATTTGATAAAGAGGAAGCACCCTTCCTTAGTCAGACTTACTTGCACGTGGCTGTTATTGTATAGTAGATATTTACACACAAGTGCACATTTGTGTGTTTAGTATGTATATTATGTGTACAAATATATAAATACACAAGCATGCTTGCTGTTTTGAAAAACAGTTTACGGATAGAAAAATATATAGCTGCAGAAACGAAGTGACCATGTCTATGCAAATATATTCCACTAAATGCTCTCTAAAATTATACACACAACTATTTGTTTCGTTAAGAAGAAGAAAGAAGATTATGAGTTATGAAATGCAATAAACACACTAATTAAAGACCCTCTTTCATATTATGCACTCTGTTTTGGATAAACAGTTTATTGATACAAAAAACAATAAACGCAATGAAGTTAAATTAACAACGAAAAAGTCACATAATTTGACATTATGAAATAATAAGTGTGGGTATTTCACTAAGAAAAATTGCAGAATCTCCAATACAACTATAACTCGGTGCTCCTTATATGGACTTCTTTGGATAAAAATGTTATATGCAAAAATGTAAATAAAAAATTGATTTTAATAACAATGAAACAGTGAGGGAATTTATGACATTAGCATCTGTCTTCCAGTACACATTACACCTGACCTGCACTTGCCACTAACCAAATGAAAAAGTAGTGTAAATGCTGTGAGGGCTGTGCATGGGGTAGAGGAAAGCTCGTACCCGCGACTGCGTAGTCGTTGGTGGCAAGAGAAACTTCTTGGTACCGCTGGCATCAGAAATACCTATAAACCCTCATCACTGTGCATTTGCAATGCTGGAATGTATTGAAAATAACTTGAATGTGACGATTCCATCTGCTGAAAAAAATTCCCGCCAGTTTACTTGAGTAACGCATTTAAAAGTACCGAAAAAATGCTTAAATGTTTTAAAAATACATGGCCAAGGAAGGGGCACCATCAAATTTAACCTCGTGGTGTACGTTTTGCATGCAATCAAAGGGTGCCAATCCCTATTATTTACGTGATGGGGGTGTGTTCGGCGGACCATACCTACCGTGTAGCCAATATCTTGGTTTACTTGCTCCGTATACCAATATGTGTTCTTGTAACGAAAGTAATTTGCCTAATATCCCACGTAATGTCCTTGTCGCCCACCGTCTTTAGGGGCTGCTACAGCCCTTATTTTTTTTTAGATGGGCCATGGGTGTCCTATATCAATCTTCCTCTTTTCCGGTTACGAATCACGTGCCCGAGTTTGTATACATGTTTCCTATAAACGCTGTATATGCAGACAATTAATTACATGCAGTGTTGAGTATTAACCATTTTATACGGCACATGACCGATGCTGTTTGACAAGCTATTGCCCTACTAATTCTTGAGCTATACAAACGGATGCTGGACAACTCGCCATCGATACCGCACACTCGTGAGCATGTCCATGACTATCGATGTAGCATCATCTGATCGGGACGCGAACCACCGACACACTCGCCAATATCTTCGATGCCCACAAGCATGTCTCCCTATTTGCGAAGCATTTCGCGAACCATTCATCCATAGTACGAACTTTCCCTCTTGAATTCACTTTACGAAACACCTTGTGACCGATGCATATAATTGGAGGAACATTTATTACACTGCTTATTTGAGGAGCACGACTTCTGCTCACAGAAGGCACTCTTAGAAACCTTTTTAATGTAAAAAGTATAGGAGCTCTCTGAGAAAACATACATAAATATTCGCGCGAGACGAAATCACAAATAATTGGAAAACACCCAGATGTTGCTATCTATACATACGCATATTATATAATATTATTATTTATGTTATATTAACATATTTGTAGGTATAAATTGTGTATTTATAAAATATACATTGAAATGTAATATATACAAATGATTTTACGCATAATCCTTATAGATAATCCTACAAACGTAATGTAAAACAAAATATATTTAGTAAAAATTAGTTACGTTTCATGCATAATTCTTGTGTCAAGGTACACATATCAGACATCACAGTCGATGAAAAGCGAGTAGATATTAATACAACCATAACGAGTAAAGCCCCATACTGCTGGTGTATGACATTTGAAGGAGTGAAGAAAACTTGTAAAAACGAGCGCCTATTTACAAAATGTTCGCACAAGCATTATATCTCGTTTAAAGCCAACCCCATGTTGGCTTCGTTCTCGTGAAGATGTACCTAGCTACACACATAGTGCATATGCCCGTCAGAGTCCTCGCTGGAATACACTTTCTAGCCGTCTTTCCATAAGATTTCGTGTGTAAACTGCATATACATACCACCATCTATCGTACCTTACACGGTACTCCCACATGCATGTAGGTGGGCTAGGGGATACACCTATCGGGGGTCATCATAGCATCGCGAGCAAACACTTCTTGGTAACAGTAATTTGCTTGCAAACTAGTTTTCATTTATGACGATTTGGTTTGTAAGTAGGGCTTAATTTTTCGTCCACAGCAAGGTCATAGCAAATTGTTCAGGGAAGCAGGAACATAGAGGGAACCATCTCAGCATCCGCCTGGAATGATTTCGAGAAAACATGGGGAAACCAAAATAAGGATGGATGGATCGGGGCTCGAAACTAGGTTCTCCCGAAAGTGTGTCCGGAAGTTAACCACTGCGCCACCACGCTTATCGCTCGGTGAAATATAAGAAATATAATCGCTAAATATTAGGAACACCTGAAGCCAGAGCTGCACAAGCTTAGCAAAGACACGGAAACAGAACCATAAATGGTATAACAAAGCCATGGTTATTAAAAACACATTTCGTGTTACAGGATTTGTTTCTTTTACATACCGCGCCACTTTCCTCCTTCATTAGCCACACGTAAAAAAATAACACTGTCGCTTACCTGGCGATTACAATTCGCATATGCCTACAATACTAAGTAGTATGTAAATCGTGTGTTGTGTTAAAGTACACAAATAAAAAAAAATTTAGTTATTTTTTGTGTCATCCCCTGAATTTCATTTGCTAACAAGTATTGTACATATACAAATGGGCTTGTGTCATTTTTCCTCGATTTTTGAGGGATTTGGAAGTATTTTTCATTTTCGCAATTTACGATTATGGCATGATAGTGATCCTGCGACCACGACTTAAGGTAACTGTCGTGTTGTTTCATTCAGTTAGTTACCATGCCAAGAGCTGTTTATGCAATAACCTTAACTTAATCCCTAAATGTATTCCGAACTTCGGTTCTTTTATTTCATGCCCCTTGTTACGCTGGTGTGAAGGCACCTGTAACTTACATTGTCGCCTGAACATGCCAGTTCACATGAAATAGAATCCAGGACAGCTTTTGCGACAAGCAGGGCGTGCACTGCCAAATTACAGTAAGCAGGAACCCCCACTACTAAACAGGAATCAGGACAGATGACACCATTGCGACGCCAATATCTAGCAATAATGGGAAAGGGGAAGGGGGGCATTGTCTTTCTCCTTGTGACCACCGCCCTCCAGATACCAGCTGCGCTGTTCGCCGTAATCGTAATGTACAACAGCCTCGGAACTCAACTCAAGGTAGGACCAACCCAGTAGCGTAACATGAATCTAATTAGGCATATATTTAACAGTTAATGTCACATTTCTCCCCCGGTCATTAAGTGCAACCATGTAATTGTAATGTTCAGTTAATTCAGTAATACCCAGGCTATATTCCAGACAGTTTTTCAGTCAATCAGCCCTTGCTCTGCCATAAGCTACAGCCCATATCATGAATCACTGCCATAAAGCTCCTAACCCTTTCTTGTATAAAGTTGACCACAAATCGACATTATAACACCCTGCATGTACTATTGCAACCCCAGTATTTAAAAAGGACATTAACACTATATCTTCTTCACATTATTGCGATATCAGAACATGGTGCACGAATAATGAAATGACCACATAACTTTCATGTGTGCAAATTTAAAGCGTTTGTCTGCAAGTCTAAGTAACTAAAGTGCATTCAAGATGGAGCTGTGTGCTTATTTCCAGGCAAAACACGTAGGCGAAACCACTGAACCGTTTATCTTCTGTTTCCGCAACAAAAAAAATTTAAAGGAGTAAAAATATATTTAGATAATGTCGATTTTATTAGCAAGTTGATTCCAAATTGTTCCAATCTCACAGAACCGTTAAATAAGCTGAAAAGAAAGAAATATACAGTTTGAGAGGAACGTAGAGCAAGAGAATACTTTCCAAAAAAGGAAAGAAATGTTAGCAAATCCTCCTGTATTACATTTGGCAAGTTTTTTCCGAGGAATTTTTTCTGCATTGTGATGCTAGTTCTGTAGCTATAGGAGTGTGCCTAAATCAAAAGAAAGACTCTAATTTTGTACCGATAGCGTAAGCTAGTAAGTTATTGATGCCGGTAGAACGGAAAAATACAATTTATGAGAAGAAATGTTTAATTGTATATGGACTACGGAAAAGTTGGCAGATTACTTAGATCACGCACCGTTCATTTTGTATACTGAAAATCAAGCGCTCAGCTGGTTATTAAAATCTAAAAAGCCAGCAGGTAGATTGGCACATTGGTTAGTGAGACTAGCACTCTTTAAGTTCAATTTACAGCATATTCGCGGAATCGATTATTCTGTATCCGACGCGTTGTCACGGATGCACTGTGCAGAAGAATTCGGTGCAGAATGGGGCCGCTGTAAAATGAGTGAAGAGTGAAGAGATTTGGGCGGCTCTTAACAGCGTGGTCTTGAGAGTCGATGAAGGTGATTGAAGTGAATATGGAGCGGTACCGAAATTAAGGGGCGGGAGAAGCGGGAGATCCCCGAGAGGACTCGTCAACCAACGGCATCGTCCGGCACGATTCCCACTTGCGAAAATCCGGTGACCCGGCCGGGGATTGTACCCGGTTCGCCTTGGTGGGAGGCGAGCGTGCTAATCGCTCAGCCACCGTGGCCCCCGCCCCTGTAGATAGTGTAGCCAGCGTAGAAAGTCAGCTGTTAATGTTAGAGCCAGGAAGCACAGACGTTTCAGAGTTGAATATGGTGCAAAAGTTTCCCAGTGTATTTACTGACATTAAAGACCATCAAGATTCTGACACGTAATGTGAGATGATTTTGTCTGAAATTAAAAATGGAAATTCTATTTACGTTATCCACAAAGGTTTCTTAGGAGAATGGACGATACGAGGAAAATTCAGAGTTTTTGTACCTGAAAATTTGAGGGCAATTGTATTCAAAAATTACCATGAATCTTGTTACGGAGGACACCTAGGTTGGGATAAGACCATCACCGGTGTTTCAGAAATTCTTACGTGGCCAGGAGTACGTACCCACCTTGAAAATTGGGTAAAGTGCTGTAATGTGTGTCAGCACGATAAACCAAAAAACCAAAAGAAATAAGGCCAGTATGCTCATATGGTAGCCACGTATACTTGGGAACGTGTTTATTTAGATGTAAAGGGTCCTTTGCCCCGGAGTACCTCGGGTAATGTCTATATCCTAGTGGTAATAGATAATTTTAGCAAATTTTGTTTAATTTTTTCCGTTATACACTATAAAATCCGTATAAATCTGTAAGGTAGTAATGCAGAGTTTGTATAGTATGTTTGGCCCACCCGTATATGTAGTAACAGACAATGCTCTGTATTATTTATCTCAGGGATTCAGATATTTGAAATTCATATGGGGGGGGGGGATGGTTCAGACTCCTCCGTTCCACCCTCAGGCAAAATTAGTAGAACGGGTGAATCGTAACATTAAAATTGCCTTACGCAGTTTTCAGTCAGATGCACGTCACTGGGATGACGTATTATACTGATTGAATCAGTAATATTGTTCATAGTGCTCATAAATATAAACCAGCTGAAGTGTTTTTGGGGGTGGCATTTGATGCACCCGTTAGAAAATGTGTGGTCACTCCACGGTATTTGTTGGAAAATGTGAATAACAAAAAAACTGGAAGAAATATGGGCGGATGTAACGCGTAACTTAATAACGTATCACCAAAAAATTCAACAACAAAATAACGTTGCTTATAATGATGTAACTTTTAAATCGGGTGATTTAATTTTAGTTGAGGCTCACCACCTCAGTTCAAAGATTAATATCTTTAGTGGTAAGTGTGTTAAAACTGGTATAGTTTCCAGAATGTTTTATGGAAAATTTTTAGAGACAATATTAAAATTTATACAGGTAATTATACTCTACACATGGTTGAATTAAGAGCATATAAAGTGTACAAAATGGTTAAAGAAACAATGGTATCCATATGTATATATTACGTTCTTAATACGCTTATTAATTTTTATATATGGATAGCGTGTGTAATAGACATTGAGCAAGACCTACCTAGTAAAAGTTGGGAAAATGTATGTTATATTCTATCTACATTTCATTGAGTTTAGATTCTGGTGCCTGTCTGTTTTATGGTTGCTGCTAACATCGAAACCCGTGAAGAGGAACTTGGGGTAGCGGCCTGGCGAGCCGACACCACAGAATTCCTGGACGCGTGATCGATACCGAGGGGTCGCCTTCAGGAGAAGAAGGGATGTTACATGTGTCCCTGCACATCGAATTAAGTCAAAGCCTACGGAACCTACAAATGGAGTTGCTATAAGTGTGAGCCGTAGGTACGGCTTACCTTTGGTACGTCGGGGATCGTTCAACTGACCTACTTACCTCACGTGAAGGTCTGCTGCTCCATGTGCTGCTGCTCTCCATGTGCGAGCCGCGCGCTGCGCGGTGGCCTGCGAAACCTCGCCGGCCACCACTCCTCCACCTGGCCGTCTCCATGATGACGTGACGCCGGCCAGCCAGCGACGCACCACCAGGGCACTCCCGGACGAAGAATATTTCTTAACCTTCTCTAAGCTTTTGAATAAAGTGTAAGTACTGGCTGGAGTCTCGCTCAGGAGCGAGGAGACACATCAGTGTTCCATTATAGGGAGGAACTGCTGTTCCTATGATAACTGAAGGGTGTGTGGGGTTGCTGTCATGAAAAATATGTATATCATTTTTAAAACTATTATTCATTTTGTGTAACTTTTATTTTAATGGCGGGAAAAGAAAATATTTTAACCAAATTATATTTTTGATACTACTCTTTTGTACTTGGGGAAAAGCTGTAAAACGTTTTAAGCATTATATACAAAAATTATTTAAACTGTGAGAACTTTTCACTGAAGTAATCCTAACCTCTTTCAAGAACATATTAGGGAGGGTACAAGATCTTTTTAATTTTACCAACTGCATTGAGGAGACACTGAGGTACAAGACCTCGTTCTGTGTGTGTTGGCACAAACCATCACAACATATCAATGGACTCGTAATTTCAAGGAGAAACCTAACAAGATGCCATAAACATTAAGCAATCCAATCACATTCTCCCGTCACAGAAGTAGCTAAGCCCTCCTTCCTCCTCACGCTATTCAAAAACCTCTACGCACTGACCCAGCCCCCTCCCAACATCCCACAGAATCCCAACACCCACTCTTACACCCTTCGGGATTGCTGTAGCGCAGCAGCTAGAGCATTTGCCTCCCACTAAGGCGAACCGAATTCTATTCCCAGTGTGGTTACTTCCAGTTTTTGTATGTGGTAATTTTGCTCAACTGCCGCTTGTCAATAGGTTTTCTCGGGGATTTCCAATTCCCTCCGCCTTTATTTCTGGCGCTGCTCAATAACCATCTCGAGTCACTCTCATCGGCTCTCAAGACCTCGTTATCAGCGATTATTTTCAAGAATCGTTCGAAAGCGATGTAAAAACTTCTTTATTTATGAAAGCGATGTACTAAATTTGTTTTATTGAAATGTTTTGTATTTATAGTTTGTGGACTTACAGAGATAAGAATAGCCAACGACTAAACATATGACTTTTATCTTCAAGAAAATTTTGAATACGACATAAGCATCGTTGATTATCTGTCTTCACCCAATAACATATTGGATATTATAGGCCTAGGTATGGTAGAAAGCTTATTTTTAAGTAACTATATTGAGTTTGTGCACCGACACAAGCCTGACTATGGTATAGGAAATGTATTACCTCAATAGATCTAAGCATAGAAGCTATGGCTCCAGCATATACACATTTATTATGCATTCATAATTTCCGACCACAATAATGTACATATTTCCGATAAGCCATACACCCTTCTACAGACTTAGTGGCCTGCTATATGTTATTTCTTTTTTTTGATGTTTTGTACCTAAGTTTTTTTATTTTTTTCATATTAGCATGGCGGTTGTGGCTGAGAAAAAAAGGAAACAGAAACCACCTTACTATAAATTTTGATCAATAACATAACATGAATGAATGCAAAGTCCATGTAGCAGAAATTAAATATGGCTGGGCCTCTTCAATCATCCAGGAAGTTCGTGACTCTATGCAATGTGTTGGAGCGAGAAGGCCTTGTCGCAGAAGCTGCAGTGTTATGTTTTCTCAGGTGAGATGAAATAATAACTGGCACACTCAGTCGAATCGATAGCGCCATTGACTTCAGTGAACACAGCGTAATTTGTCAAAGCCGAAGGTGTCAATAGCACTGAACAAATCTCAGATTGCAATGATGCAGGACGCTCGAACAAGCACAGACAATCTGCCTTTCATGTCGACGTCTGCCAAACTAAGCTCCCAGCTGATTACATATCCACAAATACACCATGCCTTCAAGCGGAATATGTGGTAAATCGTGGAACGCAATGGTGTAAGTGCTGTTACGACCAATGATGAGTTGGTGGGTATGACTTTGTTACTCGAAAGAGACGATGGTGACAGAAGGGTTATAAAAAGTAAAACATATTGCTACTGTACCACTCTTAACATTAATCGTGGAGCAGAACACCACCGCAGCCATTAGCCATACAAACATTTGACCACAATCCCGATTAAAAGCGAAGGCTGTGATACATGTTAAGCCCATGGTATTCTATGTGCACACGCTTGAGCAAATTTAAGCAAAAAGCCATGCATGCAATGTATATCTTGTTTGTTTTCAAACAAATTTAATATGAGTAGTAGAAAATGAGTATGTCCGGGACAAGGGAATGGGGAGGAGGGGCTCGAAGCTGTTCATGCTCTGTCTTTCCGGTCACCTGGCGGCAATATTGGAAGTCAGTGACATTGACCTTGACCTTTGACTAATTACCTTTAACTTTGAAAATAAAATAGATATGAGAAAAATATTTATTCGAAAAATCCAAAAAAAAAAAAAAATTGCAATAATGTCTAAATAGTAGAATATTAAATATGTTTTTAAAATATCTAAAAAAAAGAATTTAAAATTATAAAAATGTATTTAAAAAACGTAAATTTATACAGGTCACCCCTCGCTTATACTCATTCCGCCATCTTGGTTTTTCGTTTGTCATTCCTTTATGCACTGCTGGAGATCACCAACTTGGTTCAATGTTTGTCATTTGTTTGTACATTGCTGAGAACGCCATCATGGTTTTTTTGCAATTTATTTAAACATTGCCGGAGGCCACCATCATGGTTTTATAGGTACAGGTATGCCAAATCGATACGATAGATTCAGGATCTGAGTCAGACCTCTTAGATGCCAAATTGGGTGCAGGTGACCTTGACCCCATGATCTTAGATGACCTTGAAAACCAAAACTCGAGGAAAAATTAATACGTTCATAAATGCCAATGAGCCTATTATGTTATAAACTACTACCGCTATATTGGGTTCAGGTGACATTGACCCTATATCCATGAACTTAGGTGACCTTGAAAACAAAAACTCGAGGAAAAAAAGTTAAAATTGAATAAATTCGCAAAAAAAGTCAACGAACACATTACATTACTTATTACTACTACCAGCTTGGATGTTGGTGAATTTTAACCTTGATCTATAACCTTAAACCACCCCCCCCCCTCCAAAATATAAAGCGTAATTTTAAAAAATATTTAAAATTAAAAAAAAAATGAAAGACTTATACATTTTATCAATCTTTCGATAAATCTCGCAATTTCCCATCAATCAGCACCACAATCATCTCCACGTACGCAATCAGCTCCACAATCTTTCGCAATCTTTCGCAGTCAGCTCCACAATCACAATTAGCGCCGCAATATTTAATTAATATTTTGTATGCAGTCGACTGTAGATTAATTTTTTATACTAATATCTTTATTATAATTCTTATATTCAGTCCTTTTCGTTTATAGGAGAGTGCTCACAGCACCACTTTAAAGTTGTGAGGGATAAAAGGATACGACACACAAAAATTAGAAAAATAACATTAATTTTATACTAATAATAATTTATTAAGTTGCAATTACAGTTTTCGAAGAAAGGAGTTCATCACATCATTCGATGTAGCCCCGTTCCTTCAGTTCACTAATGATTGAATAAATCTAAACAAAACTCGAGAAATCCCCGCGTTTTAGATACTCAGTCAAATATTTGAATCTATAAACAATTTTATTCAATTCTCCGGGAGATAGGTTGTCAGTATTCTTAATGTCGTCGACCTTCTTCGTGTTGCTCACGGCAGCAAATATGTCGGATAGGTGTGGCAGTGCATCGAGAAAATCGTCATCATCGTCTTCATCATTATCACTATCTTCATATTCATTTCCATCTCTGTTGTCTTCATGATCGTATTCAGTTCCTGTTTAATCCCTAATATTATATTTACTTCTCTTTATAGCAGGAGTTGTATGCTTATTAGTAATTAGGGCCTACGACCATTTATTTTGAAGTTCGTCGACTTCCCGCGAACATCTCGCAAGTGCACATTCTGCTACTGCATTCATCAAAATTTTAACATTTACTGACACATCATAATCGTCTGCAGAAACAGTACACATAGATGGAGGAAGAGCTATTGCCGGACACACTTGCTGAATCACAGTAGAAGAATCCTTGCTGTTCGCGGTATGTTCTTTCAATGTATTGCTGCGCACAAACTTCATGGAACCAATGTCGTATTGCTTCATCTCACGAAAAGGTCTCTTCGTACAGGCCGTTCTCTAACGCCAACGAGCATTTTTACAAGAAGTGTAAACTCTATCGCAGAATCGACACTGACAACAACCTGGTATCCATGATGCATGTCGCGGTTCCATTTTATTTAAGGTCAAATGCAGACCTTCGTTTTCGCAATTCATCTTCGTCGTATGACTAGAGAGCACTTCCAAATTGATTTTCACCTAGTGGGTCAGAACGCCACCTGTCATTTTTCTATATAAATTCAGTTGTATTTTTTACAGTAAAGTTACTAGCTTATGCCCACTTCTACCATAAAACTTGTATGTAAAAAGTATGGGAGCGCTCTGAGAAAACCAACATACTCGTTCGCCTCAGAAGAAAACATGCAGATAAATATGTAACAATATGATATTGAAATATGCTTGTAGGCATATATAAATATAGAAATTTTTATAATTTTATATTTCCTATTTTTTGCATACATAATTATGTATATAACTAATTGATTTAAAACATTATATTCTCTTATAAATATATAATTATGTATAATATTAATTTAAAAAAATTACATATTAACATATTTATACATACATAATTATGTTTATAATTAATTTAAAACAAATTTGTATTAGCATATATATGCATAATTATCTGTGTGTTTTCTTCTGGGGCGAATGAGTATGTGGGTTTTTTCAGAGTGCTGCCATATTTTTTTACATACGAATTGTAAGGTGCAAGGCCTTTTGTGGGCACAAGCTAGGATCTTTATTGTAACAAATACAACTGCATTTATATTAAAAAAATTGCAGCTGACGTTCTGACACCTCGACGTGAACATCGATTTGGAAGTGCTCTCTCGTTGTACGACGAAGAAGGATTGCGAATACGAAGGCCGCGTTTGACCTCAACTAACATGGAGACGCGACCGGCATCATCGCTGTCTGGTTGTCGTCAATGTCGACTCTGCGATTGAGTATTCACCCATGGTAAAAATGCTCAGCATGAGACAACAGTCTGCACGAAGATTCCTTTTCGCGCGATGAAGCATTTACGACATTGGTGAGTGAGTGAATAGATTTGGGTGGCTCTTATCATCGTCGTCTTGAGAGTAGATGAGGGTAGTTGAGGTGAGTATGAATCAACGTCGGAATGAAGGGGTGGGGGAAATAGGAGATCCCCGAGAAAACCCGCTAACCAACAGCATCTTCCGGCACGGTTCCCACATGCGAAAATCCGGAGTGACCCAGTCGGAGATTGAACCCGGATCGCCTTGGTGGGTATGACATTGGTCCCATGCAGTTTCTGCGAGGTAATACAATAAAATAACATACCGAGATCTGCAAGGATTCGTCTACTGGGAGTTAGCAAGTGTTGCCAGCAATACATCTTGCTATAGGCCGTTCACGGTCAAGTGAGCATTTTAGAAAGCAGTTTCATCACACATAATAACCAATAAATACATTTCGTTGTGGCCTCGGACTTTTGGTTTTGGGTATGGCGAATGTTACAGTGTGTTTATTACTCATATGACAGGGTTTACATTAACAAATGGGGGAAGGATATCAATTGGTTGAAAGAAAAAAAAGTAACTAGGTCTTCAAAAGTGCTCACTTTGTCGTGAACGACCTATACATCCATGTTTACTGTTTCGCGCAGACAATTATGACGAGTCAGTTAATGCTAAAGACGGAATGAGTGCATTAGAGTCAGTTTGCGCAGAATGTACACTTGCACGATGTTCGCATGAAGTCGACGAACTTAAAAATAAACTGTCGTCGGCTCTAAATACTGATGACCATACAACTCCTTCTACAAAGAAAAGTAAATATTATACTGAGAATGAAACAGGAAGTGAAGACAATCATGAAGACAGCATAGATGAAAATTAATATGGAGATATTGATAATGTTGATGACGATGATGGCGACTTTCTCGATGCACTGACACACCCCTCCAACACATTTACTGTAATGAGCGACCAGAAAAAGGCCGAAGACACTGATAATACTGATTTCCTGTCTCCTGAAGACCTGAATGAAATTTTGATACAATCAGATATTTGATTGAGCTTCTAAAACGCGGGGATTTCTTGCGCTTTGTTGGGATATATTCAACCATGAGTAAACTGAAGGAATGGGGCTTCATCGAATAATGTGATGAACTGCTTTCTTCTGAAACTGTAATTACAAAATAATAATAAATAATTATTACGAAATAATAGTTTTTTCTTTATTTTTTGTGTGTCGTGTCCTTTTATCCTTCACAACTTTAAAGTGGTGCTATGAAAGATCGCCTACAAATACAAATATCTGCGTATAGATTAATAATTAGAATTTAGTATTAAAAAATGCATGGGTAGTTGACTGCATAAAGAATATTAATTAAAGATTACGAAGCTAATTGCGAATGTGGATCTCATTGCGAAATATTTTGGATCTGATTGAGAAAGATTGTGGATCTGATTGCGAAAGATTGTGGAGCTGAATGTGAAAGATTGTGGAGCTGATTGTGAAAAATTGTACAGTTTATTGCGAAAGATTGTGGAGCTTATTGCGATTGTGGAGTTTATTGCATATGTGTAACTGATTACGGTGCTGATTGGTGGAAATATTGTAAGATTGATAAAAACAAGTATTTCATTATTTTTTAATTTTAATATTATTTGAGGTTTTTAATTTTTTAGGTTTTTGCGTTTAAGGTTACAGGTCAATGTCTAAGGTCACTGACATCCAAGATGGCAGTGATAGTAGTCAGTTATGTAATATGCTTGCTGACTTTTATGAATGTATTCTATTTTCCCAATTTTTTCTCGAGTTTTTGTTTTCTAGGTCACCTAAGTTCATGGTTTAGTGTCAATGTCACCTGCACCCAATATGGCGGTAGTAGTCAGTAACATAATATGCTCATTTACTTTTACGAATTTTTTGTAAATTTTTTCGAAATTTTTTTAGCTCATGTAATGTCACGGGGTCGGTGTCAAGGTCATCTGCCCCAATAAGGTGGTAGTAGTCATTAATATAATATGACCATAGATATTTATGAATCTATTCGATTTTTTTCGAGTTTTGGTTTTCATGGTCATCTAAGGTCACAGGATCATGGTCAAGATAACCTGCAACCAATATGGCTGCTAAGATGACTGATAGATCCAAGATGGCTGATGGTTAGGTCTGACTCTGATCTTGGATCCTTTGCATCGATTTCGCATACCCTAGGCATATAAGACCAAGATGGCCGCCTCCGATAATGTATAAACAAATTAGGAATTAAAAACGAAGATGGCATCCTCAGAAATGTATAAACAAATGACCAGTGGAAAACCAGGATGGCGGGTTGAGCAATATATAAACAAATTACAAACAAAAATCCAAGATAGCGGCATCCAGCATTGTATAGACAAATGACAAACAAGAAAATCAAGATGGCGGAATAGGTATAGGCGAGAGTGAGGGAGGACCACAGGAAATTTTAAGTTTTTAAAAATTTATTTTAATAATTTTTTTATTCTTAAAATTCTATTTTGGATTTTTGTGGTCAAAAGTCACCAAGGTCAGGGTCAAAGGTTAAGGTCAAGGTCACTGGCTTACAATATAGCCGCTGGGTGACCAGAATGACAGAGCATGAACTGCTCCGAGCTTCGCCTCTCCATTCTCTTGTCCCAGACTCCTTCATTTTCAAATACTAATATATTATGGAGTAAATATCATTAAAAGAAATAAAAATTTATCGAAAGAGACGAAATATTTACTAACCCCCCCCCCCTCCCCCAAAAAAAAGGAACACACGACGTCATACGTTTTTTGTGGCAACAAAAAATTTAAAAACAAATTTTGGAACTACAAGAATTTCGATAATTAACTGGGATTCCAAGAAATTTTAATAAAATTATATCTAATACTTATTGTTTTCTAAAACATAACTATTTGATTCAAAAATGCTTCATTTAAAAAAATGGATTTTACTTATTTTTAAATTTTAAGTAGGTCAACTGACTGTACAGTTTAAAAATAGTCGATATGAAAATAATATATTTGTCTCATCTGATTCAGATGTGTGTGGTGGTCATCTCCACTTGAAGGATTAAAATCGGGGCACGATCCCATGGAAAACTTGGTGCTACTTCCACTTTATCCTGTATTACCTACTTTTCATGGTCTACCTATCTAGGCCACCAAAAACTAAGAGGGTTTTATCAGGAGTCTCTTCGGCAGAAGTCGGTCTCGGTAGGAGCTGGGCTTTGGGTGATGTTAGTCTTGAGTCGAGTCAGAGCAGTCTTCATTGATGGCCGATATGTCTCCATCTTCTGGTTGACCCATCTGTTTGGTTGGTATGATTCCATGGTCGGCTAGTATGGACCAATTGGTATAGTTGACTGGTATGTTCGGTGTGCACGATTAATGTCGTCATCATGATCGGTTGGGATGGTTGACTGGTCTTGATGGTCGTTCAACTGGTCAGCTGGTATGGTCTTTGGTATCGTCATTTTGTATGCTTTGCTGATATGAATAACAGGTATTATTGGCTTGTATGGGTGGCTCATATAATCGGTTCATATAGTTGCACTGTATAGATGGTTCATATGGCTTCCTGATACGGAAGGTTCTTATGGTTGACTGGCATTGTCTGTTTCTGTGGTTTACCATTATGGATGGTTGTCATAGCAGCTGGTATGGCTGATCATGTAGTCGGCTAGTATGGTCGGCACATATGGTCTACTGATGTAGTAACATCGGTGTTTTATGGTTGGCTGGTTTGGTTTGTTGGTACAGATGGTTGAATTATTTTCTGGTATTGCTGGTTTGTATGTCTGGCTCATATGGCCAGTTCATATGGTTGCCTTATAATGACTGTTCGTATGGCTGGCTTGTAAGATCGATTTGTGAGATTGGTCTTGCCCATTGGCATGACCAGTCGTCCTTGCTGTCCGGTTGACATGGTTTGTAAGTATTGATGTTTGGTATGGTTACCTGGAATTCATCATCTAGTGGGACAGCATTGATGGTATATCAATGATGTATGGTCTGGTTGGTATGGTCGTTTACTATGGATGTTATGGATGGATTGTGTGGTTGGTTGGTGTTTGTATGATTGCCTGGTCAGCATGACTGGTTAGCATAACTGTGTGGTATTGATGGTCATGTACTGGTCGGTTTGTATAACCATTTGGTATGATCAGTTTATATGGTTTGCTGGTATAGTTGGCTGGTATGGTTGGTTCATATATTTGGGTTTTATTTTTGAATGATTAGCTCAAGTTCGTATTATTGTGGTGTATGGTCGGTTCATATGGCTGGCTTGTTTGAATGGTTTGTAAAGTCGATCAGTATGGTCGGTTCACTTTGTCCGCTGGTATAGTCAGTTTGTATGGTTGACTGGTATGGATGATTAATGTGGATATTTGTTATGGTTGGCTGGTCTTGATGGTCGTTATACTGGTCAGGTGTTATAATCATTTGATATGGTTGCTTTCTATGTTTTGCTGGCATTCTTGACTGGTATTGTCAGTTCAAATGTTTGCCTGGTATTGATGTAATGTATTTTTGGCTCATGTGATATGTTTGTATGATTGCCTGGTATGATCGGTTCGTATAGATGCCTGGTATGAATGCGTCATATGGTTATATGGTATGGTTTGTTCATATGGTTTTTTTTGGTCGAGTTTTATGGTGACCAATATGGATGTTTTGTTTATATGGTCGACTGATATGGTTGGTTCGTATGATCGAATTTTATGGTCGGTATGTATGGTCGACTGGAATGGTCAGTTGATATGGCCAGTTTGTATGGTTGGCTGGTATGTTCAGCTCGTATATTTGGTTTGTATTGTTAGTTTACATGTTTGGCTCGTGTGAACAGTTTGTATGATCGGCTGGCATGAACAGTTATTATGGTTGGATGGTATGGTTGATTTTATGGCCTGTCTTACTCATTGGTATGGACAGTTGCAAGGTTTTTTGTTTGGGTGTTTGGTATTGTCAGATGGTATAGGCCGTTTGTATGGGTGGTCGGTATTAATGGATAGTAGGTAAGTATGGCTGTTTTGAATTTTTGGTTGGTTTTTGGTCTTACCATATATGTCAAGTCGGCCTTGGTGATAGTTGGCCTAATTGGTTGATATGGATGTTTTGTTCCGTCAGCTGGTATCGATGGTCGGTAATCATGGTTAGTTGGTTGGTCATGTTTGTTGGTCAGGTTGTCTTGGTCGTTTCGAAAGTCTTTTTGGTAGATTCGGTCTTGTTCGCCTTGTTAGTTGGTATTGCAAGTTGGTCAGTCTTAATTGTTAATATAACCAGTCGGCATTGATGGTTATATGGAGAGTTGGTGTGGTTTGACCGTATGAGTGTTTGGCATGAACACGTGGTGTGGCTAGTCTGTATGGTTGGTTGGTATTGATGGTTTTTCAACATTGGTTTGTTTGTTCGGTCGGGATCGTCATTAGGTATGGTCTGTTAATTTGGTTCGCCTTGCCTATTAGTATATAGTTTCGGCCTTGATAATTGGTATGATTGGTTGATTGGTTGGTAGCAGTGTTTGTATGGATGGTCGGTATATGTGCGTCGTTGGTCTTGTCAGTTACTTGGTTGGTCTTGGTATCAGTTCGTGTGGCTGGCTCGACATAGATTGTAAGACCAATTTAAAGTGCAGGCAGAAATTTATTACATGAAATTGAATCCTGTTGTGGGGCTAAAGATAAATAAACCTGTTTTCGTTTTTCCCAATGAGTCTAACTTTTTCCTCTAATATATATATATATATATATAATTCAAAAATCAGTTACCGAAAGAGATTTTAGAAGTGAATTTGGAAAACTCATTGTAAACACTTACGATAAGACTCCCAGTTACATGTAGCAGCATACAAAAATGTCTCAAAACCAAATGTAGACTTTTGAAATTAATTATATTACAGAAATTGTTACATAGATTTTAATGTAGTCAAAAATTTGAAGTCGCTTATTAGTATGCACGAACTCTGTGGTGGTAATGGGTGGGGCAGTTGGTTAGGGACATCCATCGTGATCAAAACTTGTTCCACATCGTCAAGATGCCAACACATCTGCCATTCTTTGCAGCTATCTCCATGGAAGCATTCATTTTTTGCGAGGCGGAAGCAGTTGTGATGGTTTCGCAGCAATGGTGGTAGGGTATATAGTGCATGGGATGTTGGCTTTCAATTATATTTATGACAGAGGTTTCGTAAGCATGTAGACCCATTGTTTATTCAAGTGAACAGCAATAGAATAAACAAGTGCTATGGTGTAATGTAATGAAGCTTAGAGGTAGAGCTGTCGAACAGGTGAATGACCTTGGCTGGTGGCCATCTTGGATATAGGTGACCTTGTCCTTGAGTTGAGGCAACTGTAACCTTCGCCCAGATTGACCTTGGATAACCTTAAGGCTAAGAATCGTGAAAAAAATATTGAAAATTAAATAAACTTTTAAAAATTTGTTAATATTATAAGCAATCAATATTTAATAAAAATTCGAAACATTTTGAAAAATTCTTGGAAAAAAATAATTTTTTCAAGAACATACATGTAAAAGGTTTATGGTTCAATATTCATAAAGATGGTGGCTAACACATCCTCCCAGTACGACGATCAACCCACGACTGACAACCAATTTCACCTACTCTATTATTAATTGGCTTTTTAATCGTCCCCTCAAGCCCCACCCTAAACCATCTGTAACATGTACGACGACTTGGACGAGCTGCCGAACATTTCTCACCATAAACTAGCCAAAAAAAATTCGATTTTATCGCTCCTGCATTCGTATAAAAATTTTGTTTTACAATATCCAGGGATTCCACTCACTATACTCGTTCACGATCAAGCAAATTTCCATCCTGTACAGTGACGAAGACGAGAAGTAAATGTTTAAAATACACATTTTGCACATTTTAAAATATATCGTAATAGCAATATTTCGGGTTAGGTATTAAATTGTGTTTTTTTTATTAGGATGCGCAGCTTAAGTTGGACATGGCTGGTAAAGACTTCATTTCTAGTAGTTCTTTTGTGAGGATGTGTTGACAGGGGAAGAGAATTCACTGTTTAGTTAAGCACTTGGCCTCTGTTTTTAGAATAGATCGACTATTCTGGCGAGTGCAGTTACCACCGCTATTTACGCCAATTGCATTGGCCATTTCAGCAGGTGGGTTGTGTCGCAGATGGCCTGTAGTATTTGTTGATTGCCGCATTTCAGCAGGTGTGAGTCAAATATGTGGGTTAGGCGTGATGACGAGCGTATTTCCTTCCACGCAGCTGTATGCGCTGTGCGGCATTCATTCGGGTTTTCCTTGAACTGTCAGTTTTGGTTGACAAAAAAATATCGACAAAACTCTTTCTATTACTGCGACATGTATGCGCAAGCTTATAAATAATTATGTCCAGTGAAGGCGAAAGTGAAAAATTATTATTAACGAGGAGAGCAGGCAATATGTGAGAAGATGGCTGCACGAGGACAGGTTTGTTGTAACCAAGAGGGGGAGAAATATCTACGTCTATGTAGATAAGTAAATTGTACTTTTCTGTTATGTACATAGAATTAATTAGTAGAAGTTATGGGTCCAGCACAATAGGCATTCATATATCGTGTCCTTTAGAAATATTTGCGAAATATTGTGTCCCTTATTCGCTCGTGTACTAATTATGTTCTCATTACGGGTTTTATTCAATAGGTACTGTCATTGAGTAAAGATATACTTAGAATGGACTTCCCCAGGTTTAATTTTCTGACCACTCCAGCTGTAGTTCGAGGGATGAACACCACGTCGTGCTAGTCCATTTTCGTGGCGTGAGGGTGGGGAATGTCGGCGGCGTTGCCACATTGACATCTACCCTTTCTCTCACTCATACTCCATCTCTGTCCCCCCCCAGTCCAAACGCCACAACAATAGAGAGTGTTTGGATTGTCTGTTATACCCACAAGCTGGAACAGACAAGATGGTGGACACCCGAGTTCCTTTCTCATGTAGTATATGTCCGTTTACGAAAAGATTACAAGTTCTAAATGAACAAAATAAAACATAATGTACGCATAAGTAACGGGAAACGTTGCATATTACTCACACGGTCATAATAAAAGAATAAAAACCACTTTATAAAATACGCGACATCTGTGGATTTATGTGCTATATAATATATTATCACACATGCGTATCGAAAGTGGTTTGTGTAGCTCAGTGAGTTAGTGCGCAGGTCTGTGCCATGTATTTGTAGGTCTTACAGTTCTAATCCCCGTTGGGTGGCGAGCTATTTTATGAGACACACTATGGCTATTTATAACTTAATTTATTGTTAGAAAATGTTCATTTCCAGAATATATTTGTCGAAAAGTAATAATATGCAAGTACCAGCGCAGTACAGTATACGAGCAGGGGTTGTTTGCTAATCACATCGATTGTTTTCTAAAGTTGATAATTTGTGCTGTATAGTGTGAGTAATGTTAACAGACACACATGAAAGCCTTAAGTTTAATATTGTAACAGTTTTGTCTTCTTTTGGCCGTATAACAGTAAAAGCGTGTTATTACGGAGAGCACAATATTGATTATTATGCTCATTAAAGATGCACATTTAAAAACAAGAGCGTAGCCGGGATGGGGGTTATACACTGGAACATATCCCCCCCCCCCATAAATGAAATGAAAATAAAATTTGAAAACAATATGCCAAGTTGTACTATAAGTTAATTAAAGGAATATGTGATATGCCTTGAACTTGAAGAATGTTTATAGCATAGTGTGGTTCCATATCTGCACATGAAGCTATTGATTATAAATAATGATGTAACTATAAATATTTAATAATACAGGTTTTGTATTTTGTCAAAAAATAGACATACGAAATATCCCCCCCCCCCAACCCAGTACATTCCTAGCTACGCCCTTGTTTGAATAATATGCCAATGTTTTATTGAATGGCATAAATATCCGTCGTACATACATGTGAATACAGTTACCACGTTTTCCATACATAAGCAGTGCCGTTACTCATATCATGTTCCATACATTATAAGTACTCGTACGTTATAATCTAAACCAATGCAGTCTTCAGGGGAAAAAAAGAAATAATCGTCGTACCTTTTGGATGCACCACAAATCACGTACATATAAAATTTGGTTGTATTTGTACCCCTGTCACCTGCAGGTTGTTTTGCCTACCATTTACATGTTTTTATTAGCACTTTAGATAACGTGTGGGAATGGAAGGATGCGTTATTTTTTCCCTTCTGCTATAGAAAATGATATGCTTTCTGTTGTGCCCATGAATATAACAGAGAATAGCAGAAATTGGGCATCGCGTAGGTACGGCTTACACGATTCACGCTTCTCGCAGAATTTAGGCACCAGAACCTTCTTAAGTCATTTTTAAATATCGGAGAAAAACTGTTTTGAAAATATGATACACTACTTACATCTAGTATAATACTAGCGTATTACAATTAACATTGTTATGTGGTAGGGGAATACTAGTAAAAAGGAGAAAATACCCACGATAAACGAATTGAATCTGCACTTGTATGAATTAACACTCCTTATTAATAAGATGGCGTACACGTTATAACACATATTTCGTTAGTATAGTATAATCGTGCAAACAAAATGAGTGGTCGTTAACGAAAAAAATATTTATTTATTGAACAAAACGTGAGCACACATAACAAAACTACTTTAGGAAAAGTAAATTATAATTATGTCAATACGCCACAAAGTTAACACACAAGAATTTCTAACTCTCACCAATCATTCCAATTTGTACATAGTGCTCGTAAATTGTTGTCATTATACATTTGTAGGCTAGGAGACGACAAACATTCCAGAATGCAAGAAAAACTTTTGACACAGTCAAGATATTTAATAATATTTCTGTTATTCTTGGTAACAACTGTACACTAAGAACAGAGAAATGTATTGATTCGACTAAGTTTATACACACCTGCGCACCATAATGCAGCGTAAGCTGCGACGTCTGGAGAAAAGCTGGATTAGCAATATAAAAATTTAAGCATTATATTATGCATAAGAAACGAATGTGTGTTCTCTTATGTTTTGGTTCCCATGTGGCACCTTATCAGGTCGTGTGCGTTGGTGGGATTTCCTTAAGCATTGAAATAAATAGTTGTATTCTATAGTTTAAGAAAAAAATTTTGAGGCTACGACCAATTAGTACAGAGCAGTCAGTGTTGTTGGCGGGAAACTGTTATTTACAGTAATGTAAGTATAAAACAATATGACAAAGGCGTGTATGTGCACATGTTGATGATTATATTTGTTCACAAATAATAAGCTTATCTAATAGCAGCTGTCGACTTTGAAGTATGATCTGCTTCAATGTGGTTGTTTCTTACAAGGTGTTGTTAGGAACAATAGTAAACATGACAGGCTTGCTGCCTGTTTAAATTCACTGGAATTAAGAATTAAAACATTACTGGAAAACTGAAAAAACAGAAGACGTGTTTCTGTATGACAGAGAAGCACCTACTGCATAATTCTAAATTCATTCAGTTTTTATTGTAAACATAGGCTGTGTCCGAAATGGCAGATTGTGTTGACAAAATGATCATGTGACCCGATATTTTATACAAACATTGTTACGTATTTGGTAAGTTGATATTTCGTATCTTGTAATAGCGGATGTTAGCAAAAATTCAAAATAACAAAATCAGTGCCATGTTGGTTTTGACATTCAAAACACATGCGCAGGTGCGTATTTGAAACGATTTTCTTAAAACAAATAACTTTTCATAAATTACACTAGACATGTTTTAATAAGCAAAGAAGTGTTGTGCTTTGTTTATATATTTCGGAACACATGTTTATTTTAAGTCGTTATTGGATATTATATTATTGTCTTGTTTATAACACATTCGCAGTATTCCAGTAATTATCGTAGAAATATTAAGTCAATTTTAAGCATTTAATTTATATAAAACTTATTTTCACTGTTAATGTAACAATGTGTTGCCGCGACTGCTAAACAAGTGACTGTCGACAACGTCGGGATTGAAACCTACGAAATGACAAATTACGAAATAACGAATGTGTCCTAATGGACATGGCCATAGCTTGACTATTAGTGATTGGCACCGAGTCCTTGCATTCAACAGATATTTAATGCAGAAATAGTTTTACGTATTTTGTAATGTACGTAGTCCGAAGTAGAATATTGCAACTCTCTTTGTTATGTCTAGTTCTCATGCGTTCGTTAGTGTTAACGTTATTGATAAACATTGATACAGTGTCAACGTTATTGATACAGTGTCAACGTTTTTCGCATTATTATGAGTCCGATGTTTCAGTGTATAATATACAATGGTCTGCTGTGTTACACTCGTGTAAATATAAAAACACACAGCTGCCAACTTTTCAGACAATATCTACTTATGCACATCATTATTGTAAACGTGAATATTACAGAAACGACAGTTGTATTGTCACATTTAAAAAAAAACATCTGCTGGAGTTGAGCCTTAAACGTTATAATTAATGTTCTTTTCCCGCAGTTTGCAAAAGGTTATCTGCTCATACAGAGTTCGCATTCGTCTACGTTCGTAAATCTTTTACATGTTTCAGGAAATTACATACACACGTACACGGGGAAACGAATGAGTGTACATCTCGCGACCTTACAGCCCAAAAGCTAATATTTTTGAAAATCCATTTATATACATTTTATAATTGTTATTCCTAATATTTATTATTATAGAGTGGATTGGAGGCATTGCCTTTTGAGAAACACCACTGAGCAACGTTCTTAACAATGTATACTCTCTAACCTTTAATGATCTACAAGAGCAGGGATAAATATAACTAGTTTTCGTCGTAAGTTATTATCAACGGGGCGTGATATTGAATTTATCTCTGTCTGTCCCTTGAAACTCAACATAAGTTCTTCAAATTTTTGCAGAGCGAATCATCAGGGTCAAATACAGGGCAAGTTAGAATTTCAGCTAGATCAGTTTATGCAATCATGACTTTTGACCCTAAAAAGTCATTTTTAATTACTATTTCCTATTAAAGTTTTGTATCAATTCATAGAGATTATTGCATAGATATATGAAGGTAATGTTTACTCTAAATGTATGGCTTATAAGTTGAGTTAATTTAAATATAATTTTATACCTTTTTTTTGTCTTTGTATGTTTAAAGACGGTGGGATGATTGGGAGGTGTTTTGGGGGGGGGGGGGTGGTTTGGGAGGGTGTTGGGATGTGGGTTGAATGGTGGGGGAGGTGGATTGTGGTGTTGCAGGGGGAGGGTAGGGGAAAGGGGGTGGAGGGTTATGGTTAGTGGCTGGGGGGTGTATGTATGCTTTTTTTTCTAGTCTTTGTATGATAACTGAATTTTTTACCGTGATAACTATTCTAGGCACGTGACAATACTTAAAACACGGTCACGGGCTGGGTCCTCTAGTAGTTAATATGCAGAGAAATGAGAACACTGCCAATGTTTTTACAAGGCAAGGCATGCATGACTGAAAACGTTATATCAATATCGGACATTTAATTTTTATTAATATCAATATTAGTGTTAAAAGGAAAATTACCTCTAGTTGTTACCAGATTTAATGATACATCATCGATAATTGCGTTTACTTACTCAAATATGTCCTTATTAATTCCTTTCTTGTAAAAAGTCCACGATTGGTTAATAGGAATACTTTCATTGTCATGCGCTTTCCAGCTACAGCTCCCAATGGATTGATAATTCTAAAGCTCTGCGCCTACGATCCAGCACATATTCAGAATGTGTTTTCCGTCAAAATGCTTGTTCAGAATCTTATTAGCTAACTAGTTGCTGTAAAGGATGTAAATAAGTATGTCTATCGGAATGTATCACGTATCGAGCCTAGTGGAGTATGCTTATATACACCAGTGCAGTCCTAGTTTCGGACACAGCCTTAATGACAATCGAATCGACATATTGAACGTACTGATAATTTGTACGAATAGTCACCTATGTAGTAGATCACAACCCCAAATTGTAAACATTGTGTTCAATTGTAGACCGTCGTGCGTCTGACATGTATTTCTCCATTATTGAACAATTTTTTTCTGTCCATTTCCTTTCACATAAGAACGGAACGAAAATTTTACTATGATGTATGACATTATTCGTGATTAATATGACGTTTGTGATTGTAAGTGCTAACAGTACTCGTATTTTATCTTTAACACTTAAACTATAGTAAAATTAGATTATAATCAAAAGCAATGACCGATATATATTTAAGGTAATTTATTTTCGCAGAGGTAAATAAAAGCAAACAATAGTTGATATCGCTGCATATTTCCGCAAACACATAATTCTACGACAGAAACGAAAAACGAAACACATGCCATGGCTACCACTAGTAAATCATGAGTTGGGTATTAACAGCTGCAACGAATACTGGTAACTAGCTTGTGACAGGTTCGCCTCTGGCAGAACTTTATCGAACAAGTGGGTGAGCTGAGGCCAGGGTTATAACATACTTTTACCGGCTGCGTAATTGGCAACACCGCGCGGATGACGTCGTCGAGAACACTAGCGGTCCTCTGGATCAACAGCGGAACTAACACATAAAACTGGTCAGACATTTTCCTATCCCATGGCCAATCTAGAGTATATCTATACTGAATGGTACTGTATGCGAGTATAAATAATCTCGATAAATTTATCAGAATTTAAAGTAAATGTTTGTCCATGTACTGAGTGATAGATAGTCGATTCTATTTGGATGTTTACTTGTGTTTACATCTCGGCCATGACTATCTTCCCTCTTTTTCATAATCTTAGTTTTTCAAATAATAATTTAAACAGAGGGTTATTTCGAATTGTAAACAAGTGCGGTTTTTATTGTTTTCATTTATTTAAAGGGTATTAAATTAAACCATATACGGAATGTTTATTTTTTTAATTTATTTCGGTAGTAAGCTTCCACCCTACTACCATTTATGATATTTACTACCTTTCAGTCATAAAATGTTTAATTAGATGAAAAGCGAACTGTAGGCGTCCCACAATCGATTGATACTCCCTTCTCAACTCAACTGTTTGAACTACGAATTATTGGCAGATTTCCCTTATGGGAGAGAAGTAGCGACTTAGTTCAGCTACACTCCACTTACCCTTCGTTTAAATTTATAAATAAGAAGCTTAAAAGTAATAATTTCTTTACGATTACCCCACGAGTAGCGAAATCTCTATCTGCCAATCAAACCAATTTATTTTTAATTTGAAAAGATATATAATTGTTTCGGTGCACTAATCGTAAGTCATATGCACAATAGTACAATTATTTATAAAAGCAAATATTCGGGTGCTGTTAAGAAATTTTATGCTGTGAGAAATTGTACATTGTTGGTTATAATTTGAGGAGAAAATTTCGTAAATTACACACACCGCACGTACAAAAGTTTAAGAATGGATTGGAGAGACTTGGAATGGTCTTAATATCGACGTCTTGACAGCCGACAACGACTTAAAAAAAAATTACCCATTGAATTTATAAAAAAAAGTTTATGATTAAAATCTGTATGGCACGAAGCCTTCTGTATCGGCATAAGCTGCGGTAATAGACTTTACCCTCCACTTTTCCCTGTTCCACCTGCTGTTACTTGACTTCTGCTGTATATAAGGAGAGAATGAAAACAAACACACACAGTTTCATTTCGGCGCCGGCTAACAGCCGACTGCGTGTTCTGCGGGCCACAGTAAAAATAAATAAAAGGAGGGTCATTGTAATGTATACAAATATGGGGATCCACAAACAATGTACTTTAAAATACAGCTGTGTGGCTGTGGCTGCGGCTGTGGCTGGCGGTCTTCGGTCAGACTTGGAAGAGCTCAGCAATCTTCGG
Organism: Dryococelus australis; assembly: GCA_029891345.1. Lineage (NCBI taxonomy): Eukaryota > Metazoa > Arthropoda > Insecta > Phasmatodea > Phasmatidae > Dryococelus > Dryococelus australis. Next base: position 185,057,861 of record CM057009.1, on the reverse strand, counting down.
CTCGACTCGGACGAGCTCGGCGGACTTCGGCTCGGCTCAGGAGGTGCTCGGAAGCCGTCTACTCGGGTTTGACGAACATAACCTAAGGAGCTCAGAAGTTACCCTCACCAATTATTCAAGTAAATATGTCTATTTCTTATAACCATAGGCCCTATTGGTTTTTTGGCATGGGGTATATCAATTAATAAAACAGTAATTACTACCCGATTTAAAAAAAATGCAGTTTCAAAAATTATTTATTTTTATATTGTGCGAAAATTATACATCGGGTATTGCGGATACATGCAAAAGTCTCTCAATACAGTACTACATTTCCAGTACCCTCCCTCGAAGACTGATTAATATATAATGTCAGAATCTGCCAATTATCCACTGCCTCAAATGTTTTGTAGGCATAAATATTCTACTCGGATTTTTTAAAATGTACGTATCTATGACTAAACCAATCCCATCATGCTAATACCGACCACATGCATGATTATGTTATAATCGTAGTATGGATCAACATCGTCCAATCATTCCATCGATGTTTATTAAAAATACTATGATCTTCCTATGTTTCACTATCTTCGCCAATCCGCAACCAATCCTCACCAATCCTAAGCAATATTACCATCAATATTTTGCAATCTTTCCTTCAAACTTCCAATCTTTCCAACAATCTTTCTATCTTCTTAGCAATGTTTCAATCTTCCCATCAGTCTTTCAATCTTCTCCTCAATCTTTCGCAATAATTCCGTTAGTATTTCTCAATCATCACCAATCAGCACAGTACACTCTGCAATCAGCTCCACAATCCTCGCCAATCCTTACCAATTTTTCAAATTTTCGATCAATCTTTATATCTTCCCATTAATCTTTCACAATCTTTCCATCAATATTTCGCAATCTTTCTATCAATTTTTCGCAATATTTTCATCAATATTTCGCAATCTTTCTCTCAATTTCTCTCAATCTTTCCATCAATCTTTTGCACTCTTGCCATCAATCTTTCGCAATCTTGCCATATATATTTCAATCTTTCCATTAATATTTCAGTCTTTCCATCAATATTTCAATCGTTCCATCAATCTTTCCCAACATTTCCACCAATATTTCGTTTACTTTCGAAATCTTTCCATCAACCTCACAACCTTTACCTCAATCTTCCCATTTTCCTAAGAAATTTTCGTCCAATCTTTCGATTAATCATCATTCCATATTCAATGTATGGGTTTTTTTTGTCTGTCTCTATCCATGCATATTAAAAAAGCGATTCACCAAGTCTCTCAAAAATTTTTACATGACAGACTTAATGTATTATATACTGTTCACTTATCATGCATTTGTGTACGTACAGTCTTCATTAGTATTCTCTATGCGGATCTTTACTTTGATAGCTGAGTGCTCATAGCACCACTTTAAAGTTGTGAGGAATGATAGGGTACGAGAGACAGAAATAAAAAATTATTATTATTTAATATTAATTTTTTATTGTGTAATTACAATTTCATAAGAGGGCAGTTCATCACATCATGCGATATAACCCCTCCCATTTGGTTCTCGAATGATTGCAGATATTTCAACAATGCGTGAGAGATTTCTGCGGTTTTCAGGTCAATCAAATATCTGAGTCTATCAACATGTTTATTGGGGCCTTCGGGAAATATATAACAAGTGTTATTGATGACTTCTGCCTTCTTCATGTCGCTTGTTGCAGAAAATGTGGGGAGGGGTGTCAGCGCGTCGAGAAAATCGTCATCGTCTTCATCAACACTGCCGTCTTAGTCATTATCAAAAATATTATTTCATTATCGTCATCACTTACTGTTTCATCCCCAATATCAAGTTTACTTTTCTTTGTAGGAGTCACGTGGTCAACATCAGTATTTAAAGCCGTTCATCGACATCACGCGAAAGTATCGCATTCAACACAAACCGACTCTACTGCACTCATTCAGTCTTTAGCACTAACTGTCTCGTCACAATCACCTGACAAATTAGTACCCACCGATGCAGCAGGGGGTATTGACAGCATCGCTTGATGGCTCCCAGTAGACGAATCGTTGCTGTTCTTGGAGTGGTTCTTCAATGTATCAGCACGCATAAACTGTGTGTGACCATTGTTGTAGTTCTTCCTTACGCAAAAATCCTCTTCTTACAGAGGATTCCTTCATGTCGACTAGCATTTTGACTGAAGGTAAAAACTCGATCGCAGAATGGACGAAGTCGGCAATCAGACAGCACTTAAACAGGTCGTAGCTTCATATTCGATGAGGTCAAAGACAGGCCTTCGTATTCACAATTCATCTTCACTTTATAACGAGAGAATGCTTCCAAATCGATGTTAACTTCTCGACATCTGAACATCAACTAAGGTAACTGCGTGCATCAGCGCTCTATATATAGGCACTGTAAAAAAGTGTAAAAATACATATACAACCTTTTGATAATTTTACATTTTCTGTGTGTAATTTGTGAAAACAAGCACAGTACGTGTAAATTTACAGCAATGTACAACTTTATTCATAACATAGTACATAGATATTATAAAAAAACATACATTTATTGGTATATTTTAATAAAAGATGTGTAAATTTACAAATTTGAAAGTATGTGTAAAATCCACGAACATGAAATATTAAAACTCAAATCTGTGTATTTTTACAACCATCCCAATGTTGTATTGAAACATGTACATCTGTGTAAAGTATTTATTGTCCTATTTCATTCAAAAGGTAGTACAATCTTTGTAACAAACACAAATGTACTAGTATATTGACATTTAAAAAGGTGTAAAATTATACATGCAAAAGTATGTGTAAAACTACATTAATGCAAGGCAATAAAACTTTAAGCTTGTGTGTTTTTACAACCATGCCAATGTTGTATTAAAACACGTACAGCAGTGTAAAAGTGCATATTTTTCTATTTCACTCACTAGGTAGTACAATCTTACTGTAAAAACACCAATGTACTGGTACATTGAAAATAAAAAGGGCGTAAAATTAAAAATGCGAAAGTATTTGTAAAAGTACACTAATGCAAGGCACTAAAACTCCAAGCCTGTGTGTTTTATAACCACACCTATGTTGTATTAAAACCCGTACATCAGTGTAACAGTACATATTTTCCTATTTCACTCGAAATGTAGTACATTCTTACAATTAAAAAAAACACAAATGTACTGATATAATGACATTAACAAGGGTGTAGAATTACAAATTCGAAAGTATGTAAGCGTATATTAACACATACAAATTTACGGTAACTTTAAATTTGTATGCGTCCTTTCCTAAAACAAGTACAGTATTTGTAACTTTACCTTAATGTTCTTGTGAATTTAAATATAACTACAATTATTTGCTTAAACCATGAGATCTAGTGGTAGGGAGTAGAACTACTTTGAACTTCTTTTGTGTGTTCAAAAGGAAATCTTAATTCACACAGATGGAAATGCTGGCTTTTCTATATTTGTATATAGCTACCTATAGTTTGGCTTTAGAAAAAAGCACTCCACAACACACCAATTGGTACGAATCACTGAATATATTAACCATACCTTTAACTGGAAAGACTATGTAGTCGCAGTTTTCTAAGACATTGAAAAGGCTTTTGACAGAGTTTTTCACGCTGGATTAATTTATAAATTATATGAATTAAAATTCCCGAATTGCTATATTAAATTACTAGCCAGCTATTTGAATCGCAGGACCTTTTCTGTCCAATGCGCAGGGGCGAAATCAGAAAGTAAAACCATGTATGCTGCAGTGCCTCAAGGCAGTATAATTGGCCTAGTCTTATTTAATCTTTATACACACGATTTACCGAGACCAGACCACCGACTGGTGCAATTCGGTTGCTATGCTGATTTCACTGTCATATTTGATCGCTCATGCGACCTCGGCCTTGCAACACGACGATTACAAACTGCTTCAACAGCCTTTCAAGATAATAACACGAAATAGCGGATTAAAATCAATGTCGGGAAAAGCGAGGTGATCGTTTTCACGCGCAGGGCACTACCACAAGCAGCGAATCGTCCGCGAATCAGTTTATTTGGCGAACCCACACCCCATAAGATGGTGTTATATATCTAGGCGTACATATGGATAGAAAGCTGACCTGGATATTACATATAGACGCCAAATGCGTAAGTGCATACGCCACACTCTCCGCCCTATACCCTATACTTAATAGGCAAAGTGCCATAGCACGAAACACAGCAGTATTGCTATATACCATGCTCATACGGTCTGTTATAACATGTGCTGCACCCACATGGGCCCATGCAGCTAAAACAATATCATGAGACTGCAGATTGTGCAAAATAAATGCCTGCGAATTGTGGCAGACGCACGTAGATACTGCCCCATTACATATCTGCATAACGAACTCAAAATCGAAAAACTAAACGAACACTTCGTCAAAATGGCGGAAAAAATTTTACAATAATTGTGCCACGCATGCCAACCCGAAAATATCTAGTCTTGGCGATTATGACCCCAACGAGACTCGGAAATATAAGCGGCCTAAAAGCATTTTAGCTCACAGGCCGCCTTAAAACACCGAAACTCGCAATGCAGGCCCTCAGCCATGCACCGGACTAACTAAATAATCCCGGAAACCCGTAATACTGCAATAAATTTAACTACAAAATAAACTTTTTGATAAAATAATTATCACAAATTAGCGAAGCACTATGTGATCACAGAACAAGGCGAAGCAGGCTCTGTACAGCCTCTGGCTCGGAGATGGCCCTGTGATTCACATTGAAACCACACTGCACTACTCACACACTCATGTGCTGCAAAGTTTCTCTCATCCGATAGCTGTCTGTATGCATGGTCCGTCGCCACTGCCGATTCCAAGGCGGCCTCTGGGCAGTTCCAGATACAACTGGGGGACTGTATCGTAGTGTGCTCTCTGCAGCAGCTGGTGAGGGCTGTGGAGTGGCACACTTACACTACACTAACACTCACTCGCACCTCCATTAACACACACTAATACTCCCCTACGCATAGCTCCACGCGAGGTTACAGACAAGGTGATAGAAATATTACCTATAGTTTTATGTTTCTTGTAATTATCTGTAACACACTAACACTCTTTCCTGTGTTACAGAGAGATGGCTGGCATCTGTTGGGTGGGTGGCTCAGTTCTGTCCCCCACCACCAGGACTGCATAGCGCGACCCTGGTTATCAACCTAGCTACGACCTCATTTCATTTCGCCCTGCATCACATTTACAAAGTCTATCTTTGCAAACTAACACTACCCTACTTTCTCCAGCCTTAATCCAATAAAGGAATTACATTTATCCTCCACGACTGCCACATAGTTTCCTCCAGGCCTTCTCCGCTTTGTTTGGTTTTCTATGCCCCTTACTAGAACCTTCTTCTTTCGGAGTGTGTCCATGGCTACAATTGCGGCAATGTCACCTGACAAACCTGCTATAGCTGTGATGCATGCGCCCATTTTATTAATTAAACCCGACGTAAGGCGTAAAGGGCTTGCCCTGAGACGCATCCCATTCTCAAACCGTCTTAGCTACTAACAAGCATGCCGGAGGGCACACAGAACTGTGAATGTGCTCACGTTGGCGTAGCGGGATTTAGGGGCTCGACAAAAAAATCTATATCTGAAGTAAATAATTATCCACTTTTTGGATATAACTTTTTATAACTATGATAAACTACCAAGCTACAAAACGGAGTAAAATTGCAGTGAATCTGCGTTTTTACATTTTTGTTAGTGAGAAAATACATATACACAGTGGTGAAATTACAATTGCGATGTTTGTGTGAATTTGCAGTATGTGGCAGGAAATGTATAATTTAGGCCTACATAGTAAAATTACATGCACGGAGTGCATGCTATTTAACATAATAATAAGTAAAAATTACAGATTGGTATGATAACATCACACCTACAGTGTAACATTAAACAGTAACAGACCGGTGTAATACAATTACCATAACAATGATTGCGTTAATTTACAATGTGGGGTAGAAAATAAGTAGCAAGTATAGTAAAATAACATGCACAGAGTACATGTGATTTAGTGTGATGATTAGTATAAGAAACTGACAGGTATGATTAACTTACACTAACAAAGTTTGTGTAAATGTACATTATGTGACTTGATATTGGTAACAGAAAAAGTAAAATGACACATACAGAGTACATGTGCTTGAACATAATGATTAGTGAAAAGAATAACAAGTATAGTAAAATTACACTGGCATTGTAATTGCATATATATGGCACATACAGTAAAAGTACACGTACACATGTACATGTAAAAAATACACGAAAATTTGTGGAGATTGTGCTGCCACGTACAGTCGTGAAAAATTACACAATATTTTACTGTGTACATTCTCCTATCACCCGGGGAAAAAACAGCCACATTGTTTGTAAGCCCATGAGAATATTAATATTTTCGTTCATTTTTAGGCTTCGAATTCAGGGCGCTAAGCCATGCATCACATTTGTAAATTTCTTAAATCTTTGTATCAGTTGCAAATTAATTTTAAACAGTGAAAAATAAATGTACGAATATCGCTAAAAATGCTTCAAAAACTCAGGTCTTTAATCGAATTGCGAACCACTTATCTTACCCTGATACCCATACTCAATAGTTTATACCATCGTTTCGTCTTTATGATGAATTCCTAAAAAAAATCTGAAAGTGAACTAATTTTTTTTTTCGTGTCTCAAAAGCAGGTCCCTACACTTTACCTCGCCTTTGGAGATTGCTTAAATCCGTGTATCAGATGCACATTTTTACACTGGCGTGAAGGCACCTTTGATGACATCGTCCCCTGAACACGCCCTCTTACATTAAGTAGAAACCAGGACAGCGGTTGCTGCAATTGGTGTGTGCCTTGTCAAATGATAGTAAGTGGGAACCATCCCTACTAACCAGGAATGAGGCCAGATTGCACTATGCAACGCTGATATTAGAACAATACTGAGTGGTGGGCATTGTCTTTCTCCAAGTGACACCGGCCGAGATGCATGCTTCTAGAGACCAGCTGTGTCGACCGCCGTAACCGCCTTAGTGCAACAGCCTCCAGACTAAATGCAAAGTGGGACACGCCCAGTAATATAATACGGTTCTAATTAGGAAGTTAATTAATTGCCAATTTACGTTGCTCCCACGATCACTCAGTGTATCCTGTATCGTAATGTTCTGCTATTCCAATTAACAACCCGGCTTTATTCCAGACAATCTTACAGTCAATCAACCCTCAGTGCTCTACCATCATAGCCGTAGCCCCTACCATGAATCTCAACCATAAAACCCCTAGTTCTTATTTTACACATATGGCCAAAAGGCGTGTCACATTGGCGGAAGCGCCGGTCATTTCCAACCTCTTGCTACTAAAAGTGTTACATAGTTGGAGGTTGGTTCCTTACCTCCCTCTTGTTGCCTTGCAGAGACAGTTATCTACCATCCACCACCTAATTTTAGAAAATTCTCCACCCATCCACTCTTAAATTACAAAGTCAAATAATATCAGTTTAAAGCTCCATATCGAGTTTCTAATTATCCTTATATTTAAAACATTGTAACTGTAAAATACTAATAGTCTTCATAGATTAATTTAGATATAAGCTTAATCATTATTCATTCAAGGTAACATAAGTTACATATTAATACCTCTGTGTGCATCGGTCATTATTTAATTCTCATGTGGAAAAGTAATGCAGTCGAAATAATATTTGTTTATAATAGTTACATTTCCAATAATACATATAATTATTAATAGTATTTTTTTGGCATAATTTAAATGCTGATGTTAAAATAAATAATGAGTAGTGCCGATACAAATTTTATCAAGGCAAATATTAAAATGTAAATGCTTTTAGTATATTAAATTTAATATTATTACGGAATAAGAGCATTAATAAACCAGGATCGCATGAGAATAATGAAACTTATTAAAAGTTTAGTCCTTTGCAATAGTATGTAATTCCCGCTATATGCTTTCATACAGTTGAGAACATCGCCGCTTGCCCGGAGCAGCTCGACCCAGTTGTTAGGAATTGCTGTGCCAACAGTACGCAGCATGTTCAACACTCTACAGCAGTGTTGAGTGCCGACGCGGTTACAACACAATGCGATGTGACGTGCTTTTTGTTCAGTACATGATCCCCAGCCCATACACTAATACGTTCGCACTTAAGAAGAAGTTAAAATTATTCTCAATCCACACATCCCGAATTATATTTATTACCTCTATTCTCCACACACACCCTACCTCATGTTTCCCCCAATCACGTGTCTTCTCAACCACCCAGTTTATTCCCACAAGTAATTATAAGTTATACATAAGTTCGAAAATTCCCCAGCCCCCAAACTCAAAATTATGGCACGCTATCCTCGAGTACAAATACGAACATGGATGGAATGAAACCCTGGCATGAAGAAAGCTTAATCGTGTGTGATGTCTAAGATATTTTACGGAATGGGAGTTATGCACGATACAAGCCCATTAAGACAGTATTTGTGCGTGTACAGGCTACCTACACAGTTGATATGGATCCTTACATCAGAGGTCAAAACCCCCTTCTAGCCCCCTTCACGTTTTGCGTGAGACGCAGAATTTACCTTTGCCCCTGGGTGGCTTGGTCACCCGCTTCAGGGAGGCTTTTTCCCCTTTGATCTATTGGCCATGAAGGAGCTTCAGACAGTAGGGGCCTTGACTTTTTGCTGTGGGACCCACCATGCGACACAGTAAGCCCCTGGAGGTGTTACACGGGTTCGCCTGCCATTTTCAGACCTCCACGAGGTAAGACTTGCGTGCAGTATTTTTTTCTTATTTCGTATTGTATTCCTCTTGGTAGAGTGTATTAATTAATTATGTTATTCCATGTTACCAATTAATGTGAACCCCCCGCTTATTTTCCCAGCCTTCCAATTATGTATAATATTTATACCTTAGTACACAGCTAGTATATTATGTATAGTAGTGGTTAATTATTTCTTGTTTATTTATTTGTACTAATTAAATTTAAGAATATCAAAAAGTTATTTGAATGTCACACGATATTTCTTTCTCTATTGAAGTGCACACAGAGGGTAATAATATACAATAATGAATAATTAAATAATAATTAGAATTGTATTTGGATTACATATCCATAATTTATATGGCATACTTCAATTTTATTTTTCAAATGATTTCAATATAATATAATCAGATACATTATATTTATATTCCAATTCCTACAGTTTTATTTTGCTTACAAATTTGAAACACTTAAAATCTCATTTGGAGTAAAACAATTTTTTTTTTTTTTTTTATGAATTCAAAATCAGGTATCACGTACTTCCTTCTTTTGCACAGAAATCATCCATATAATAAAATCAGAACCATTAATAAATCCAATGTCCCCAATATAACCATTTAATTATTATTCATTAAATCCCATGACGGTATTTAAAATAAGTCCTGGAATATTTTATCTAATGCTGTATTTGTAAGTTACAAAGAACATCATAATAGATCCAGCAACGAGCTCAGTGACAGTACACGTCACATCGACGAACCAGCCTGGTACGCACGCGTTTCAGGAGCAGTGGCTGCACAACAGCTCACATGGCGTCACATGCGCAACTTCAGTAGTACACGTATAGCTTGCCTAGATAGCAGAGTTACCATTTAGCAGCTCGCGAGCAGTATGATCTTCAAACCAAGTAACAAACGTCCTATTACTACACACAACGCGTAAACGGCAGCCTGCAGGCCACTCATTAAACACACATATGCACACCAACACTTCAATTTAGCTGCTCACACAGAAATTATTCTGTATGCCAGGGCTTTTATGTAACATAATTTCCCGGGAAAACAGAGTTTACAGTATTTAAGAAAAGCCCTCTTAATATAACAGTGTTTCTGGTGCACACAATTTATGGTTAATACAACATAAAATTTGTCACAATTTAAAGGAGGCGTCCACAAAAAAATTAAAACTATTGATTCTATTGTACACTCCATAAATACTATTGATTCAATTCTACACGCCACACAAACAGTAAAATATTTTTCTTCTTACAACTTTTATTGCATTATTAAATTATATCAACAGTACTAATCTCAGAAAAAGTGTGTTTTAAAATAATGATTTATTTATTATAACCGAATCGTATTGTAAATGAAAATTGATTATTTCAAAATGGTGCCAACCTTAGAAAAAAAATGCAGTTACCAAAACAAACTACAATCAAATATCTATATAATTTTATAATGCAAATTTTTCAATAAAAAATAAGTATGATACTACTGAATTAATGTCTAATTGATATATTCAATATTCTTCATGCATGACGTCGACAGTGCCATCTAATTCTATGAGCGGAATATCTACAGCAGCTCCATTGGCATTGCCAACTGGGCCATTGTCTTCTGTTCCAGCAGAATCTGTATGGTCAGCCACATCTGCTGAACCATTCTGACATTATAAGTGTCGCTTCTGTGAAAAGACCTTCACGTGCAGCAGCAATGCTCGGCGACATGAGTGCTTTAATTGTACTAAAAATCTCTGTTGCATCTCATATTTGTGTGACAAATGCGGTAAGCCGATCAGCCGTAGCGACAGTTTACTTACACATATTAAAGAATATTGTAATTTTTTGAGGGTGTTAGAGACTGTAATAATTTAATTTAATAAAGAAATGCCTGTGAATAAAACTGTGTTTTAATTTATGTTTCCTACTTTTTGTCGGAATATACCTCAAATTAAAAAAGTGGAGAAAAATTTTTTTTTTATAAAATGTATTACATTTTATGTACAACTATATAATTAAATAAAATGTTTTTAAATTGAATAACTTTAAATTTTAAATACCTAATAAATATTTAATAAATTATGCATGTCACCAAAGTTTTGCATTATGCTTGTAGATATACTGCTGATTGGACATATATTTTTTTTATGGGGTGTACATTTTCAAGTCTTTTTATGCCTATAAATATAAAGGCCGACAGTTCGCTTGGCATCCAGCATGCTTACTTTTGCGAATTTATTCTCGAGCTTTTGTTTTCAACTTCATTTGGGGTCATGGGGCCAAGGTGAAGGTATTCTGCATCCAATACGACGGTGGTAGTCTGTAATGTATTATGATTTTTGACTTGTATGCATTTTTTCTCGACTGTTTGGTTTTCAAGGTCATTCAAAGTCATGGGGTCAAGGTCGAGGTAATCTACATCTGACATGGTGGTATTAGCCTGTATTGTGTTATGCTTGCTGACGTTCGTATATTTTTCACGAGTTTTGGTTATCACGATCATTTAAGGTCGTGATCAGTGGCTTTCAATATGGCGGATGGATGATGCCTACCAAGATGATGGTCTCCAGTAATGTATAAACAAATGACGAACGGAAAAACAAATACGGCTGGCTCAAGAAATACATAAACCAAAATGACTGCCTCCAGTAGCATGTAAACAAATGGCGAACGAAAAAATCAAGTTGGCCGCCTCCAGTGACATATACACAAATCTGGCAACCTCTAGTAACATATAAATAAAAATGATTGCCTCCAGTAACATATAAATAAAGATGGCAGTTGAGCGATGGCGAGAGTCAATATCCAGTAGCATGTAAACAAATTACGAATGAAAAAATCAAGATGACGGCATGAGTATATGGGGGGAGTAGAGGCGAGGGAGTCAGTCGTCTGCTGAAGTGAACAGAGGTGAGTAATTGCTGGTGCGGGTGGAAACCTCCGGAAATGTAAGTTTTTTAAAAATATTTTTAAGTATTAAAATACTGTTTTAATAAGTTTTAATAATTAATTTTTGATAATAAATTTTCTGCGATTTTTGTGTTTTTTTTTTTGTTTTGAATTAAAGGTCAAAGGTCTTACGTCGTGCTCTCCTAACCCCTGGGTCACTGATCTCTGTCTCCTTTCTGACATTGGGTCACTGATCCCTGGTACCCGGGTCGCTGATCCCTGACCCTGGGGTCACTATTCCCTATCGTCTGCTCCGTAAAATTGAAGATTTTTTAGGGAAAAAGTGAAAATTTTAGGGAAAAAGGGAAAAAATTTTGAGTATTTTGGTTAATTTTGAAGAGAAAAAGGGAAATTTTGAGGGGGGAAAAGGGAAAAACTGATGGCGGACGGTGACGTAGCAAGATGACGGCCGGGCGGCTCCTGCGCTCCTACTCCTCAATCCCTTGTCCGTCAACCTAAATTTCTCTACTACTTATAATGTAGTTCTCATTAGGTAGTTAACTAACAATCAATATGCATTGCTCTCCTGTTCACTCAGTGTATTCTGTTATGTAATGTTCTGATATTATAATAGTAACCCGGCTTTATTCCTGACAGTCTTACAGTCAATCGACCCTCAGTACTCTACCATCATAGCTCCAGCCCCTATCAAGAATCTCTACCATAAAATACGTAGTCCTTATTATACACATATGGCCAAATGGCGTAAGTGTTACAACATTAGTACTAAACATGTAAACTTAACTCGGGCCATCAAACTTTTGCAATCCTATTATCACACTTTGATTCATATATCCGATGGGTAAAACCTCAATGTCGCCTTTATTATAAGTTCCTATAATATCCACTGAACACTGGGAAACATTTCCACATATTTTTCTAAGTGCAATAGAAAAGTAATTTTTTTTTAAATATAATTTCGGGACTGAAACTCAGGTCCCTACATTACTCCTTAACGATAGATATTGCATAAATGTTTGTATCGGGTACGTATAAGCATGTAGACAGACAGAAAATTATGCACAAATTTCGTGAAAAATTATCCAAATCTCGGGTTAGTAGTCGAACTGTGGACCCTATATCAAGTTTCATATGCCATATATTTATATGGGAATTATCCCAGTATGTTTTATCTAAAGTGGCACTTCGGTGGTTCTTACATGTAAACTAGTAGTAGGAAAAATTATGAGTTTGGGGCAAGAGTGCTGGATTGGTAGCTATGTTTGAGGTTTGTTCTCAAACATTTAACTTGATGTTGACTGTGTCGACATGTCTTCTGTATTGAAAACATGCAAAAATAACGGTGTTTTTAAATAAATAATTAAAGTTCTTTAAAATAAATAAATTCTTCTAGTTTTAGTCGGCTAACTTGGGTACGGGGTCAGTGGGGGTTTGACGCTGAAAATTAGACGACGGTATAAATGATGAAGAGAGGAAGAGGGGTAGGAGAGAGGCATTGTATGGTGAGGGGTTTATGTATGGAAGGGAGGTGCGGGGAGATATGTTAAGAAAATGTGTTTGATTGGAGGGGTTTTGTCTTCTGCTAGATGTAGTGCTGGGAGACCACTAGAAATGTTTTTTATTAGATTTTTAATAATATATTTTTTAGTAATTTTTTAATAATACTTTTTATTAATTACTTTTTATATGGATTTTCTTAGTAATTAAATTTATAGTAATTAAATTTTAATAATTAATTTGTTTTAAATTTTTTATTTTTTAAATAAAGGTTTTATACATTTTTTGAATTATTTGAGAGTTTTGATATTTCTTCAAGGTCAATAGCCACTGGAGTAAGGACAAAGCTCAAGGTTAAAGTCACTAACATGCAACATTGAGGGGCAAGATGGCCGCCGACCGACCTGAATGACAGCGTGAACATCTATGATGCTCCGCGCCCCCCACGCCCTTGGTCGTTACGTATAATTTTTTCTACTACTAGTTTACATGTAAGAACCGCCTAAGTGAAACTTTGGTAAAAATTTATACAGTAAATCCTATATAAATACAAGGCATATAAAACATTTAATATAAGCCTTTGGAAAAATTCTCGACTAAGAATAAAGGTGTTATAATAAGATACAGGGTCCACAGTTCAAATACCGGCCAGAGTTTTGGATAATTTTTAACGATCTTTGTACATGATTTTCTGTTTGTGTACATGCTTATACGCACGTGTTATAAAGATATTAATTAAAGATGTTAATTTTCTATTGGGCTTAGAAAAAATGTGGTAATTTTTGCCAGTGTTCGGTGAATATTATAGGAATTTATATTAAAGGACAAATGGAAGTTTTAGTCATCTGATATAAGAATCGGGGTGAGATAATAGGCTTGCATATCGATTGATGACCCGAGATTTGAAGCCTTTTTAACGAAGTTTGTATATTAATTTCTCACTGTTTAGCATTCATATCAACCTCATAGAAAGATTTAAGCTATCTGCAAAGGCGAGATACGGTGTAGGGACATGAATTTGAGACCCTAAACTATAAGAAAAATATAAATTCACTTTCGGACTTTAAAAAAATTTCATAAACTCGTTTAGGAATTCTTAATAAAAGCGAAACGATAGTATTAGCTATCGCTAAGCTGGATCAGGGTAAGAAAAGGGTTCGCAATTCGATTAACGATGTTCGTACATTGATTTTTTACTGTTTAAAATTCATGCACAACAGATACAAATTTTTAAGTAATTTACAAAATTGATGCATGGCTTAGGGCCCTGAGTTCGAAACCTGAAATCGTAAAATCTATTAATTTTTTCGCCGACTTTGAAACAATATGGAGATTTTTCCGAGTGATGGGAGAATGTATATCTAGAGCGCTAAAACACGCTGAAACTTTTGTTGGTGTTCAGACGTCGAGAAGTTAACATCAATTTGGAAGCATTATCTCGCCATACAGGGAAGATGAATTGTGAATACGAATGCCTGCCTTTGACCTCATCAAACATTGAGCCACGAACTGCTTCTTCGCTATCTGTTTGCCGACTGTGTCGATTCTAAGATCGAGTTTTTACCTTCGATCAAAATGCACTTCGACATGAAAGAATCACCTGTACGAAGAAACCTTTTCGCATGAGGAACAATTATGACAAAGGCCAGACAGATCTTATGCAAGGTGATACATTGAAGAACCACTTTAAGAAGTGTAACGATTCGTCCACTGGGAGCCAGCAAGTGATGCTGTCAATACCCCCTGCTGCATTGGTGGTACTAATTCGTCAGGCGATTGTGACGACACAATTAGTGCTAAAGACGGAATGAGTGCAGTGCAGTCGGTTAGTGTTAAATGCGGGAAATCGATGAACTCTAAAATTAACGGACTTTGGCTTTAAATACTGATGATGACTTGATATCGAGAATGAAACAGGGGGCGATGACGATCATGAAGATAGCATTGATGATAATGACTAAGACTGCAGCGTTGATGAAGGCGACGATTTTCTCGATGCACTGACACGCCTCCCCCACATTTGCTGCAACAAGCGACACGAATAAGGCAGAAGACGTCAAAAACGCTCGTTACATATTTACCGAAGACCCCAATGAACTTGTTGATAATCAGATATTGTATTGACGTACAAAAATGCGGGGATCGCTTGTATATTATTTAAATATTTTCAATTATTAGAGAACTGAAGGGGAGGGAGCATATCACACGATGTGTTGAACTAGCCTCAATAAAGTTGTGATAACAAAATAACAATGCATTTTTATTAGAAAATATTTATTTTTTATTTTTTTTTGTGTCGTACCCTATCTTCCCTCACAAATTTAAAGTGGCACTTTGAGCTATCAGCTAATAAGGGAAAGATCAGCATAAAGAATATAAATGAAGACTTTATGTACAAAAATGCATAAATAGTGAACTGCTTGCAAAACATTAAATCTGTCAGCATGTACAAATTTTAGAGATACTTGGTGAATCTTTTTTTGTCTAATATGTATGGACAGAGAACAATGACGAACCCATGGATTGAATATGGATTGATTATTGTGAAAGATTGATGGAAATATTGCGAAATATTGGTGGAAGGATTGTGAAAGATTGATGGAAATATTGCGAAATTTTGGTGGAAAGGTTGTGAAAGATTGATGGGAAGATATAAGGTATGATCGAAAGATTGAAAGATTGGTAAGGTTTGGCGACGATTGTGGAGCTGATTGCGGAGCTTATTGCGGTACGCGTGGTGCTCATTGGTGAGCATTGCAAATGATTCATCGAAATGTTGCGAATGATTGAAGGAAAGATTGCGAAATAGTGATAGGAAGATTGAAAGATTGATATGAAGATTGAAAGATTTATGGGAAGATTGAAAGATTTATGGGAATATTAAAATATTGATGGAAATATTGCGAAAGATTGTTGGCAAGATTTCGAAATACTGATGGAAAAATTGTTGAGGTTTGGTGTGTATTAGTTGCGGATTGGCCAAGATTGTAAAAGATTAATTAAAATATTGAAAGATTAATGGATTGATCAGTATATCAACGGAATGATTGAATGATTGACGTATTGATGGTCAAGAAGAGCACGAAAGTTAAGACGTTTTATTACCCTAGTACATTCCAAGTATTCAGGGCCTGGCAGTATTGTCATTTAAATTATCGCCAATTAAGCCTATAAAAGTATTTATAGATGCTGATCCATATCATGATTATAACATACTCGTGAATTTGGTCGCTATTAGTATGATGTACTTGGTTTAGTCATACATACATATAGATTTAATTAATCTGAGTAGCATACTTATGCCTACAAAACCGTCGAGGCAGTGAACAATTTGCAGATTCTGACATTGTGTATTAATTAGTTTTCAAGTGAGGGGACTGAAAATTTAGTAATTTAATGAGACACTTTTACATGTTTCCCGCAGTAACCTATGTATAACCTCGGCAGTGCATAAAAATTAAATAATCAATTTTTAAATAAAATATTCTTTAAAACCCAATAATAAATACAGATTTACGATTTGTCATACCCTATGACTAGATTGATTATGCCGGTTGGGGCACAAGGGCACCAGCGCTCGGAGCGCCGGAGTCGGGGTGGCTGCCATGTTGTGATGTCACCCATCTGCCATCTTTTTTTTTTCTTTTACTCTAAAAATTTCCCTTTCTCCTTCAAAATCGAACAAATTACACTAAAAATTTCCCTTTTCCTTAAAAATGACCTTTTTCCCTAACAAATTCCCCTAAAAAATGCTGTTTTCCCCATAGCAGGTGACCAGGATCAGAGACTACGAGCCAGACAGGAGAGGTGGAACTGTAACACTGGGTCAGATAGGTGAGATGGATTAAAGACCAAGGTAATCTTGGGCAGGGCAAGCAGACTGGTCGGGATATTTGACTTTTGACTTATATCGTTGACCTTTAACCCACAAAAAACAAAAAATATATAAAAAGCTCCAAAAAATAACAAAACGTTTATTTTTTTAACAATTATATAACACGTATTAAAAAATTAATTTCCTATGTTCTTCTTCACCCCATCACCTAACAAATTAGTCAGCAGGCCTCCACCCCTCGCCCATACCCAGTTACCCATCTTAGTACTATCAGCCATAATAACATCCATATTGGATGCAGGTGACGTTGACCTTAACCCCATGACCTTGAATGACCTGGAAAATAAACGCCCAAGAAAAAATTATAAAATACAGCAAAGAAAATGATGTTACAGACTACAACCACAATATTGTAATTCGGTGAGATTGATACCATGACCTTGAATGCCCTTGAAAACAAAATTTCGAGAAAAACTGCACAAAAGTCAGCGAGTATATTACATTATTGGATGCAGGTAACATTGTCCTTGACCATACAACCTTAAATGTCTTAGAAAACAGAAACTCGACACGAATGCACAAATTTCAGAGAGCATATTACATTACAGGCAGATACTGCCATATTGGATGCACGTGACCTTCACATTCACCCCATAACCTTAAATCCTAAAAATAAAAAATCCAAAAAAAATAATATATGCATCTCAATACATGCGAAAATGTTGAAGGTTATAGATTTTTATGCATCTCTATATTCACACTCATGTTACCCTTGTGCAAAAATAGCGTGACATTTATTGCACCAACACACTGTGCAGGTCAATTTATGCAGGCAACTACTCTTGAGGACTTGTACCGAAGTCACAAGAGACCTACTTGCAGTAAACCTGCAGCCAAGGTACTGATGAGAAATGCACTTCACCTTTACAGTTCTTTGCATTTCTAAGTAAAGTATAGCTATGGCTGAACTGCTTACCGCACCTGTCACATAAATATGACATACAACAGGAATTCTTGGCACAATTGAAGCACTCATGTCGCCGTACATTATGGTCTAAAGTAAATGCCTTATACAAAAGGGACACTCTTGGCAACGTAGTGGTTCAGGCAAAGACACGAGCCGGCTTGTTGGAGATGTAGGTGCTGGAGCTAAGGAAGCAGGTATTGCTGGCAATTATGTTCAAGATACCACTTCCGAAGGAGTTGATGACACTGCCATAGCTACCATTAACTTTGGAGAACCCGAAGACATCGCAGATGCAGAATAAGACTTAGATGTGAAGATACAGAAGCTAGACGACACGATCCACTATTTACGACAGCTGTTGTCAAACTAAGCATCTCAACCAAACTCCGTACTACTTATAATATATGCATATGCAAGCCCTGTAACGTAATATTGAATCTGAACCAATAGTATTAACCCATTATTACATTGTTTGGACATCGACAAACCAATCACCGAGTTATCAAGTAACTCCAGCCGACTGACCCAAAACTCCAAATGACTCATAATGACTCCTCATTGTGGTGTGTGTGGTGCTTATTTGCGGTGCATGCGGCACTGTTTACGGTGCATGCAGTTCTGATTATAGTGCATGCAGTGATAATTGTGGTGAATGCGGTGCTGATTGGGGTGCGGGCAGTGCTGATTTTGGAGCATGTGGTACTGATTGCGGTGCATGTGGTGCTGATTGCAGTTTGTGCGATGCTGATTGTAGTGCATACAGTGCTGATTGCAATGCGTGTGGTACTGATTGCAGTACATGTGCTGCTGATTTCAGTCCATGAGTGCTGATTGTGGTGATGATTGTGGTGCATGCATTTACAAGTGTGGTGTGTGCTGTGTTAAGTATGGGGCTAAGTGGGGTTGGTCCGCATATGTCTGGGTCTCAAGTAAAAATCTATTTTCCCTACTTAAAAATAAATTTATATAGTCCTATCTCAAAAAGCTGAAAGGTGCACATTTCATTCAATTATCTTACTTTGAAAATAAAAGCGCCTAGAACTACAGTAGGCTCCCACTATATGATACGCCACTGGTCGATTCACATCTTGGACTTTTACTGAACAATACAGCACTACGGCAGTCCACCATCATGCTTGTAAATTGGTAGCGCATACGAAAAGGACTCTTCATATAGACCGCCAACTAAAGTCGACGTGTATTTTGAACATTGCTGAAAACTAGATCGCAGAATCGGAACTGGTGTCAGCCAGTTAGTAATAATGCAGGTCGCGGCTCCATGATCGTCAAAGTTAAAGGCAGGCCTTCGTATTCGTTATTCATCTTCGCGGTATGGCAGCACTCTGAAAACCGAAATACTCGTTCACCCAAGAAGAAAACATGCAGATACTTACATAATAATATGTTACTTAAATATACTTATGGGTATATGTATATATAATTATAAAAATTGTAATAATTTTATATTCCCTTATTAATATATATACCGTATATATAATTATCAGCACTGCACGCGCCGCAGTCATCGCCCCATGCACCACAATCAGCACATGAACTGCAATCAGCACAGCATGCACCAAAACCAGCATTGCATGCAACACAATCATCACTGCTTGCACCGCAATCAGCACTGCATGCACTGCAATCAACACAGCATGCACTGCAATTAGGAGTCATTATGAGTCATTTTGGAGTCATTAGTAGTCTTTGGAGTCAGTCGGCTGGAGTCACTTGGCAACTCGGTGGTTGGCTGGTCTGTGTCTGAACAATGTATTAAGCACATTTAAAATACTAGCAGCACCTCTAGCAACCAACTCCACAACTAGATGGACGACACCAGCACACTCAAGTAAAAAAATATGAAACGAAGATGATTATTGAGTGACTACAGTGCACTTTAGAGTCAAAGACTAAAAATAGTATCCCAGGTGGAGTGACTACAGCCCCCCATAGAAGCCAAAACCAGAAATAACATTGGAAGTTGAGTGACAGCGAGCAAATAGTGCCTCTGGTGAACAATTACAGAATGAAAGATGGTAGCTGAGTGATCAGTGACTACAGATATCCTAAACAGTCGATGTCGAGAAAGAACGATAGAGTATGAGAAGATTGAAATTCACGATGTTGAATGGCAAGAAAGGATTATAGAAAAAGGGAAAAACCGAAATCAAGTGTACTGGATCTGAAACAAAATGCTAACTGTAAACAACGTGGTAGACCAGAATCAAGATGGTGACCAGAACCAAGTAGGCGGAAAGGAACAAAATGGTGGCCAGAGACAAGATGGCTGCAAGAAGTACATGATTAATTATGGTGATATAATTGAAGACTCTAGCAGCCAGATCCCAGACCACCACCCTAAATCCTAACTCAGCAGGAACATTTCTATACTACTCATAATAAATGACGAGAATGTTTGGTAGTGCAGCATAATGTCTGATTCGCATTATGGAAGTCTTTGGTATTATTCCGGCCGACTGCAAGGCAGGTAGTTTTTCCGAAGTAGTTTTCCATCCATGATGCCGAGAAATTACATAAAAATCATTTGTATGAACCGTTCAAGTGTGTTAAAACACTGATTAGCCCTTGTAAATAAAAGGAATTAAAATTATGTTTTGTGGCATATTATTAAACAATTTCATATCTGAAAATGACATGTGGTTAATAAGCTATATTGAGACATACAAAACAGCGCGGAGTTGTATGTATGCAAGCAGTGTCGTGGCTATTACTGCCAGCTTTGAATGGCATGAGCTAATTTGTGGTGTATTCATAAGTTCGTAAAATAACGCCGGAAAATATCTGAAGATTTTTATTAACCAATTTTTCGTTGTAAATATATACAAACACATTTTGAACAACTTGTAGTTTAGTTTAATTAAGTTAGCCCTTTTAGTTTAACGTTTATGAATAATAATTGTGTTGAAATGTTTTGGATTTTTTTCGTTCACTTCTATTATTACACCTTTTTTTCAGCAAAAAAATTAATCTCATGACAGATTACAGGGTAAACTATCCTGAACTGACAAACAACACAGAATCCAGGATCTCATGACCCTAAGCAACCTTGGCCATGGACCTCGTGTTTGGTACATGTTCGTGTATTGCTTCTACCTTTATTAAACATTAATAATCGGGAATGAGAATCGGTCATAGAAATATTTTATGACGTAATGCTGGGGCTGTAATAGGCCTTGTTATTTAGTACTTAACAGTGTGATAAGTAAATATTCAATTCGAGCATGTCTGAACCAGTTTGCAACACCCATATTTCGAAAATTTGTACATATCAGATGTGCAGCAGCGGAGACTTTCATTACGATTAATAGGAAAACAGCACTTTTCCCCGTACGCGCACATCAACGCTAGGAGACTAATTATTATTAGTGCTCTAGGCAGCACAGTGTACAAACTTCTAAGCATGAACAAATTCAGAGAAAAAGTGATCGACTTGGACAAGAATAAGCATTATATATATATATATATATATATATATATATATATATATATATATATATAGCTTTGATAACGGGGAAAGGAAGAAAAAGCTTTGGTGCTGTGTTCTTAGAATGTTTAGCTGAACTTCATCCACAAACAGCTTACCCTACGAGAGATCTTGCTCTTTCATTAATGAGACTCTAATTTACACTTAATGAATTAAATTGCCTATACAATCCGGTCCCTACCAGTTCAAGCTATTATCCGCGTGTCTAATGAAGCTCCTAAAGGCGGAGGTTTAAGCTTTCCTACCTACTTACATTCTAACAGAATCTGTGAATAGCGGGGTGTGACCATGCGTTTTAAATTTAACTGAGTTTAATCTAAATAAAATGAATCTCTCATTGCTGTGCATTGCAAACTATTGAAAATGATATTAGTGTACACTTTATCAGTATGTTTTTTTACAGAGCATGTACTCTAGAATGCTCCTTTTCCGCTGCAAATAACACGATGATTAATCTTGCGAGCTATTTTTATCACTGCGCAATTGGCTGGCTTAGCTGCCAAGCAGCGACACTCCTATACTTAACATCAAATGTGCTTTGTAACTGCTCGCTAGGAAACCGGAAATTTTTTATATTGTGTGTCCAAGTGCCAACGACCTTGAAATATACTGGTGAATGGTTTATGACTAAACATAGAATGTGTTACTTTTGTGATATTAATTTTCAATGTATAATGGGAATCAGTAGAGAATTTCGTGCTTTGTATTATAAATGGAATTTATGATGATCATGTATTCAGATTTGATTAATGTAACCTTCCTGATGATTCATACATTCTTGTCTTCAGCTTAACAATTTTATTCCTGTTTATGGCATTTAAAAGTTTGTGAATTTTTCTCCATCCTGATATTCAAAATTATAAAATTGTGGCGTTATTAAATATAATGAAATCTAAGTAAATAAAACCGAATATTGAGAAACTCTTCGATATGTTATTAAAATAAAATGTTTACATTACGGCTGCTTAATTTTTGTGTATTTGTAAAGGAATGTTTGTAAGATTGCCTTCCTATCTGTTATGTACATTTATGTATGACCTAGCAACTTTGAAAGCTTATCGTGAATTCCACAAAACTGGATACTTTAAAGGCAACTAGAAATGATCCCAGACTTTTGTCTGTCTTATGCTAATTTTCGAAGTGGTAGCAATTTATATTTTTGGGCACAGCGCCATATCTGAAGAGCTATCCGACCATTCTGAGCAAAATTTTGTATATGTACAGATAAAACTTTCAATCGCAACGGACTAAACAAAAGTATCATTTCTAATCTACTTTGGAGCACTGATTAATTAAGTTATGTGGTAATATCTGAAAATATTTATCATATATTCACAATATCTGGCACTAAAGCGTTGTTGTAAGTTAAAAATAATACTTTATTATCAGTATATGACATTATAATGTATTAAATGTACAACACTTATAAATATTTTAGGATTATTTGTCATGTATGTGGAACCGTTAATAAATAAACAGAAAACTGGCCAAAAACTACTATATTTTAATAATTTCTCTGCCAGTTTAAAAAATAGTACCACATGAAAAATTTAATTTTTGTATCATATTTCGGGAAAAATTCAATTTATTAACTCTAGTAGTAAGCCATGGCATGTTCATCAACAAGATGATTGATTCGGCTCTCGGCTCTAACCACCAGTTTGGAATGTTCCTCTCAAAATTTCCCTTTTTTCTCTCAAAATTACTAGTTATACCCAAAAATGGTTTTTTCGCTTACAATTTGCCTTTCCACCTCCCCCCCCCCCCCCAAATTTCCCTTTTTTTTAAAACTAAAGCTTCCTGTTTTTTTCCTCGAAAAAGCTCCGAGCCTCCCAGCTGCAAAAACGAGCCGTAGAAAGGCAATTATCAGCCAATTCAGGTGATTTGGGAGGGTCACTTCTCGAGGTCAGAGCAGTGGTAGCCATATTGGTTTGATATGCATAGAGTATGCCAAATCGATATATGGGATCAAGAATCGGAGTCCTAACTTACCATTAGCTATCTTGGTTCAGTCAACCCTCTTAGCTGCCATATTGGATTCAGACAACCTTGAACTTTGACCTTTGGCCCCAGTGGCCTTGGGTTAGGGCAAGCGAGACTCAGGAACTTTGACGCTTGAAAACAAAAACCAGAAAAAAGTTTCGATAAATTCATTAAATTTAGCATTCTGGAGGCCAAGCGAGTTAACGGCACAAATTTTAATTTTTCACCCAATATAAAAAAATGTTTCCAATCAGGGTTATTCCTACAAGCACGATGTGGGGCTTTAACTACATGCATAATTTATTACATATATACATTGTTTATTAAAAATTTAAATGTGCACAATTTTAAAGGTTTTTTATTATTTAATTATATAATTGTACATACAGTACAATGGTTCTTTAAGCAACATTTTTTAGTAAAATTTATTTCCGTATCATTTAAATTTAAATTATACTCTGGCAAATTAGGTAAACATGAAATAAAACACAATATATATTTTTTACACAAAATTTATTCTACACGTAATAAAATATACACAATCGGCAAAATAATAGTTATTTTATTAATCTTCTTCAAGTTGGACGATTTCGTGTCTAGTTCGTTCGGATCGTCCCATTTTATTATTTTTTTGTTAAATTTTTTATTTAGATTTTTTTTTATTAAAGACATTTATTTTGTGTTGGTCATCCTTCCTTCTATTTTGGAACCTGACGTTGAGTGTGCCAGCCTGCATGGGCAGGAATGGCAGCTGAACTTGTCAAAGTAAAAATATCTGTGCTTGCAAGGCAAAAGCAGTGTTATAATTTTCACATGTCAACAACTGCACGGTGTCAAGTAATTGCATGTGTTCGTGCTTCCAGATCGTCTTCACAATCGGTATAATGTCGGATGACCATGAAGTCTGCATGTGCGTGGGAAGAGCAGTGTTAGCATTTTCACATGTATGCACATGCGCTGTGTCAAGTAACTGCATGCATGTGTGCTTCTATGTCGTTTCCACAATGTACATGATGTCAGATAGCCTAAGTCAGCAAATAGCAATGTTAGTATTTTCACAGGCTTGCACCTGCATGTGTTAGGTAACTGGAGTCTGCACTCGTGTCGAGACATAGAATAATTTTTAACCTTGTGTAGAGAAATTCCCGCTTCGAACAGAACTTGTAAAATGTTTATCTTGTGTAGAGACTTAAAATATTTAATGTGTATAGGGACTTTGTTACTCACACTAAACTTCAAAAAATGTTATTACCTATGTTGAACGTGGAACATTTCCTACACCTATATAAGATAGGGACGAGTATTTGGGATTTCTCAAAGGGCTTCCATACCACAAAGATGAATTGCGAATACGAAGGGCTGACATTGAAATCGATGACCATGGAGCCGCGACCTGCATCATCGCTAACTGGTTGCCGCCAGTGTCGATTCTGCGATAAGGAATTTCACTTATGTTCAAAATGCTTGCCGGCATGAGAGGGCGGTCTGTACGAAGATACCTTTTTGCGCGACGACCAATTGGGAAGCATGATGGTGGCCTGCCGTGGTGCTGCATTGTTAAGTACAAATTCCAAGTTGTGCATCGGCCAATAGCGTAGCGTGGTGGCGACCTGATGCAGTTCTAGGCAAATACAGTTTATCCAGGAACCGATGAAATATACTGAGGGGTCTGAATAAATACTTTTTAAAGCGAGATTATTAAATAAAACTATCACCTTTCAGCTTTTGGAGGTAGGAATATATAATTTTATTTTAAAATATGGGGAATTTACTTTTACTTGTGACCCACACACACATGCACCATACTTGGCACCATACTTGGCACCATACGTAGCACAGCATAAACCACACTTGATACTGCACGCACCACAGTCAGCACAGCATGCACTGCAATCAGCAACTGAATCAGCACTGCATGCAATACAATCAGCACCGGAATTATCACAGCATTTACCGCAATCAGCACAGCATGCACCGAAATAAAGGGTCATTAAGGGGTTATTTAGTGGTCAGCACTGCAATCAGCACCGAAAACATCCCAATCAGTGGTCAATTAGGTGTCATTAGGGGTCAGAACTGTAATCAACCCCGCAATCAGCACTGTACGAACCGCAATCAGGGGTCAGTATGGAGTCATTTTGGGGTCATTAGATGGCATTGGGTCATTTAGTGGTCATTTATGGGTCAGTATAGCAGGATTCAGAGTCTGACTTCCGCATGTGATATCTCAGTGCCTTCATGCAATCGGTCAGTTGCAATCACATGGCAACTCGGTGATTGGCTGGTCGGTGTCCGAACAATGTATTAACGGTGTAATACGATTGGTTCAAAGTCAGTATGACGTCATACAGCATGAATACTCGTATATTATATGCAGTATGGAGGTGAGCTGAGAGGTTTAGTTTGATAGCGGCTGACGTGAAAGGTTGATCGTCTCGGCCAGCTTCTGCTTCTTCACATCTAAGACTTATTTGGCATCTACGGTATTCGGGCACTCCAAAGCTAATGGTATCTACGGCAATGTCATTGACTTCTTCGAGATAGGTACCTAGAACATCACTGCTGGCATTACCTTCTTCTTAAGCTCCAGCACCTACATCACCAACAGACCTGCCCACGTCTTTGCTTAAACCAATATGTCGTCATCAATGTCACTTTCGTGATAAGGTATTTACTTTTGACCATTATGTACAGCAACATGAGTGCTTTAATTGTGCCAAGTCTTCCTGTCGTATTTCATATTTGTGTGACAGGTGAGGTAAGCTATTTAGTCGGACCGGTAATTTACTTAAACGTTAAAAGACCTGTCAAGTTGAAGTATATGTCTCATAAGTACCGGGTTTGCTGCAAGCAGGTCGCTTTTGACTTCGGTACATGTCCACAAAAGTGTAGTTACCTACAGAAACTCGTCTGCACATTGTGTTGGTGTAATAAATGTCACTATATTTTCTCACAAGAACAACACGAGTGTGAACAGCGAGATGGATAAAATACTACGACCTCAACAAAGTTGCATATTTTGAGATATATATATATATATATATATATATATATCTGTGCGTGTGTGTAGTAGTCTGTAATGTAATATAAATGCTAACTTATGGGTTATTCTCGACTTTTTGTTTTCAAGGTCATTCAAGGTCATGGGGTAAAGGTCAAGATCACCTGCATCCAATACGGTGGTAGTAGTCTAACGTCATATGCTTGCTGACTTTTATGCATTTTTTCTAGAGTTTTTGCTTTCAAGGTCATGGTGTCAATGTCATATGCATCCAATATGGTGGCAGTAGTCTATAACATCATATATTTGTTGACTTGTATGTATTTTTTCTCGAGGGTTTTGTTTTCAAGGACATTCAACATGATTTGGCCAAGGTCATGTTTATCCGCATCTAATATGGTGGTAGTCGTCTGTAATGTCTAATGCTTGCTGACGTTTATACATTTATCTTGAGTTTTTGTTCTCAAGGTCATTCATGATCATGGTATCAATATCAGGGTCATCTGCATATAATATGGCTGCTACGATGGCTGACAGCACCAAGATGACATCTGGGTATTGGCGAGGGCTGTGTAAGCCTGTCGACTAATTTGTCTGTTGAGGGCGGAGAAGGAGAGAAACCTCATGAGATTTAGTTTTTAAATTTATTTATTTATTTAAAAATTTGATTAATTAATAATCTTTATAATAATTGTAATAAAAATATTTTGGTATTTTGTGGGATATTTTAGGGTTTTTCGTGTCAAAGATCATGGATCAAAGTCTTGAGTTCTCAGTCCTGCTCTCCTAGCTCGAAGTCACTGATTCGCGTCGTTCTTCTGGTTCGGAGACATTTATCCGTCTCGCTCTTCTGGCTTTGAGTCAATAATCCGCCTAGGAAAAACTAAAACATTTTTAGGGAAATTTTTGGTAAAAAGAAAATTTTTTGGGAATGTTTAGGGAAATTTAGTCAACTTTGAGGGGAAAAAAGGGAAATTGTTACGGAAAAAATATAAAAAGGCGATCGACGGTGACGTCACAACATGGCGGCGGACCCTTGACGCCTGGTTCCTGTGCCAGACGCCGACTGTCGCCAAACTGGTTATACTGTTCTACCTTTAATATTTTGCAAAATTTGTGGAAAAAGCTATTTTGAATATCTATTCTTACAGTCAGATAGAAGCTCCTCTCCAATATTACAATATTACTCGAATATATCGCCAAGTTCAAAAGTAGGGGGCAAATAATTGTTGTCGACAGACTGAAGCAGTAAAGTCACACCGAATCGGGTAGCACATAATGAACTTAATAATATTTAATTTAAATGCCATAAATTATCACGATGAGGATATACAGCTGTAGGAAAACTGGACTGAAGTATCCAGTGATATGCTAATATTGTAGCGAAGTATTGTTCATGTGCCTCCGCACTTATAAAAAACAAAAATCACCCCAGGCCAAAATACCAAAAGTTCAAAGTTTATCTCAACACATTTAGTCATTTGTTTTGTATAAAATTGTACAACCTTTTAATTATTTATACACAAAAAAATAATTTATTGCAAATTTTATTTGTACGTTTTCATACTTTCACAACACAATAGACAAGAATTTACAGATATCTATTGAACCTACTTTTCTCTACGTGTGTCCAAATAAATGTAAGTGAAATTCTTTAAATCTTAGATGGCAGGTAGGCACTCACGTCTCATTGACAGCAATATTATTACAGATTACACCAGAAACATGTGAAACAGTACAAAAGTAATTTAAATATGCGAAAGACTTACCCGGGATTCGAATTCAGAGAAACTTGTAAAATTAAGCTAGCGTGCAATCAACTGTATCACAGAGGTAGGATTCGGAGCATCAACTTCGGATGTAATAATTCTAATGTTTTTAATTATATGGTTCACTAATGTGAAATATTCACACGGCCATCATTTTGAAAATAAGTGTCTGAGACACTAAAAACACATAAGATTACATGGCCTACCATAACGGCACTTGTTTGAAAAATTTGTTTGGAATCGGTTGATTGATCTCCGATATATGGCATACATATTTTTTGTGTTTAAAACAGGGATATCTTGCAAAAACTGCCTAAAAAGGGTTTATGTATAGAATGTTTCTAATAGATACTATCAGCATAAATGTTTGATTTAATTTGGTTAAATTATTAAATAGATATAACAAACACAGTATCTAGATATTTGTATGTCCTTTATTTCGATTATCAATTTCTGGAACTATTTAAATCATGTAACTTACATGGCCTTCCTTAGTTAATCAAAATTTGGTGGACATTAGTTGTACTTTCCTCGAAATAAGGCAAAATGTTCCAGTTACTCTCCTGACACCGTATGTCACAAAATCCGGTAAAAGTGGGTATCTGCAAACATAATTGGTGCTTCAATTTAATACTCTTTGTGTAGAGAATTTGGTTGAATTTTGTTGATATGGTTCATTTACATAACCAATCAAGCCTAATTATATATGCAAACCCTATTTAAACATGCTGGCCACACTTAACACGATGTTACGGTGTGGGCAAGCAATATATTTAAAGCTTTCCAAAGACACGCCCCACGTAGAGGCGATAAACGACGGTATTCAGGGAGAGGCCACGAATAGCGAGAGGTTTGGAAAACAGCATCGTAGTTTGTAAACGCGCAGCGAATACTTAAATACCACCAGGCCACGAAGTTCGGTCTTCCTGCACCAGCCGCCAGCTATGGAGATGGAACGACGCAGGGCGTACCGTGAACCGCCTTAGTCGAGATGTGAAGCAGCCTTTGACAACAGACAAGGTGATATCAGTCCAGCGGATCATGTAGTGATCATAGACTTTAGATAATGGCGTGACTAAACTTAAAGTAATTTGGTAATTTAATAATAATTATTATATTGAACTCCCCTGGTTTTAACGTAAAGTAACTTTTTTAAAAATATGTATTTAACATATTGTAAACGACGTGAGTAATTGTATTAAACTGAATGACGTAGTGAAATTATATTGTGTCGCCTACCATTCTAAAGTTACGCACCCCCAAAGTTTTCTGGGTAGTCCATAAGGCGAAGCAATAACATTGGCGGACGCTCCGGTCTTTTCCTCCATCTCGCTGCCATTTAGGACCCTCCACCAAAAAGATAGAACATTGGTGGAGTCTAGGTCTTTCCCAACTCTTTTGGGGTGCAAAGCTCCGCTAAAACCCGTTAAAGAATTTTTATAAATTATTTAAATATTGTAAAGATTTAATTTTAATAATATTTAAATTTTTTGCGAGGGATAACTTATTAACCTCCTCTCCAATCTAAACTAGAGTACCCCTCCCCCCCACGCGAAATAATATAATGGAATTCTGTGGCAAAATTAATACATTTTAATTATATTAATTCACAAAGTACACAAGCAGTAACTTCAATTGAAAAGTAATAAGATACCGCAATGGTAGATATTAAAGCCTCTGTGTGCGACAGACGTGTAAATAAATGTAAACTAGAAACATTTTAGAGTGTTTTATTGCTAATGTAAATAGTTTTATCGTCAGAATAACACTAGAGCCAAAATATCAGTCAGTATAGGAATTAATGTACAGAAAATAGTGTTAAATATGTAAATATTAGCAGTGCGTGAAACTGATCGTTATCGTAAAGGCGACTAGCATTTAAGATGCCAGATGTTACGTTCACCAGCGGTCACGCGACAATGTAGCGACGTGAACTTATAAAACTTGGAATGTCCTTGCAATGCAAGCAGTTTGTATGTGCGAATAAAACGCATGGGCAAAACGCGTCAAGGCAGACGTATTTACTTAACTGACATATTCCCCTCTAGACAGCAGACACTCTCACTATTTATTTTCATTATATACAAACATCGGGCACACTTGGAGGTCAAACAGATGGTTCGTTTCATGCACGAGTGTAGAAACACACTGGGCACAAGTCGGGAAGCTGACCCGCATTTAATAAGGCCTAGGTATATGTATATATATTGCTATACTGTCCTGTAGATGAGAGTCCAGGCGGTGTAAGTGTTGAAATGCGTTGGGATTTTAACTGGGCGTCCATAAAATGTGACACAGTATTATGCAGTGTGCCACCGAGGGCACTGCAATTGGGTCTCAATGTGTTAAGCTCTGTGGAGCACAGAGGAAGTTGTACGTCCCGATAATGTCCGAAGTGTAAATAGATTGCGATATAGTTTAACCAATTGAAAATACATTTAGAAAATAAGGTATCATATGTAAATATTTTCTATGCTAAACTAGACCTTTAGAAGATAAGGTATCTTATGTCGATTTTTTTTTTATGTATAACTAGAATAAGCTTATGTAAATATTTTGCTATGTTCAGCTAGACTAAGTATTACGCTAAGTACTAATTAAGTAATCATAAAGTGTAAATAGTGTGCACACAGGAGACAGCAATAAGACATGAGTAGTGTATTATAAGTTGAACAGAAATTTGAGGCAATGCCCCAGTAAAGCATAAATAACAAAATCACTGTGAGAAGAAATTGAATAATTATAATGAGTATATGATATTAAATACAATATGCATCTTAAGGTGACTCTAAATAGTACAAGTGTCCATAAACGAGACTGAGTTTAAAAGGGATAAATATAATTTACAAGAATTATATCTAGTGAATTTAAGTTATGAAATATACATGTTCAAAGCTACAATAGTTATAATGAGGGAAAATAATTAAATTCAATTTGAACATAATTACAAGAACGTGCTTAATTAGAAACTCTATTTGTAAACATTTAATTAAATTTTATATTGTGATATTTCGCAAAGCAAAATCTCAATATCGAAGTTGGGCATTAGATATGAGAGCAGAAAATGCAACAGGTAATTATATCAGCCAGAAGCATGACAATAATGGAGTATGATACAATTATTATCTAATTAATTACACGAAAATTTGTATATTGCTCATATGTTTAATATAGAACAGTAATGATAAAAAGTGTTCAGAATAAAGAAAGTTATTATGTTAAATATGTTAGATAATTATACATAGTTAGAAGGTGTATCGAACACTAGAGTTTAAAAACCATTTCGTGAGCTAGAAAACGGCTGCAGGTAGCAACTCCGCAAGAGGCGAGAGCACGCCAAGGACGCGGCAATGCGAGGCATCCTACATACATGTTTAGACAACAATCGCACCTCACACCACCCCACCTCCCTTCCCACCACAATTCGTCAGTGTTATTCACGCCGTCCAAGCACCGCGGGATATCGCAACAAGCGCATCGTGTGCCCACTGTGTTAACACGGCACATTTCCTGTTTACTGCTGTCCATACAATACAGAAGTTAAATTAACACACATTTGTTGCTAAACTAATTTAATGAGAAAATCTGGATGAAACTCATAGAAATAATTGAATGTAAAGGGCATTTACAAAAACAAGAATTTTGCTTGAGACAAACCTTTTGCCATGTCGAGCGACTCCATGTTTACCATGTCGAGCGACTCCATGTTTGCTTACGTCAGTTAGGACGTTCTAATAGTTTGATAGGTGGTGAACATTATTCTCGCGAGAGCGCAGGAGTTGGGGGATTATGATGGTTTAGCCAACCGTATAGAATCGTGCACAGACAGTGGTTCGCACACGACTGCGACACAGAGGCTCAGCCGGGACTCGAACCCGATATGGATATGGAGCCTACAAATTCCCTGTTTGTTGAGGAGTCTCCAAACAGAGGGATTAGAGAGATGAGAGAGTATTACCCCTGCTAGCCAATAGAGGAGCCTCTTGGTAGCGAGGGTGTTAGAAGGAGACTGTGGATTTCACTGTGGTCCACCCCATGCGACATGGTAGACATAACTGAAGACTTTGTTGTGGGTTGATGACTCGACACAACAGTGCACTACGAAAGGAATTCCTACTATGGTTCCTGTATGCTGCATAGTAGACCCCACATGTGTATCCTGAGAGCAAATTGCATGAACCTCCTGTAAATAATTGAATTAGAGAAAATTCTCTGAAAACAGATATGACTGAAGCACAAATGTTGTGATACATGGTGACACGTTGTAGTGCATTGAGAATTAGGTATATCATAAGCCATCAGTAATACACTATCTACCAAAAAGTAATTTGGCACCTGTACACAATGTTTGCTCGATGGTTGTCACCCCGTTAGAATCTCATACGTCCACCGCTTGCGGCTATAACAGCAGCCGCCATTTCTGGCATGCTCTCTACGAGTGTTTGCAGAACATCCACAGGGATTCGTCGCCATTCTTCTCGCAACCATTCCATGAGTTGAGAAATGGATTTTGGTCACTCCTGACAAGCCCTCACCCGGCGATCCAATTCGTTCCAAAGACGTTCTATAGGGTTGAGGTCGGGGCTCTGGTCGGACAAGTCTAATCGGCGAACATTCTTGTCGGCGTACCGCTGTATAGTAGCCCTTGAAACATGGCACCTGGCATTGTCATCCTGGAAGTAACACGGGACCATTCCGTAAAAACGCCACAATGTTAGGAGCATTTCATTATCCAGAATGTTACAATAGGCCTCTGTGTTCATGCTACCATGGACAAACACCAGTGGTCTCCTGCTAAAGGCCGTGAAACACAAATCAACTGACGTACTGAATTACTTATCTTCATGAGTGTCCAATTACTTTTTGGTAGATAGTGTATAATAAAGATGTGACACTAATTAATTGAAATTAATATACTACAGAGAGCTGTACGTTGTTACTGATGGCAAACATTGTTTTCTACAAGAGTGCAAGTTTTGTATCAAAACAATAAATGTGTAGAATAGTTTGTTTATTTTATAGTGAATATTATCAGAATAATAATTCAGAGAGAAAGGACTATACAATAGTATAATCGAGTATAATTGTTGTGTAATTATAGAAAATATTATTAAAGTACTCTATCCAGTTAATTGTATTTTAAATGCAATAAATTAGCCAAGTTTTACTTAATAAAATTAATAACTTAAAGGACATAGCATGGTAACAACACACAGGCAGTAAAGTTATATGTTCATTAAATGCACGGAATGATAACTAACTTCAAAGTGAAACTGCATAAATTTAATATTATAATATCAACTATTAGCAGGAGTCATGTACTAAACTAACATATTATAGTCACACCATATCAACAAAGTCACCACATCACCTAAGACAATGAGTATTATGTGTAGTAATAAGTAAGAATAAGGAATTATAGTTAATATTAAAAGTGTATGTAAACAAAACAAAGTTTTGTGTTTGAGTGCTAACACAAATAAAAGTTTTTTCAGGGCAGCTTGAAGAGCAACAAGGAAACCAGCACTGATAGAGAAAAAGGTAATATGCGGTCAACCACACATTGCCAGTAGTGACGCGTCTTCATGTGCAACAGAATGCAGTGAGGCAGCAGAGCGCGATGCAGCACAAAGGCGAGCGCAGCGCATGGTGATGTCACCAACAGCAATGTGCAAGGCAGGCAATGTGTGGTGTGGGCGAGAGGTGTATATGAATACAGTATGAGGTAAAACATAATTATTATCCACACTACACTTCCTGACACCTGGCCATGCCTATATACACATGCACACAAAAACACTGCATAATTGAGACACTCAGGCATTAAAACGAAATTGCTAAATTTCATAGATGAGTACAGCTATAATAAAAGAAAAACTTATACTACACAGGAATTTTTCATTGTAGTGAATAAAGTCTGGGAATGAAAGTATATGCAGTTACTATAGAATGTCATAGAAATGCTTCTAGCATACCATTGCCATGCCAATTACTGCAATTTAAAGCTCCAACTATATAAAGGAAAATATGAAAGATAGCATAAAGGTATTCAATTTATTCGATTGTACAAAATGAATAAAAATGGGTCAGTAAAAAATAACATGTCATAGACCTTATACTATTTTGTTAGTAAGAGATAGGCAATTATTATTTAAAAAGAGATTACTTTAATTTTATCATCTCAGGGTAAGATATTATATATTACAGAGCACTGAACTTCGTATTGTTCTTAATAGAACAGGGACAATTTTATATGATTTGATTAGAAAGAAAAATAAGGGATCGATACATAAATATATTTCAGGGAATTGTGTTATAAGAATCTTCATGGTGAATGGTTTTGTATATTTTTAATCTGAAATACCTTAATAGTAGAAATATATAGTGCATGTAAGAAAATGCATGTTGGTAAACTAATTTTAAGGGATAGCTTATAAACTAGAATAAGTAATTGTTGTGACACCTTGTCAGACAAGTAATAAAATGTAGAAAAGGGGAACATTGCATATTGAGAGAAATTTAACAAGTAAATAAAATAGGGAATAACAATATCTATGATTCATTACAATGTTCCATCCATTCCTGTGTTAAGTGATATTGTTTAGAGGTACCAATTTAATGTATGTATAAAAATAAGTAGTTTACACCAAGTGTCTAATTGTCACATTTATAAAATACATAATTTCATTGTAAACCAATTTTAATATTGTGAAGTCATAGTAATAACAAAACTTTCATGAACAATATTATGTAAACATTTTAAAACATTTTGTAATGGGTGGAGAAATTCTGCTTTCGACAATTCAGATTTAAATTATGTCATATTTTGAAATTGTATTAAAGTAATAACTAATTTGCTAATCCACATAAACTTTATAATTCCAAAAGCCACACACAGGCAGGTTAGGACTTCAAGCAGGCTGCCAGGTTAGGCATCTGCAAATCAGTTTATGTCAGCCAGGTCTATCATGCAGAAAAGTACACACACTCAGTAAAGAGCAAGTTCAGGGTCATGACCACTAAAAAATAAATTCAGCAGATCACCCATAGTAAACAAAACTGTAAACCACACATACATTACCATGCATTGAAGGCAAGGCAGCTCCTCGCCCAAATTTTCCTTTCATCGACCTATGCTCCTTCCCTTAAATCCCCCCTCCCTCATAATGAAGATGGTACAACTGTCCATATTCCCACTGCCATGAAACAGACATGGATAGTAAGGACCCAGTCTAATGCACTACATCGCCATACACCTGTCTCAGAGCTGGGGGGCCAGCTATCATTAAAGCGGAAGGGTGATGTTACGGTGTGGGCAAGCGATATATTTAACGCTTGCCAGAGACACACCCCACACCAAGGCGACAAATTACAGTATTCAGGGCGAGGCCACGAACAGCTAGTGATTTGGAAACAGCATTAGAGTTTGTAAATGCGTGGCGAAGACTTAAATTCCACCAGGCAGGTCTTCCTGCACCAACCGCCAAACATGGAGATGGAAGAAGGCAGGGTATACAGTGAACTGCCTTAGCCGAGATGTGAAGCAGTCTTCGGCAACCGACAAGGTGGTATCAGTCCAGTGGATCATGTAGGAATCATTGACTTTAGATAATGGCATTGCTTAACTTAAAGTAATTCGGTAGTTTAATAATTATTATTATATTGAACTCCCCCTGGTATTTATGTAAAGTAACTAGTTGTAAAGATATATATTTAATGTATTGTAAATGACATGAGTAATAGTATTAAACTAAATGACATAGTGAAATGATATTGTGTCGCCTACCATTCTTGAGATACGGACCTACAAAGATGTTTGGTTAGCCCATAAGGCGAAGCCAGAACAACATGTTAATTTACATACCCTACTGTAGCAATAATAAGTGGAATTTTTGTATGAATAGGTTGATTGGTCCTCGAGATATGGAGGTCAAGAAGTTAATATATTATCATAGTCGATGGTTGTCATAGATACAATATACAAAGGTAATGGTAAATATGCTTCATAGTTCCATAGATATGCCTCACTTAAATTAAATGTTAGTATTGGTGCAATTCGAAATTAAAAGACATACACACTTTGAACTTAAAACATATAAACTAATATGGTGTACTGCAGTGCTAACTATTCGTCAAATTCGAAAGAGATTGGTTCAATGTTCATGGAGATATGACACAAAAATTGTATGATTTATGTGGGGTAATCTTCTGTTAGTAAGGTAATCGCTTTTCGCAACAAACAATATATGACCACTGCAGACAATGGACAAACAGCCGGAATACAAGTGGTTTAGCAGTGTTTAGTTTGCCAACTTTGGTAAAGGTGTTAGGTAAAAATTCGATATTAGGAAATAATGTCATCTCAATAACCTGCAACGTTCAGCTCGAACAAAGGGGCAGTGGAGGAGTATGGAAAGTAAGGAATTAAATTTTTGGATTTGTTAACGGGTCTGCCTACCAAGCCAACAGTCGCGAATTTCAGATGAGGAATCAATGTTAAACGAAATTCCTTCTCATTATGTCACTTTCAAAGATAACTTTCAAACAAAGAAAACATTGGCCCAATTTTCTCAGAGAATATTGCTACATAAATTAGTTTTCGGAAAAAAAATTATTCATCCATCTTTTTTTTATATAATTTTCAATATTTACATTTTATAAAAAAAACCATACTTAAAAAAATTGCAAAATATTAGTAGTATATTCAAAGGATGCCACGTTTTGATTAATGGGATTAACACTTTGATATCAAATTAATTGAAAGGGTTAATAAAAGGGGTTCGATTTTATTCCAATTATAATCTGATCAAAAAATTCTTAATCTGATAAAGAATTTCTGAATCCGATCAATAATTTCCCTTTGATTGTGTGTATGGGTATACTTTATTTTCTTTCTTTTTGGGTTGGAGGAGGGAGTAGCAGGAGCTCTGTGTAATTTTGACTGTGTGGTGTTCTGATGGCGATGACCAGAGTGGTGGGTTGCAATGTGTTATATAGGTGTAGAATTGAATGCAAGAGCGAGCTAAGTATAAATTTTCTTTTTTGTTCTAATTTTGATGTGTTTGTATGGTTATTGGTGGTGGATAGGCGATTTTTACGAATATATTTAATGCACGAGAGAAATTCAAAGTCTTTAAATAAGTTATAGGTATGAATTATTTACACATATCGAATCGCAAAATTTTAAACGACTATGGGAAGAATAAGTGCAATTACTCCAGTATGGAATTAAATGCAACATGAGTCTCAAGCTTAGAAATATAACTTACATGAGAGAGAAATTTAACAACATGAATAACATCTGGTTTCGACAAGTGCAAACTGTCTAAACAAAATCCAGCTAGCCTTACACAAGGCAGAGTGTTTAAACAAAATATATATCAAGCGAGTTCTATATACGAATAAATAGCATGAGAGACACGTATAACAAACAACTATGTTTTACTGTCTTTAAACAAAATCCAGCTAGTGAGTATGAATAAATAACACATTAACAAGATTAAACATACAAATTACACTTACCTTACATGATTCAGCCTGGTGAATGATATCTTATGGCAAAAGAACTCTGAATACGATTTAAACCAGACACAATAGTATACGTCTATTCTGATAAGTATAATATATAACAATCTACAAGAAAGTAATTAAAAATAGAAAATCTTACCGCAAATGATTTGTTTCAAATCAATCAACATGCGTCTAAGCATAGAACTTAATCCCATGTCACCTTATGTATAACGGAAAAATGCACATACAGTCTCAAAGGAGAAAATTATTTTTATAATAACGGACATACTACAAATTTCTGTAAAATGTGGTAAATACAGAGCACTTGTTAACACAAACACTATTTTTAAACTGCTACAAAATTTTGTCTACTGAACACATAAATGCACTATCACACATAATAAATGCACTATCACACAAAAATTTATATTTTCGGATAAATTAAAAATATATTTCACACTAAGGTTTAGGAATACTGTGAACGAGATCTGAACCACTGAGCAAATAATATCGCTTAATGAAAATTTGCAGCTAGTAGTAGAGATGAAGGTAGGTGCGATGGTCGTCAGTCCATAGTTATGCTAAGTCGCGATCTTAACTCATTGGCCGCCAAGTTTCTAGAGGTGTGGTGAAGACGAGAGGGTGAACAGGAATTCTGTAATATAATACAGGGATACACCAGCTGACTGAATGAAGTGCTGAAATACAAAAAGTGTAAAGTTTGTGCAGGAAATTCTACATACACATCGTACTGATATGAGGCAAGACTTACAGTTCAGAATCGCTACACACATTCTGGGTTTTGTAGATGAGGAAATTTATGGATTTCTAATTGTATTAAAACCTTGTAGCAAAGTTTTTTTTATCTGTACATTGGAGCGAGTGAAGAGAATTGAGCAGCTCTCGAAAATAGGGTCTTGAGAGTAAATTAGGGTGAAGCGAGGTGGGTAATGAAGCAGCGTCGGATTTAAACAATTCTTATCGCTAATAAACTTGGATTATTTACCACCAGTGGTGAACAGTTGATATTGGCTCACATGTACATCCATTTCTGATATCAGTTGTAAAGTCCACTCGCTTCCACGAGCACTGAATTCTTCAAGTCTGTTTGTGAGATAAGGAATATCATCATCCTCATAGATTAAAGCCATATTGGATGAGTTTAGGATAGGAATTGCTTTGCTTTGAAAATAAAAGGTTTGTGTAACATCTCCCTCTGTCATGAGGGATTTCAAGTACTTACCCACTATAGAAACAGATAATATAACTGGCCTGGGTGATGTGATTAATAAGCTTAATAAAGGGACTTTACACCTCTCGAAAAACTGAGAAAGTCTGCATCACTGTCAAGCGTATTGTTAACTATCTCCGCGTCAGTCAGCCTGCCGGCAAACGCGTTAGCCAGTATCTCGTATCTGAGATTGGATGATGAACTTTTCACTCAAGTTGGAGAGTTGGAAATCAAATTATTTTTCATCCCCGAATTAAGATATCGACTTTTTGGAGATAATTTAGTGGATGGAGCTGGAAATGTTAAGTGCTTTGCAGTAGCTGTAGCTGTAAAGTCCAAGTGTTTTGTAGTAGCTGGAGTTCGAAATGCTAAGTGCGGAGATAACTGTGGTGTTGTCTTAGGATGTTGAGCAGATTGTGAAGCTGATTGTGGAGCTAACTGAGGAGCGGAGTATGGAGAAGAATTTGGAGCAGAATATGGAAGTGGAGAAGAATTGTAGCATGTTTTACAATGTATATTTAAAGCATCGCTCAGAGAGATTTTTTGTGGCAGAAATCACACTGATACTGATTTCTTAAATTTTTCATTCCACAGCTTGTTCTTTCATGTTGTCGTAAGTTCCGCAGAACTGTAAATTCTTTATCGCAGAAGCAACACAGCACAAACATCATTTCTTCTGTACTATTCAAAGATTATAGTGAAACTGAAATATGCATACCTTTTATAGGTAGTTATAGGCAAATCCATGAAGCAATTCTATTACATTATTTGTTTTAAACACAGTATGTCTGAATTGTAGAAGGTGTTAAACGTGCATTTTTAAACATAAGACATTTGAATCCTAGAATGTAAGTTAAAAAGTTTCATGTATTAAATTACTTTCAAATCACTAAAGATTTATTTAATCATTATCCCGCACACAAAACTTTATGTGCAAACACATTTAGATTTAAATGTTAAATTCACTCAAACAAAGTTTATGTAACATTTAATTGTCAGAATATGGGAATATTACAATTAATGCATTCGTAATGTCAGTAAAACAGAAAAAATTGTTTCTACAAAAACATTTATTGCATCATGTATTTTCCATTCTCTCCTTGGAAATATTTATAGTATTTTCATCTGTTTGATTGTTATAATTTTTTTGTGTATTTGGGTGCGTGTAATATTATACATTCTGGTAAATCAGTAAATGTTTCATAAAAGTGCGAATACACCTCTTAGATACTCTCTGGTAGACTTGTATTCGGCCACATATGGTATACAGGACATATTTTAAGATCATTACATTTTTCGCCCTCTAAGGGACATTGGATTTTTAAAAAATGAAACAGCCCATCACATATATCTCCAAAATTACGCATTATTAAATTCACTCATCCCAAATAATAACATATTACTCGTATAACATCCACAGGTGATTCGGGAGGGAATCATCATACTCTGTTTCACCCAAGTCAGACATATTTGGCCAAGTTAGCATTCATTTTGAGTTTTCCTCTGCAAAAAAACATGTTGAATTGGATATATATGTTTTATGTAATTGTTTGAACAAGGGGCAATTGTATTCTTTTTGAATATCTATTATTTTCCCGTTATACACACTTTCAAAAATGTGTTTTTGCTCAACTTCAACTACATATATTTCACAATTATTTAGGTAATGTTTGCAAATATATTTAATATTCTCATACTCTATACATCCACTTTCCCATTTTAAACCATAGTGATGATTAGTAACAATATCTATTTGTTTTCTTATATTTAGGTGTTAGATATTTCCAGTCAAATGGTGATTTGAAGCTGAATATATTTGTATGTTCTTCCATATCAGTGATAGCTAATTCATTAATGATACATTTTTCTGCAGACTGAAATCCTTGCACATTGTAAAACATCTCGTAGTTGTGGTTTGGCATCTACTGACTCAATTCATTATTTTCACAAGCTTATCTCATACATTGTAACTTGCTAATCTATCATGAATTATAAGAGTGTAATCTTGCATATTTGCAGTAATTGGCATATTTGCAATAAATTATATTTGTGAATCAATCACACCATTGGTAATTCTGTCACACTGTTTGCTTACATCAAACACAAATAAGGTTTCTCTGGTTTTAAATTATTTGGGTTCTAGGATCAGTGAACTGATATTGTTATATATTTCCTGAAGCTTAGTGTACATATCATATGAAATAAGGAATTCCCCATTGGCAAAGTTCATATGTAAATCCATATAGGGGTAAGCTTGACTATTTATATACAGTTTAATATTTTTCATATCACAATTATCGAATATTGATCTATCAGCTTTTAAATTATTTTGTCGATTTGTTTGAAAACACATGATAATGTATCTTGGTTTTTCCAACAAAAAAGTTGATTTCACATTACAAATGACTTTTTGTGATGTTGGCAGTGTTGGAAAGCCTCTAAAGCCCACAATCTGAATACAATGTCTAAATTCTTCCCTTTTTCGATGATTTTTAAAAACTTTACATGTTCACGAGTATTGATTTCAATATGTGGCATCAACCATTCCACACTGCTTAATTCAAATGTTACACCTTCCTTGTTATTAGCCTTATAGTATATATCATTCTAATGTGTATTGCCGAATAGAATAACTAATTCTTGTTTAGCATTTAATATTACAGGTTTGCAGTCTTCAGCAAAGCCCAAAACCATACTTAACGGTATAACAACTTTGCATTTTCCACCTGGGTTTATTTGTAGTGAGTAATCACTACCATTGTTCCACTCAGCCATAAGCCCCGTATAAATTTCGTGTGCAGTTCCTGAGAGCTAGTTCTTTAATGTGGAGGTAATTCCAGCATCTTGTGTTTGATCGATTTCCACTCCATTTAGCAGATATGCAATTCTGTCGATTAAATTAAGTATTTCATTTATTATTATTTTTGTAGTTGCTGGATTACTTGCATCGGCTGTCTTATTAATTGTTCCTCTAAACCTTAAACTTGATTTCGATGGTAATGTGTAAATATCATGATTTTGTATTGAAATCCTTATTTCCGAAGTAAACGTGTACAGAACTGGTCAGAATGATTTATACACATATATTTCAGTATTGGTGACTACATTTTCATAGCTAATCGGATCTTCAACAATAAGTATGTCTTCATTTCTATTAACAGTATTTCCTCATTCTTTTTAATGAGGTGGTTGCTAGAATAAGGGCCAATGGTTCAGAACAGCATTCTGAGATACAGAGGGGGTAAATATTTCGCATACATGTACAAATTAATTTATGGCTATTACAATATTGTGCACACACTGTTGTTAACTGTAAACTCTTACATATGACATAAATGTCCTTTCATTTTACCGAATAGCTCAAAAACCAATCGAGTTATTTTATGTACGTCATCATATATGCCCTTTTTGAATAGAAAACTTCTAAGTGCCAATTAGCATTCTGTTAAAAAAAAGGTCCTTCTACAGGTAAGTGTTAGTAATCGTAATATAGGTCTACTTATACTATTTTACCTTCATGAGAATATGAGAGAGTTAGTTAGTAAAACTAGTGTGATTACTCATGCATTTACATAAGGCGAAATTGTTCACATCTGCTAAATGATGTTAACCTTTTTACTATTTCAACAAAAATACATTTGTCACATGTTAGACAGCCCATATACTATTTTGACCTCAGTTCTCTTCCATCACATTCAATAGTTATATGCAAGTACGAAAGTAAACAGTGAACGTATCTGTGACACTAGGTTAACCTGAGTAACACATTGGTAGTAGCCTGATAATGTTTTGTAACTGTCCCAATGTCAGTATATTAGTAGACCTGAATCTTCATCCATCACATTAAATAGTTGTATGTATACACAAACAATCAACCTAAATGTAATATTAGCCTAATCACTTTTGTTATACTTCAATACAAGTAGTATATTATTTCACACATTTGCAGTATTGGTAATAATATTGTTCAACACTGTCCTAATGAAGGTATATTATATTTCAGTCTTCTTCCATCACATCATCTTCGTCCAAATCGAAGTCTGCCTCACTATTTTCAGCTTCAGTAGGCCAACGAGAAACTGTGGGCAGCTGAGTATCAAATATATCTTGATAAAAACCTCTGTTTTCTTCTGATAGGTATGGTAATAGATCAGTGATGTCTTTGATTTAAACTTTTTTTCAACTGCTTTGGAGGAACCGGTTGAAGTGATAGACTTGTAGGACATGAGAGCATAAACTTATAAGGCTGAAATATCAGAGAGCTGTAGTTCTTGGATACAGCAATAGTACCACAAGTTTTATATTTGATTATGCAGTACTGCTGGATTCTAAATGTATTTAGTTTTTGTTTAGGGGTTTTTTCAAAGTATGGTGTCAAAGCCTGATCCAAATCCAGAAAGCAGAGATTCATCATGTACAAGTGCAAATGGTTCAGGTTTGTCCCGACAAGTTGCTATATTTTCCAAATATGCCTTCAGTGTCTCAATAGATTCTTTTTTATGTTAGATTTCATTATCCCAATGTTGCGGTAGCACTGGCCAAATGAATGGCCTCTTATGGGATAAATATGTGTTATTGGGAATCCCAAAGGTTTAGATAGACATTAACAAAATTTTAACTTTTTTTGTTTTGGCCAACTGCTGCAACTGAAAGTAGAACAATCTCTCTGATGTTTGTATTCTTGTACACTTTTTTCAGAAATGTAGTTGAAAAGATGCGATGCAATTCTATTAGGACTATTTCTTGAAATATGTTCAAGAAATGTGTAGAAGCTAGATGATTTATCATTGTGACAGTGGACGTTAAAAACCAAACACCACAACAACCTCTTGTAAAACTGATTTGTTACGTTAATCTTTGGAAGAGGGAGATTCTGTGAATAGTCAAATTCAAGAGTTAGGATGTCATATTTCTCTTTGCACTTGTCAATGTAATCGTTTTTTATTGACAAGTACCTTTCAAATTTCTTCTTATGCAGTTTGTGTGCTAAAAGAGATGGATGATTGGGACCATTTTCTAAATTTTTCTCACATTCCGTGCAAAGGTCACACATATCTGTTTCGGCCTTCTGGCAGTGTAATTAGTTTCAAGGTAAAACTTGAAGTGGTTTTTGTAGGCCATTGTAAGAAGTTTGCCAGTGTGTTCTTCATAATACTCTTGAAACATGCCATAAAGTCCCTTCATCATGAAATCTCGATTGTCAAATTATTGCCGATTAGTGTGCAATGTGTATTGACTCCCACGATGTGGAATACCTTTAAAATGTTACATTGCCATCTGCCATACACCATTTTCCAATTTTTTTTTCTTTCCATGTTTACCCTATTTTTCTTCAAACAAATTGTTTAGTAATATTTTCGTTTGCATTACTCTCACCCTTTTTGCACTAACCTTGTGAATGTCAATAACAAACACCCTACAAACTGTTATGTCAAAATCATTTTTCTTCATTTGGAAGTTCCATGTATTCCCACTCTTATTACTTTAGGGCCAACAATGACCTTATTATACTCAGATAGTTTACGATTAATGCATTCAGCAAGATATGTATCTTGGGCCTCCTTGCTTTAACTACTGTAAAAATTATCAAAGATGTATTTTTGGTCAGTCTTCTAAGTTTTTAA
Source organism: Dryococelus australis (assembly GCA_029891345.1). Lineage (NCBI taxonomy): Eukaryota > Metazoa > Arthropoda > Insecta > Phasmatodea > Phasmatidae > Dryococelus > Dryococelus australis. The sequence continues at coordinate 185,013,248 of CM057009.1, read as the reverse complement.
GTCACATTTATAACAACATTTGTTTACTATGGTAAAACTTTTACCTGCAACTTCTAAGTTGCATTTCTTTGATACATAACCTAGACTACTTTGTTTGTTCCTTTTTCTCACACTGTCCTTCCATTTATGTAAGTAGATCATTTTACGTTTCGCACATTTCTTCACATATGTGTTAAGGACACTTTACCTATCTTATAACATGAGGTCGCTCAAGCAGCTCTAACAACCTCACAAAATGAAATATCCCGATCAAAGTTGGTCAGCAGACTGTTTAAACTATGGCATATTCATTTTCGAGTTCTCCTGAAAAAGGGCCCATAGCACTATAGGCCATTATTCCAGCTACCGCCTCAAATACAATTCGTTGCCTTGTGTTGACTTCATGGGTACCTTACTTGAAGAGAGTGTTTTATGCTTGTGTTTACATCTTTTTATACTTTCTTTCTTCGAAATACATTTCTTAGTGACATAGTTCTTAAAAGAACCACCTACTTCACGCACGAATTTAATATTGTACACAATACCCATTATGATTGTAATGCACAACGGAATGCAACTGTTTATAAATCTTTTTTTGTAAATGAACTGTAATTTCTTTGTTTCTAAAATTAATAAGTTTACCATCTTGATAGACAATTGTAACAACTATTTCATCAACATGATTCACTATTACTGGAAGATATATTAATGTATTAAGTTTTTCAATTATTATATCCTGGAGCTACAGCACACATGAATTAATGTGTTGTGTTTGTCGGTTTTCCATTCAAATATGAACCACCTACAATATTAATATTTATGCGACATACATTAACTGATAATATATTAACCTGTTTTGATGATTCGTGTAATTGATAAGATGGATATACTCTCTGTTCATAACCCAACATATTTGTAATTAAATTGTCTTCTGAGAAATCGATATAGATGTTACTATACATTGCACTAGTTAACGTATTTCAATTTTCACATAGTAGGAAATGTACATCTTCAGGTAATATCGCTTTAAGAATGTTTCAAGGTCATCCAACTCATGAGATCCAACCGGTATCACAATCTTAAATGTTTTTTCAACAATATTAGCCTAAATAATTGTTTGCATATCAATGTTTGGTATGTTGTTATATGTGACGAATTCTATTAGACTTATTTATCAATCTCCATTTAACTCCAACACAGGGAAATATACCGTACACAATTGCGACTAATTACAATTTAATATCAACGTAATTGACATATTGGTAATATATTCTAGAATTACACTTACTTATATGCCCTATTTATAGCCAACAAACCATAAACATAAATGTCCGCAATTGATTATAATTGGTAATTGCTCAATTTTGTAATTATACCTATATTGCATGTTTTGTTAATAATTACATATTTCAATTGGAGTACCTAAATCGCCGTAACTGTCGTCAAACAATGATTTATTAACATTTTTAATTAATGCAACGCAATGTGTTCCTTCATTTTGTTTCGAATCTAAATTAACAATCATAGATTCACGAAGAGTTGGTTTCTTTGGTAAATCGTTTCTCATATACACACCTCTGAAATAGGGAATATCAAGTTTCTTTACAAATACATTAATATCTTTGATTGTTAATGCACATTTTTGAAGACTATTTAGGACTTTCTGCATTTTTCCCCCCACATTTTGAGTTTTTTCGTCCTTATCCTACTTTATAGGGTTTCAAATAGATTCCTTCACTTTTTGATTTAACTGATCTCCTAATTGCCGAAATCCTTCCGAGGATTGATCAAAGTACTTTTAATGCTGTAAATATGAATGCAATTCCTCCTTCTTTCTTTGTTTTTCATTTGGTTTTTGCCTTTTAGGTCCATGCCTCTCTTTACCTTCATGTGCATAACTTTCACAACTCAAATTCCAAGCTTTTCACCTGTATATGTAGATGGATTCTTCTTTATAATTGCTGCTCCATCATTAAGATATGTATCTGCTATATGTGTTTCTTTCAGATTGTTTGATCGGTCGTAAACTATATTGTGTTCTTTATGCGCGTTATCCAAAGAGTTTATTCCTTGATCGTTTCGTGCCAAACATTTTGCAAGTTTAGTACCTGGTCCCCAATAATTGTATTTCAGTAAATGTATTTCAAATGGCAATTTATTAAACAATGAATTCAATACACTGCATCCTTTTTTGATACTTTTAGTACAAGCCATTGTTTTCAACTGAACATGGGCCACCTACATTTATAGTTTTTGCATTAGTAGGTTACGTTACTTTTACATTACTATGTTACATCAATATATTTCAATCCGTTACTTTGTCTTACAATACATTACATTATGTTATGATATGTTGCAATACATTATATGTCATATTAGTATATGAAGATATATTACTAATGTTACACTAGTGCATTATAATATGTTACAATATGCTACATTATTATGTTAAAATACATTACAATACATTACTAATGTTATGTTAGTACATTATGATACATTACTAACTTTACATCACTACATTATACTATGTTATAATATGTTATGTTGGTACATTACTAACATTACGTTAGTATGTTATTATATGTTGCAATATGTTATGTTACTATGTTATAATATGTTACATTAGTACATTATATTACATTACAATATGTTACATTAGTATGTAACAATGCATTATGTTAGTACATTACAATATGTTATACTGTATATTTGTGTAGGAATGGAGGTTATAAAACAAAATGTACATCTGCTGGTAATTGTAAAAATGAAAAAAATGTTATTGAACAGAAACATGGCTTTCTTTTAACATCAAATATACGTTGTATAATAAGCGGTCATTCTTCATGTGGAAAACCTTGTGTTAATATGTTGCTGTTGGAACATCCGAATGGACATAAATTTGATAATGTATATGTGTTTTCTAAAACAATACAAGAGGAATATCAACAATTAGCGAGCATTTTGATGGAAATTGAAGGAATGAGAAATTTCCCTTTTACAAATAAACAAGATATAGTGCATCCGAATGAAGTATTACATAATTCCATATTTATTTTTGACAATGTTTGGTGTGAACCACAAGGCGAAATTCAGCAATATTTCACTTTTGGTCGACATTAAAATGTTAATTGTTTTTTTTTCTATCACAAAGTTATGCACGTATAATGAGACATAATTTACGTGATAGAGCCAATATGATAATTGTGTTTAAAATGGATAATATTAATCTGAACATATTTACAATGATCATGTTATAGGCGATATGACATGTACAAAGTTTAAAGATATGTGTTTTTACTGTTGGAAAGAAAAATATGGTTTTTTGGTGATTATAACAACACTTCCCCTATGTAAAGGCAGACATAGGTAAGGTTTCGACAGTTTTTTTACTTCCAGGCGAAGAACAATGAGTATTTCAATGTTTGGACATAGTGGTATAAAACCCAATCATTACAATAGCTGTTTAAACAAAAATCGCGATGGAAATTGTGATTTGAATGGACATATATTATGTAATATGGGTATGGCTGTGAAAGATAGTGTTGCGGTAAATAAACGTTATGTGGAACACTTAAACACTATTATGCTAAATATATTTAAATTGCAATGAAACAATATTCAAGAGAAATTAATAAAGTTAGTTAATTTCAATGATAATGATTATAATAACACGAGTGTAATTGCAAACATTTTAAGCAATATTAGCACTGATTTGCAGAGTAATGAATTACGAATAGAAGAACGTTTAAATGGATTTAGTAAGGATTTTAATGATATGACAATCATTGCTTTTACAACACAACTTACAGATTGCAAGAAAATTTTAGAGTTGTAATTAATGAAGTGCTAAATGCTACTATCACAAAGCAACTTGAAACATGAACAGAATAAATAATGGAATGTTTTAAGACATGAATTGATTAATAAAAATTTTGTTTTAGTTACTCAAACAGATTTCAGAAAACAAAATAATGATTTGGAAGCACAAATCAATTATTTTATCAATGATTTGGAAGCTAAAACTGTAAGTAAATTATAAGCAGTTTTAAGTAAAGAGGGTAAGATTGTAAAAGCACAAACTAATCGACTTATTACATTAGTTAGAAAAGCGATGACTTAATTAATATATAAATAAATTGAATTTAATGTGATTTAATCAAAGCATGTATGCCTTTGTTTCGGAATTACATAATGTTATATCTGCTGTGAAAGAGAAATATTTATAAGTCAAATGAACCCTTATGGAATGGGATGTTTTAAACAAAGAAATATTGAAACCTGTTATTGTATTCTGTGTTAAATAAACCTAAAGAAACAAATTTGGAAATTAAAATGGAAAAAACTTTAACAAAGAAAAAGCAACTCCTTTCTCAATTAACACATAGTTATTTATATTTACAACATTCTTCACCTCTGCACGATACGACATTTGTTGTTTATCGACATGAAAACAACTTGTTCCTGGGAGATTCAGTAATTAAACTTTTGCCTGAGAATAAAATTAAAATAGGTGACTATAACTGATGTCAGTCAAGGATTGTTTGAATTATTGTTTAAAAATTTTCCAAATTGATATTTCGGCACCGATTTGCAGAAATATTATGAACTTATTCGTAGAACGAATGCTAATATTCGTTCAGGAGATAAAATCACCCGAAAATAAATTTAATAGGATATATAATCGGAAGTGGAATATATAAAGATGAAATTGGCAAGTGCTTTTCACCTGTATATTGGAACAATCCTAATGAATTGGTCAATAGATAAAACTTCACTTCGAGAGAGTCTGGGAATAATTCACATATGAACGAAATTGTATCTATTATTGAAGAGTTAACAGAAGATGGTTATATTACAAATGAAGTTTAGTAAGATTGCTCAAGAGCTTCATGCTTCTGCAAGGAAAAATATTCTAGAAGATGAATTCTAACTCATGGTTTAAATTATATTTTTCTAGCTGATTTGTGTTAAATGACATAGCTTTGAAAATACAATAAGGGATACAAATATATTTTCACCATATTAGAAGTTTATTCGAAACATGGTTGCGGTATACGTTTGAAAAACAAAACTGGGAAACAGCTTAGTGATGCAATGAAGATCATTTTGAAAGAACACCCAATTTGCTCCAAACCGACAGAGGATCTGAAATTTTTTCTGCACTGTTCCAGAAACTAATGACCGAATATGGCATTAATCACTATGCAACATATTCGGAGCTTAAAGCCAGTGTTGTGGAACATTACAAAATCGATTAAACCACTAATATATAAACATTTCACATCGAGGAGGACTTACAGATGGGTTGACATTTTGCCTGAAATAGTTAAATTTCATAATTCTAGATATCATATAACTATTAAGATGGCTCCTAAAGAAGTTATGGATAATAGTTGAATGAAAACTATTTATTGTAATGTTAAAGTCATCGACGAAACAAAACCAAAGTTCAAAGTATCTCGAAGCAGAAATGGATCTTTGAGAAGAAATTTACAGTGAATTGGTCTTTCAAATTATTTAAAATTATTTCAATTAGACAAACACAACCCACAGTGTATTACATAGAATCATATGACGGAGAACCAGTAAAAGGTGGATTTTATGAACATGGACTGCAAAAAGTAAGTTCTCCAAATGAATATTTCTTGATATAATCATTAAATGGAAGAAAGATATGTCCTTGGTTTAATGAAGAGGACTCTCAAAAGCACACAATTCATGGGTTAAGAATCAAGATATTAAAAGATTGGAATATATGGTTTGTAAAAATTTCTAATACTAAATAAAATATTTTTTATAATATTTGATGGGTTATTTGATCTAATAAACCTCTCGATGGGGATTGGATGTACAATTTATTGTGTAAACAATACCCTTATTGATTGGATTTTCGTTTCATTAGGTTAACATTGGAGCAGTAATCCATTTTGATTAAATCCTTTTAATTGTGACATCATTCATATTTAGATGATAATATGTTGCATTTGATATATAATTCAATTGGTAACTGTATTAGAAGCATTTAACTGGAAATTTGCATTTAGGTGATAATTTGTTGTGTTTGGTACATATTGTAATTCAATGTGTTTTTTGTTTGTGTTATTCCATTTCATTAGATTCCTTTTAGATGTGATGTATTTTGTTGTTTTTGTTGTTACATTTCTTGGAATCAGGATAAATTCATTGGAATTTTATAGCTTAAAGACTTTTAAGGCGAGATTTTTTTAATTCGTTGTTGTAATTTCCTGGAATTGAATTATTCTTCCCCGAATTTTTCAACTTAAAGGCATTTGGGAAGTGATTTCATTTTAATGTTATATAGAATGTATTTTTTATGTGACATATTTCTTGGAATTTGGATATTGTTTGCAAGAATTCGATTCTCGTATTAGATTTATATGGTATATTGTGTGTCTTTTAATTGTGACGTAATTCATTGTTAGTTTATCGGAATACTTTTCGGGGTTTCATAATTGTCTGTGCTACTTTATATTTCTTTGCTTGTAACAATATAGTTCTTGGAAAATGATTAGTTTTAAGAGAGCGAAATAGTATTCCCCTCTCTAAAAAAAATTTATACAAAAATCATTAATTATTTTTATGGTGTAAACGATTTATACAGTGTAAATTGATGGTGTAAACGATTTTTATGGTGTACACTACTTTGACAGTATAAGATTCAACATTTTTTAAAAAGCGCATTTGAGATGCAATTGTTTTTGCTAGTAAACAAATGTTTTACAAAACTGGTCTTAAAATTCAATGCAATATTGTAAACATAGTCTGCTTGCTTTAAACTTGTGAAAGACAGGCGAGAAGAGACAGGTCAGGGAAAATCATTGTGTAAAGTGTAGGCGAACAGCAGTCAGGGCGATGCACATTGTGGAGTGAAGTTTGATGATGGAGCAGGGTAGGAAGGGAAGTGTCCAGTCTCACCCGCCAATGTCGCGCTTGTGCAGAGGCGACCACAAGGTTGTGCAAGTGAAGGGAATGTTGTCAGAGGGATACAGTAGGGGGAGAGTGCTCGTACGGGGGGCCACCCAAGCACTAGTGGCAGCTTAGTTTACCAGGTTTCCAATTCTTTCGCCCGCTTCGTGCCATGCACATCTCCCACGTGTGGACTGGCCTGGCTTGTTCTGTGCTAAGGAGGGCGTAAGCGGCCGGGTACCGATAGTGGCATACGACACAGTCTGCTAAGCTTTCTAAACCATTCTCTCATTCCCTCACTTGCTCCACGCCATGCACATCTCCCGCCCGGTCGCGATCTGGTCCGGCCCGGCGCTGATCCAACTCCGAACGTTTTCCCCCTCATCTACTCTTGAGACCAAAGTTTCGCCCGCTCCCGCACGAACTCAATTCTCGGCTATCCGTTACCTGGTAATGTCCATGAGACTTTAGAATGTCTCATACCCATATCATTTGTAAAACATGTGCTGTTGAAAACTACGCTATGCTTTTTAACACATAAATTATATTTTTATAATAAATTTGGAAGTAATTATTACTTATATAGAATAATAAACTTTACCAAGATTAAATTTTCCTATATGATAGAATTGTCTAAAAATTCTGGGCTAGGATAACTACACGTGAAATGTGTATTTTTTGTCTGCCAGACAAATAAAAATATGTCTTGTTTCAATACTTGTTAAAAAAAATATGTCTTGTATTTCTGTGTGATTTTTTTCCAAATCATAGTTTGGTTGATTCAAATATACACTTGTAGGAATTCTAAATCTGGGAATATCTCGGTGATTAACAAAACTTTATTTCAGGGACTCGTCAATTTATTTTCAATCTGCTGTTCATATAGTCAACCCATTGTGTAAGGTTGAAATTACAGCGAGTCAGGCGAAATCTCTCGGGGTACGCATTCAGAGGGATACAGGCCCGGCAAGCCAAAGTAGGTAAGCCAACACTAGAAAAACACATCCTGAATACTATAGCAGGGGAGTGGTACATAACCGTGAAACAGATATTGCAGGGTCGCCAACTCACGAAAAAATACGACAAAACTTTCTCAGGGCTGAAGCTGGGGTGTGTAAAACAGGTTTCTGCCAACACCACGCTCGATCGATAGCAGAGCTCTTCAGAAAGGTCGAATTTCAAGGCAAGTCTTCGCGACTAGGGGTGGAAGGGGTGCATGAACAGGGGCATGTCCCTCTGGACATGGGGGTGGTTGATAGGGGATGCCTACAAGTGAGCAGGGGGCTTTAATTAAACAGCCCCCCGATCTGAACGCAAGTAGGTAGTTGTCGCCATCTTGCCTTAGTTGCGAAAAACGACAATCGCCAGCCGATGGGTGAATGACCGCCAGGACCTCGCAGACACGGGTTGGGAGAGGGGGTGTAAGGGCTGGCTGGCATCCTGGACTCGTGCTGGTTCTGAAGGGTGGGGGTGGGAGGTGTGGCTACAAGCAGGCAGGGCCTCCTGATCTGAATGCAACTTGGCAGTTGATGCCATCTTGCTACATTGCCAAAAAAATTGAAAATCGAGAGCAACCCGTAGTAGCAGAATGGCGGGGGAGGGAGGCGGTGGCAGGTAGGCCTCCTGATCTGAAGCTCTCTGGAAACTCAGTGCCATCTTCAGTTACTCATGACATATGTGTACCTTACCAGCTCTTCCTCTCGTCTTCACCGCACCTCTAGAAACTTGGCGGCCAACAAGGTTACGATTGTGGGTTAGCGCAACTAAGGACCGGCGACCATCGCACATACCTTTATCTCTACTGCTAGCCGAGATTTTGGTTAAGCGATATTATTTGCTCAGGGGTTCAGATTTCATTCATAGTATTCGTAAACTATAGTGTGAAATTTTTTTTTTTCATTTATTCGAAAATATAAATTTTCAGGTGATAGTGCGTTTATCGTGTAAAATCGTTTAAAAATACTGTTTGTGTTAACAAGTGCGCTCTATTTACCACATTTTATGGATATTTGATTATTTGGAAACAAATCATTTGGGGCAAGATTTTCTATCATTAATTACTTTCTTGTAGATCATTATATATTTCACTTATCAGAATAGACATACACTATTGTGTCTGGTTTAAATCGTAATCAGAGTTATTTTGCCATAAGATATCTTTCACTAGGCTGAATGAATCATGTAAGGTAAGTGTAATTTGTACGTTTAACCTTGTTTGTGTGTTATTTATTCATTCTCACTAGCTGGATTTCATTTAAAGACGGTAAAACATAGTTGTTCGTTATACTTGTCTCTTGTGCTATTTATTCATATGTAGAACTCGTTTGATATATATTTTGTTTAAAGACTCTCCCTTATTTAATTTCATACTGTCTAACTGGTTTTCGTTTAGTCAGTTTGCACTTGTCGACACCAGATGTTATTCACATTGTTAAATTTCTCTCTCGTGTAAATTATATTTCTAAGCTTCAGACTCACGTTACATTTAATTCCACACTGGAGTAATTGCACTTATTATTCACATAGTCGTTTAAAATATGCTATTCGATATGTGTAATTAATTCATACCTAGAACTAGTGTAAAGACTTAGAATTTCTCTCGTGTGTTAAATATATTCGTAAGTTCGCCTATTTACCACCAATATCCCTACAAACACATCAAAATTAGGAAAAAATAAGAAAATTTACACTTAGCCCACTCTTGCATTCAACTCAACACCTATATAACACATTGCAACCCACCACTCTGGTAAGTCGTCATCAGAACACCACACAGTCAACATTATGCAGAGCTCCTGCTACTCCCTCCCCCAACCCAAAAAGATAGAAAGAAAATAAAGTATACCAACACAGAAAATCAAGTGGGAAAAAAATTCATCGGATTAAGATCAGATTAAGAAATTTTTAATCAGGTTAAGATCGGATCAAGATTTTTCATCGGATTAAAATTTAACCCAGTTTTGTTTAACCATTCCAATTAATTTGATATCAAAGGGTTAATCCGATTAATCGAAAGGCGGCATCCTTTGTATCTAGAACCACCCCTGGCTCTACTAATTATATTTTAACATAACATAATTTCTTAAGAAATTCCATGTAGAATATTTTGTGTTTGAAATAGTTATCATTAAAATTGGTGCAATGAGAAGGAATTTTGTTTAAAATTGATTCCACATTTGAAGTACTCGACTGCTGACTTGTTAGACTGGCCCATTCACGTCGCACCATTAAGCTCAGAGGCAAAAAATGGCATGATTTCATTATTATGCTGTACTCCGAATTATTTGTATCATGCCATTTAGTGCAGTCTCTTCGCCTGACAACTAGCACGGCCACAGAGGACACGGAAGGTATGGTTGGTATTTTGGGTGATATGTTTTCCAGTATATCTGTCTTTCGATTGTTGGTGTTAGTTGAATAGTGTTGACAGTATGTGTTTGTCTTTGAGGCCTGTAATGGTAAGGCATGCTTGAGTTAAAGCATTTGGTATGGGTGGTTAGAGTATTTTTGAATGGTTTCAGTCTGCATTGTGGGTGGTATGAGAAGAAATTGATTGTGTCACTGGTTTGGACTGTATGTTGGCTTTGTATGGTCTGTGTGGACGAATGGTTGAGTTATGCTAGAGTTATAGTAGGAGGTAAGGTTGGTAGGTATAAGCAGTTTTGGTTGGTAGAAGAAGTAGAATGATTGTTAGTTTATGGGCTAGCCTCTGCTGTGTAGTTGCTTGGTAAATTTGAGTTATGTTTGATATTGTGATTTGTGTACTGGGAGATATGTCTGAATTTGATTTTTCTTCTGTTATAGGAGATGGGGTGTTGGGTGGTCTGGTATGAATTTGGTTATATAATGTATGGTAGGTTGGTACGGTGGTATAGTGACTAGTATATATTTGGTTGGTGTCGAAGAGTAGAGCAGAAAGTATGAGCAGTAAGTAAATTTTTGGTGAGATCAGTGTGGACTGAATGTTATAGGTATGCTTGAGTTATAGTAAGGGGTATGAACGATGAGTCTATTTCGTCTGTTGTTGGTTGGTAAAGCAGATGGCATGCATGAGTTACAGTGAGCTGGTATGGCTTATTTAGGCCTTTATGTGTAACTGGTGACATTAGATGGGCTGAAATGGTAGTCAGTATAGTTGGCTGTTATGATTGATCTGAAAGTCTGACATATGGTTGTTGATATTGCCTGTATTGTTAATAGCATGACTGAAGCATGTTTAGGTTGGAGAGAATGATATGGTTTAAGCTGTATGGTTTTGGTTGGTATTGTTATCTGCTGTGGTGGTTCATTGATGGATTCAGATGGTATAGTATGTTGGTTTGCTGGAGGGCTGTCACCTAGTATTTTATGGCTGGTGTAGTAAATGGATGGTGTGGGTGGTATAAAATGAGTAGTTGTTATGATGCAGTGTATGACTACAATGTGATGTGTGGCTTGACTGAAGTATGCTGGGTTATGGTTGGTATTGTACCCAGGACTCCTAGTCAGCAGGGTTAATCATATTTTGTTTCGTATGTCTGAGGTGTGGTGGTCAGCATTTCTATTGGTATGGATGGTTGGTATAATCAGGTGGTTTGTTTTATGGGTGGTATGGTATTTGGCTGGTGTGTGATGGTAATTATGCAATGACAGACATGTTGAAATTACGATATTTGTTTTGTTTTTTTTTTCTTTAAATTTGTTGTGACTTCTCTTTGTTTGTAGTATTGAAAGATGGGTAGGTAAGGGTAGAGGTTGATGTTTAGGGTGTTCGTATGAGTGAGAGGTTAATGTGATATTTTATTAACATTTTCAGATTTTTTAAAAAAAGTTGTGATTTTTTTTTAAATTTTATAATTTATTTTAGAAATTTTAAAAATTATAAATTATTTTTAATAATATATTTAGGGGGAATTTTTAGGGGAAAAAGAGAATTTTTAGGGAAAAAGACTGATTTCAAGGTGAAAATGACCGACTTTTAAGGAAAAAGTGATATTTTTAAGAAAGAAGAAAATGTTTAGGGAAATTTAGTCTATTTTGAAGGGGAAAACGGAAATTCAAGATGGCGGGCAGAACACCCTGATAAATTTTTTTGGGGAGCCCCTTTTTGCAGCTGGGCAATATGTGAAATTTTTAGGTGATTTTGGGGTTAAATAATCGATTTCTGAAGAGTTTTTGGATAAAAACAAGTGATTTTCGGGTAAACAGAAGTGATTTCTGGAGAGAAAAAACTACTGCTTTCGAAAGAAAATTCGAAAATGGCGGAAACCGAGATGGCAGCGAGATCTACTGATCTGCATCCTGAAAACCTGCACTAGCTCTCGTCAAATCATTCTACTAATGCCATTTAAAAAAAAGTCCTCCCCTACATAAAATTTGTAAGTTTACATGTTCTTCCATAGCACTAAATGCGTACAAAATTTGATGGTAGTCGGTTTGTTGGTTGGTCCCCGAGATAAGGCATAAAATCTTAATATTAGCCTACTTTTCAAAGCAAAGATAGGCTTATGCAATCCCACGAATGTTTGTCTGCAATGTATGTCTTTCACCCGTCCCCCTTCCCACCAAAACATTTAAACCCAACAACCGAATTTTACCAAACTAAGTACACATATAATATTTAGTAAAGACATCTGACTTTTATGGTTTTCAATTATGGCGTGTACTTATTTTAAAAAGGGCGGCAATTTTGAGAATTTAGGGCACTATGTTATATCTCGGAAACCATTTTACCTATTTAAAACAAATTTCGTCTATTAACAGTGTATGATATTTTCATTGAAATTCACTAGCCATAATATTGTAAGATAATGCATGTAAGATATAATTTCGTAAGATAATGCATATTAAAATAATAACGATATTTTTAAAATATATAATTACGATACATTTACCAAATTTAAACCAAATTTAGTACGATGGAAGTATATGGTGTAAGCATTGAATTTAAAAAATGATAATTTTATTGGTCCACCATTTTGAAAATTTCGTATAACAAATGGAAAAATTAAGTTTTTGTGTTTGATTTTATTAACCTTTAAACCAATTTAAACCATATTTGGTACGTTAACAGTGCATGATATAATCATTCAATTTATAAAGTAATAATGTTATTTATTCGCCATTTCGGAAGGTAGTGCAACATTAAAAATATCGCTTTTATGTTATAAATGTGTAACTACACAACAGATTCCTGCCAAATTTGGCATATAAGTAATGCTATTGTAGGCCATGTTCATATATGCAGTTTTAAATTGATAATGCACTTTCTTTTCAAAATAGCGGCAATGTTAATATTTAATGTTCATTTGAAATATTAACCATGCCATTTAAACAATTCCGACTAAACTTGTTATGCGGAAAGTATATATTGCAATCATCAAGTTAGTCTACCTAAAGCTTTTTTGTTCACCATCTTGTAAGCTAGTGCTACATGAATGCATGAAGTTTTATTTTATCTCGCGAAACATTCAAATGATTCTTTCCAAATTTAACAAAATATAGTACTACTGTAGGCCATGTAAACTGACATGTTTTAATTGGGCGAGGCAATTATTTTCAAATGGTGGCAATATAAATATTTTAGTTTAGTTTTCTTTATCTACGAAACCAAGTAATCAATTACAACTTTACTCTGTATACTGGCAGTTATTATAACAGTCAAGTGTGTCTACAGAGCATCATTTCCACTATTTTGTAAGATGTCATATGAATAAATGACGTTTCGTCTTATCTCTGGAAACATTCACCCTATTCTTACCAAATTCAGCAAATAAGTCATGCTACAGAATCCATGTAAACGAACATGCTTTAAGAGGGCCAGACACTTATTTTCAAAATAGTGGTCATATAAACATTTTAGCATAATATGCTATATCATCGAAATAATATGACCAATTTCAAGTTAACTTTTTATGCTGCCAGTATTTATGCAAGCAACAAATGAGCTAATACATAAACTCATTTATCCGGCTTTTTGTATGATACTACAACATGAAAAATTAAGCTTTTGTGTCCTATATTGGGAAAAATAACTAACTGATACCCACCAAATGCATGTGACTAGTTATACGTTTGCTTAGTCCATCTAAATTTATATGACTTAAAGAGGTAGTCACGTATTTTTAAAATAAGAGCTTTTTAATTATTTAAGGTTAATATGTCTTATATCCCAAATAATTTAAACTGACTTTAACGTACAGATTGTTCGGAAAAAACTCTAAATATATCGCGAGGTGGTTCCTTGTGGAAAACGAGGTAATCGTATGCAATACAACTTACAGCCTAGCTCAATTTCTAAGGGAGATATACACTCTGTAGATTAATGTTTTATAATGGAAATTGCGCAAAATATCAGAAACAGTGTGGAGTTCAACTATGATTCTCTGGATAAAAAGCACATTAAAAACAATTAACTCTAAGTGCCACTAAAACGAAATGCATCACTGTTCTTCTTTGACCCTGATTAGTTAAAGAAGAGCACATGAGAATCGTTACTAATACCATCTATATTTTGGATATGCACGATTTTGAGATGACAAAGGATTAATTCTGCACATTAGAGTTTCCTCCCCTTAAGAGGCTCTTTGTAGACACATTTGATGGTTGTAATAGATACTGTCTGCATATAAAGTTAATTTGAAATTCGTTACGTGGTTTCGTAAATTTAGCATGCTGATCTACAATGTTTATATGACCACAATTTTTTAAATAAATATCTGACCTACTTACAAAATACACATATACATGGCCTGCCATAGTAATACTTGTTTGCCAAATTTGGTTGAATCGGTAGATTGTTTTTCGAGATATGACAAAATCTTTATTTATTCACGTAGCGCTATCTCACGAAATGGCACACAAAAGTGGCTATATGTTGTCATATATGAGCATTTTTAGATATACTTTCAGCATATAGTGTCTGGTTGAAATTTGCGAAACAGTTTGGTAGATGTAGAAAAAAAATTTGTATATATATATGTGTCCGGAATTTGGAAAAAAGTTACACGCTTATAAAATGTATATGTTTGCATGGCCTACCATAGAATTATTTATGTGCAAAAGTTGGCTAGAATCAATCGAGTAGTTTCCAAGATACAATTAAAAGGTTAAAGTGCTATCTTTCAAAATGGCGGTCAAACGATACCCATCTTTGTATTCAATAATTACGTTATTCCCTGTAAAAATACAAAATTTGGTTTAAACAGGATAGATGGTATCCCGATGTGTTACATATCACTCTAAATGTTAAAATGGCCGTCATTTGGAAAATTAAACATCTGGCGTGGTTGGATGTCCTTACTAAATACTATATGTGTACCGAGTTTGTTGAAATTCTGTCCACGAGTTCAAAAGTTTTTAGGGGACATACACACATTAACACGCATACATACACACAGACAGGAAAGTGATCTCATAAACCCATGTTTCCAACGGAAAGCAGGCTAAAACACTGGTCATTCAGCTACATATTCAAATTGTTATACCGCCCTCAACAATTATTTTAGTACATACAGCAAACATGTTCGGGAAAAATCTTCTTTACTATAATGAATACGTAAATGCTGCTGTTTATTAGCCGGATACATATCCACCTTCCATATACGTACAAAATATTATAAACCACAAATTAAATTACAATCCGTTTCTAAACTTCTGCACATGGATAAGCCAGGTTCACAAATATACACACCTTAAAATTAGTTTTGTACTACCTGTCATTTGGTAGGCATTCGGGATGTTCGTTGGGGCAGTTGGCGCATTACAGAAAGACATTCGACATGTATGGTATGGTATTCCGTACAGATATTACGTATTTTCATCCCATTCGTTCTCTTGGGCCGTCAACAACCAAGTAACTCCGAAATACTTATGGTGGATAACTTATTTTGAAGTGTGTACTTAATTACGTCTGTACACATATTTTTTGTTAAACACATATGTCAGGGATCCGTTGCAGAGAAAATTCGGCATTGTCTAACAATTTTGTGCGGAAAATTAATATATGATTTGAACACTTAGTTAAGTGTTTAGCAAAATAGATTATATTTTTACATAATGCATGTTTTATTATGTATTATAATGGCTATAACTTTCAAAAAAAAATTACAGGTGCTGGGATTTGAGCGTGAAAAAAAAAAGTAAATCTGAAGCAGTAAAGCGCAGACTTGAAACCTCGACCAAGCTAACGTCATTGCACCCATGCAAAATTTTAATTTTTTTTCTACTTTTTTTTTTTTTAGTATCTGAACTGTGTAGAACATTTAAAG
The DNA here is from genome assembly GCA_029891345.1 of Dryococelus australis. Classification (NCBI taxonomy): domain Eukaryota; kingdom Metazoa; phylum Arthropoda; class Insecta; order Phasmatodea; family Phasmatidae; genus Dryococelus; species Dryococelus australis. Next base: position 184,997,091 of record CM057009.1, on the reverse strand, counting down.
TTCTTATTACATTTTATATACGATACAGTCAAGCCGTCTTTATTTCTCTCTTCTTTGATAAATATAGCCTATGATTTAAAATGTGTGATGCTTGGTTTTGCCGTGGTGATCGAAAACATTGTCATGTGAACAGCACAACCCTGTAACTTCTTTATTACGTTTTGCGCATGCATTATTTTTATTTCTAGTCGTAAATAAATCCAAAAAGATGAGCTCATTAATGTCACATTTCTTTTGCGACTCTATTTTAACCTGTGTCTCTTTTAGCTGCTCTCTTGTTCACGTCTCGTAAACAATAGTTTCCCGGTTAAATCTGTTAAACGTCGTTTAGCTGAAACAATCGGTATCAGCAAATGTAACGAGATGTTTCTGTTGGTTGTTTCCCATTGGTGTTACAGAACCGTTGCAATCGATAATTCCTACGATTTTCGTTTACAGGGTTGTTACGAACTTATTCGTTTACAGGGTTGTTACGAACTTATTCGTTTCGAGAATAACGAGCTACAGAATCCCAATACTTGTCTCTTCAATCAACCTAGATTACTGATAGCGCTGTTTCCAATGCCTTGCTGCAAAGTAGCAATTCCGTTTATCTAGCTGACTTTGCTTTCTAAATAATCGTCATAATTTACAAGACTACAATGATATCTAGTCATGAGCACATCATTAAATTTTGTTTCATCTTGATCACTGCAGGTCATTTGAAAATGATGGTTTAGGTCTTAGGTAAAAAACAAGTGCACGTGTATATTGTGCATCCATCTCACATCATAGGAAAGCAGATAAATAGTCTGTAAATGTGCACTCTGCTAGCTATTACGTACTCATTATATTCCCTAGCACATGGAACACCTAAATAGAATTAATTCATAACAATGTTGCAATTTGCTATACAAATATAATTGGAGGTCTTGACCTGTTGGCTCTCATATAAATACCTGCCGCCATGGTCTTATCAGTTACTCATATAATGACGGGATATCACCCAACAAGATACGAGAACTGACGAACTGCGAGTAGAAATATTATGAAACGTCTGCGAAGCACTGTTAGGGTTAGGTTAATTAAAAATTACGAGTTTCTTGTCGGTAACTTCATGAGATAATGACTCTCAACACATATCTGGCTCTAATCATGTTTAAGTTTTAAGGGAGTTATATAAGAATAGTTATCAGCATACCCAGTAATTACTTGCGCGCTTATATGAAGTTTATATGCTATAACAGGATATGCTACGCACCATTAACCACACGAGACTTCGCCATGAATTAAAAGTAAATTGTTTAATTCAGGGTAATCTCATTTTTTAAATTGCAAAATACCGATTTTATAGTAAATTTATAAGCTAACTAAAAGAGAGATTTCTGCCGGATGTTTCAGTACTGTATGTACATTTTCGGTGCTAATTAAAAATATATTTAAAAAGGTGATTTTAACATTTTAGGTTGTAACGTAATAGATATTTAATTAAATCCTAGAAATATACTCATTTAGAAAGAGAGAAATTATTCCTCTCTCCGCCAGTTTTCCACGTATGCTTTCACCGTTCGTTTTTTAAAACAATATTTGCATTCCTGTTTAAAATTTTTTGTAATAAAAATGTTTTAATAAATTTAATAAGCATAACCATTGGAATATTTGCATCGTATACGTTTTACACACATGTATACTGCCGAGTGAGGAAATAATTCGTACATTTCTCCAATCTGTTAAAATAAAATATTTAATTTAATTAATTCAATAAACAAAGAGTACGACATACATTGATATGATATCTAGTAAGCGACTACAGAAACAACATGATTTTCATTTAAGTGGTTGAAACCACCAACCGCAACCGGACACTTAAAGAAACAAAGATGGTGGTAACAAGTAGTACACACAAAACTAAACTGCAGATGAGTGGGTGGAGCACCCCCCTAGCAGACGACAAAAGAAACAAAAGATGGTGGTAACAAGTAGTACACACAAAACTAAAATGCAGATGAGTGGGTGGAGCACCCCCCCTAGAAGACGACAAAAGAAACAAAGATGGTGGTAACAAGTAGTACACACAAAACTAAACTGCAGATGAGTGGGTGGAGCACCCCCCTAGCAGACGACAAAAGAAACAAAGATGGTGGTAACAAGTAGTACACACAAAACTAAACTGCAGATGAGTGAGTGGAGCACCCCCCTAGCAGACGACAAAAGAAACAAAAATTGTGACCACCAGTAAACATTCTTGAAATAGCGAAAGAAACAGTAATATATCTCAGATGATTACCGAGCAACCCGAATAGAAACGAAATAAGTAGATGGCTCCCAGATTCGCTAAATACTGCCGAGTACTTCCAAGTCGAGCCGCAGTATATGTATTGCACCTCAGGTTCACCGAAGACTTCTGAGCTCTTCTGAGTCGAGCCAAAGTCCCCCATCTACATAACCACACGTCTTTCATTTAAAATGCACTATACACAAACTGTATTATGTATAATATACGTGACCACGACCTTTAAGTGGTCTCATGTGTAAATTAATCAAGATGCTCTCATGAGTACGTCTTTGTTGTCAAATGTGATTACTTTTACAGTCACAGAAATATACTTATTAACAAGGCCAGGGCTTTCGAGGTGCTCCGTAAGACGACATTCGTGGTGTCCTTGAGCAGATAAAAGCTGAAGCATGCTATTATCATCACGCGTTTTGATTACTGCACAATTGAAAAGAAAATAGTTAATAAAGAAAATGTTTGCTATATTCTCCCAAAATTTAATCAACTTAAATAATGCTTGGACAGATCTTTGTAAGAGAATGCATAATTTAAAAGATATGCAAGAGGCCTGGAGCACTGTTTGAAGGAAGGCATCAAAATGGTTCAAGAAGATGCAAAATCGGAACTGTCTTTTGCCCAATTGACAAAACTGGTAAAGAAAAGTGCACGAGAAATAAATCTATCACAAAAAGCAACACTACTGGCATATCCTGACAAAGATAGGCAATGTAGTGAAGAGACTAAAGCGACAATTCAAGAAAAAGCAAGTCCAGCAGAATAAGGATGGAAGGTTTAAAAATTCCGTAGAGATAAATGATATGTTATTGATATAAACAAGAGATAAACCAACTATTTTAATGTCAAGACCAGTGAGAAGCTCAAGGAACTTTGACTGGGAAAGTAACACCCCAAAGTTTTATTGTATGATGTGCCGAGAAAGGAGGACATCGATGACCTGTTACCAAAAATCAGGAAAAGGGGCTGAACAATGATTAATTTACGAAGGGGACAAGTGTTCGACTTAAAACAGGGGAAAACAAAGAATCTGTGAATATACTGATTGGAGGGCCATGTAAATTCAAAATTTTCTGATATGGCAAGGAACAGCATACATTGGATATGCAACCTGCAAAAGTTCTGGATTTTCTGGTTCAACTGTGGTGCTACAATGCTCGCGAGGCGGCAAAGTATATTGTTCACATTAACGCGAATTTTCGTTGTCACATCGCATCTGTCACGCTACTGCGATTCCAGCATTACTTGGACGAGTTTTGTCGTGCTGCGCATTTTTCCCCCGTTATTCTGTCGCCTCTGGTTCAGAGAAGTACCTGGTATAATGCTATAGATATGAAATCAAATATATTCCGGCAAGTGTGGGAAACTAATAGGATGGCAGGTTAACCATGCCATGCGACTACTCCATACTACCTGGATGTAGATATGTTAGAATAAAATCAAGTGCGTGGAAAAAAATATTTGGTCACGATAATAAGCAAAAGAATAAAATATATATGGAGAAATTAACAGTAAATGCAAAGTAATACTCTTAGACCCTACGTTATGTGTTCGAACTTTGGTTGCTATGTAAGAAATAACAAGAAGTTACTGATACAACTAATCGATGTTTTTCCTTTAAATAGATGCAAATAATGAAGTTCTTAAAAGCTTAGATTATAGGCAGGACTTGAAGTCTCGTTGACAGCAGTATCATTAGAGAGAGAACCAGACAAATATGTATTAGTAGTGAAACAATTAAAAACACGCGTGCCTTAACCGGGACTGAATCCAGAAGACCTTGTACCATAAGCTAGCGTGCAATCAAATGAATTACGGAGTTAGGATTCGGAGTATCAACTTCGGATGTAATCAGGCTAATGGTTTTTTGTTAAATAGGGTTAACTAATCGGAAATATGTACACAGCCATTATTTTTAAAAAGTGTCTGGCCTCTTGAACAATTAGGTTTACATGTGTTTTCATAGCGCTAATTTTGTGACGAATTTGATGGAAATCGTTTGATTGGCTCCCGAGATATGGCGTTAAAACTTTTTCTTATTTGATGTGATCTTACAAAATTGCCTAAAAAAGAGTGTCTGTTTACGTAGTTTTTAATAAATACTGTAAGCATACAAAGTATGGTTGAAATTTGTTTAAATTGTTTAATAGGTACGACAAACATATCTTAATATTATTTATATGGCTTTCTGTCTGAATATCAGTACCTGACCCCACTTATATCATGTCATTTTACACAGTTCTGTTTAAAATTACTGGTGCGGGAAATTTGATGAAAATAAGTAGACTGGTTTCGAAAATATGGCAAAATAATTCATTTTCTCACCTCGCAGTATTTTACAAAATTGTTAGCAAAAGGGGATACATCTAACAATTGATGTCAGTGTACAAAACTTGTGTGAATTTGTTAAATGGTTCAGTATATCGAGATTAGCTGTCGTAGGAAGAACATCGCGCTCGTGGTTGCCCGCCCCTTGGAACCAGCAAAGGCGAGGTGCTTCTGCGAGTGCGGTGGGACTATGGCAGCTCAGGTGCGGCAACTATTCCACAATTCGATGCGCCCCAGGTGGCGGATCAGGGATCCCCAGGCTTTGGGGTGTCTGGGAATATTCAAATACCAGATCGTGGACCAACTGGCCGGTGCGACAGCACCGTCGTCGTGGACGTCGGGAGGGTGGGTGGCTCAGTACGAGATGGCGAAACGCATCTACTGGAGGCGACCCAATGACCATGGCGGGGAGAAGGATCTCGAGGTCCCAAAGGGCAAAGTGCAGCGAACCTCACTTCTGGATTCGGCGGGATATCGATTGCGGATGCGCGAGGTATGGATTCCAATTAATCGGACCTCCAAAGCTCCCCGATGTCAGCCTTCACTCCTGGGCCAGCAGTTTCGCTCCATCACTGGTAGTCCCTGGATGTCTCACCGAGCACTTTTAAATGCTCACCTAAGACTGACGGAAATTTTGGAGGAGGAAGAGGAGGGGTGGCCCCGCTGGGAGACCTCTACACCTTCACACACGGCGTGGATACCCTGATGTCGGCGAAGATGGCGTCGATGCCACGACTGAGCTGCCCAGTTTTCCTACGCACTCGACGAGAAGAAGGGAGGCCCTGCATTAAATAATTGCTGCCAATATTGTTGCGCTGGTTCTCCTGCAGAGGAATATTGGCAGTAGTTAAAGTCAAGGGCGCCCAAAATCCCAGAGACCCCGCCCCCCTCTTCTTTCAAACACCTTTTAAAATGGCAAGTATTCAACACCTGCTGTCTACTAACAACATTTTCATAAATGTTTCCCAAGTTTTGAACTCTGTCCTGTCGGGAGTGTTTTTACGGTACTATGCCGGTTTTTCTTTCCCCCTTCTTAATTATAGTTTCAGCTTTAGGTATACTATGGGAGGCAGTCATGGTGGAAAACGGCGGCCATGGCTGCTCAATCCCTCCCCGCCATAATGCACGTCTCCTCGCATGCTACTTCCTCTCCTTTAAGGCGTAAGGGGCGGAGCCCTAAGACGCATTTAGATCCTTCCTACCTCGGACGCACAACTAACATTTAGCAATAGTGTAGATTTAGAAAAAAAATGGTTCAGTATATTTAACAAACTAATCTAATTTATTCACATTAATCCAAATAAAAAGAATCCTGGTGCACCTAAAACAGGTGAGTTTACATGCCCTACTGTAGCACTACCTGCTTATGAAATATAGTGAGAATCAGATTTTATCCTTTAAAACCTTAATTTTTTCATGTGACGATCTTTTTAATTGGAGGAGAAAAAAAGGCTATGTATTAGCCCATTCAATGATTTGCATATATACTTACAGTATACAGAAGTAAAGTTATAATAAGTTACATAATTTCGTAGAAATAGCATACTAACAGAAAATGTTTACGTAGGCGCCATTCTGAAAAACAAGTGCGTGGCACACATAAAACAAATAAATTATTATTGCCTTACATAGTACAACTACATCGCCAAATTTTTTATGAATTGGATGATTGATTCTCGAGATAAGACATAAAAACTATTTTTTGATTTAGGACTCTGTTACAAAATGGCAGATATATGTGGTTTTGAACAGACTCATTTATTTCTTGTAATAGATACTACCAGCATACAAAGATAAGTTCAAATTTGTTTCGTAGTTACGGAATTATAGCTTGCTAAACTAATATGTTTATATTGCCATCATTTTGAAAATAAGTGTGTGACCCACTCAAGACATATCAGTTTACAAGACCTGATTTTATACTACATGTTTGTCAAATTTGCTAGAAATCTGTTGGTTTTTGCAGAGATACGACATAATTTTATTTGTCATGTGACGATTTCTTACAAAATGACAGACAAAAGAGAGTTTGTGTAGACATATTTGATACTTGAAATGTATACTGTCAGCATACAAAGTTAAGTTGGAATTAATAACATGCTCTCGAAGATATAGAACAACTAAGCTTACGTGGCCATATGCCACAATTTTGAAAATAATTGTCCGACCCTCTTGAAACATACCAATTTACATTACCTGCTGCAGTACTACGTGTTTGCTAAATTCGGCAGGAATCGGTCTACTATTTTCCGAGATCTGACATAAAGATATAATTTGTTCACATTGCACTATTTTACAAAAAGCTGGAAATAAGAGGATTCGTGTAAACACATTTGATAGTTGTCATAGCCAGCAAGCAAAATACATGTTGGAATTGATTACATATAGCATTTTAAGCTAAAATTTCTACATGGGCACCATTTTGAAGATAAGTGTCTTACGTAATAAAATCAACTTATATCACCTGCCAAAATACTGCTTGTTTGCCAAATCGGGTGGTAATATGTCAATAGTTTCCTGAGATATATCATACAAATTTCATAAATGAAGGGGGTGCTCTCTTACAAAATGACGAGGAAAATAGTTATTGTTGGCAAATATAATGCTTGTAATAGATATTTTCAGCACACAAAATTTGGTCAATACGGTTCAGAAAGTATGGTAGGTATAGTAAATTAACATTTTGAATTTCATTACCCTGATATTTAATGGCCGTCATTTCGAAAGTTAGCATCCAGAGTGATTGACAACCTGTACAGTTCAGATATCCTTATTGTGTACAATTTTTGTACTGAGTTTGATGAAATTCTGTTTACGCATTTAAAGGTTTTTAGGGAGGCACACAGACACACGCACAGACAGGAAAGTGATCTCATAAGCCTTCATACCTTCGGAAAGTAGGCTATCAATCACTCCCATACGAATAAGTCCATTTATCGAACTTGTAATTCACGGGGCAAGCATACATATACTACATATAGTATTTCAACTACGATTTTCCCCACAGATTTTTTTCTTTCACGACAGTGTGTTTCCTGAGTATAGTCAAACTTTCATGGTTTTGCCTGCTATATGTGTAATGTAAAGCTCAGAACAGCATCAGTGCAATCTTAACATCGAACTCTAATTGAACCTTGTAATGAAATAGCTTCTTACTTTCTTCTTATGTGAATCCTTGTTCCTATTTAACGTGGTTGAGAATTACCTATGGCTACCGAGACACAATTGACTGCATATTGAAAAAACGTTCCTGTAGATTTATAATTTAATCTACCGTGCTGTTGCATAAATGTGTGTTACCTCGGTTATGTTTGATTCAGTTTATATGTCCTCAAACTAATACAATTGCTATTCGATACAACAGTACTTTTCTACAATTGCACCACGATTCGCCATTGCGTTGCAGTGCACGTTATGTTATTTGAAAAATAATAAACCTTTCAAAATTACGAAATACTATAAAGTATTGCCGAATTTATGTCATATATTTTAAATTTTGCTAATTAACAGAATGTCAGACTTTTTAAAATGGGAATTACGGGGTGGTTAGCAATTGGAAAAAAACCAAAATAATAATCTGGGAATAATGCATTTATGAGAAAAGACAGATAAATTTAAGCGATGTCCGGATTCTAGACAAAGTAGTAACAAAGTGTTTAACAAGAAAACATTCTGGATGAGGGAAAGTCTCCTGAAAGTCATGATGCATAGACTTATTATTTTTTACCTTGAAAATTAATCTATAGTTTCAATACTTTATATATATATATTTATTAGTATTTTATATTTATATATTTTATTATTTTATTTTATTAACATAATAGTGGTTGTCATAAAAATTAAGATGTAAACAAACATGTTCAGCACTGTTGACCATGGCTACATTCTTCTTGGCACTGAAAGCACTGACCAGTAGCATGCCAAAAGGAATGCCATCACTAAAAACTCGCACTCCAGTAGCGCTCAGTACCAGATCCAGGTGGAACACTCGTCAGCAGTTTTCAGCAGAAATAATGGTGTCTGCTATATGTGACGAAGCAATGCTAAGCTTATTAAACATGTTGTAAACAGGGATGGATATTTTTTTCTTTTCATTTTAGTCTTATTCAGACTCATTAATTAATGATGACATCAAAGAATGTGAAAATATATTTTCCACCTGTATCTTCTGCATATGATGTATGTACGTGATATCTGACAGATAGGCCTATATATATGTGTGTGTGTTTATTATGTCCAGTGTATAAACTTTGTATACTGTAATTTGACTTGTCCAATATCTTTGTACAGCTATGTATTGAAAGAAGATCTTACAAATGCAATAAAACAAACAAAATAACATAACTTGCTCATTATGCATCGCCGCCATATATATATATTGTTATTTCACTGGAGCTTTATTTTTAGAAAAAAAGTTCTATGTTACTTATAAACCAACGTTGTGTATTACATTACACAGAAAAAAGTAGTAATTCGATACGTGAAAAAATTAAAGGAAAATATTGGGGCCCTTTTTTTACAACGTGGCTGCTAGCGAACCTGAGAAATTACCAATTCACAGAAATTCTTTAAAAGTTTCTGAGCTTGAGAGACAGCCTCCTCCTTTTGATAGGAATTTTCTTAGGATGAGAGAAAGAGAATTGCCTCTCATTTATAGACTCCAACTGATCGTAAATATGTCACTTCATATGTATTGTCTAATTCTGATGCGAGATTATCTATTAAAGCATAGATGTTGTGGATTAAATTGTTGTCTTGTTTGCCAAACGCATTTTCTGCTCGAAACAGTCACACAATTTTACAAGTATCACAGAAAAATCTGTTGTCCAATGAACAAGAATTATAGTGTTTCATATTCAGCATTATGACTCCAATTTATTCAAGACTTCTTCAAATCAAAACATATAATACAAATTTTTATTATATTTGTGTGAAGATATCTAACATCAAAATACCACGACAAATATAGGTAAAATAACTGTTTAGAATGATCCATTGTCATGTTTTTGTGGTGCATCATATTTGTTATGTCTTTTTTTATGAATATGCATTTTTTAACTTACTTTTCTTTCACGTTGCTCTATTTATACGTTGAGCGAATTAATTTCCTTAAAAATTACACCTGCAAATTTACCATTAAGAATTTTTTTCTTAAGCACAGAGAAAATGATTTCCATACTTAACATGATTACTAACTTATAATAAGATTTTACTCAAATATCACACCTATGTGGGTTCTGAAGATTTTCTTATTTTTCATAAACATTTGAACTTTTAAAATGTTAAGTTTTTTTTTTCATTTAGTAAGGCCTTCCCAGTACAATGCTTTTCAAAAGTACTTTCATAGGTATCTACCAAATATCCTACATATAATTTGGAGCAAATAAATATTTGTACATTACATCATTTGAGGGAACACAGAGAAAACGCCCATGTATTGTGTATTTTGAGAACAGTATAATATACTTAAAATTAGAACATTCACCGTAAAATTCAATACAAGAATTTTGAACATACAAAAAAATGCTTTCCAAAAAGCTACCCTAGCAACTTAGAAATAAAAGTGTCACCGACATACATATATGTCCTGTATAAAATCTTATGCTTATATGAATATCCTACCTACACACGAATATTCCTGTGCATTCATATTCATATGCCGGCATATGCATTTATATTCTGTTCCATGTTAATGATAGTATAAATATGATTATAAAAGAGAGAATACTTAGCGCGACAAGGCCAAACTTCAGCGGTCTCTGAACGACTGTCACCAATGCCCTTAAGTTAGGGGTTTCTGTTAGCGTACGATTCTTATGACACAACATGGTCAGTACCCATAGATGCGCTTGTGTTGGTCACATACATTTACCATTAAATCTTTAACAAAAGTCTTATAGCACAAGCATATTCTCCATATAATTTCGCAGTGAATAAAAAATAGAAGGAATTTTTGAAGTCGGGTAACTTTGAGGTTTTTAAAACAAATGTTGAACTAGCTGCAAATTGATACGGACACTGTAACAAAAAGAGGGATTATTTCTTTATAAATCAAAGAATTATAAGCCCACTTTGATTATTAAATAAAAATTGTAAGCTTAATAACATTTATAAACGCAATTAACTAAATATGTATCAAACGTTGGTTTCACATATACTGGGTGTATGCTAACCCAGTGTAAGCGAAATCCTTAGGATAAATAAATAGGGAAACATATGTACAACATCGTGCCTAAAGTAATTTATGAGGGTGGTAGACGCCCTAGAACGTTAAGACTGTGAATGTGTTATGCAAGGCTAAATTGGAAACCACTTGCGATTAAGAAACTAAAATTGGCATACAGGTAAACATTTACAAGACAGGTTGCCTACCACACAAAACGGCATTATGGAGAGTACGTCCCTTTATAAATTGGATAGGGGTTGCCACCCTCCAATTGCTTAGAACTTTGTAACCCTGCGATTGAGCAATTTGACGTGACATGTTAGTAATAGGCTTGCAAAAAGTAATAAAAAAAGCTCGGCTTGGTAGTATCCGCTAATCCCTAACATTTCCTGAGAAATCACATGTTTAGCGCGACGGTAAGCTAAGTGGTTACCTGGGAGGAAGGTGGCCTGTGTCATCCTTACTAATGCCCGTGTCCTAAGACAACATATTTATGAGACTGTGGACGGCTGAGAAGTTACTGCGGGCAAGCGCCTCGTTACATTGGTTCCTGTTGTCGTATACAGAGTGGCGACGAGGTTGCCTGCCTGCTAGCCATCGCGTTGGTAGTTTACACAGCAGGCAGTTATTCTCAACGTGTGTCATGGAGTGGATGGACATGGATCTCATATATGGTGAAATGATGTGTAATGCATCAGCTGCACGTTGTCGATACATCGAAAAGTTTCCAGCTCGACATTTACGCGATTCACGTGCATTCACTTCAGTTCATCGGCATTTGTGTGAAACAGGAAATGTACGCGCAACTTACAACGATGTTGGCCGATCACGGTTAGACTTTAAGAACGATGTATTTGACTATCTTAATGCTAACCTACGTGCCAGCACTCGAGGAATCGCTAATGAATTGAACTCATCGCGGTCTATGGTATGTCGCATTGTACGACGAGACAGATTACACGCTTATCACTACCATCCAGTGGAGGCACTTCTTCCCCTTGACTGGTCTGCCCGTTTAAAGTTTTGAATGGTTCCATGGCCAAATCAGAGGAGCCCCAGGTTTCTACGGCACTGTACTGTTCACCGATGAAGCATCCTTCACAAGGCAAGGTGTCTTCAACATCCACAACGAGAATGTGTAGGCACACTTCAACCCACATCCAGTACGAAAATTCCACTTCCAACGTCTGTTTTCTCTTAACATTTGGGCGGGGATTATCGATGGGATGCTAATTGAGCCACAAATCCATTCTGCTTGGTTATCTGGAGCTCCCTATGTCGTATATATAGTAACATATTTATTTGTCCTAAGGATTCCGCTCTCACCGGGTAAGGATACATTAACAACTAACTCTTTAGATACACTGCTGAAAGAAAAAGAACTATTTGAAATATAATGATAAATACAGGATTTTTATTTCCCATGCCTCATACATACTAAACAAATACGGTGGTTAGCTCGCGGAAACAGTCACGTGTGCTTGTAGCTTTAGATAAAGTTTTTTACTTTTTATGTAAATAAATGAGATAATTTAAATTTTCATAAAATAAAAGTGGTTGTGTAAAATATCTAGAGTTGTATTGCGTTACAGTTTACGTAAAAAAAAAAAAACGTTCTTAACAATGGAGTGGAAATATTGAAATTTGTCCGGTTATTTTTTAGTATTCTGGTTTAGCAAAATGTTAGTATATACAATAAATTAATGTAAGAATTACATCTAAATAAAAAATTAGTGAGAACTGTTAAACATGTCATTCATAGGGCTTTCCTAAGCCGTTTTCTGAAAGGATAGGAGGAAAGTACAAAGTTTCTTAAGTTTGTTTTGATGAAAGCTCTCACTTAAATTCGTAACATTTTCCTTTTGAAATAACCTTACTAATGAACACCCACAGCCAAACACATTTGTATTTCTACGGTTTGCTCTTGTCAACTTCATTGGCGGCCGTGAATATTAGTTACAGAATAAAATTAATACTTAAAATTTTTTGCTGGGGAAAATATATATCACAATTTTCGCCTAACATGAACATTTAAACACAAATAAATAGAATTTCTCCATTCACCGCCAGCTTAAAAGCGACTTCTTTGGAACTCCAGTGGCGGATATTTTCCTTATGCCAAACTCTCCAATAAGTAATCTCGTTTCCTTCCTAACATAGGCATAATAAACCCTAGTGTAGCGGCCGTAACTGCTGAAAACCTTCGGAAATATCCGGTTCTCCCGCATCGACCAAAATTTGGTGGCACCACAAGGGCTACATTGTCACATTTAAATACACTCCAGCAGAACTCTCTGTTTTATCTTGAAATAATCTCGTTAGCACACTCAAGCCCCTAAGGTAGGGACTGGGAGAAATGGATAAACGGGATGATGCAAACTAACAGTTGACCAATGAAGCACTAGTTGTCTACTGGCCGTCGTGCTAGTGGAGCTTCCCCTCAAGTTGGGGACCGCAGGAAGGTTTTTAAATAGTGCACTTCTCGAAGATCGGTCTCAGAACCAGTTACTTTTTTGTATTCGGAATTTTTTTGACGACTGTTCGAAATTATATTTTTTTAATCTTTTTTTTTTTTATATAAATTGTTTGCGGATTTTTAAAATATGTATTATTAAACATTTTTTCTGAAATATTAATTTTAAATATGTATAATAATATTTATATTTTTACATTTTCGAACTATATCTGAATTTTTGGATTTATTATTTTAAGGTCACTCCGAAGTAACGGTCACACACATCTGACAAGTCCGCCACCAAAGTTCAAGATAACCTACAAGTCAAGTTTCTATCCATAACTCCACTGCCTGTCCCTAAAACGGCCAAATAATATCTGTCAGGGGAATAATCATAGAGACATCTAAGTGGAAATTCACAAAATAAAGTTTGTATTTATCATGCGTTTTTGGATCGCAAAATTAACAGTAAAAACAAGTTGTAAACGATCACTAGAGGGGTTAGAAATATATATGAGGTCAGCAGTTGGAATACGGGCTCGAGTTTAGGAAACGGTTTTAACTATGTTTGTGCATGAACTTGTGCTTATGTACGTGCTCATACGCAATTGGTATATGTCCATGGCCATCAAAGAAGCGTGATTAAGGTAACTGAGCTCAAGACTCAAAACCAATGCCCAAATAATTTTCCTTGAACTTGTAGAAAATATGGTGGTTTTTCCTAGGGATTGGAGAACGTTCAGAAATAAACTTAGTAACACTGAAAAACTCATTAATTCCATGATAATAAAGGGCTAACATAGTTGAATTTGGTGTCACATCAAGTGACCATGTGGAGAAGTAGAGTAAAATACGTGAATATTGTAATCTGGAATATTGTTGTTCAAGCACGAAGTGGGTAGGACCTCTCTGCCGAACACCACCCCCTGGTCATTAATAGACTCGAGTAAAATGAAGATTATGCTGCCAATAGTGAAATTACTTGTGAACCCTCTCCGAAATTTATAGGATAAGCTATTTGCTGGAACGCCGAATGCTGTCGAGTACTTTCAAATCCGTCTCATATTTATCTCAGCAAACAAAGGAGGCTTGGGTACAAGATCATACATTAAGTATTAAGATCTCATGGACTACAATATATGCATTAACGACATACGCGAGTTAATTGGTACGGTTGGCTCTCACTGTACTGCTTAAGTGCTGACAGTGGTGTCACTCTTAACTTAAGCTTGAGCTTCACATCGCCAAAAGAGGTTATCATCTTCTCTTTGATAGCTGTTGCTCTACATCGTCACAGTTTACGTTCTCAATGCCAACGATGCTAACGGACCCAGAACACAGACAATTGGAAGATTCTAATTATGAACCCTAGCCTTCCATCCTGTTTGCTAGATTTTACATATATTGTGTCAAAGTTGCGTTCTGAGTACTACTCTGAAGTAAAGGCAAAATTAACATAAAAGTATGCCCACGTTGAGCATGATATTCCGGGCCTATTGTAAGAAGCATATCTAAAAAAAGTGAAATATTCGTTTGACATCCCCTCAAAGAATACGGAAACACAAAATCACTTGCCAATAACGAGACGCATCGTAGACGTCATTTCAAGTATCGTAATGTTCGATACAAGTAGATATCGACAGTTATTTTGCTTAATGGATGTTTAGCATAGATGAAAAGAGAGACATGATGTGCAAAAAATTCACGATTTTCTACCATTACCGGCCAACCTGAAGAACGTGTGAGGCACAAAGAGGTGAGAGGGAATCATCAATGTGTTATAGAATACAGAATTATCTCAAGAACATTCCCACATCAAGAAAACTTAACCAAAACATCCAAGTAGTATGGCCTACAAAAACATTTTCAGCCCACCGTGGTCTGGGACTCATCTTAATAATTAAATTCTCATAAGAAAAGACACAGTCCAGTGTGGATGAAGATGAACAAAACGGTGGTTTTCTTTAATCTTTGCCTATTTTGTATAAGAATTGTTCTAACAAATGACTTAATAATTTCTGCTACATGTACCAGTAATGTCGTCCTTGCTACATGTTCACCTACATATTTCATTTCCCCTTACATATTCCGTACTCATCACTATACGCTTACAACAATTTAAAAGGAAGTTTATAAATAAACTTGCATGTATTTCAATTACAGAACTCACGTAACAGATCTACTTTGGCTATGCTGAGACACTCGTATTTCTTAAAGTGTTTAATTGAATTTCACAACGAATTGCTCTAAACCAGCTGCCACACTTTTATTACAGATTTTATTTCCTTGGGCATAACATCATGTCTTTGCAAAACTTTATAAAGATCATTTCTTAGTACGTTAATTTCTGCATTAGATAAAAATAATGCTTTATAATTTATATGAAAATCTACGTTGCTGTGTTCCGGGAAATACGATGTAAACATTTCCCTACCAATTAATACTTCTGGTGACAGATATTTGATTATACCCTCCATTTTTTTTTACGTTTTGATGTGTGTAAAAATGTTACTGATACATACTTCCATATTATGAATGTTAAATATTTTACTAATTATCATTCATTTTACGTCACAAGACCTATTGTATGATAGCTGACATAATTTGATTCTCACCCAACTTTATAAGCAACTGAAGTATGCCTATGCTCTGTAAGAAAGGCTATGGAAAACATTTAATATTATACAATTTTAAATGGTATAGTGATGAGTACGTTCTCTTTCATGCAATGGCATTAGAGCAAATGGTTAAGATTGCAGAAACTTGCAACTGATAAGATATATTACGTTATAGATAACACGATACAAGCGAACAAATCAGGTGATGAATAATTACTAATTACAGCAGCATGATAAATAATACTTTAATGTACTGACACTATTTAAAAATAAATATTGCCCTAGGGAGAGTTATATACAGTTGAGTTTATACATATATATATATATGGTCTGCACGGTATAACTGCTAAATCTGGAAGTAGACTTGTAGAATTGTGTTTTTTTTTTTTTTTTTTTTTTCGTAAACAACGTAATTTAAGTAACCCCACGTTTACCGGAACGTCTGAATTTTATTCCCTAGACATTATTTGTTGGAAGACAGTGCCAGTACATGAAATTGTTATTAATCATACTGCTGTCATAAATATTTATTTGTTGCCTGTTTTGTTCTTTCGTAAGTAGATTAAGTTTGAGCTTAGTGATGAAATATGGCTTTATAGAAAATTAATTGGTATTACTAGCAATTTGGATTTTCTTGGTCATTTAAAGCTTGTATATAACGCATCCTTCCATTGCAGTGTTTGATTATATCCCATTAAACTGCGGTTGTTAACCTGCAGCCATAGGTTACGACTGTTGGCTATGTCGCTGAAAAAATTCTAGACAGAACAAATCTGTTTGAAATGCATGATACTTTTGCAAATACTAGTTGAAACGAACAGCTTGTTGAAGCACAAAAAAGGAAGATAAGTGTAAATAAATGGTAAAAAGAAAGATGATGTTTAGTGATGCTGGGGAACAGTGGCGTAACAAATAGGAAGGACAGGGTGTACATCGCTCCTCCTTAAATTTAGTAAACGCCAAACCGTTTTTTTTTTCACCGAAATGTGTTAATGTATCTTGTATTATATATTCTCTAATAAAATGTTATAATATAATTTTTATACTTATATAAATATTCGCTTATAGATTGCGGGTTTTTCTCTACATTTATGCACCACGTAATTTAAGTTTCGATCGCATTATAACGAAACTTATAAGAATAAAAAACGGCTTAAGACGCCTTCTATGTTGAGAACGTTGTTTACCCACTGTTATGGAACCATATAGCTTATGAAAAGGCAAGTAAGTACTTGCAGATACATCACCTAAGATTTTAGAGGAACAACACAATATAAACAATAAGTAGGCACGTTATGCCTAAACGTATTGATTAATATTATATTGGCTTGTATATAAATGCAATATGACAATTATATTATTTGTATTACTATTTAATACCTGTTGCCTAAATATTTCAGTTTTGTACCATATTTTTATTACCATTAAATGTTTTTTTTTCGGGCCAAATAGGTAACATCCAGAGCGGTTTAAAAAAAAAAGTCCTGAAGAGATAATTGGAATACACGTTAACACTTCACGCATATTTTCGTAAAATTAAGTATGACGCATAATCTCTAGAGTTAGTTAAAGTTATTTAAGAAGTGGTAATAACGGAGAAAATCGACGCGTCTTCGTGTAGACAAGTATCAAACACGTTCAAAATACACGTAAATAAACTATGTAATAAATTATTACATAGTATATTTTATGTAAAACAAAGAAGAATCCATATCTCAAAAACTGCAGAATGGAATTACCTTTCCTAAGGACGGGAAATAAAAGTTGCCATAAGCCCTATAGAAAAAATCTAGGAAAGGTTACATAAACACTGTGTGCACTTTTTCACCTATTGAATGGAAAATATAGCTTTAAGCTGAATATGTTGTCGAAGAGTGTTTAATATAGGACTAATTAATTAAAGTTTTGTGTTTCTAATTCAAATTCCTGAAGACATAGTAACTGATTGTACAATAGGTTAACGTCTGAAAACCAAGAAAATGATGGTGAAAACATTTGAACTTAAACCGCATCAGCCCAGAGCAAATTTTATATCAGGTGTTGAAAGATGACATTGAGACTGCAAAACATAATTAATATTGCTATTTATATAGATATACATGTTAATTTTTGTCCAATATTGAGACATTGAAACATGTTTTGCCAATGGCAGCAATCCTAATTTATATTTTATTTAAACAACATGGTTTATGGCAATATTATAATACATACGTATGTGGGATGAAATAGGTACAACAGAGATTGACTGAGGCATGGGTGTTTAGTTACGTTGTTGTTAAGCAAAATATTCTTTCACAAGGGTAACATCATAAATGCATTATATTGTATAGTAATTGCATTGTACAAATTAACAAGAGGAGAAATCTTACCTTGTCCTCACACTTGATGTTTTGTGTTTACTTCACACAATTTCAGCAGCAGTTTCTGATCTCCGGATACAGCTTCCTCCCTTCTGATATGAATTTAGCTTCGGTCTAGAAAGAGAATAAAGTTTCTCCTTTCATGTCTCCAAATTATTGTTAAAATTTCGCTGCAGAATTATTTCTAATTCGGACTCGATGTTGACTGTTAGAGAGGTAAATTCCCGATTTCAAGGAAATTGAATCACGAAACCAGCTTACCTGAAATTCACAGACATGTCAGACAAAAAATTTTCTATGGTTAACGAAGTTGATGTTTCGCGTGAAAAAGTCACAATATTCTGCGAGCAGGGCAGAACAATAATTTGTGGAGTAAACGTGCAATATTAGTTTAAAATGTGAATGAGATTTCCTACAAAATTCCATCACCAAAGAACATCACATTGCATACTCATAATGGTACTTCAACGGTTTCCTATTTTTAAAAAAATGTTTTATACACACAGACATACACATTTGTATGTCTGCAGATTTGATATTTCACAAAACCTGCAATTAAAATGTCAAAGTTCGTGTGGTTTTCAAGTTGACGTTCGAAACAGAAACATTAATTTTGACATACGCCGTTGAAACACGTTGTTGTAATTCGCAGAAATCGCACAATATGGCGACGTCTTAAAACAATGTTTCACAGTGGCGTATTTCTAAATTAAAGTTTCAGATGTTTACTTACCCCATGGCGAATATCATTCAATGGCCACAAGTTGACTGTTATTACTAATGTGTTGCTTTTACAGAATTGTGACATTTAGTGTAGGTTTACCTCAAATCAGAATTAAATTTATGTAGAGTAAACTATAAGAATTCTTACAAATAACGCTATGTCATTTTACATTGCTTCATTTTTGTGGAATAATTGTATACATATGAGTGCTGTAGAATAACGAGGTTTACTCTTGTAAAACGTATCATTATTCCACAATAGACAAATACACAAAAAAATTTCAAATCTGCTGCAAAAATTATTATAGGTTGTTCATGGTAAAGTAAGAACTTTTGAGATTCTGATTACTTTTTCCTCTCAGCAAATTTATCCATCAACCACTTTTTTAAAATAAAGATTTCCATATATGTAACAAACATACCTTGTATATTCCACTGCACTTGGAAGTTAACGTCTAATGCTGAAATATAATACATTAATTGACTATTTTTCCAAATTAGACTGCTTTCAAAAGTGATCACTACACCGTAAATAGTTTATAATACTAGGAAACATTATATTTAAGTTAATGGATGTATTTTACAGTCTGACAATATGGGAATATTAACATATTTTATGGTCGTAACTAATTTTTTTTGTGTCATTAAATAAAGAAAACTATTTTATTCCTTTTCACGTTATCTTTTTCATTTTTCAACACTGCAATGTTTTGTTTTGAAAAAATTTCAGCATCTGAACTTCAAACCATATCCATTAATTTTTACAATTATTTTCGTTTTTTTATATATCAGAATAACACAATGAAATATACAAATACCCCCATATTACTTTAGGGAGTATAGATTTATTTGAAACTGAATATAATGTTATCACTCCTTAAAAGCTATTAATTTATAAACATCAAAATTGTTAACAGTTATTTGTAAACATTTTTGCGGCTTCAGAATTGTCAAATAATTTAAGTGGTAAGTTAAAATGGCTGCAGTAATAGGATTTAAAAATTTCTGTCGGTATTTTTACTTACTTTCGCGGTACCGTTATAAACCATTTTCGAAAGAAAAAAAAAGTTTATTACACCTCTGTTCAATGATATCACTAGTTGTAGAATTTAATATTAAAGATTGCGATAATCCTAAACAAGAACTATTCTAATATCTGCACCATTATAATTACAATTAAAATATATTTTACACTTTAGTTACTTTAAGACACACGCGATGATTAAAAATTATCGGATATTCGTACAGCATCTAGTAATGTTGAACATTGGGGGCAAAATATATTTACAAACAAATGTCTTGGGAAAGACACCTATACTAAGATATGTACCATGTTGCAGTGTAACATATGTCTGTCAGCGAATCACGAAAGAAAGTGAAATCTTTACGTATTTGAAGTGTAGCTTACCTTAAAATTTATTTCCGAAATGTTCCGGTTCATAGCTATAAATGATCACATTTACTCATTTAAAAGCGGATGTATGTGCAATATTAGTTATTCGTTAACTGTGCGATAAATTTACATAACTGTTTTACAGGGAAAATATTGGTTTTTAAAAATTGCTTTGTTTACACAATTTATTCTTTTTGCATTAAAATAGTTTTAGAAAGGACACTCAGCAACCACATTTATGTACATTAAAATGGGTTTAAAAATATAAAACGAAGAAAAGTAAATGAAACACATATTTATTTATAATACTGTGTTATAAAATTAAAAGATCTTCTCCAGAAATTGTCTGTGTTGTTCCATTTCACTAGGTAATTATGTGTTGTCATAAGGACGAATGAGCACATGATTCGCGTATTAAGGTCGAAATAGACACTCTTCCGTCAAATAAAATCTCAGGTGGGTCAAAGGACCAAATTTTTTTAAGACGCGACTTCAGCGTTCATTTTTCTGAAGCTAATTGCATCCGTCACTTAATGTATCATTATGTATGTTTCGTAATTTGTACTATGGAGGGCAAAATGTCTGGTGGTATTTTTTTAACCTGATATTGTAAATGTTGCCCAACTGGTTTAAGGCACTAAATCCCTAAATAAACATCCTAACTAATATTTATCCTTTTAATTTTGACTAATGTTGACTATGCAAGGACCTTTGAATGTTTGTACGTTTAATTGCGAGAGACACAAGTGTTTTTGTTTTGAAGAAACGAAATATTTCCTCTCCTGACATAAGGTGCTAACATCTTTATTTTATTTGTAAAACCAAAAACCCTCATTCACAAAATACATAAAATGTTTATAAGGTATTGAAAAAAAATTTCCCGCAGTGCAAAATACTGAAAAGTGTAGAGAAAATATTAAAATTCTTCCACAATAAAGAAAGTTGTATATATATATATATATATATATATATATATATATATATATATATATATATATATATATATATACACACACACACACACACACACACACACGAGTGTATGTATTCTGAATTCCTGCAAATGTTTTAATGCATAATTTAAATTATGATTAAGAACATTTGTCCTAATTGTGTCACTTCATTCATGTATGATAAAACGATTCTAACCACCTTATAGCCAGTTCAGTAAGGCTAAACGTCTGTATGCGTCTCACAGTTTGTACAACGGTGTCCAAGCTATGTTTGAAAACATTTCTATGTAAGTTAGCTCTCTTTAGTCAGTCAAGGTGAAAGAAAAAATGTAGAATTCTATAAATATAACAGTTCACATGTCTTACGAGTTCCGCCTTTCTCGTCATATTTTTTATATTTGTAGGTTATTAATAAGACTCCTGCACCTTAAATAGACTATCCCAAAGCATATATTAGAAACGAGAGAAATTATGTTTTTAGATTACAAGAAATTTGAAGTTTATTAAAATTGTACGCTAAGGGTTTCGCAAAATTTTCTCTCTCACCCTCTCTCACAGTATATGTATGGATGTGCTTATATAAGATGCTAAGATAGAACACATTGTTCTGACGTTAAATGAATATAATGCATTCTACAAGTAAGGTTTTTCAAACTATTTCTTATACTTTTCGACACATTGAAGTATACTGTATGGATGCATACATACATCGCATGAAATTATCGAACATTATCGCTACTTCGGCAGAATTAATAGTGGCAACACGGAGCAGTAATTATTGATATTCTCGAAGGACGGCAAGCAGATGCTGTATCGATCGACGCCATAGTTACTTGTTCACTTTAGTAAGATAAAACTCGCATGCATTTACAACAGAACAAATTCTGTTGCCTAAATAAATATTTATGCAAATACTATTGCTCTTTAAGAACATGCAAATTAAAAAATAAAGCTTATGAAGGCAACTTGTGAATAAATATGCTCTATTTTCTTAATAATGCATCGTTTGACTGCGGGGTGTATTTTACTGCCTCTCTGTTCCAGAAAGGACCATTTTGGCAAGTGCTCTAAGCCCGCAGTCAAATTTTTCACAGGAAATGAAATCAGCTTATTTGTACAGTACAAGCCTAGATAGGGGGTAATTATTAATTTAATTTTTTTATTATTTCGTATCTTAAAACACGATCATAAAACACTGTCACAAACAATTATCACAAACTGTTCCACTCTCGGGGATTAAGGAGGAAAGTATGGTAGAGACGCAATACCCACATGTGTTGCACTTTAAAACGCGGACGGAACAGAGCTGGCAGTGAGCCAGTTGAAGGCCGTACAGTGTAAACAAACAAACATTTGCCATTTGAATGACATTTACTTACCCTAATGTAGTCATGGTCACAATGGTGTACCAGAAAGCAGCGGGAATGGAGGTGAAGTTCGTCTCTTCAACGTTCTTTTCCGCGTAGAACATGACCGTTGCAAAAATAATGATTGCCATAGCAAGTGAAAAAACAAGGAAGCCGAGCTCGGACGCACACGATTTCAGTGTGTAACCCAAAATACGCAGACCTTGGGAATGCCTGGAAAATTTAAAAATTCGGAAAACCCGGAACACTCTTAGCGTAACGAATGCTCCGGACACATCGTCATTGTCGGTAATACCCAGTCCGATGTAATACGGTAAAATTGCAACTACGTCGATAATGCTCATCACACTGCGGACGAACTTGCACCGGTCAGGCGCTGCGAACAGCCGCAACAAGTATTCTGCTGTGAAGATCATGACACAAGCTGTGTCCAGACAGAAAAACACAATTTTGTACCGCTCTCCGCAGGGCAGAGTACCAGCCCGACCAGGCCGTAAGCCACATGGTACAGTTTCGACTACGTTAGCCATCACCGATACAGCGATGAAAAAGCCAGTTACATAATAGAACACCAGTGCAGCAGTAGAAGTATGGGGGTTCTCGAACGCTCGCCACATTTTCTGACGTATATTTGTGAGCTGCTGCATGTTCTGGTCGCCGTTTTCGGAAAGTTTATCGTCCATAAGTCGCTCGGCATTTTCACGTTTTCTGTCGCGATAGTCCTCGTAGCAACAGTCTCCAATCACGTCTGGGAGAATTCCAAAAAACGCCAGTTCTTCATCGTAACTAGTGAGACATTCATGTTTCGGGTAATGGAGTTTCCCGGTCCTGTAGTAATTCAATATGTGGCGAAAAATGTCCGGATCGCGGTCGAAAAAATATTCTTTGCACTCCTCGTCGTAGAAGAACTCTCTCTCGTTGGAGCCAAGCAGTGTGTCGGGGTACTTCTCGAGCGTGTTCCTCCAGGTTTCGAAGCGCCGGCCGGACACGTTGATGAGTAGCTTCTCGTCGTCTGCTTTCCGCCGGTCCTTCGGTATAGGTGGTGGAGGCAGCGGGTGTGTAGCGATGGGGACCCAGCCGATGGCCGCCGCCCGGGCAAAGGGTAGCCAAGCGGCGACCGAGGCCATGCTGTGAGGTGGAATGTTCTGTCAGGCTGTGCACGTCACTAACAACACAACAAACCACGTCGCGACTCCTCTCTTCGTATCCATGTTGCTCACGCGTACCTCCTCCGCGCACCGAGCATCGAGCATCTAGCTTTCGTCCCCTTCCACTGCTATTTCGGTCGACCTGGATACGACGCCATCTTGACACGCACTACAACGGACGCCACACTCAAGCCGCCAAATTGATTTTTCGCTGCGCATCTGTGCTTGCGCCGCCAGAGCCACCAAGCGACCTAGTCTGGATATCGTTTCGTTGTCTAGGCAACAGTGACGTCACGCTACACGACTCGTCGATCGGAGCGCACTACTATAAAGTAGACACGTAATTACCGTATATCGCAAATCATTTCTACACAAATCCGAGTGTTCTTCTATTGTTATAGATTATTATTATGGGGAAAAAATAATATTACGCCCTTTTATTAATACTGCGGAATAAAAAACTAAAACGTATAAGCAAATATTATATTTTCCTTGCATAGTATTGAAAACAAAGCAAGGTTGTTTTATAAAATACTGCTCATATTCACACATCAACACAAACATATATATATATATATTGTATTTCTCATAAAAACAAATTAAATGTAAGTTTCAACTATAAAGAGTGATTTGTGTTTCGCTGTATAAGTTTACAGAATAAGTGACGTCGTGGACAACACATGTTACTGAGAAAAATTATAGAAGTGAAAAGGCTAGACGCAAACCTGCTAAGTAGTTATTTCTAGGATGTTAATGACCCCGCATTGGTAAATGAATTACTTGAATTAAAAGTAGTATTTGCAGTTTTACGTATCTTATTTATTTTTTTATTTAAACATACACCTTAATCTGCATCATAGAAATTACATTTATTTGTTACTGCAAATATACACAGGAAATGGCACGACAAAATACGCCATATTACCTTTCTAAGCGTTTGCTTTCTACCAATAAAATTAATAATATAAAAACTATGTTATGACTATTAAAGAGACTAAGAAGTAGCTAGCCTCAGATATTTGCATCAGCCAAACAGATTCGGTATATTTGAATGTGATATATTTTTTATCTATATACAAAACATTTTTCGGATAATTTAAATTGCAAAAGTATAACTGTATACGAGAAAACGTTTCTGCATGTGTCTGTTTTCATTTATTTATTTTGAAATATTTAATCAAATTACACCAAACTCGATATACTTCCTAAGGTTACTCGTCGACTGATTGCCAGTTTTGTACGTCAATTTAGGAGATAGCATCATTGAATATGTTTAGTTTATTCCGTTTATCTTAGAAATCATTAAAATAGTTATCACCGTGTTTATTCTACATTTTATGTAATTTTAATTTATAACTAAATGATACGATTATTATGTAAAACTGCTGCTCTTATAAAGCTTTAAGAGTGACGTGTTATAATATCTGCAGACTCGTGAGACGAATTCTAGCACGCTGGCACTATCTAATGAAAACATACGTGTTACTCAATTACATTTAGTTGCCATTTTTGGAGTAAGTAAAATGGTAAATAAAGCTAACATTTCATATTTCAGCAACGTTTCAAACAATACTCACCAGATTAGGCATAGAAATTGTGCTATGGATGACACCAACTTTTTTTACATTTTAATATATGAGAATAAGTTTTTCAAAGTGGCATTCTTAATCATCTTGTAGAGCGATATGCCATATATATGGAATAATTAAATCATTTTAAATGGTACATTTTATACTGGTAAAACATCTCTTTACTCCACAATTTAGGCGTTATTATAACATGAAAAGCGAAATATAGAAACTTTCAGAAAATATTCAACTGATAACATACAAAAATTTTTGCTCAAATAGTGATAGGAATTATGAACATTCGTAATTGAGTATTAAAACTACAATACATATTTCATGTAACTGCATACAAACATTTCGGAGGATATGACATACTTATGGAACTATTTTTAACGATTTAATTAAAAACCTATTTATTTGAATCGTAAAGTTCTTCGCGAGAGCATAAAATCGTTACCTGTTTCCACTGACCGTTTCAAAGGCAGTAGCAAGGAATTATAAGCACTTAGCTATCGTAGTTAAAGAGATGTTCAATAGATTTCCGTGAAACTTTGTATGAAAGAAGTGAAGTGAGGTAATAACACTTCTTTTTTCTAGACAGATCTTACAGAATTATATTTTATTGTAGGCAAAATGTAATTTATCTGAAACTTGCGTAATGTCTTGAGCATGGCATATTCTTGCAGGCAGTTGTAAAATATGTAGTCTATTATCTTGTAAAAAAATATTTT
The DNA here is from genome assembly GCA_029891345.1 of Dryococelus australis. Classification (NCBI taxonomy): domain Eukaryota; kingdom Metazoa; phylum Arthropoda; class Insecta; order Phasmatodea; family Phasmatidae; genus Dryococelus; species Dryococelus australis. Next base: position 184,971,012 of record CM057009.1, on the reverse strand, counting down.
GAAAGCAACTTTTTGTTTATGTGTGTGTGCGTGTGTGCTGTGAACGCGAGTGTGGGAGGGTGGAGGACTACAAACGAAGGTTAACAACTCGGTTCTCGGTAAACATATTTTCAATTAAATTTCCTATTTTAGTTCAAATCTACTTAAAATTTTTAGCATTAGGTAAAAATGTGTTAACAAAATTTAAGATTTTAGACGTTAATTAATCTTAAATAATGATAAAAAATCCAATCACTCTATTTTTACACTACGTGACAACAAAATACCATATTTTATCATATTTTAGAACGACCTGTATTAACTGAAGTTTTGAACATTATTATACATTTAAAGTAATAAATAGATGTACAATTATTCTTAAAATATTTTGTGAGTCTTATGTTTTAAGAGCTTTGTAACAATTTGTCTATTTAAAGCAAATTTCGATCATCATTGGTTACAAAGTCTTGCACTTTACTTCGGCACTAAGGTTGAAGTGGGTTAATGATAACAGTGAGCACTTTTTGAAATCAACCAATGAAAAAAATCACTACCCGTAACTTCATACATTTTAACGTAAGAAATGACCACAATATTCACAGTTCATTTGGCAGCGAACAACGAGAGGTAGCTCCACGTTTTAACGTCCTACTAGTCATAAAGTTGTAAATAGTTGTCACCTGAAATTCAGTTATTTTGTATGCAGAGAATAATAAAATTTGGCTTGAATGTAAGACATTTTTGTTTCTAACTCTTTCACATCACCTAGCTGATGCAACTTTATAGTTAGCTGGTTCATAGTTTCATGAAAATTTTTTATGCAGCCCGTTAACTTTTCATTTGGTGTTAGGAATACGTTAAAACAGTTTTATAACGTTTGTCTGAACGTTATTGTATACATATAAAGTTTTTATAGGTTAATGTTCGAAATGCCTCTTCTTTGTTAACGCTTCTGCTATTCTGTTAACAATATAATCCAAAAATATTTTCTAATGATCTCGGAAGTGTTGATTTCAGTTAAATGAATTATGTTATGTCTAAAAAGAATAATAATCGTAAACATCATTAAATATCCACAAATCATTATTATTTGCGAAAATCAACGTGTACGTGTTTATTGTAAAAATATGTATTCCTTTTTGTTGTTTATTTAATGAGTTTGCAGCGGACATGTGAGCCAACTGATGCAAACACCAGCTGAAAGTCGCATTATGTGTTTACTTTGATAGGTACGCGAAAAAAAAAAATGCAACCAACAGGCACAAAGTAGAAACTTAGCAGGGATTTCTAAAGTCCTCACTTTATTGTGAACGACCTTCATCACTTTTAGCCTACTTTCCGAAAGAAAGATAAGCTTCTGATATCACTTTTCCGTATGTGTCTAGTGTGTGTGTTTGTGTGTGTTCCCTTGAAATCTTTTGAACCGGTGAAACGAATTCCATTAAACCCGATAAACATTTAGTATTGAGTAAGGACATTTAACTTTCATAGTTATCGACCACGCTGGGTACTTATTTATAAATGGCGGGAATATAAAACTAAGGGTGCTACATCATATCTCAGGAACCATTTAACCAATTTAAACCAATCTTTGTATATTGACAGCAAATCATGTAAGTTTTAAATTTAGAGCGGGATTTTGTATTGGCTCGCCATTTTCGACAACACTACATGAAAAATTAAGCTTTTAAGTTAAATCTCGTAATCTATTCAACCTATTCCTACCAAATTTGAGAGTGGGTAATACTATGGTAGGCCATGAAAGATTAAACGATTTAAATAGTTAAGACACTTATTTTCAAAACGGCAGTCATGTAAATATTTTAGGTTCATTTGCTATGTAGTATATCGTACCGCAGGGCCGTAGCCAGCTCGACAACGTGGGGGGGGGGGGGGCAAGGTTATTTATAGGGGTGGCAGAATATTTAGCATGAAAACTAGCACCCACCACTGAAATTTGATAAATCTGAGTTATTGATTTTAAAAAAGCGTTTAATACTACTAGGGCTGCATCTCTGTATCTATCTTTATTATTAATGTGTAGTAAAACAAACTTAAACTGGGCTGTTGCTACACATACAAGTAACAACAATAGACAAAAATAAAATACAAACGACATTTTACGAAATTGTGTTTTCTGCTTTGCCTGAAATTATCTAAACATATTTGCTTTTGCACATTTCTATTATTTTCGGCAATTTTGTTTACACTGTAATGAATTATTGTCTTAATATAATACCACAGTCTGCAACATAATTGCTCATATTGATATTCTGAATATTAAATACTTACGTACCATAATACAACAGTAATTTTCTAGCTCTTTTATCATTAAACTGCCTCAAAGCGTTGTCCATATTAAAATTCTCAGTTCTTTGTTTTTCGAAAGTTAGAAATACTCAATATACCATTCTACGATGAGGGATAGACAGTCTACGAGGAATATTGATGTTTGTTAGTGTTGAAAATGTGGATTTATAAGTTGCAGAACTGTTAAGAAATAAAGACAATGCATAGATTTGTGTTCGTAAATGTACATTTGAGTGGAAAAAATTAGTTAATACAAATATAATAGTTTTTCTTCGACTTCGAACATAAAAGGGGGGGGGGGGCAAAGTAATTTCGAGGAGGGGCAACTCCCTATCCCTCCCTCCCCCCTCCCTTGGCTACTGCCCTGTCGTACCGTAAGAACAATTGAACTTTGCATGCTGAAAGTATCTATTACAAGCAACCAGTATGGTCGTATATAGTCTCTTTTGTTTGCCATTTCATAAGATTTTATGTCATATCTCAAGAAACACTGAATCTATTCCCACCAAATTTGGCAAACGAGTTATACTACAGCAAGCTATGCAAATCGATATATTTTAAGAAAGTAAGACACCTATTTCCGAAATGACAGCCGTTTAAATATTTTATTATAGCACATTTCAAACTACGAAACGATGAACGGAATTAAAACGCAACTGTGTAGGCTAACAGTATATATTAAAAATGTCAGAAGTGACTACACGGAGTTTCTTTCGTGTGACTTTTGTAAAATAGCATCACATTAAAAAATAAAATTTTTAAGTAATGTCTTTAGAAAAAAATAACCGATTCCCACCAAATTCTGGTGACAACGTATACTTTTCTGGAACATATATATTTATATGACTTCGGGAAGTCACACATTTTCGATATAACAGCCTAGTATATATTTCAGGTAAACATGCCGTATCTCCCAAATAATTTCAACTGATCTCAATATATTTGCAGTATCTGTCGTTTGTGACAAACATAGGAGGTTCCAATTCATTACTTTTTCGTCCACAGTTATGTATGAAGATAGAACCACATGAGGAAATTGAGCTTTAAGGTCATAACTTGGGGATCAATAAACTGGTTTCCACTAAATTTTGTATACAAGTAGTGTCACAGTAAGTTATGTAAATATACGTGTCTTAAGTGGGTAAGGTATTATTTTTAATGGCAGTAATATAAATAATTTATATTAGAATCTTCTCTTCTAATCAAGAACAAAAGTTGTCCTTGCCTAATACTTTACGCTCAACCGGTGAAGGGGGAAGTAACGGGCTAAGGAGATCGACGAAACTGCCCCATGTGAAAGGGACGAGTTATGGTTGCGGACACCCCCCCCCTCCAATACACTTCATGAAGGGGGCGGGGGAGGAGGTGTCTCAAAATTAAATTAGGGCTCGGATGTACCATAATTATCGTACACAAGTTTATATACTCATTTGTCACGTACCAGAATTATAGTACAGCGTATCATAATTTTCGAAATTTGTACGATAATTTCAAAAAATGTGTCAAGATGGTACCAGCAAACTTCGGGCATTCCGACACGCATTCATTTTGTCCTAGGTCATATGGTTTGCGATATATTAACAGCAATATTTAAATGATTGCCATAATTTTCTTGGCTACCCGCAAGCATTCCGAAGTATGTAAGTTTGTATATTATGTTGAAGTCTAGGCAGTGGTTTAAGCCGCAACTACACATCTCTTCGGGAAGACGTTTTCGGCCATCATTTACAGTAGTTGTGAAAAGACGACTCTAGCACAGGAGTTGGGCGCTAGGAATTGGGGGATTATACGGCCGCAATCCTGAATGACGTCATTTTCGCACAAATTTGCACAGGAAACGGACAAATTCGGGGGAAAATTCCCTTTCCCCCGCCCCCCTCAAATTCGGCATTTTTCTCACTGAAATTTCCCTTTTTTCCTCCATATTTCCCTTTTTCCCCTCATGCCCTTGCATTCCATCGATGACCCCTCATCGTGTCGTTTGAGTCAATGAGGGATGATGGATTTTACCACCAGCGACAATTTTGGCACCCAAGTTTTCTCTCTCTCATTCTTGGAGGAATTTTCTCATATATTTTCCATCGTCCTCCATAATCATCTGATATATTCAGCTATCTTGTTTGATGCTGTCTACTAGAGGCAGCAATCTTGTTTGTCATCCATCTTTGATTCCAACATCAGCTGCCAGAGTGTGCTGATACCCGTGGCGATCTTTGATTCTCGCACTCGCCACATATGAGTTGTGAAGTTCCATTTGTGGTGGCTAGGAGTGCTGGCAGCCATATTGTGTTCACTCGTCGCCCACCAGGAGCACTGCTAATTAAATTAAGTGTGAACTCAAAAAATGCAGGAGTCGTGCAGTTACATTCCGACGACCCTCGGATCGCCAGTCCAGTGTTCTAACCACAAGACCACCATTGCATATGGACCAACAAAAGTTGAAATAAGACATATACGTGCATCGCATCAGACAATAATTTTGTAATCATTAGAAGAGATTAACATTGTACATATAAGCATAGTTTTTTGCCAAAATTTCCAAACCCTTTAAGATTTAGTTGCCAAAATCACAACATAGATGACACCCCAGACGATGAGAATGGCTGTAGAACCAAGTATATCCTATGTATACTTATAAGCATAGTTCTCTGTAATTTCCGAACCATTAAATATATATACACTAAATTCATAACATAGATATCAACGGAAACGACTAAAAGGGTCGTGTGGTCAAATATATCGTGTATCAATATATAAACAAAGTTGTTTGTAATTTTTGAACCATTTAAGATACAGCTGCAAAGTTCTTAGCATAGATATCACCCAAGACAACTAAAAGGATCAGACAGTCAAGTACGACCTAGTCTTACATATAAGCATAGTTGGCTGTAATTTCCGAACTATGTGAGATACAACTACCAAATTAGGATCATAGACACCACCCCTAACTGCGAAAATAATCAAGGGGTCAAGTTTGACCTATGTCAATTTATAAGCATAGTTGGCTGTCATTTCCGAACCGTGTGAGATACAGCTTCAAAAATCGGAACATAGGCATCACCCCAGACAATGAAAAGTACAGAATGGTCAAGTATGACCTAATAGAATATATAAGCATAGTTGGCTGTAATCTTCGAACTGTTTAAGATACATCTATCAAAAAGTCATAACATAGGCATCGCCCCAAACAATGAAAAGGACCAAGGGTCATACTTGCCTCTTGCAAGTATGACCTAAGAGCACATATAAGCATAGTCATCTGTAATTTCCAACCATTTTAAATACAACCATTACACTCAGAATGTCAGCCATGATCACAAAAATGACACAGGGGGACAAGTATGACCCAAGAGCACATATAAACATAGTTAGATGTAATGTCCGAACCATTTGAGATACAACTAGCAAAAAAAGCATATCATGAGCCAAGCACACTCACCAGACAAGAAATTTTTCTGCTTCTGGAACTACCAATGATGTCCTCGACAGACATTGTGCAGTTAGCAAACATAAATACTTGCTGGGCCTACACACTCATCAGACAAGAAACATGTCATCATGAGCTAAAAAGGCGCTCTCCTTCCGGACACGCCTAAGCAACTCGACAGACATTGCATGTCAGGAAAACATCGCATGGGCCTATGCTCTCACCAAGAAAAAATCAGGAGGAGGTGAGGGGGATCATTCTGGCTTACCTTGGGTTACCAGTCCGATGACTTGACCACCATTGCATAAGACTCATGAGGAGATGAAATAACATACTGACCTACATACCAGACAGACAGTGTGCGGTTAAAAAAATACCTGCATTGGCCTACACACTCGCCAGAATAGTCATCGCGAGACTCACCCGCGATGTTGCAAAATCGCACAGACTTACACACCCACTTCGCCTAAGCAGATGATGCATTCCACAAGAGGGAAAGATATGGGATACACACAGATGCAAACACAAAACATAATGTAATGGAAAATAACAGTAATATGTACTTACCTAACAGCACAAGGGCAGTTTCCAGTGAGTTCACATCGACGAGATGCGCTCGAGGCCTACAGGTTTTCACTGCTACACCAATTAAGGAACAGAACACTAGCTGAGATAGATATACCATTGCTCCAGACCAGCTGTCACAAACTTGCCAAGCAGCATCCAGTGCTACAACACGACATGAACATACTTACGAACTGGCTGAAACGAAACCACTGCTAAAAGAGAAAGAGAGAGAGATACAACACAGAGACAAGCAGCATTTATCAACCAATGCACAAGCATTGAGCTATGGTAGGCGAAAAAATTTACAATTGTGAAGTGTGCTGGGAACAATAAGGCCAACATATCGATGCAAAGGAAAATAGTTATAAGTACTTATCAACCAGCACAATTGCAGGGTGTTAAACAAAGCTAGACAAGACCAGGCTGCCCTTACAAAAAATAATGATCACATGCTACTATCACTGGCAGCAGAACAGACATCTGACCTGTATCTATGTACCGAGCCTTATATGCTAGTAATTACACACAGTTATTCTATGTTGTTGCATAACGAGCATTCAATGCATCCACTTAGATACTGTCTCTGTACATTCGTGTACCGAGCCTACAGTCTCCGTACTTACAAGCAGTCATACTCATGTACCGAGCCTGTAATTATAGGTAGACTTACTCTGTCCAACCTTCATAGCTCGTACTTACATCATGCCTCCCATCACTGGATCCAAAGACCATGCACAACCAACACATCTATTATTAGTCATGTACTGCACCTTCAGTGCAAAGGACCGTAATTGCTGGCATGACCGTCCTGGGGCAGAATGTTGTCTGTGCGAAACAAGTGAAACCAGCCAAGAACAAAAAAATGTATCCGACAACACCGCCACACGAGTAGCTTATATGGCTGTGGCCGAACGACAGCGCCCAATTCGAAGGATGGTACTAGTAGAGAGAGAGAGAGAGAGAGAGAGAGAGAGAGAGAGAGAGAGAGGAGAGAGAGAGAGATGCCAGGGTGGCAGGTCAGTGGAGTGCATGTTCCTTTACGAGAGGGAACCAAGTGCCAGAACTGTAAGCACATACGAAAAACAACATACATTAGTCGTGTAAGAGAGAGATAAATAAATTACATTTATAATGCTAGAAGCTTATTACGAAATGTATTATGCATGACAATTAAGAAGGTATCACAACAAACACACACATGCATTTCAAATAAGTATGTACTCTTCTTCTATAAGATGCAGAACAGAGGTGTACCTTAATTGGTGTAGCAGTGAAAACCTGTAGGCCTCGAGCACATCTCGTCGATGTGAACTCACTGGAAATACCGAACACAATGACCATTCTGCCTTTTCATGAACAGTATACATTAACGACCAAGAATGAAACTCGGTGCCTTCAAGTACTTTATCACCACCACCCCCTGAAAAAAACGTACGAGCAGGTATAAGACAACAGGAACAAGCAGTACATCAAGACACCTCCAACATGGAAAGATGATCATGTGTCAAGATGCTAACTTCGCACATTGATTCGACTGTATAAGGTCGACAACCATGCTGACGTATTCACCACACGCAGTCGCCTACCCATGTAACCCAAACTAGCATGTAGTATAAACAGTATTTAAGCAAACATCATGTAAATACGAATGTAATTTCATCGATGAGTGGAAAGAATATCGTTAGTACTACTACATTCATCTACCACGATCGTGTACTCTTCTATAACGAATGAAGACTTACCAGCTGCATTGCCAATAGTGTTACAATATCAATGTTACTATTGTGGAAATACTTTTTAGTACAAGTCGGAGTGCATGTCGACATGAAAGTTGTCATTGCTTGTTCAGCTGGACATACACAACGGTCCACTGTGATAACAATGATGCCGTATTTACTAGCAGTGATAAGCTATAATAAGCTGTATAAAAACAAGGTTTGGCGTTCATCGGGAATCGAATCAGCAGCAAGACATTTGCTAACCGCACCAGTCTCATGAAACTGATAAGTCACTGCAAGCATTAAGATATCATTGTTTGGAAAAAGAAATACTTTTAGTAACAGGGGTAATGGACACCGACATGTAAGTTGTTCAGCCCAGCACTAGCATACAGTGTAAAAAAGTGTGCATCAACAGATGTCGGTTTGTCAGCAAGCATGGTGGTGGAACACAGACAGTTACATCTATTATAACTGTGTATACACACTTATATGTATTGAATCAATGGTCAAAGTCTTACCATATCTAACAAAATATCTGAAGAGATGTTACAAGCTTATGGTACCACTGTAATTTTATACTCTACTATAATATAAATACCGAACTAATGGTCCGAGACTCTGTAATAGCATCAGCAAAAGTCTCTGAAGAGTCGATGCAAGCATTACAGTATCAACGTGTGGAAAAAACTTTTATTGTAAATTATATCATACATTCCGACACGAAAGTTGCCATTGTATGTTCAGCCCAGCATACAATGTGTTTACCTGCTGTGATAACCTGTATACCGAAATAACAACAACTGTCATTCAATGGGAAGCGAGTGCAGAAAGACAACATCTAACACATAGCAGTAGGTGCATTTCTTAGATGTTAGGAATTTAAAAAAATATTTTTTTATATTGATATTTATTTATATACATTACCAAATCACACATACATATATCATTCAGTAAAGGCTCCAGCTATGAGTTCACCAATTATTGAATTAATCTCTTCTATAACAGGCAGATATCCACCTCTCTACAGTGAAACCAACCTCCGTAGTCTACGAACTAGGTCATTAGGGCCTTCAAAGTAGCCAGACGTCACGTCACTCTTTGCGGAAGATTCACAATTCAAGGTTTCATCTATGTTCTTCTTCTTCCAAATTGGGTAGGCTGCAAGGTTCTTCTGGACAGGAATACTAACTCTAATGTATGTTTCTTCTGCCCCAGCTGAAAGTAGGTCTCAGCAACACGCTTTTGTTTTTCAGATGTTGGCATATCATCATCATTAAAATATACATCATCACCAGCAGACTTGGAGGTCACATTGTCATTCTCAATGTCCTAGGTAGCATCTTCGGTTTTGACTTTTCATGTTAGCTGCACAAGGGTGTTGTTCACATTTTCTGACAATCTGTAGGGTTCGTGCTCTGCAACACTCGTAGTTCCTTCTTCGCACCATGCAGGCCCGCATAATATTATGTGTGCTCGAACTATCGTTAGTTTACATGATGATGAATATGCAGGAAGACTAGCCTTGTTGTTCTGTCTCGTAACAAGCAAAGGTGTGGTACCTTTACATGTACTAGTGTGTCTCCTCAGGTTATCGATTCTACCAAATGCCGCACCATACATATCATGTCTAGAGGTCGATTTTTTTACACATTTGCTTTTCTCATTGAGATAAGCATGGCAAATTTTGCTTAAAATCTTCCCACAGTAACAACAGTGTTTTCCAGCCGTGGAAGAAGGTACAGTCATAGAGGCACACTCTATGGTAGGCTTTGTATTATCTTGCACCACCTTAATGTGAATCAAAATTGAAGTTCTTCATGCAGTAGCAGCTGCATGGGTACACACACACACACACACACACACACACACATATATATATATATATATATATATATATATATATATATATATATATATATATGTTTATGTATGGTCTCGCATTTGTACTCTATTACTACTAACACACTTGTGCCTGGTACAGTAGTCTGCACGAATCGTCAGATGGGTATTTATATTATCTTGTAACCTTAGTAGTGTAATTATACTTAGAGCTTAGAGATGATGAGCTGGTTAGTTATGATACTTAGTACTATCATACCTAGAGGTGCTGAGCCTGTCGGTCATACACATGACCTTCACTCTTGTCCACTTTTGTCCTGTACACCAAGATTTCATAGTCATAGGTGCCCTGTATGATCTTTATTGCCCCTCACCACTGGGCCCTGGACCACAGTGATGTAAAACCATTTTTTACCACCACTTGTGACCATGATAGTGTATGTTATCACCTCCAATGTACTTAGAGACAGTCTTAATGTCCTTCATTACCCCCATCACTGAGTCCAGGACCACAATGGTGTAAAACAGATTTTTAATGCCACTTGTGACCTTGGTAGTGTATGTTATCAACTACTATGTACTTAGAAATAGTGTTCATGATCTTCATTGCTCCCCACCACTGGGTCCATGGCCACAGTGATGTAAACATGTTTTTACCAAAACTCGTGACCTTGGTAGTATATGTTATCACCTCCAATGTGCTAGAGGCAGTCTTCATAATCTTAATTACCCCCCCCCCTGGCTGGGTCCAGGACTGCAGTGATGTAAACATGTTTTACTAACACTCGTCACCTTGGCACTGTGTTTTTTCAAATCCAATGTACTTAGGAGCTCTGAGCCTGCCAGTCATGTCCTGTGCACCGATATTACGTAATCAGAGGTACTCTGACCTTCATCCCCCCGCCCACACCTCTGAGTCCAGGACCACAGTGCTATAAACATGTTTTTGCCGTCACTAGTGACCTTGGTAGTGTGTGTTTCACCTCAAGTTTACTTAGAGACAGTCTTCATGTACCGAGCCTACAATTACCAGTGGTCATACACCAAACCTTCAGTACTTAGAGGTGATCATACTCTGTCTCCATATCCACGACCTTCGATGTCCATACTTACAAGCAGCCATATGCGAGTACCAAGCCTGTACTTACAGGTATATGTACTCTACACCCACACATACATTGCCACCCTCGACAACTGAGGCCTAAGACCGTAGTAGTAGCATGTTCGGGCGTGACCTGCACACGACAAACTCGTGCGTAAAGAAGGTTAGTCATACAGTTTCTGTACATAGCAAACATCTGTGCCACAATGAATACTCAACCATCACTTCTGTTCTGGTGACGAAGACAAATCCAGCCTCCTCCTTCAACATAGAGGCGAGTACATAATGTATTCAATAACGCCTTGTAATTTGTTTGCTAATTCATATTGTCAAGTTTACCGAGCGGTCTAAGGCTCTTGAGTTAAACTCTGGTGCCCTGTGCAGGTAGTGTGACAAATACTTTTTTTTAATAAGACAGTTACTGTGGGTATTCTTTTTCCACTACCTTGCTGGTATGTATAGAGTGTTTCCCATGTTATATAAGGATTTTATGTGTGTTCATAAAATGGGTGTATGTATGCAGATACACCAGCTCTCTGGCTCATTCACAGTTCGAGCTCTACAAACTCGAAAGTGTATCATTTTAGGTCAGCAGTTTGTACCATAGCTATGTATCAGATATTGTGGCGTATGTAAAGCTTTACTAACTTGCAGCACACGATAAAGGAACTGAGCTCGCATACTTGCCTAAAGAATTCCTTCTGATGTATGCTCAACATGAAATACGATATGTCTACAAACATCTACCTGCATATCTACAATAGGAGTAAGAGATATGCGACTGTCTCCCATGTATAGAGTGTTTTGCAATGATGTACTACTGTTATAGGCACATTGTATTCTAGGGGCTGGTGTAATTCACATCGGAAGAGTGCTGAAGGAGCATCTAACACTGATTACTTCATTAGGAACTCACGAAGGACATGGAGCAGCTGATGAGGTCGACTGAGTCACCATCAAGCTTGCAGTTCTGTCCTTGAGAGCACCTGGTGCAGTGGAATCCGTTGGTGCTGTGGTAGAGTCATTCTGGCAGGATGCGCTCTCGCACTCCTTGGGGGGTAGGAGCTGTCCTTGCTATGGTTGGCGATATGCATGAATCTTATAGTAGTAGTAAAACTTGCAATATTATGGTTTAATACAGATTGGCCGACTTAGTTTTCATCCAAACTTCGAGGAGTGAACAGTGGCTATGCGCTCTTCTTCGACGATGGAGGACAGTTGTTTGTGTTGCTACTGCAAGAAGATATTTTATAAAAGCTGCCATGCCTTTCGACATGAGACTTGTTGCCCTCAAAATATTAAGTGTGCTTATGTGTATTATAAAAAGTGTCAATCACATTTTCGACGACGGGATAACTTCAAACAACAGATTGCAACATTCAAAGAAATTCTTCCTGCACGTGACAGTAAGTTGTTGCTGAGATTAAAGAATGCTATATTTAGGGGTATACCTGTGAAAAAAATCATCATTAAAGACATCATGCCCAACCATGAAAACAATAGCCAGATAAGCTCCTAGACATTCATGCTATTACTGTAACAGGAAATTTGTACATGCCTACACTGTGAAGAGACATATGAAGCATAAATGTAAGTTGAATCCCTATCGCACATGATATCGATGTGGTAAGTGACAACGTTTCTTCACTTGTACAGACAGTTTAAACATACATATGAAAAAGTGCAAAGAACTTGTAAGCAACAAACCTGTGACGATCAGGTGCCTGTCGTATCAAGTAGTGGTACATCAACTTCTAACATGAACAATCCTTCAGGGAGGAAACAGTGTTGCTATTGTGGTAAGATCTTTAGTAGAAATAGCACATGAAAGATCTATCTGCATGCCAATGTAGTAAACCAGATATACTACTTAATTGAATTGGTATTTATGCAATGCTTAAATCTTTCACAAAATATGAAAAAATATGTACATTATATATATGTATAACATGTGGGATTTTGATTGAATTGTGAGCGTGCTGTTGTTATACGAAGAGTAAACATCGAAGATGGAACATACTTCAGAAAGTCATTTTTGCCGGTTCTGCAAGAAGTCGTTTTCCAACAGCTGCCATGCTCGGTGACATGAGATTGGTTGTTCTATGAACACAAAGCACACTACCTTAACCTGTGAACAGTGTAAGTCTCAATATGGACGATGTGATAACTTAAAAAGACATCGTGCAACATGTAATGGACTCTCTCCCATGCCTGCTAAGCGATGTAGGTATTCATCCAATAATTCATGTGAAGGTCAGGTACCTGCAACATCGGACTCAGATGTTGCAAACCATTCTCCTCAACCATCAATATTATGGACTGCATATGCTATATTAGATACTAGTGCACTGTCACCATTGGCAATTGGCAACATTGATCATGGACATGTACAATTATTCAAAGATATCACGATATTTATATTGCTACTGAGGCAAGACATTTAGTATGTGTTACAGTGCCAGTCAACATGAGAAACCTGGAGCATGTTCGAAGAAGTCAAGCTGATACATTGTAACTACTCAATGTCATAAGTGCGGTCATGAGTTCACATATTATCAACAAACACAAACTGTTCCAGCCGAAGTGTTACACAAAATATCGGGCTATCATGTACAATTATGTCGTGAGGCACATAACATACATGCCAAAAATTGCACATATAAAAACCTCCTACACTATAACATGCTGCAAGCATACCCAATGAGAATGTGTTCATCATGAAATAATCTGCTTTACGCAGTCTGATGAAGACATATGTTGCAACAGGTATGGCAAAATATATTTGTACATACCTTACACATATGAAGCAGAATATTATAGATCAACTTACAGATGAGTTGGAAAAAGAAGGTGTGTTAAAATATAATACATGATTGGTATGTCTATATACCAAACCAGAACCACGCGAAGATGAATTTATTCAAAGAGCCTTCCGGACATCGAAAGTTCCTCTGTATAATATGCACAACATCTAAGACAGTGTTGAAGGTAATATTGAGAAGATTTGCCAGGAGAAAGAAGAGTACATGGGGAAGGGTTTCAGTTGGACATTACAAAGTATAGATCAGCTACTGTTGAGAACGAATTAAATTAGATCACTTTATAAGGAGGTGCATACCCCACTACAACACAGCATCATCTTCGACCAGCAGAAAGGATGTATAAATTACTACAACAACAGGAACATCACACATAGTGTGTGTGACATCACTACTATGTGAGGGGTCAGCCGTGAGGGGTCAGCACTGTGTACGATCTATAGGATACTGGAATATGTAGTGCAACAATTTGGTAGAAGCGATAATGTAAAGGCACCATTCGCATGACTCCAGAAAGAATACAGTGGTGGTCTGAAACTCAAAAATTGACCGAATGAGCACAGAAGCAGTTGCCTGCTATAAGTGCAGTCCCCACTGGGTGAAGAACTAGCTACATTGAATGGTATAATGCTTAAATCTCGCTGATGAAATGTGTGTTAATAGGCTAGACCAAGTGTATGTGTGTGTGTGTGAAGACCTAGGCTGTAAATAGTGATAACCAACATTCTTGTGAACGTTGGCAACGAAGAAGTGGAAATCAGTGAGAACAAATTTTGTTTGAAACATTATTCTTTGTATTTTTCCAAGTGCACTTATGCCCTAAACTTAACTTCAGAAAATAGAATAGAAAGCTTCAAAAATGTTATTGCATGACAGGTAGATGTTTTTCCCCATGTCAGGTATGCTCTTAGTATGAGGGTTATTACTGTTAACATAAAATTGTATATGAAGAAAACACTATATATCCAGACACAGAAAATCATTTTACTGAAGTACTTTACACACATTATTCTCTTGTTGACTGAAAGCTGAAAGAATAATATCTAAGTAATATACCGTGACTTTAGGTGTTTGCACACATAATACATACTCCCTCTTTGACCGAAGTCTGAGTGATCACTATCTAAGTAATACAAAGTGAGTACCTAGAAGCTCATTTACTGAATCTGACTTAGTTATAATCATGGTCAATGTACCTGTCGTCAGCTCTATTATCATATTTCAGTGTATCATAGAATGGCCTATATGTTGGTGGTATCCAAGAAAGACATGACATAACATCTTTATATTTAAGTGCTGCTATGGGCAGAGATTCTTTGCATTTTACCAGAAAGGTAACGTGGCTGAGATAACATTCTCCTTTGCCACGCTTGCGAATATTAACAATTCTATAAACATCTAAGTTACTGTAAGAATCATTTAACATAACTGTGAAAGGTTGTGAAGCATCAACTTTTACTGACGCACAACTACGGAAGGCAAGTGGTGCATTGTCATCAGTTTTACCTTCTTTCTGAACACTCGCAATAAGATTGAAAGTGCTCACGAAATCATGCTGTTGCATATGTACATTTTTAAATGGTTTTGATTTACAACATTATTCTAGAATGCAAATCCAGTCATCTGGAGTGTATGTAAACTGAACAAGACATAGTACATGTTTTTCTACAACTGAAAAATCGCTATTACTAGGTAGCATAGAATGCTCCGGCAAAGGAAAGTGATGTTCTACACATTTAAATCGCCCTGTTGAAACTATCCACAGCCAAAACCCAAAAACATTCCAATTCCTATTCTGTCTACAGCAGTTGTCTGATATTGCAATTAAAGTTTCCCCACGAATATTATTAACTTCAAGGTATTTCTTTAGGCAGCTCATGATCTCATCTGATCCTCGTTTTGCTTTAGTTTCATCCCAAACAAAGAAGTGGCCTACACCAGTTCCACAGTTGTGTACACTAAAGTTATATGTCCAAATTTTACATTTATAGAACACTGGACCACTTGATAATCTAGGCATTGACAGGGCCTGTTGTAAATCAAAAGTTATCACATGGTAATTTGGATCACTCTTCGCACGTGTAGTCTGATGCTGAATGTTGGTTTGTCCGGCTTCTGCACGACATTGATATAACTGTAACTAATGCTCATACTGATGGTGGTGCTGACCATCACTAGTTGTAACCTTAATGTCAAGTTCATCACACATAGGGCAGGTATCAGATTTAGGTATTTTGAAACTGATATTGAAATCTTCGTAAATATCCTTCTATACTTGTCTTTGCTAATGGGTTCAAGACTGTTTTCTTTACAATAGTGCATTTTATAGTGTTCATACAATGCACCGATGGAATATTCCATAGACATGTTCATTTTGTTGAAATTCTTTTTCCGGCTGTAGTGACTTTCATATTTTGGGAACTAATTTATGTGCTTATATACATGATCTATTGTGTCCTGTGTGTATTTACGAAGGTGCGAGTTGTGCCAACCTCGTTTGTCTGTTGGTGGCACTGATGATGTTTTCACAGTCTTTACTATGTTGTTGATACGACCAATATGATTCTGCAGGCCATGCAAACTAGCGAATACCTTTTTGCAAACAATGACCAAATTGCTGTCCATCCTGATGTAGTAGATAACTAAACAATAATGGCGACTATCACCCCAGTATATCTATGTTTCACATGTACAATTTTAATCATACCACGTAAGTAACGATTTTGTGCATTAAATCCACTTAGTTTCCAAAGAGACTTGAGCACAATTTTTCGTATTGTTATCAACTTTCTCGAAGCACTTTTTAGGACACTGGCAGTCTTTTCCAATTTGGGACCCTTGTAATTTGCCTCCCTTCCCTCTATACATAACGTATTCTTTTCCACTGTTTAGATGTTTACTCTGTTTTTCACCTTCACTGTGATTCTTTTCCCTTTTCCTTCCTTTCTTAACTCGTTTCCTTTTTGCAGCATTATCTGTACAGTCTTCAGTGTTTGTGCCAGCACCTGTGTTGGAATTACCAAAGGAAGACTCAGGGCTCTGGAACAACAACATTGTGTATTTTACATACATTATCCTGTATGCTCTTTTCAGTACCATACACTGGCAAAACATAACCATACTGGAGGTTACCTAACAAATGAGTATTAGTTCTGTGCCATCTCAATTACGACACTACTTTTTACATGCGTTTTTAATTATGACAGTAAGAGACTATGCCCTTACAATTTTTTTAAGAACGACTATATTAATGTTTTAATTATTTCACCATATTTTCATATCTTGAGTATGCCTCTATCGTTTTTTTTGCAATATGCAACACTTATCAATTTCTGACGTCTCATTTTTGAATTTTTTTGAAAACATTTTTTTTTATGTTTTCATCAGTTACTACATTACTGAGAATTTTCATTGTCTCTAGATTTGTTACTTAAATTAATTTTAAATATCGCCGGTATTCAAGTTAATTGTCTATATTCTGACTTTTTTTATCATATGTCTCATTACTTTTATTACTTTTACTATGATGGTAAATAATATTTTCGTCAAGTAACTTATATATATTTTAACATTTGTTTATCTGGCGATATAAATCTATTAATTTTCTGGATTCAATTTACTTCATGTCAGTTTATTAATATTTTAACATTTAAAGCCTTTTTTTTTTTAATTTAATTTCCATGCTGTACAAGTTGGTACTTTTAAAGCTTCGTTTTCGATTTCGTTAGCGGCATCCAGCACCGCATTTCATGTCTTGTTTTCCTTTTTCACCAGAATTGCAGTGAAACGTAGCACATTCCTTTGTCACGCCCTTCTTCAGCGTGCTTTTTTCTGCCGTAGTTCATTCGGCATTTTCTTTCTGTGATCACTCAGTCAGTTCGTGATATTGTATTAAAAACTGTTCTATCACGTGCCAGAGGTCATCGACACTATGCTCTACCTTATTTTGTACAACTTATGCCATCTAGCGGCAACCTCGGTACTAGCCGTCTTCTTTGCTCTGTCCATTCACCCGGCGTTTTCCTGGACGTTCGTATGTGGCCTGTTGTCGTCATGACGCATTATTCACATGCGATAACCATGGTGTTCTCGGGGACTTCAAATCCTTTTTTAGTTTTATATACACTCACCATCGCGTAGAGTAGGGGCCACAGATATATAGGTTTTTTTTTTTTTGGTGTTGTGTATTTTATTTATTAATATTTTTTCTTCTGGTGCTTCTACTGCAACACAACATGTGATCAGAATTTATTCTACCCTTGTCTGGTGAGTAAAGTTTTAATGGATTTTCGCCAGTCTCGTGCTCCCATTTACATATTTTTAACTTACTATTTCGTTTCATTAATTTTGTTATAGTGAGGGTTTCATGTCTGCACGTACTCCCAATCGGCCAATTTCCGTGCCTTTCCTGGCTTTCAATTCCATTCCACAAGTTGTTGCAAGATGTTGTGATTTTTCCATTCCTTCCTGAGGAATTAATTCTACTGGCCACCAGTCAAGATGCATGTGGCAATTTTCTCTCGTTCCATCGATACTTGTGGACACACTTCATTTTCTACGAGTTATTAAGTCAGTATTAACCTTTTTTATTTCAACTGGACTAGTTTTGATATAACGAACTTTCTTTATACAAAAATATATTCTCAAGAGACAATCAATTTTAATCTATTACAACCTGTGTTTGCGGCCGTATTTATTTTAAGCAAATGATAATAATAATTTGAACATTTTTCACTGTTCCTTAAAATACAATTGTGTGACTAAATATTTTTTTTTTCAAATGTGAAGGAAACAATCATGAACTTTATAAAATTTAACAAAATCTATATGACTATGTTGCATAATATTAATTCTATCAGTTGGTGGGTTTATTAATTGTATTTTGTACCCATGAACTAATTAAAAAATTAATAAATTAATAAACTATCTACACCAGTATAATTTGCTAGTCTTTTAACCATGCCATTTTACTTAAATATGCTACTTTATGTTTATATTTATGTTTATAATATGCTACTTTATGTTTATAACATATCTTTGTTGTTTGAAGGAATTATATGTAGTAATACTGATGTAATTTTAGTATGTAATAATGTGTCTTAGGTGTAAGTTTTTTATACTTTAAATAATCATTCTCATATCTTACCCCAGTCATTGGTAAAAGGTAATTTAAATGTTTTAACTCAAGACTATGATCACGTGATATTGTCTTATATATTTTCATGTTACATTTAAGATATTGTTATGACAAACGGACAGACTTGTTGGTATTTCGTAAACATTTAATTACTGTAAAAAATATAATACTCTTTCTTACTATTGATATTATATTTGACAAAGAATGAATTCAATAAACATACAAAAAAGGAGATTTATAGCACACCGCCACAATCAACATGTTTTTACTCATAATCTAGTTGATTTACCTCTGGACCTAAGACTGTTTACCATTTGATAAGCAAGTATTAATTCTTGTCTATTTTATAGGAAATTTTCATCCTTTTGTGGCATGTACGATTCCCAGCATGTATGACTAATGTGTTTCTTATGCCACTTCTCTTTACATATGTATATGGTATTTCTCAGTCCCCTTTTATGCTTATGTAGCCACTTTTATGCAATGTTATGTGGTGATCAGTGGCGTAGCGTGGGTGTCAGCCGCCCGGGGTGGAAGAAAATTTTGCCACCCTCTTATTTAGGTATTTCAATTTAAAAGACTATAATATACAGTAATTCTAAAGAACTTTTCGGCAAGAACAGTCATCATTATTGTGTATTGTACAGGTTACAAATAAAAAAGTCATGTGTATATATTTTACAATATAATAATCACATTTATTACAAAAATTCTTGCACGTATGCCACTTACATTGATATACAATGTCGTTTTCTGTATGGCCACGTAAAACCAAATTTTGTTTGGCAAGGAATTTTATAATATCAAACATTCTGATAAGAATTTCTTGCCATTTTTTTGTTTCCTTTGCCACTAAGTTTTGCTCTTTCTTGTCAATAGTCTGTCCTTTTTGAAGTCTGCTCTCCAACTGCTTCCATTTGCAATAATTTTGGTTGTGTAGTGCACTTGATTCGTGACTTGAAACCTTAGGATTTAATTTCCACCAAGTATTAAATCCATCAGATGAGCAAAACTTTGATCCATTCGGTGTGTTTACGTTCTCAAATAAACGACAACAAAAGCAAAATAATAATGCTTTGGAAGGAGAATAAGCCATCCAAGTACGTAAAACTTTTTCGCCGTTAGTCAATGTGCGGTAAAACCATTCCTGGGTAAGTCGTCTTGTCTCTCCTTTTGATGTTAAAGAGCACGAATCTGAACGTGTTACTGTTGACGCTTCGGCGAAGTTAGTATTGATATGCTGAACAACTTCCTGGCCTTGCTGAATGAGATGCAATCGCATATTTTCATCTATGTGTTCAGGCCATTTTTCAATATCGTCCAAGTTTTGGTATTGAATAGCAGACAATGCCGATGCTATATCAGTCTATGTTTCTAAACTATCGAAATCCATGTCTAGACATACAGATGCAGACTCTAATTGAGTAGATGTTGTTGGAATTTGATCTTCAGGAACAATGTCAACATTTCTAACAGGTACCAGATCAACAGTGTCAAGTTCTTGTATTTTTTTTAGCTTGTTCTGGGTTTGAAGGCCCTGTTGTCTTTCATTAATTTAAGCCCAACGTGGAATCTGACGTCTCAGGAACAGGACTTTTCACGTATTTAAGTAAAGCCCCTTCATTTTTTCTAATATTTTCCAACTTAGCTCTTCTTTTATTACGGTAAGATGCCCCACTTTCTTTTACTCTTTTCATTTTTGATGCTAAAACAAAAAAAAAAAACAAACTAAATTAAACGAAACTATGGTAGAACATTTCAAAATAATCACTAAAAATTTCAAGAAATATAACTTACTTTACTGAAATTTGCTTGTTCTGATTTTTTATTTTAATAAATTAAAGTTTAAACAACATAGCAGATAGTCAAACATACAATTACATAAATAAAAAACGTAAATAAAATATTTAATACTCACATAGTTGAATGTATACGTACACGAACAATACAATTTTTCAACAAAGTTCAATAATTTAACAATCACAACACGCACTTATGAGCACTGTAATCACAGTTTGGAAAGTGTATACATATATACGATACGATTAAGTTCATGTGAATTGGACAACTGACGATCCATCAATCAAACTTTCTTTGAATTGTGAAAAAAACACTCACGGACTTCCCTGAAGGGACTTACCCGTACTGTAACCTCATTTGCAGGTGTTATTATACAATATTGAACACTATTCTTTATATGATAGAAGTCATTCTCGCTGAATATTAGTCATAAACAATCCAATCACAAATACGGGGAATCCCTGCAAGTCAGTACAGACGGTGTTGCCAATCGCTACAATGAGCAAGATGTCATTATTATACATTCATTTAAAGAAAGGGGATTCCCCGATTTCTTCACAGAATACGTAATGAAAAATTCCGTGCTCATTTCAATCGGTCCGAATCGTAGGTGCGACAAAAATATGAAATGGTTCAAATATTTTCAAGATATTATTATTATTTATTGTGAAATTTTGCCGCCCCCTAAAAGTGCCGCCTGGGGCGGGCCGCCCCCACTACGCTACGCCACTGGTGGTGATTCAATTTCTGAGGGCTGAGTTTTTTTCTGTTGAAGTGGACCTACTAATTAATTTTTTTTCCCCATTATCGTACGTCGGAACAGTTCACATAGCAGTATAGCCTTTTTTTACCTTTACAATAATGCCAACATGTTGTACCAATGTATGAGACTGGCTTTATACAAAACACTGAGTGACAACACATTTAAGCCAGATTTACAATAGCCTGTCGCATCTGTCCATCATCTGTCCATCAGTCATGTGTGACGTCTTATAAATCCCCCATTCGCCATGAACCATGCAGCAAGCTTCGTGTAAATAATCATATCCCACATTTCACAACATTCAAGACCAATGACGACAATTTAAGTGCATTATTTTACGTACACAATCTATTAGTAAGCAAACTATTGTCTGCCTTTACAGTAATGTACTTATGTTGTGAAATATCGATATGTTATGTATAAGCACATAAGTAATAATATCCAGTAAGTGGTTGGAATAATGAACACGTTGTCTCACCTCAATCTGTTTTCCCAATGTGTCACTATTGTTACCGGAATCATTTATGCAATCAGGATCATGCACGCTGTAAACGCTACTGAATTCATCGTCGTCGGAATCACTTATCGTAGCTATCCGTTCTGCCAGGGTCATTTTATTTCACTTCTGATTGAGAGTGCAAATAGATCCCCCTGTTTCTTAAAAATAAAACATTACAGGCAAAAGTTATTTCAAATATAATCAGATAAACACAAAATCAACAAAATGCACAAACAATATAAGTACTAGACCCAAAAGAGGGCAACTACTTCCAAACAATATGTATTTTAACATGAGGGTTATAGCTGTTTACATCAAATGTCATGAGGATTATAATATTTTGTTTTCTGCATTGCTTTGCCAACTATGGAGGATTGTATGTACTATGTGAACGAAACCATAGATAATGTACACATGTCACGATCAACACTTGAAACCAGAATTTCATTCCCTTGAGGGTTATCACTATTTACACCAGAGGTCTTCATATATATATATATATATAGACACACACACACACACCGATGTGGCTGCTACTATGGGAAGAACTTCAGTTTTGTTTCACATGAAAATGGTACAAGCTGATACAAAGCCTACTGTAGAGCGTGCTGTACGGATGTACCTTCCCCTGTGGCTGGAAAACACTGTTGTTACTGTGGGAAGATTTTCAGCAAAAGTTGCCATTCTTATTGTCATGAAAAAAGCAAATCTTTAAAAGACTGACCTCTAGATGTGGAATGCATGGTGCGTAATTTGGTAGAAACGATAACATAAAGAGACACACTGGTACGTGTAAAGGTACCGCAACTTCGCTTGTTGTGAGACCGCACAAGGCTAGCCTTCCTGCATATTCATCATCATGTAAACTAACAATAATTCGAGCACTCATATCATTATGCGGGCCTGCATGGTGCAAAGAAGGAACTACGAAGGTTCCAGAGCATGAAACCCACAGATCGTCAGAAGTAGTGAACAACACCCTTGCGCAGCTAACATGTAAATTCAAAAACGAAGATGTTACCCAGGACACAGAGAACGACAATGTGACCTCCAAGTCTGCTGGTGATGATGTATATCCTACCCAAGACGATGTGCCAACATCTGTAAAGGGGAAGCATGTTGCTGAGAACTACTTGCAGTTGGGGCAAAAGAAACACAAATTTTAACCTAGTACTCCAGTCCAGAAGAACCTTGCAACCTAACCAATTAGGAATAAGAAGAACATAGATGGAGCCATGCTTTGTGAACCTTCTGCAAAGAGTGACATGAAGTCTAGTTACTTTGAAGACCCCAATGACCTAGTTCTTAGACTATGGGGGTTGGTTTCATTGCAGATAGGTGGATATCTGTCTGTCATAGGAGAGATAAGTTCAATTATTGATGTACTCGGAGCTGGAGCCTTTATTGAATGATATGTGTAAGTGTTATTTGGTTTTGTATATAAATAAATATAAACATCAAAAATAATTGGTTTTTAATTGCTACCTTCTAAGAAATTCACCTACTGCTATATGTTATCTGCTGTCTTTCTGTCCTCGCTTCCCAAAGAATGACTCTTGTTGTTATATATGTATAGAGGTTATCACAGCAGGTAAACACAGTGGACTGCCTTGTATGCTGGCCTGTACATGCAATGGCAACTTTCGTGTCGGAATGTTTATCATTTACTAAAATAGTATTTCCACACACTGATACTGTATGATTGCATCGACTATTGAGAAATCCTTACCAACGATATCACAGATTTTTCTATCATCTATTCCGTCTTCATAATGTAGTAGAGTACAAAATTACACTGGCACCATAATCTTGTAGCGTCACTTCAGAGATGCTATTAGAGATGGTATGTCTTCGGTCATTAATTTCATCCATAGAAGTGTGTACACACAGTTATAGAAGATGTAACAGTCTTTGTTCCACCACCATGCTTGCTGACAACCGACACCTGTTGATGCTTGCTTGTTCACGCTGCATGCTAATGCTGGGCTGAATAACTTTCATGTCAGTGTGTATAACCCCTGTTGCAAAAAAAAAAATTTTCCACACAATGATACCTAATGCTTCCAGCGACTCATCAGCTTCATGACACTGGTGCGGTTAGCAAATGTCTTACTGCACTCGATTCCCAATGAGCAACTAACCTTGTTTTTATACATCTTCTTATAGCATATCACTGCTGATAAATACCACATCATAGTTATCACAGTGGACCGTTGTGTATGTCGAACTGAACATGCAATGACATCTTTCATTGTCGACGTACACTCCAACTTGTACTAAAAAATATTTCCACGATAGTAACACTTATCTTGTAATGCTATTGGCGCTGCTGCTGGTAAGTCTTCATCCGTTGTAGCAAAGTACACGATCGTGGTACATGAATGCAATCATAATGATGATCTGCTTTCCATCCATGAATGAAATGACGTTCATGTTACATGGATTTGGATTAAATACTGTTCATACTACATGCCAGTTTGTATTACCTCGGTAAACGACTGCATTTGGTGCAAACATCATCATGGTTGGCGACCTTATCCAGTTAATCCATGTGCCAAGTTGGCCTCTTTACACGTCTTTATCTTTCTGTGTTGGAGGGGTCTTGGTTTGCTGCTCACTGCTGTTGCTTCTTACACCAGCTCCCAGTGTGTGTCTGTTATGATAGCACTACCCTAGCAATAATATAGATAGGCAGCCAAAAATCTCTTTGTCCTGTTGCAAGTAAATGTTTTTTGATGGATTTCGTACGAGAAGGTATTCTTTAGGCAGGCTATCACTACAGGTGACGCCGTGCATTATAGCATTTAATAAAGGTATTCCCACATTGGTAACGATGATACCATAATGCTTGTCAGTACTCCTTGCTGTTGACGATACCGATGGTGTTTACAGATGACTGTCTTCAAAAATATATATTCGTCTTTTGGATAATACAACGAAGTGCTCCACACAATATTCGACGACTACTAAGTTCTTTTATCACTAAATAATGATCGTTTGTGTCTCGAGTTGTCACAGTGGCTGGCAGGCTCTAAGTATTTGTGATGATGAGTATGGTCATGTACGAAAAATAATTATATTACACAAACACATACACAGACATTTTTAGAACTATTTTCCTTTTGTGCGCTCTAGCAGTCGACTGAATATTGAGTGCAACTGTGCGAGTAGCTGTCTGTAGGGACCTGAGTTCGAGGTTTACCACAGGTTATCGCTATGGGTAAACAAACACAGCATCGCAGTTATCACAGTAGAAATACTGGCCTACTGGACAGAATCTGCCTGCAAGTATGTGCATTTAAGGTTCGAGAGCAGTCAGGGTCGAAAATGTATGTCTGCTTGTAATTGCAAAGGCTTGGTATATGGTTTAAGTACATGCATTGAAGGTTCGAGCAGAGACAGGGTAATGAGTGTCTGTAATTGCAAATGGCTCGGTCGGAACACGAGCATAGGTAGGGTTATGATTACCTGTAATAGCAAAGGCTCAATACATGAGTGAAGGGCGGAGGCAGAGTATGACATTATTTACAGCATGTTAGTTTGCGGTGTCTCAGTTGTTGGCTGTGATGTTGGCCTCTTAGCTACTTTACACTCGTACACGACCAACTTAGTTCGAATACTTCCTGCTGTGTGCATGCAAGTTACATACACTTATTTCGCCAGCACTGTATGGGTAGGGTAGACGATGGCACTTCATAACATGTGCAGTGTGTGTCTTGCTTCCCGACGAATGATTATATATTCACTGATGGCGAACCTGGTAATATCAGCATGCATTATCACTCTCTATGGGAATTGAACCAGCGATACTTTATTTGTCTTGACGGATGGTGTGCTGTCTCCATAGCCCTCAGGGTACATGCAATAGTTCCTGTAACCTTTGACTAGCATTTGTAACAAGTGTGCATTAGCATACTATATTAGAATTGAACCTACTATATCTTATTTTCAATATCCTATGTAACAAGTACATACAATTTGACAAGGGGGTGGGTTTGTTGTATTTGAAGGCAACAGGTTACTTTCTCGGTAGTGTATACTGCGCATGGAAAGGCAGAGCAGTCATTGTGTTCTATGCTTCCAGTAAGTTCACATCGAAGAGATGCGCTTGAGACCTATAGGTCTTCACTGCTACACCAGTTAAGGTACACCTATGCTCTGCATCTTATAAAAGTAGAGTAGATACTTATTTTAAATGTAAGTGTGTGTATGTGTTGCGATACCTCCTTAATTGTCATGCATAATACATTTCGTAATAAGCTTCTAGCATTATAAATGTAGTCTCTCTCTTGCACGACTAATGTATGTTATTTGTTGTATGTGCTTATGAATCTGGCACTAGGTACCCTCTCGTAAAGGAACATTCACTCCACTGACCTGCCACCCTGGCATATATATATATATATATATATATATATATATATATATATATATATATATATATATATCTCACACACACACACACTCTACTAGTACTTTCCTTCGAATTGGGCGCTGTTGTTCGACCAGAGCCATACAAGCTACTCGTGCGGCAGTGTTGTCAGACACATTTTTTTGTTGTTAGCTGGTTTCACTTGTTTCGTACAGACAACATTCTGCCCCAGGACGGTCATGCCAGCGATTACAGTCCTTTGCACTGAAGGTGCAATACATGACTAATAAGAGATGTGTAGGTTGTGCACGGTCTTTGGCTCCAGTGGGGGGAGGCATAGTAAGTATGAGCTATGAAGGTCGGACAGAGTATGTCTACCTATAATTACAGGCTCGGTACATGAGTATGACTGCTTGTAAGTACAAGACTGTAGGCTTGGTACACAAGTGCACAGAGAGTGCATTAAAGGTTTGGTACGTGAGCACAGATTATGAGTGTGTGTGTAATTACTAGCATTGGAGGCTTGGTACACAGATGCAGGTCAGATGTATGTTCAGATGCTATTGATGGTAGCTTGTGATGATTGTGTTTCATAAGGAGTTTGCAGGGTGGCCTGATATTGTTTAGCATCGTTTAACACCCTGTGCTTGTGCTGGTTGATAAGTATTTTTAACTATTTTCCTTTGCATCTATGTGTTGTCATTATTCCAAGGCAAACTTCACAATTGTACCTTTTTTTCACCTAACATAACTCAATGCTGGTGCAATGGTTGGTAAATTCTGCTTGTCTCTATGTCGTCTCTCTCTCTCTCTCTGTCTCTCTTATTAATGGTTTCGTTTCAGCCAGTTCGTAAGGACGACTTGTCGTGTCGCAGCACCAGATGCTGGTTGGCAAGTTTGTGACTCGGCTGGTCTGGAGCAATACTCACCTCTCTCGGCTAGTATTCTGTGTCGACCCTTCGACTGCTTTGGCTGCCTTACATTTTACACAATGATGGTCATCCTCGTCTAATGTTGGTGATAGCTGATGATTTCGGTTTTTATTTTGTAAAGAGGTCGTTCTCTTATTCTGATCTAGTCATGTCTGGCACCCCTGTGCTTGTTGCTCATTGGTAAGTATGTATAACTGTTTTTCCCCTATACATAGTGTTTTCTGTTTGCATCTGCATTTAGCCCGTATCATTCCCACCTATGGAATGCATCATCTGCTTAGACGAAGTGGGTGTGTAAGTCTGTGCGATTCTGCAACATCGTGGGCGAGTCTCGCAATGACTATTCTGGCGAGTGTGTATGCTAATGGAGATATTTTTACCATACATTGTCTGTCGGGTGCATAGGCCGGTACGCTATTTCATCTCCTCACATGTCTCATGCAATGGCTGTCAAGGCTTCCGACTGGTAACCCAAGGGAAGCCAGAATGATTCCCCGCACCTCCTACTGCATTTTTTGGCTAGTGTGTAGGCCGATGATATCTTCTCCTAACATGCAATGTCTGTCGAGTGGATTTGGCGATTCCAGAAGCAGAAAACCTCATTGGCTCGCGATGACATGTTTCTTGTCTGATGGGTGTGTAGGCCCAAGCGAGTATTTACTTCTCCTGACAGCACAATGTCTGTCGAGGGCATCATTGGCAGGTCCAGAAGGAGAAAAGTTTTTTGTATGGTAAGAGCAATAAGCTCATGTGATGATCTTATTTCCTAGATTTATCTTAAATGGTTCGGACATAACAGCCATCTTTGTTTTTATGTGCTCTTAGGTCATATTTGGCACCCTCTGTCGTTTTTTGTCATCTTGGCTGACATGTTTTTGGTGGTTCTATCTAAAACTGTTCGGAAATTACAGACAACTATGCTTATATGTGCTCTAAGGTCATACTTGCTCATTGGTCCTATTGTGTTGTCTGGTGTGATGCCTATGTTAAGGTTTTTGGTAGATGTATCTCAAACAGTTCGACAATTACAGCTAACTATACTTATGTATACTTTTATGTCATACTAGACCAGTATGTACTTTTAATTTTCTGGGGTGATGCCTATGTTACAATTTTGGTGGCTATATCTTAAAGAGTTAGGAAGTTATAGCCAACTATACTTATAAGTAGATATAGGTAATAATTAACCCTTCTGTCCTATTCCTTGTTGTGGGTCATGTCTATGTTACAAATGTGGTGGCTATATCTTCAAAGGTTAAGAATTTCTAACCAACTGTGCTTATAGGTAGACATAGGTCATACTTGATACTACAAGCTTTCAAATTGTCTAGGGTGCTTCTATTTTATGATTTTGACAACTATATCTTCAATACTTGGGAATGTTCAGCCAACAATGCTTATAAGTAGGCACAGGACATACTTGACCCTATGACTCTTTTTGCTATCTGTGGATGATGCCTTTGATATGATTTAAGCAACTAAATTTTACATAGTTCGGAATTTTCAGCTAACTATGCTTATAATTAGTCATAAGTCATACTTGACACTTCAGTTCTTTTCCTTGCTGTGGATGATGGATATTTTATGAATCCTATAACTATATCTTAAGCAGTTTGAAAATTGCAGCCAACTATCTTAGGTCATACTTGACCCTTTAGTCCTTTTCGTTGTCGGGGATGATGTCTATGTTATTAATTTGATATCTTTATCTTAAGTGGTTCGGAAATTACAGCCAACTATGTCTATAAGTAGACATAGGGTCTACTTTACGCCTTGATGCTTTTTGTTTCCTGGGGTGATGCCAGGTTCTGATTTTAGCAGTTGTATTTCACACAGTTCGAACATTGCATCCAACTAGGCTTATAAGTAGACATAGATTAAATTTGACCCCTCGATCCTTTTCACTGTCAGGGGGATGCCTATGTTCCGATTTTGGTAGTTGTATCTTAGATCGTTTGGATTTTGTAGCCCACTTTGCTTATATGTTAACATATGTCATACTCGACCCTACGACCCTTCTAGTCATCTTGGGTGAAATCTAAGCTATGAATTTAGCAATTATATCTTAAATGGTGGTTGGTAATTACAGATAAATATACTTATATATAGACATAGGCCATATTTGACCCTACTATTCTTCTAGTCATCTTAGGTGATGTCTATGTTATGAATTTGGTGTCTTTATATTAAAGGGTTTGTAAATTACAGCGAACTCTGCTTATAAGCAGGCATAAATGTCTACTTGACCTCTTGATGCTTTGGTTGTCTGGGGTGATGCCTATGTTCCGATTTTTGTAGTTGTACCTCACATGATTCGGAAATGTCAGCTCAATATGCTTATAAGTAGACATAGGTCAAACTTGACCCCTGGGTCCTTTTTACTGTCATGGGTGATGTCTATGTTTCGATTTTGATAGTTGCATCTCAGATCATTAGGGTATCGCAGACCACTTCGCTTATATGTAAACATATGTCATACTTGACCCTACAACCATTCTAGTCATCTCAGGTGATATCTAAGTAATGTATTTGGCTATTACATCTTAAATGGTTCTTTAATTACAGATAACTATAGTTTTATGTAGACATAGGACATATTTGACACTACTATGCTTCTAGTCCTCTCAGGTGATGTCTATGTTATGAATTTGGTGACTATATATTAAATGGTTTGAAAATTACAGCCAACTGTACTTATAAGTAGACAAATGACATACTTGATCGTGCGGCTCTTCTCGTTGCCTTGGGTAATGTCTATGTTGTGAATTTGCCAACTAAATCTTAAATGGTTCAGAAAATATGGCCAACCATGCTTATAATTAGACATAGGGTAACTTGACTTAATAACCTTTCTCAGCATCTGGTGTCATGCCTATGTTATGAATTATGCAGGTGTATTTTAAACTGTTTAAAAATTAGAGGCAACTGTGCTTATATATACAATTCTAATCTTTTTTTCATGATTACAAATTTTATGTCTGATGGAATGCGCATATATATCTTATTGCAACTAATATAGGTCCGCATGAAATGGTGGTCTTGTGGTTAGCAAACTAGACTGGCTATTTTAACAAATTGAGATCATTTTGGTGCTTGTGTGCTGCACCAATATTAATTTACGGACTTGGAAGCATGGCAAAAGAATAAACATAACACAATGCGAGTAGTTCCCCAAACAATGCCAGTACAGACACGAAACTCGTGGACTAGGCTCTGTCCAGCAAGCATAAACTTATAACTAAAGTTTTACTTGTAAATAAACAATGGCAGAACCTTTATTTGGGTGCCAAGCATCTAGCACAAAGGTAATTTAGTTAGAGATTGACAGCATAAACTCCCCTTCAATATTGAATAAAAATTAGATTTTTCAAAAATATTGTCATATGGAATATTATAAAAAAAAATTATTCACTCATGTAATAAGTAAAAAAATAATAATTCAGTTTAACGATAATAAAGATACACAGAAATCGGATGGCGCATCAAATAACTGTTTATTTTACTCTTTGTAGCAAAAAAAAATAACTGTAATCTCAGGTGACATAATATCTTAGGTTCATGTGATTGCTTTACCAAATTTTAGAGAAAAATCGGGGATCCCCAATACACCTTTAAGTAAAAGCATGAACAAAAGGATTTACACACAATTATTACAATGACGACCCTCGCATATGGCCGATAAGTAAGATTACCACTTCACATCTTCATTAAAAAGAATTCAAAATTTTTTTTATTATAATTATTTCCTTTTTTTGAATTTGACGTGTTTCTGATTGGGTAGGATTACTGTCAGAACTAATTGATTAAGCCTACAGCATGCACAAGCAAAATAAATTAAATGTTCATTTCGGCCTGTTGTTCAGCCGAGGAAACTATACTCATGGTGGCATTTCCTGGGTGCTCTGCTCCGCAATAATGCAATGCTGTAATCAGGACCACATCCTGTGCGAAAGATTGTTTCAGGACATCACGATCGGACGACGAAGGAAAGGCCCATGCTTGTGTCGAGGTACACCCACACCGCTTAATTAACATTAAATAAAACCGTGAACACTTGGACATTGCCCAAAAAACATATAGCATCTCGTGGCAATAAACAACAAAAACACTTAGCTTTAGCGGGATTACAAAGTAATTACTTCAGATGATTGATGATTGCAGAAGAGAAAAAATATTAGAACTCTTCACACCATATTGCGTACTTGGAGAAGGCCGAAAAGATGCCTGAGGAAAACAATACGACCAACAGTCGATTCCGAGAATAGACAACCCAAACGATATACTGATATGTGCCGTCTCACGATTTCTTTAACGTAAATAATTATGAGAATTACAAGTTGTCACACATAAAATTAGTATGAGCAAACATTAATTAGCTAATATTATGTTTTACATGGAACACATAATTAATAAGCTTTAAACACCAGCTGTCATTCATGAAATTAATAACGAGTAACATAATGACAGTTACACAAATTGACAAATATTTTTTTAATTAACTAATTAAGGAGAACACTTTTATTTTATTTTACTTGTCCATAAATTATAATATTTAGAATATATTGCACTGACACCATATAATGTAAAACACGAATTAATTATGAAAGTATTAAAATTATTACACAGTATTTTTACTGGAACCTCATACTTTGCAAACAGTTTGGCTTTTGTTTAGCAACAACAAGGTTTGAGGAAGCAGTAGATTACTATGCTTCTAGTTAGTAAAATCCCAGTATCCCAAATTAATAACAGATTTACAATATTGTCATTAAATTACAAAAGTTACATTAACACATACTAGGAAAGATCTAAGTCACCGGAACAGTGACTCGAAAGCATTTAACAGTGACCCAATATTTACCATATAAGACAATATAAAAAAATATATATATTGGAAACGCAAAAAAAAAAAAAAAACTGTTTTGCCGAGGGAACACGAACCCTCACAAGAACAGAACATAAAGGTGTGCGCCACAAGGCGGCACACTTGGTACATAACTATATTATCTTGAACTCATGGTGGTATATGTCATCAAAAGAAACGTCATCGTGGAGATTTTTCTGCAACCATTTAATATTCAGTTTTTGTGCTTGGGCATAATTATATTATGTTGAACTGTAGAGGGTGTTTTAAGCCACCAACAAAAATGTCAATAGGAAGACATTTTCAGCAGCCATTGGCGAACCGTTTGATATACACTATTAGTTCTTGGTATGTTTCTTTATTGTGTTAAACACTAGGTTGTGGTATATACGGCCAACATATATGTCACTGGGAAGACATTTTCTGCTGTCATTTGTGAACCGTTTGATATACAGCATTGAGGGGTAGAGAGGAGATGCACTGTTTAAAAGTAATTAAAGTTTTAAGGTACATGTGTACAATAAGATACCCCATTTTATATATCAAAAGTATTTGAATATAGTGTATTCCTAAGAGTTTAAAATTCTGTATTCATTTTAGTATGTAAATACTGTTTTGAGTGAAGTTAAAAAAATATAAGAATAAAATAAAATTACTTGTTCATGTAGTCAAAGTGTAAATTGTGTGATGCCCGAGCAGTCTACGGCTGAACACAAACACTCATTGAGAAAAAACTAAGTCAATTTAACACATTTAATAAAATCAAACACTGAAACATCTACACTTGCAATTATGCATTTACTTACTTGGCAATGTAGAGAGAGTTGACTTGGTACATATTATTATATATAAAACAAAATGAAATCATAACTGGAAGCAAAAACATATCAGGGCAATGGTGATGAAGGGGGTGGAGTCTCAGCGCAGCTCAGACGAGTCGTCCTATGCGGTGATATGCAGTCTCTGGAGTCTTCATCTGAAGTCTGGCATCCTCAGGCTGTGCAGTCAGTACATGAGCAGTATCCCACCCATGAGAGGTCAGTGAGTGGAAAGTTGTCAGTCACAAAGAGAGAAAAGTTAGGGCATTAGCCAATGAACTCAAACTTTGTGCATGGACCCAGAGTATGATATTGGAATCATGGGATGGGAAAATAACACGTGATACAGCACGTAATTCAGTAGTCAAGGGACTGAAAGAATGTAAAAAAACAGGACGTGTTTCCCATCAAAAAGTGATAAGTATCACGATTACACGGTGCTTAAATCACCACAGGCGGATAAAGGATCCTGCTGCAGGAACTGCAGAACTTGTTAAGTTGCGAAAAATACTTCATGAAAATGTTCTCTCTCTGCTTTGGAAAGCTGGCGGAATGCCCGCACACTACATTATACCCTCTTTTAGAAGAGTTTTGTTCGGGCTGAGAAAAAATTTATAAATATATTTGGCTGATGCTATATGTGAATCAGTCATCAAAGTAATGCTGGTTGAAGTATAGAGTCTGGGAGTGTAACTGCTCTATCAGAAACAACAGGATGTAGACTCGCCAGCAACGGAAATTAAAGTTTCCAGTCGATCAGCTAGCAGCAGTCATCAGTGTAGCAGCGACGTTGACACAGGAGTCTTTCCTTTCTTGAAGCTTTATGAAATTGCTTCCATACTCGTGGTCAACTGAATCTTAAAAGTTAACAAAAAGGGAATGAAGTTAATTACTATTCCCTCAAATAACTTTAAAATTTAACTCAACTCAAAATGGGGACTACCATGTTACCTTCCTAATTATTTAAGTTCGCCTTTGTAACTTTTCAAAGTGCAGCTAAAATATCTCACATACATAATACACACATTGGACAAACATTAAACATCAACACGTATTAAAAATAATTGTTACAGCTGTGCCTTGCGTACCAAGATTAATAATTTTTGTTTAGTAGTTCAATCAACATTTATTTGTAATATTCATGGAGTAATTGAACAAAACAAATATTATGTTGTGGAATAACACAATGTATCTTGTGTTCATTGATCAAACTTAAATGTCTCTTGTTTTCATTAATCATGCCACTACTTACCTGGGACATGATTCCATGTGCCGAGATCCACTCCTCCACCACGCGTGCTTCACTCTTTTCATAGGGACACATTTGACAAGCTTTCATCTTTCCTGGTACTGAATAAATCCAACTATCCCCATCTACTGATCTAATAAACACTGGTATGAATGAATTATTTAGAACTTCTCTTTTACAAAACATATAATCTAACGAGATTGTGACAATATTACATTCACTAGACAACTCGGAACCTTTATGGAAAACGTCGGGATGTTAGCTGGACAAACTGTATTATTTCTACCTTTACATTGACTCAAGTCTGCTTCAGACATTAACGCATAAAACTGCCTGTTCTCTGACAGCACGATATAAGGTGCATCTGGCACTATCTGAACGTTTCTTTCTAAATGTCTCTCAAACATGGGAAAAGGGTGAGCTCTATAAATTGTGAAATATCTATTCGCGGATCTCAAAGGAGACTCATTTATTAATTGTATACTATCAATCATAGCAAGTGCATGTACCGTCGTTACTTCATAGTAATTGCAAACCTGATCTAAATCAGTTCCTGCTATCAAAGTTTTGTCCATGTGTAATTTAAGAGCAATACCTTGAATAATTTCTGACAAATTTCCTGGAGTCAATAACGAAATGGGCAACCTTCCAGTGGCTATGATATCCAACATCGTTTTTATTTTTATGACCTCTTGTTTATAAGTTTGAAGAGATAATTCTAATTACCTCGGCAAACTACTGTATATAGGTGCTTCCCCCTAAATTGCTAATCGTTAATCTGTTATTTCTTTCAATCAATGAGGTTGTAAAGCATTCCAAGCTGACATGTGGTTCAAAGTTTTTATTACTTTCGCTAACTCTTTGCTAAAATGCCTACATCTTACGAGTTTTTCTCTACTCTGGCATTCAACCCTTTCACGAAAGTTAACTGTTTCTCTACTATATGAATCAATTTTTCTTGTCTCGTCCCCAACTCACTTGTGACTTGGTGAATACAGACATGATCATCACTCGTAAGTGTGCCAAATAAAATTTTTAGAATACTGCCACCTCCATCTATCAAACCTCTCTTTTCACGAGATGATGTTCTCGGTAGTATCAAAGTTAGTTAATTTACTTCCTACTCTAATTCTGCAATTAATCTACCAAGAACATCTAACTCTGAACATGGTTTTCCAATCTTTTGGTTTCCAGAACACTCCATCCCTCTTATTATGTTCAGTTGGTTCCTAAATTCCTGAATATTACTCCCCAAGTTTCTTGTGGATATGTCTAGCACTATTGTCCATCTGTCTCCTGTTCATACGACGTCCATTTATTGGACCAGAATCATGCCAGCGCCTATGGTGTGATCTGCAATGCAAACCAATATACCTCTTATTTAGTTTTTTATCACTGAACTAGTAATTACCATTAAATTCTAGGTTACATTATACTCTGAGGAAACGCATCACTTATTTTTGCTTCCTCCTCTTCCACTGAGAGGTTTGTTACTCTTGAACACAAATTATACCAGTCACTAGGTTCACCTATTTTCTCACAAATTTTCCCTTTCAAATGATGCCACGGTTCCCAAACGTCGTCAGTTTCTACATTATCATGACACTCACTATCATCGAGGGTGCTGTTGTCCCTAGGGAATTTAACACATATTTCCTCCACTTCACCTATTTCTGCTAACTCTGTTACATCTGCTATAATTGGGCGTAAATTTGAGCCTATACTTTCTTCAATATTTTCCTCGCTTAATTCATTATCTCTTTCACTATCACAAAATTTCTCAACTGATTCTAGTTCATCAATAACCTGCAGGGCATTTTCCCTACACGCTGTGTCTCTGCCTAGACACGAGCTACTTGGCTCTGTAGAATTATTAAACAACTTTAATCTATCACTGTGCCCAATAAATTTTCTCTTGTCTAATAATAGTTAAAATGTGACTGAGCTCAGTTTTCTCAAAACTTTATGAGGTCCAGACAAAAACTTATGAAACTTATATACTCTACCTTTCTTAACACTTGGCGTGTGCAGATACACGTAATCACCTACCTCAATATCTGGTGATTTTAATTTCTTATAATACTCTTTTTTTCTCCCAAAAGCTACTTTATTCCTTTCACCAACTACTTCATGTGCTTATTTTAACTTGTTACTCAAAATATCTACATGTTCCTTGGCTTTCATACCTTCCTCTAACACATTAGGCTGACTACTCAATTCACAAAGGGGGTAGCCTAACTTCTTTCCCATACAACAAATAATGTGGGCTATAACTCGTCACTGAATGGTGAACCATCCTATATGAGTGAAATATTCTTCCCAATTACTACCATATTCATCTATGTAATGAGATATCATGTCCGCTAGGGTTCGATTAAGTCTCTCAACACGTCCGTTACATTGTGGTCTGAAAGGGGTCGTCTGTAACTTCCTAATTTTTAACACTTTGCACGTATCTAACATTAACATAGGCACAAAATTTCTCCCTTGATCTGTCAGTAGTATTTGAGGACAACCATGCCTTTAAATAATCTGCTGTACAAAATACTTCGCTACTGTCTCTGGAGTTTGATCGGGAATTTATATCGCTTCACAGTATCTTGTGAAATAATCAATAAATGTCAACACATATTTATTCCTTTCCTCACTCATCGTTAAAGGACCTAAAATATCTAGAGATGCCAACTGAAATGGGGAATTTACTTGCTGTAAAGAACCGAACGGTGCTTTCGTCATTTTCATGCTTTTTCTCTTAAGACAAACATCGCACATACAAAATATATTTATCTACATCTTTCTTCAATGTCGGCCACCAGAATAATGATTTGAGGAGGTTCTGGGTTCTCTTCACTCCCTGGTGAGCAGAAAATGGAGTGACATGGTGATGACTAATTACTCTGGTTACGAGCGGCTTTGGAACAACTACTAACATTCTGCCCTCTTCGATTTTGTATAGAATGCCTCCCCAATCAATAAATAAATTTCCCTTATCTGCTTTATTAATTACACTTTGAGACATGTTTCGTCTGCCCTATGTTCTTCCTTAATTATTATTTATCTAGTTAACTCTTCTGTATTTATCGCATTTGCCATTCGCGACAAATAATCTGCATTCGCATGTTTCTTTCCCGGTTTAGGAACTACTTCGAAATCAAACTTTTCTAAACGAAGTTCCCAGCGAGTGAGTCACGAACTAGGGTAGTTCAAATTCAATAACCATCTCAATGCAGCATGATCAGTAATAACGATAAATCTACGCCTGTAAAAATATGCTCTGAGCTGTTTTGTGGCAAAAACTAAAGCGCACAATTATTTTTCTGTTTTACTGTAATTCCTTTCTGCTGAGTTTAATTGTTTACTGGCATAGGCGATCGGTTTCTCGTGTACGTTTCTCATCTGAGACAGGACAGCGCCTATGGCACAATTACTAGCATCTGCACTCACAATAAATGGTTGTGAAAAATCTGGATATACATGAATCGGTTATGAAATTAATTTTTCTTTTAACATTTAAAAGCTTTCTCTTGTTCTGCTCCCCAATTGAATGGTTCATCTTTATTAGTTAATTTCGTCAATTGTCTCGGTATATCCGCGAAATTCGGTATAAATTTCCTATAATACTGAAATTAACCTACCACTGAGCAAACGTCTGTGACAATTTTATGTCTGGGGAGTTCTTTAATTGCTTGCAGATTTTTCTGCTTTGGTTCTACGCCTTTTAACTTACCACATGCCCTAAGTATTCTACACTGTCTTGTACAAACGAACACTTATTAGGCTGAATTCGCAAATTAGCGTCCTCTAATCTTTCCAAAACTTTACTCATGCGCTCGGCATGTTCTCTCATCGTAATACTAAATATGTCATCAAGTGATACTAAACACTAATCACCTAACAACCCTATTAAAACGTAATTCTCCATTGACCTAACAAATGTAACTAGGGCATTATACAGTTCAAATGGGAGTCTATTAAATTCATATTTCCCCACGAATGTAGTAAAACTAGTTTTCTCTGTATCACTCTCTTTTAACTCAATTTGGAAGTAGCCACTCGCTAAGTCCAATGTTGAAAAATATTTCGACCCGTGCAAGGAATCTAATGTCTCCGTGACATTCGGAATTGGTTAAGGACCCTGCTTTGTAACATTATTTAACTGACGGAAATCTATACAAAATTTCATCTTAAAAGAACTGTCTTTGTTTTTCTGTTTCACCATCATTACGACAAACTGCCAAGGTGATTTACTCACTCAAATAATATTTTTATCAAGCATGTCATTTATTTGCTCTGCAATTACTGGTTTCAAGGCATGCGGCATCCTATATGGATTCTGTTATATTGGTCTAGCCTCTCCTGAATTTATCTTGTGTTTCAATAAATTCGCGCACCCGAAATTTGAACTAACTTCCACTTGAAATATATATGCAAACTTCATTAACACTGGGAACATTATATTAAAATCATGTTTAATTGTTATCTATGCAGAGTAACATTTTGAGAATCTTTAAAAATTGTGTCGATCATGATAGGTTAAGCTTACATTGGGAGAGTTGAGCACACACGTTATCAATTATAAGGAGAAAAATATGCATATTCGCATAACAAAAATACATATTTAGCGAGACTATTTACATATAAGTAGTATATACATAGCGATTCAAGAACCGTACAGGGTAAGTAGATATTTCTTTTAATAACGTATCAAGTAAATTAACCAAAGTATTAGTGTAGCGAATATCAAACTGCAATTAGTAAGGGTGTAACGAGATGTAACCAAATACCCTCAACCGATAAGAAACTACAAACAAGAAAGGAATACAAGTGTAGGCTTCAGAAAATACTCATTGCTTCATTTCAAGCCAAACTAGCTGTTTAGCACTAGTATTTGTATATTGAATAAATAACAGGTTGAATTTCACTCTAAGTATACAACTTGCCATAACTAAAACTAACATCCGACTAACATATGTTTTATATTATGCATAGCTTATATACATGACAGCTTGCAACACACTACACAACAAAACCTAAACAATATGCATTTCCATTAACTTTCTCACTCTATATTCAACTCCCATATAGCATTCGTTATCTCTCTATAACAATCTATGACAGCTCATCGACAACAAAGAACCATATATACACACTCTCACCTGTCTCCATCAATCCAACGTCATCCCTGGAAGAACAATGGTCTCATGTAAAATATGCTAGTGAGTGCTTTATCTAGGAAGGTTACACAATCACAAACTGCATAACACATATATGTAATTAAAGCACACTGTTATAAAAATCTCTTTCAAAAATTCATGCAATTTAGAAATGACACATTCAACACAAGCATGTATGAAATTACAACTCTACATATCGATCCTCAATCGTCAATCATCAATCCTCAATCCCCAAAAAAAATAATTCTTTATACCTCGAAAATTGTTTCTTATTCCTCAAAAAACATTCGTTTATCCTTAAAAATCATTTATTATTTCTCATAAATGACTCCTTATTTCTAAAAATCGTTCCTAATTCCTCAAAAATCATTTCTGAGTCCTCAAAATTCATTCTTTCTTGCTCAAAATTCATTCCTATTCCTCAAAAATCAATCCTTATTCCTTAAAAATCATTCATTATTCCTCACAAAGTGTTCCTTATTCTTAAAAATCATTCCTTATTCCTCAAAAAAGCGTTCCTTATACTTCAAAGAACATATCTAACAAACCATCACATTACAACAAAACATATATAGATCTATTCCAACACACACACGCATAGAATAACACAAACTCCCACACAAAGATCCTAAATAATTCCAATTGGCAAACACATTACACCCAAGATTTGCTCCTAATGACCAAAATGATCCAAAACTACCAAAATACACTCCAAAACACATATGCATATTATTCCATTTAGTAGAGGAAATTATCTATAATAAATACTTATATTAGACTCATTTCATATACTACACAATATTCACTTATAAATTTAACTTTAAAATTCACATTACATTATAAATGTTTGATACACTCATTTATTTTTCAGACTTACATTTGTAAAAATTTCTTTTATTTCACATATCCCATTTGTCAAAGGTTCGTTTACAGAAACAGATTGCTCACCATATCACCATGCCACACACACACACACGCACACACACACACACACACACAGACCGATCTTTACCAATATGTACTAACATTTAACTATATTTACCATTCTTCCCATCAATCCTTACCAAACCTTACAAATAGTTACCAATTTTTCCATCATTCCTTACCAATCTTTAAACAATCTTTATCAATCTTTACCAGTCTTTAACAATCTTTCCATCAATCATGGATGTTTACAAATGTTTACCAATCGTTTCCAATCTTTCCATAAATCCTTACCAATATTTACCAGTCTTTACCTAAATCCACCAGTCTTTACCTAAATCCACCAGTCTTTCCATTAACCATTACCAATCTTCAAACAATCTTTAACAATATTTACCATTTCAAGGGTTTATAGGCTCTCTCTGTCCATACATATAAAAAAATATTACATGTAATTTTTCCAAAAAATTATGTACATCGGTGGAATGAATGTTTATGTAAGCATCCAACTACCCATACATTTTTAATTGGTATCTTTATCATCGTTCTCTTAACCTTTATAAGCATTTGCTGATGGCAACACTTAAAAGATGGAAGGGATAAAATGAATAAAAACAACTGTCATTCATACACTTATCTTCAATTCACACAATTATCAAAAATTATGTAGTGTTACTTACACTCAATCGTATTCTCATTTCAACAAAAGTATTTATGCTTTGCTCTAAATTTATATAACATTTCCTGCAGTATACACTCAAGGTTTTACTTCTTGCATATACAATATTACAGTTAACACATGTATAGGTTTTATAACTAATGGCAAATAGACAGTTTCAACCTTCATGTTGTCCAGCACTAAATCTAATCGCAAATGTCTTACTGCAATACTTTCATTCTGCTCTGATCTGGGCGAGCAATTACTTGATGCTCGCATTGACCTAGCATCACACACAGCGGGGAATCAGGAAGCCAGGGACTTCGAGAAACTCTAGACAGTAAACGGTATTGCAAGCACCAAACATCAGGCGGATATAGGGTTGCACGAATTTCGTCGCAAGGCCAGACGCCTGCCAGACCGATGCGTGAGACGCCGTCGGACATCAGCCAGTGGCCACCCTCTCAGTAAGGGCCACGAGAGGGGTGTACCAGGGACCACCGCCACCGATACGTCGAGGAGACACAGCCTTCGGCAACGAGGATTAAGCTAAACTGGTTCCAAGCGTTTACGACTGAGAGAATTTAGTTTGACAATTAACACAAGTGGCTATAATGTAATTGATTAGAGGTAAAACATAATTACTCTCCTTTTTGTCATAACATAATTATTGTAAAATGTTTTACTCTTGTGAGTTATAGAGATGTGTAGTGTGTGACCTGCTAAGCCATCCCTTGGTGCTCCACATCAGGGGACAAGAAAAACAGCCCAGTGCTTTCCAACAAAAGGAAAACCCCAGCAGCTGGCCATCAACATAAACACCAAGGTGCCCCAGAAGACGGTGTGAAAGCAGTATCTCCACTTCCACGTGCAATCCTTCAGTGTAGTAATAAATAACAATTGAGAAAGGAAGCCCAGCCCAAAATAATTATTTAACATCTAACTCCACTCTCTTACCTTGTTCTCCATTCAGGTACACTGCTGTGGGTTTCTTCTAATGCCCATCAAAATACAACAACACACTAGAACTCTCGTCAGTAAATAAGTTAAAGCATGAATGTGTACTTACCAAAAAAAGTTAGTAGGTATTAGTTAAGTTTTTTGTAACAAATAAAAAGATTTATCTGGTTTGGGTTTTTATTTGACACTTTTTGTTTTCCTTTTTACCACACACACAATGAGAAGAGATAAAATATATGGTAGTTAAACAAAACAATAATTGGTATTATGAGTATTACAGTTGCTTCAAACTAGTTCCAGTTAACAGGCCCCCTTTGGGGGGGGGGGGTTCATATTCCCTGTTTTTTTATCAGCAAAAATTATTTAGGGTGCACCCGAAATTTAACATTTTAGCTACAGCTTCCTTTTTTTTATTTTGGTACCAACAAAAAATTAAAAACTTGTAAATATAAAATGCTTATGGCTGTCCACGCTATTCAAAAACCTCTAATAAAGTATTACATTTTTAACATGTTTTCAATGATATTTGAGTCCAGTATAAAACATTGTGCAACAAATTGAAGGCAGCCACTGTAGTGGTGTCATGCAGTAATCAAGAAATCACATGCGAAAAGAAAATAGTTCTGATCGAAAAAGATAGAAAGGTGGTGGTCGAGGAGTCAACACACCATTGTTGCTAAAATCATAGTGTGGGCTTCATTACCCTCACGTGAAAAGCATGAGGCTGAGATCATATCACCAAAATTGCTAGGTCGTGTAGCCAGGGAACTGCACTGGACAAAATTACAAAGGAAATACAATAAATGAGCACCGATAATGCAACAAACCATTATTGCAACCACTTACCAACTGGTAAGTACAAATCACTCACCTAGGTGGTGAAGTATGGCTCTTATGCCATAATAAAGCTGAAAGTCTGGTAGTAAATTTGCAAAACAAACTGTATCGTGTGGGCGTAAAACATGCAGAAGACAAGTTCAGCACATTCCATCATGTACGGCTGTGACTGTACGATGTTCCAAACTCGCGACATGACCAATAGATAAATATCGAAAAGCCATAATGCAGAGTTAAATACAATTGAAAATTACATTTGCATATAAAGATAATAAACGTAATGACAAAACAAATAAAACGATTGAAATAATTAAATAAATTGCAATAAAGGTAGCAAACAAGCACAACACATTATAGCCAGGAAATGAGAACTTTTATACGAAAATTTTACATTATTATGGTACTAGTGCTGCCACATATCCTAGCAGTGGACAGGCACAATCATAGAGTCATGAAATAAATTTGCTTGAATGAATAATGTGTTACAATTATAATGTAGTTTATTTTGCGCTGTTTATGGCACTTACAACTGAACATGAACTTAATTATCTACTTTGGTTCAGAATTAACACAAAGTTTAGAGTAACATAAAAAAAATGTACATACTTAGTACAGGGGTAAAATAAATGATTTGAACAAATTGCCAAAATGAACATAATGACAGTATTCGTTATATGTACCAGTGCTGCCCTCTGAAGTGAGAAGCGGCACATAAATAAATACATAATATAGTATATTATGGCTTTACTACTTGGCAAATAAGAGTGAAATTAAAACAATATTTTTATTGTCAGAGATAAAGGTTATAAAAACCAAGAACAGTAGCACATATTTACCTTTCTGGTTTGCACAGTTAAATAATAAAACAAAATTAATGTTTAGCACATTAACACTAATGTGGTGTTCCAACTGGAAACAAGGAAGATCATAAAGAAAGAATAAAATAAAACAGTCTTTGCAAGAATGTATATTGCTAGAAAAGCAATAAGAAAAAAGATTAGGTTAGGAGAGATCATGCTGTAGCATGGCTCACTGCCAGCCTAAATGCAGGGTCACAGCAAATTGTGGAGGCACCTAACGCCTCCCCCCTCTGCACCAAGCGAAATTAAGTAAAGAATTAAAAATTTCACCTAAAGTAAATATCACAAGTGAATCAGTATTAGAAAGTGGGCGACCAAGAGGCAGAAAACCACCTCCCCTGTCTATAGAAGACAACCCCCTCCTGCCTAAGCCAATTTAATTCACAAAATAAATTGACATTACATGTATAAATTTCCTTCTATACTAAGGAAACAGAGTATTATTTCAGAGGCATTAGGTATGTTAAAAATAAAGTTTTGAAGCCACTGCATGCGAAGGGCATATTAGTAAAGGTATTTACGCCCAATATTAGGTATTAAGGTGCAGAACATAGTTTTGTGTGCATACATATGAGAAAGCAGATTATAATATTAAAGAGCCATTGCTTTTACACACGCCATATGGTAGACTCTTGTGCGGCCAGGTGAAGCCACAGTCATGCAGGAATTCTTACACATAGCAGTTTCCTTGCCATGCAGGCATTTTGTTAGCTGCCATACTGCCCTCCATTCATCATCCATAATCGCCACTCATCTCCTTACTCACGTTATAGACATATCGGGCAAATCCCGACACTGAGTGGTTCGTGCCTGAGCGCAGAAACATTTGCACGCATGTTGGAGTAATTGAACCAACATTGCGAGCCTGCATTTCACACCACTGTCGCCATGGATATTTCCAGGCAGTATAAGGGCGGAACAGAAGCAGGGGACTCC
This sequence comes from Dryococelus australis, assembly GCA_029891345.1. NCBI lineage: Eukaryota > Metazoa > Arthropoda > Insecta > Phasmatodea > Phasmatidae > Dryococelus > Dryococelus australis. The sequence continues at coordinate 184,926,465 of CM057009.1, read as the reverse complement.
CACTGTTAGGCACGTGAAAATGTTATACACAATCCTAGACAGGGTACCGCAGCAGCAGTGCAATTAGGACCTGCAGAGATAATTGTGGGCCCCAATCAGTCCTCACACGGCAGTAATTTTCACTCGGCTGGGGGAATAGGCAAAAGCCTTAAAATATAGAATGGTTTAATGTAGAAGTTATGTTATGCTAACATGCATTATAGCAACTTAAGGAATTAGTGGGTGCCTACAATGTATTACAAGTAAAGAGGATTCAGTAACACGCATAGGCTTGTATAAAATTGTTTTAATTAAAGATAAATGTTTGACTGAGGACTTATATAAGCTAATTGCAGGGCGCAAATAGAAGTCAGTATATTTGAAAAGAATATATTGTGATTAAATGAATGAACTTAGAAATGTAATGAAGAATACAAATGCCACATAGACAGTTACACAAAGGTTTTAATATAATATGTAAATTTATATATAAAATAGGAAGAAGTATGTCTCAGTTTATAAAATTATCATATAAATAAAGCCCAAGGTGTGTACATATCTTAAAATAATAGACTCTATCGACATTGATTAATTTAGTTTTATTACTGTCAACAAGTCAATAAAATTATGAGGTAGCATATTGATAACATGACTTAAATACAGGAAGCTATTTGTGTGCGTTTATAACAGTTTCCAATGTAAAATATAGCATTTTATGCAATACGTAACCACATACGTTGGAGCATAAGAGACCAGAATCATTATATATATTTAATTTAATAAATAAAATAACTAACAGTATACTACTCAAAATTTGCATTTATATAAATATACATTGATACGTGCCACCAGCGAAGAAAATAATTGATGAAAAAAAGGTAAAGCAAATAAGTTGTGCAGTAATACACTCTTATACTGCAGTGAATATGGTCTGCAAAAATGAACAATCAAGTACACTGGCAGGCTATCGAGCCTCAAGGACGAAGTGACACACTGAGTCATCATTTGCTGCACATGCACCATATTCCACAGACCACCTCACCCCCCCCCCTGCCCAACCTCAGCCCTTAAAAAAAGAACTTGTTCACGAGGCTGCAGCACGCAGATGCCTGCGGTGACACACAATTATGCAATGATGTCATAACACAGTGCTATCAAAGTGTGCTTCCTTGTTTTGCTGACATGTGCTACGCGCATGATCACTTTGTACAGTAAACAGCTGTTTCTATTAATTGTGAAAAAGAGTAACCTTAAACCAACAAATCAATTGAGCTCAAGTTAGTGGTAATGTAAATTAGTACAATGGAAAGAGTACGGATAAAAAATGTCATTATTATACATAAAATTTTTATAAAGTTTGTTTCTCAGACCCATTCTAAGTAAGTAAACTTCATATTATGATATATTGATAATCAATTAGGTAGCAAAAGAATTCACCCAGACACATCACATCCTCCATTATATAAAAAGTAATTACTTTACACAAAAAGGACACATGTGTTAATTTAAAATGTCATGTCTGAGTGTTAAACAATACTGAAAGTGATTCAGGGCATGTGCATAACATTTTCAAGGCCACCACGTCATCGGACCCCTCCGAGGAAAGCAACACAGCGATAGAGCTACAATGCTGACGCACTGTATCTGGCGTGCAGTTCAGAGAGCTGTCAATTTCACTCTGGGGCTATGCATGGCATACAAAGCATGCGTGGCAGCGCACACTATAGTGACCCAGCGAGGCATCTCACATAATTAAACTGTCACCACAAGGTAACACTGCACCATTTTTCACTACACCTCACTAACACACAGCCCGGCCTGGATGTACGTACGAACACACACACAATAAGATAGAAGCAGGATGCAAAGATATGTTGTTCACTGCTGTGTATATCTTCCTCTTAAATGCTATATTTATATAGTTTTCTATAGATCTATTATTGTTAAAATTATTTTAAGGAAAGCTCAAGTTGTGTCAATATCATAACATGATTGAAAATATTAAATTAAGTGCAGCCAATGTTCATAACATGAGATTAAATGTGTAAAAATTGATTACAAGTAGCACAATGAATTAATTTTATGTTGAATATTTATTGCAAAAAAATATTATTACTGATAATCTAATACTGTCAAAGTAGTTTGAGAAACCTTTTCTACTTATTATTCACCATGTTAAAACAACATCAATAATGGTTTATTGTCTTCAGTCAGATTTACACTGGCTAGGGATTGAGATATTAAAAAATAAAATATTATTAATGCTATACAAGTCAGTTAAGTAAAGGAATATGTTGCAACAGGGAAAAGCAATATCTGAAATGCCACTTTGTTAATATAATATGCGGTTGCATAGTGTGCTAAGAGAATAACATATACTTTGTTAATTAATAGATTATATATAAGTAGGGTAAACATTCCAGTGACACCCATCATATTTAACGAAACATAGCGGGTTTAAGAATTATTGAGAAAATGTTTATACAATTAAATAACTTAAGTAATAGAATATACTATGTTTCTTGTGCACATGCTTCCCATAACCTTACAAATTATCTGTTTAGGATATTTAGAAAATAATGAATGAGGTTAAGCACATATATATTGTGGAACAAAAATAAGGCCACTAATTTATGTTTTTCACAAATACCAGTCTATGTTATGTATAATTATGTTTTTTTTTTGGTGAAAATTAATTAACATTGTCAAAAAAAAATTTTCTAATAACATTAAATATGTGATTTTTTTAACAGTAAAACCTATTGTTCCAGGGGAGCTTTTACTTTTTCAAAATGCTAAAGTTAAACACATATCAATGTCAATTTTGTTGCATTCTCACATGGTCACCCTTTCTTAATGAGTTTATAAGGTTTTCAATATTTTCTTAATCACAATCCCACATAAGTAGGTAGGACATCAAGAAGGCTGCACGCATTCGCATCCGAATATTATGTGCATTGCCGCTTCAACTAAGAGGAAGCTTGTACACCCCTCACTCTCAGACAAGTTCACGGCCATGGGCACAGCCAAGCCAATTAACGCAAGCAGAGGCTGCCATAGTAAACACAACCGGCAGGCCTCTCGTACAAATTCTAATACCATTACATGCAAGAAAGATGGCAAGGCAGCTCCCTACCCCAATTCCCTTTTCATCACTTCTTCCTACATCTGCTTCCTGTCATTATTGAAAGGGGCTTCAACTTACCATTTTCCCACTGTCAGGAAGCATACAAACGACATGAGGTCGACGGCACCTAGTAGTGTACCACTTCACCAAACGTCAGTTCCGGAGCTGGGCACTAGCTCATTTTGAAGCCAAAGGGTGATGCTCTGATCTGAGCAAGCTGTTACTAAATGCTCGCATTAACCTAGCATCACATGCAGCGGGGAATCAGGAAGCCAGGGACTGCGAGAAACTGTAGACAGTAAATGGTATTGCAAACACAAACCATTAGGCGGATATAGGGCAGCGCGAGGTTCATCACGAGGCCAGACACCTGCCAGACAGATGCAGAAGATGCCTTCGGATGTCAGCCAGTGGCCACCTTCTCAGGAAGGACCATGAGAGGGATGTACCGGGGACCACCGCTGCCGATACATCTAGGAGACGCAGCCTTTGGCAACGAGGATTAAGATGAACTGGTTCCAAGCGTTTACAACTGAGAGACTTCAGTTTGGCAATTAACACACGTGGCTTTAATATAATTGATTAGAGGTAAAGCATAATTGCTCTCTTGTTTGTCATGACATAATTTTGTAAAGTATTGTACTTGTTTGAGTTATAGAGATTTATATGAAGCTGCTAAAAGAGAGTCCCGTCTTTGTGTTCAGAAAGTAACCCCATTAATAGTGCGTGACCTGCCAGCCTAAACGCAGGGTTACAGCAATTCGCTTCCCGATGTTCGACAAACATTACCTTTACACATCTTCTTATGTCTATACACATTATCACTGCGAGTAAACACAGTATTACACTTATCACAGTGGAACAACTGGTATGCTAACCTGAACAATCAATGACTACATTCATGTCAATGTGCATGACAAATTATAGTAAAATTACTGTCCACAATAATAATATTGTTTCCGCATTGCTTCGAGAGACTCATCAGAAACTATTACTGTATCTGTTGCAGATGGCAAGTCTTCAACCATTGTTATCATCTTCATATTTCAAATCATACAATATCACTGTATGATTCCACTCGTTATGATCTGACATCCATCACAACCATCGGAGAGATAAAAAAATTCATTAAAAAACACACAATTATATACTATTTTCACTACACAATTGTTTTATGTATCACTCAAACTCAGTCAGAGAAAGAGGCAACATCTCCAATATCTTAATATATGTCTTTAAAAACTATTTATCAGTTGCATAACTCGAACCCACACTCCCATACAGGGAAGCAGGGCTTAAATTTAGCACCTTAAACCGCTCGTTCTAACGAAAATTTGTAGAAAATATTTTATCATCATGAAAAGTGTTAACCTTTTCCTGGGTTAACATCATAGGATGATGACATAGGATCTTAAGCTAATGTTCAAATTCTACTGTATAAAACAACAAGAAACATAGTCTTTAGAAAACTTGTAATTTTACAGAAAAAATCATAAAACATTCGCAATTGGGAACACCATGAGAAAACTCCAGTGTTAACCACTCCCTTGGTTAATGTCATAGGAGGATCACATGATCTTAAGCTAATGTTCAAAATCTACTGTATAAAACAAAAAGAAACATTTTTTTTAAACAAAATTATAAGTTTACAGAAAAAAAATCATAAAACCTTTGTGATTGGGAACACCCTGAGAAAACAGTGTTCTGGTTAATTTATAAGGTATGTGTATGGTGATATGTTAGTTTTAAGAGGATTTTGTGTAAAGTATCTGCCATGCGCATTTTAGTATTACTAAATTAGACACGTGCTAATCAGATGCTTAGTAGCGCAACGTAATAAATATTCCAGGTTAATTTTGTATACATTGTGTGGACATGCACCTAGTGTAATTTGTCTAAATTTAATATATTATTTTTATGGACAGTTTCATGGCCGTAGTTCCAGTAGTGGGTCAGTAGAGTGAGATTATGTATGCCGACCACTATAAAGTCATAAGGCATAAGACGACCACTTAGCCAGATAACCTAACTTTTTCCATAATTCTTATTTAGCGAGTATATTGTGTGCTTCGTGTATTTTAATGTAATAGTAATCACAATTTAACAACTTTGAAATAATAGGTATCAAAGGAGACACCCCCAAATAAAATAATCTTGCATCAGAAATACATACAAAATGTAGAATAAGACTAAGTCATTTGTCAAAAGTGAAGGGGTATAACATAATATTTTTATTTCGTTTTATGTTTTTAATATTAAATTTGATAGTGTATTGTGTGACTTGTAACCCTCATGATTACATTGATAAATAAAATTTAATTTCATATAAATGAGTCTTGTTGAATAATGGGACTTCTGATGTCACGTGGGAGTTTCGCGCCATGGTGGTCAGCTCCTGTGCAGGCATTGGGCAATAGCACCATCATATCTCGTGGGGTAGGTTGTGTGCGAGCACCCGCTCCGGGGACTTCAACTTTTTTCTGCCAATCACGTAACTACCATTGTTAACATTAATACGAGGGTTCGTGAATAAATCGTCACTTAAACTGAATTCAATGTGTGCGTTATTTACTGTTTGTTGTTACCACTTGACCATTTTCACTATTACTGATATCAAGTATACTATGTGTAATTTCTACAGCATCGAGTGGCCGAAACAACCCACGGTGTGTATTGGTGTTTAGGGGAGGCCCACAGCCCCTACTTGACCAGGCATGAGGATGACAGAATGATAACAATTTTTTATAATTATGATGGAATGGTTTCTGCTGGAAGAAGATGTCGGGACACCAGAGAGACCACATGGGCTATCAGCCATCACGACCCCGCATCAATCTTGTGCTCTGCTCTGGCGCCCAAACGTTGGTCAAACCTAACCAAAACCTCCTACAGGTAACATAACCTCCTAACTTCTGATGTCCTAGAATTACACCACGTCATAGTGAAATGTATACACATTCTGACTTCACTCTGCAGTGAGGAGCAGCATGGTGTGGACGTGCACTTAGGGTCTAGGTACTCGTTTAGTTGATATTTAATTTTTCATTGTGTGTATTTAGTAATTTGTTGTGCATGCTTGTAATTATATTTAATGTTTTGGTATTTGTTTTATTGGTAATTCATCTTTTTACTTAGTAATTGTCTCGTTTTGTGTGCTTGTAATTGTCTCGGTGTTTGTGATTGATTGTTTTGTTTAATTATATTTAATGTTTCTTTGGTAAATCCTTTTTTTTTATTGCACATACTTAGTAACTGTTTCAGTGTTTGTTTCATTCATGTTTTGTTGCACATACTTGGTAATTGTCTCAGTGGTTGTTTAATTAATGTTAGATGCATGTACCTAGTATTTGTATAGGTGCTCGTAATTGATTTGTTATAATTGTCTTGGTGTTTGTTTATTTTCATTAAATATTTCATCGCTACTTAGTTTCTCGTAATATATGTTATATTTTGGTGCTTGTTCAAATGGTGGTTATTCAATTTTTTATTATTCACATGCTATATTTGTGTAGGTAAAAATTCGTTATTTTTCAAACACTCGATTATTACAATTCTCTAATTCCAACCTCACTTGCTCGGCGCCCTTCAGCCCAGCATCACAACTCCCCATGTAGCAACAGACGTTGGCTCAACCGTTGGCATTTTGTTGGAAAGTTTGGCAATATGTTGGGTTAGAAAACATACATCAATACAATGTCGACCTAACACGATATGCCAACCAAACATTTTTACTGGAAAATTTTAATGAGATACCTTAGAAAAACATACATCAACAATTTACTTTATCAAAAAATATCACATGATGTTACAGGAGCAATTTTTGAAAACTTTAAAATGGTTGACTATATGTTGGAACAAGTTGGTAAACATGCTGTTGGTAATGTGTATGTTAATTTATGATAGGTGAACATTGTAAAACCAACATTTTATGGCAAAGTTAGAGAATAGATATTATTAATCATAACATTGTTCCTTTCTTGCATTTCATGAATACTGCCAATTTTTCTTTGAAAAATGTGTAGTTGATTTTATGTTGGGACAACATTCGAAACCAAACAGTTGGTGGTTGGTACTTTTTTTTAGTTGGGCCACCATTGTGAAACTAGCATATTTCCAACAATGCTCAATACTATTTCTGCAATGAAAAAAAAACCATAACTTTTAATTGCTTAAAATTTAGATTTATTAATACATAAATATTTTTGATACAAATTGAATTTCATGGTCGAGGTTGGCTGAATGTTGGCAACAAGTTGGCAGATTTACAGTTGGTAATTGGTATTAATGTTTATGTTGGGCCAACTTTGTACAGAAAACTCCTTAATGTCGAAGTTAGGGAATAGTTATTCTCAATTAAAACAGTGCATATTTTCTACATTGTATGAGATATAAATGTTGTTCACGATACTGACCATTTTTCTATTAGATATGTTCAGTTGGTTTTAAGTTGGGACAATGTTGGGAACCAAATGGTTGGTGTTTGGTCATTTTTTGTTTGTTAGGCCAACGTTGTGTAACTAACGTAAGTTCAATAATGCTGCATAGAAAGTTTCGGATAAAAAAACTTAATTTACCATGTTTCCTTAAATTTGCTTCTTATTAATAAACTAAATGTATTTAAAATATATTTTGATAGTCATGTTTGGCTGATTGTTGGCAACTAGTTGACATTTCAACATTGGGCCAACTTACGTTTTCCAGCATTGTCCCAAATTTAATTTTTGCATTGGCTGCCAACTGAAATATGATGCTCATTCTACTTTATTGAGCCAATGCAAATGCATGGTTTTCTGCACACTTTCATAAATTCTCTTTCTTTAAAACATATGCAATATCGATCAAAAAACAAAATGCTGTTTGTTGGTTTTATATTGGTTTATCGTGTTTATATCACAGATCACCTATCTAGTACGACAGAAATCCAACAACTAACTAATGTTGGTATTATATTGGCTATTCGTAGTATTTTGATTATTAGTTGAATAATATTCTTTTCTCTTTCAGAAAGGCATTCACACATTAATTTATCCACAGTTAGCAATGTTTTGCGAAGATGGGTCATTGCATATATAATGCCAATTAATAAACATTGTTCTGCCAATGTAATGTGTAACAATAATTTTAAGTCAACATTAGGGAATAGGTATTCTTAAATAAAACAATTCCTCTTTCCTGTATTTAACAAAGTGCAAATGTTTTTTACATAAATGACCATTTTTCTTTGAAATATTTTTTGTTGGCCTTATGTTGAGATATTGTGGGAAACCAAAAATTTGATACTTAGTACTGTTTTCTTTAGTTAATTGACCAGTTTGGCCAATATTATCTAACCAACATATATTTTACAGTACCCAATATTATGTATGGGATGAAATAATTATCATAATTGTTCATGTTTGCTTACCAGTTAGGATTTGAATACACATTATTTTATTTTAAATAGATATTTATGGTCATGGATGGCTGATAGTTGGCAGCACGTTGGTAAACATAGTTGGTATTGTATGTTGGGCCAACGTTGTATATTCGAACCAGAATATGATACAAAGCTACTTATTACTGCAATGGGATAACAAGTTACAGTACTATAGGGCATAACAAGTTACACTAGTCTAGTGGAAAAAATGTTTGGCTACTAGTCAAATGATCATGGTTTCGAATAAGATATCAACCAATGGATTTTTTAGGTCGTGATGTGAAATGGTAAATGAGTAATAAAAGGGTTAATGATTTCTTTAATTTTTTTTGTTACTGGGTAAAATTTATTTAAAATACTGGTAATCAACGTTGGCAGAACATTGTTTATTAGTTATGCCAACTATGTATGCAATAACAGGTATTCGCAAAAAATTCCTAACTGTTGATAGATGACTCTGGGAACGCCTTTCTGAAAGAGAAAATAATACTATTTATCAAATGATCAAAATACTACGAATGACCAACATAGTACCAACGTTAATTAGTGGTTGGGTTACTGTCACATTAGATTGGCAGTCTGTAACACACGCATGATAAACCAATGTAAGGCCAACAAACTGCATTTTGGTTTTGTGAATGATATGGCATATGTTTGAAAGAAAGGGGATTTAGGAAAGCATGCAGAAAACCAAAAATTTTCATTGGCGTAATAATGTAAGTAGAGCATCATATTTCAGTCGGCAGCCAACATAAAAATACATGTTGGGCCAATGTTGCCTCGAGTGACATTTTGACATTGGGCCAGATTACATTTTCTATTGTTGGCCCATTGCCAGAGCAAGACATTGGGCCAACAAAAAGTTGCTACTGGGGAAGGGGAGCATGTGTTCGAATCCCACACCTAGCAAATCATTTTCTTTATCCCTTTATTTGGTAGTGTGTTATATATAGTGAATACAACGCTATTACACAAATTACTAAACAAAAACATTGAATTGATATTAGTGCTCCTGGTAGACGATTTCGATACTAAAAGGTACCACAAATACAGGTTTCAGGTTTGCCAAAGCTATGAAATTCTGTGGGTAAAAATCGTCTCAAAGAAATTTGAAAAATACCAGATGAAGGTGTTTGTCCGGCGAATTAGATACCTATGTACATAAGGTCTAAACTCCTAGCTCTTGAATCTCTTTTAAGGGTGATAATGGATTAGAAAAATAAATGGACCAAAATCTGTTTTCAAATGTATCGAGTGTGATATTTACGAACCTAAGAAAGATATTTATAACTTAAAATATGAGCAAAAACTATACATTCATTTTACCGATAATGTAGAACATATTAGGTGTTCATTATTAGAGCAAATTATATTTAAACAAAATAAGTATGATCATATAGATAACTTTTTATATACAATGCAAAACAATTTAAATGGTTATCTTGTGAATTGGCGCCATTACGACTATAAGCAATGATTTGTATAATGCTTGGGAAATAAATTAATATAATTTTTTAAATAGAAATTGTATTTATATTTTTTGCAGCATAGTCAAAATAGAATCTCTGCAAGATTGAAAACTGATGCACAGAAATTAAAATATTTTGTTCTTTAGGAAAGTTTATGAAAACAATCTATTGTTGCCATGACAGGTCTTGGTTATTTCAATTTTTTTTTTTTTTAAATCTGAACATGGAAAAATTAAGAACATTGTTTCATAGAATAAAGATTCAATGGATGACTCTTCTGCACCATAATGATTCTCACGATTTGATAATCATCTCCAAACAATAATTTAAATGTGTTATTTTATTTTACTACATCTAGATGCAAATCTTGGTCTGTCAATGAGATTTCTATCTTTTAATTTTTTTTTCACAGTCAGTGCACGCCGAAACTTCATTTATAGAAACTACGCCATCACTTATTTTAATTTTGAACAGTAAATTACAATTGTCCATTTTTTTAGCTTTATTTCTATTAAAGCATATATTATGAAATTTTCAAAAATAACATATGATTTAATTAGTTTAAATTTTATGTGTTTTATAGAAAATGTTCGCAGAAAATGTTTAATCTTGAATGTTCCGATAGAAAATAAGGAGTCATTGAGATAAATGCCTTTCATTACTAAATATTTATTTGAACATAAGTTTGTTTTAATATACGAACATAAGTTCGTTTTCATCATCGGCCGGTAACTCGTCAAACCCCGATTTCTTGTTTATGAAGAAATAAGCTCCAGTTCTCATTAGTATAATTATGAGTAATGCTAATATCATGTATTGTCAAGCTAACATTGTTTTGAACTCTTTATAGTTATTACTCATAATAATATAAAATTTATTTTAATAGAAATGCATTTACTTTATTTTAATATAAATTAGGTAAAGTAAATTTTTCTATATTGGTTATGTTCCTAATTATTATAATTGTGTTAATATGTAAAATTATTGTTTTAAAAAATGGGGAACATTCAAGAATAGTAACAGATATAGACAAATTCAATAAGCTCACTTATGAATATTTCACCAAAAACATTTAGATGATTAAGTGAATGATGTTGTAATGGTTGTATTTACCTACAACAAGAAAATGCTTGCTTATATAAACGGGTACACAGATGCTGAAAACGTTTTGAAAATTATAAATAATATTCATGATTTGATGATATCTTCCCTACATTTCAAATCAAGGTATTGTAAATCAACAAAAGATGTATGGAAAATCGTAATACTTTTTTTTTTTTAAGTTATGTGAAAAAATTACCTTATCCTGTGATTCCCAGCAAATTCCCATGTGGTAGCAACTGGTATCAGTTTTCTATAAGTTTTCCTAGATTTCTGTTTTTGTTTTTTTTTTACTTTTTGTATAGAAGTTTGTATGATCGCGTGCATCTCGAACTCAAAGCGAAGCTAAAGTCTGTGATCACGCGTTATCTCCCATCATCTACTTATACCATTATAGCATGGAATGGCAGCAAAATGGACCGAATGCTGTTATGATGGTGGTTCCTTACGTTGGAGTACATATTTTAATTAAACATTTAAAGCATCGCATAAAGGATACTGAAGGTTTGCAATATGTATTAAAGTACATAGACATGCGAGAAGTGACTAGTGGAGAAGGTCTGTATCCGGACGGAGGTTACGTGTTTCATAAATCCCTCAGGGCATACGGCTATCTTTTCAGTTCGTTTGCCGATTTCGAACTGTAAACCAAATATTTTAACACTGGAAATATAGCTAAAATGTATAACGTTTATAAAAATATTGGAACATCCTGCCATTCCTTTACATTTTGGGCCAATATTTACACGCTCTGGCAGTCTCATTTCCTGAGAGAAGTGTGCATATGGATTCTATATACTCTATTCGATTAAGGCAGTGAGCATCAAAATTGACAACTGGTTGTTGAGTTTCAATAGTAAAATGGACCATTTAAGTTTCTACGAATCTGACAAAACATATAATACATGGACACAATTTTGGACAATGGCATACATGTTTATGTACGCCGATACCTACCCGTACTTATGTAAAGAACTTATGACATATTATCCTGGAGTTATAAGTTCAGAAAACAAGCTTGTAGTAAAATTGGAAACCCAGACCATCACCAGTACGACTTTCCTTCCGGAAGAAGCACTCGCATTGTTGGCGCAGTTAACTAATGCCGTAGGGATGTTAAATGAACGTAAAATTAGCGAAATTAATCTGCAACTAACCGGACTGATTCTGATAACCAATACAGGATATTCTGCATGTTACAAAATACACCATATAAACAGTAATACATATTTTCGTATTAAATGTCTCTAAATTTGGGGAAATATTACAGTAGTGGAGTTCCAGGAATGCAAGTAGTTAATTATTATAAATTCGACAAAAATAGTACGACAGTACATTTAGGAACTAACATTTCTGTGGACAGCGTTGAATGCAAAGTAGATGCAGAAAAACCATTCGTGTTACAGTGTGAGCCAGATTCCAACAATATGATAGCTTTCAGTACTATCCACGGTGACATTGGTAATGTAGTCGGTGAAGTGAGTAGCGAAAACATTGAAACTGAAAACTTTTTATTGAAGTTTAAAAACATCTACCTTAGCGAATGATTGTGCAAAGGGTATAGTATCTGTTGGAGTAAAATCGAATGTACTGTTATCGGTTCTCGAGTATCCTTCGGCAGACATACATCGTAAATTATGATCTGCAGCAAAACCCTCATGGGGACCCTCAAGGATAATACATATTATGTTCCCATTCAGTACAAATTTCTAAATGCAGTATTTGAAAATATTTTAATTTCATAAGCTATAATCGTAAGAGATGAATATTATAGAAAGTTTGCTACAAAACAAACCATTTCGACCTGGCGTAGATGCGAAATTCTCTTTATATCGTAACAAAATATCTCCTCGTATATTAAAATTAATAAACAACACCTTTGATATAAACACTCCTAACGAAGCTAATTACAATTTACAATAAATGATACCCTATCAACTTTTACACTAAAATTAACATTAGGCCTACAAGGAAGTAAACTGGAGTAACATTGAATTAAGAGTCCGATTCTCCTTTTAATTATTCGGTTTTACTGAGAACATTTGATGACACTAATTAAGTTCGAATAGGTAACATATATGTCGCCAATTGTTTAACGGTGGTATAAAACGGCAAGTTTTCTAACCCAGATTACTTTTACCAGAACTGAAGAACAACAAAATGCCATGGAAGATAATTATGCATTTTGTCTTTACGCGATCAAATTGCCTACAAACGACTGTGTAAAATATACAGTCAAATTTATCTTTTAAATTACGTATATATCGTATTATACAAAGATATGGATTATGAAGAAAGTTTAGGTGAATACAACGATATGCACAAAAATTTATTGATAAGCTTCAGGTGGGTAAACTTTACGGACCAACATTTCAAGACCATTACAAGGCAAACGAATATCTTTCCGAAAGAAAAAGAAATTACATTAAGTTATTATTTTTAAAAATATCCCCATATTTTTTCGCATAGAAATACGTCCCCATGACGACTTAGCCAGGCATAATCATGATTATAGGGATCTGTGCATCAAGGTAAGACTTAAAGGCAGTGCCACATTTTGTCAGCAAACCAAATGTAATATGTACTATGCCTGTAATGGGAGATATTGCGACAAAGATCTACCTTGGGTCTTCAAATCTGGAAATACAGACGTGATAGCATGTCAGCCAGCTTGTTTCAATATTATGGAGAACAAAGATTTCCACGGTCAGTTAAATCGCTGGAGCGATGATTCTCAGTGTTTCTTGATCAATACACAAGAAATATTCAACTTGGGTATAGACGACTACCATTGATCACCCAAACATCCTACACCCCATGTGGATACTATGGGTACTGGGTTTGACCTCCATACGAAACCCTACTTCGATGAAGAGGGTAACGAAAGTTTTCATTGTTTGTTAAATAAACATTATTGTGCTAATTTTAACTTAATTAAAAAAAAGACACGCTCTAATACTCAATAACAGAAGAAATAATCGGATGTTTTGTTGGAAAAATAGTTTGTAAGTTACTAGAACATTCCATCAAGGATTCTGCACAAGACCACACCACGTACGATGTTTCTGCACCAGATATTCCGCCTATTACCACATCACCTCAGAGTTTATATGACTGATACTAATCCATTCTGTATAAATCCATTCGTTAAACTAAGTGACATGGGTGTAAAGGATTATACACAACATTTATTTTACACTACCGAGTTTGGTTGGCCAGGACGTTTGGTGGAACCCTTGTTGGTGTACACTTCACCTAAAGGACGACGATCGTCAGACAAAAGATTAAAAGTAATTGACTTTCAAAAGTTTTACAAAAATATTTCCGTTTCGATGCATCTCCGAGTAAGTTAGATAAATTCAGTTGTATAAACATAGACGAGTACACCATTATCAAAATACTACCTCCCGTGCTGATAATTTACGATGAGGGTAGTAGATCTACTTATCCGGAAGAGTGGGTGGCGACAATCCTCGAAGCCATACTTCCTCCTGATGACCTCGCTCTTATGGTCTTGCAGGCAGCCCTCAAATACGAACTGCTTAAATTGTTAAAAGATTTCTTGCCAAAAATGCCCGGATAATTGAGAAACATAGATTCTTCGCTGAGTAAGACTGTGTTCAAGAATATGCTGTACGATATTTCTTTAAATTACATAGTCAAAATTGCCATGACGACAACTGCTTTCATTGTGACAGAGTTACAAAGCTGACATTGCTCGCACTGGCGCCCATAGACTACATTCTCGTATTTTATAGTCATGTATATAATTCTCACTTTTGTAGATCCATTGAAAATGAACTGTCTACAAGGTCAAGATGCAATTGACAACTATTCTAAACTTGACATAGAAAAAAAAAAAAAAGAATTTATGATTATCGGACCTTTGAATATTTGCCAATATTTTTATAAATATATGTAAAATATCTTAATAGAAATTATTAAGTAATGGTAGTAATAACGGAGTTAATAGAAATAGGAAAAACCTGAAAAAATATATATTCAGAAAAGAAACACCACTTTCCAGCATAGGAATAACTTTCTACAAGTAGTAGATGAAGATGATTTTCAAATAAATGCATCATTAAAAATAAATTATTTGTTAAATTTGAAAACGAATTCAAATATGTATTTTGTTAATTGGAATAAAGACGAATCTGTTTCATTAGAAAAAGTTGATGATATATTTAAAAGTTTAAATATTTAATTATTCGAACGAATGTATAGATTTCCAGTTTTACACACAAGATACAATTTAAAAAATTAAATACGTAGATTGGTATATGAAGGTTTTGAATTGTTTTTATTAATATTTATTCCAAAGGTATCATGTTCGTCCGAATCTTTTCATTGGTTTTCAGTTTTGGCTATGTGTACTATGGTTCCAGCAGTCATAACTCAAACATTTATGTTTCGTCCACTTATCAATTCCCTCCTGCACCGGTGGCAGGGGTGAAACCGCCTTCAGATGAATGGGTAGTTTTTCTTTTTTCTTATCCCAATATTTGTATTATATATATATAAGATTAAATATAATTTCAAGTAGCCCAACTCACTGTTATTTTATTTTGATGTCTTTATATATAAGTCTTTATATATTCACCCCACCCCCCAGCCCACCTAATACTTCTCGTTTTAAAAAAAAATTGTCCAGTCACATTCACTTTTCCTCTCCTTCATCCTTTCGCTTTCCAAAAAATTATCTAATCACATTCATCTCTGCCTCCTTCAGCCTTTCATTTTTCAAAAGAGTCCTATCACATTCACTTTTCCCTCCTCCCCCTTCCTTTTTAAAAATGCTCCAATCACATTCATGTTCTCCTCCTTTCACTTTAAAAAAAAATGCTCTTATCGCATTCACTTTTCCCTCCTTCATCCTTTCACTTTTCAAAAATTCTCCAATCACATTCCCTTTTCGCTCCTCCCCCTTCCTTTTAAAAAAAATGTTCCAATCGAATCCACTTTCTCCCCTTTTCATTAAAAAAAAAATGCTCCTATCACATTCACTCCCCCCCCCCCCCAGATTACAATTTTTTCGAAAATACTCCATCACATTCACTTTTCAAAAATGCTCCAACCACATTCAACCCCTCCTCTATCCTTTCACTTTCTCCTTCTCTACTCTACTTTCCTTTTTCAAAAATGCTCCAATCGCATTCACTTTTTCCCTTCTTCGCCTTCTACCCTTGCTACTTTATGAAGGTACATAAGAATTCCATTAATTACTTTTTTATGTTTTTGAAAACAAACACTTGTGTAAGCAAACTGTGTAGGTCGCCATTCGGTGAAATTTGCAATGTTTAAGGATATGTAGACGTGAATTGTAAGAATTGGGTTTTTTTTTGTTTTCGAAATGTTACAGTTTTTATTCTTTAGCACAGGAAAATGTAGACCTGCGTATGGAATACATTTAAGAATGTAAAATTAATAAAGAAATTACACTAGTTATTAGTGAACTAGGACTATGTTTTCTTATAAGGATATCACCCAAAGCTGGTATTAAACATTTTATGGAGTGGATCATGAGTTAATTCAAACAAGTCATTAATATTACTTCAGACTTTCAACACGTCAAGACTGTGGACCAAACAAACATTGCAACAACAGTTTTTGGGAATTATTTGGAACATTAGAAGAACTCTGTTGAAAGTATAGTTGAGGGTCACGAAAATATGAAGTCCACTATATGTAAGTTACATAGTTTAACAAATTTTTCAACAGATGTAGAAAATGTTGGGTCAAGCTACACAAAAATAGTAGAAGACAAACAGAATGAAGCTGGATAAACCCTACATATCATTGATGCTGAAACATAATGAACACTGCGTACCATTCATGTAGAAACAGTAGCAACGCTACTACACAAGACGGAAACAGAAGTTATGAAAACAGAAACGGAAAAACCAAATATTTCTATCCGTTTACACTACTTCGGTAATTAGCATTATATTGTTACCCAAAGGGAGAAGAAAGGTATTCCATATGCTATAAAGATAATTGGAAAAGCATCCAAAAGCTAAGGATGTACTTAAAATCGACAACATGTCATGTAAAATTAAAATTATCAAGGAACTGAAGATAATAATGCAAGGTGAAATTTCTCTGTTAACAAAAATTTAATACCAGTAAACGAGGAATATAGTCGAGAAGATGTCGTCAAAGAACTGTTGAAGCAGTTGCAAAATGTTTTTGCTAACTAAATTAAAAGTGAATAACTTACAGTGTTTTGGTTTTAATGTACACATATATATTGTCACATGTGGAAACAAAAGTCAATAAAATGACAATTACAACAATAAAAAAAAAAATATGTTGTCATAATTTTTGACTGAATTAAATATCTCTGAAGTTGAATTTTTCATAGCAATTATATTTTCATAGACTGAATATGAATTTAATGTCTCTGAAGTGGAATTTCTCATAGCAGTTATAATTTAATTTGAAAAAATAATTTTTAGGTTGCTAATAAAAGGAGTATAGTACTTATTTTCGTTTGCTATGAAGTACTAAATAAAATACCAGTTACTCTCTTTTTATATTTTATTTTTTGTAGTCGTATTAAGATGCTTCTTAACTGGTACGATTAATAATGATTATAGTGATATCTATTTTTTTCATAATTTGGTATGAACTCAAACAATAAGCCATTTTATTACAATACAGAAATACAGATCGCAAATATCAATCACATTTACTTGGCCAAACTAGTAATTTATAGAAAAATGTGACCATTACATTAGTGATGATTTTTAAAAATGACAAAATTTATTATTTTAATTTAAATATCAACTTTGCAAAACTATCATATGCACAAGTTGAATATTATGCCACACCTCTATGAATAACCACAAACACTGATTGAAAAATTTTATACCTGAAACAATTATCTACGCAAAAACAATGTTTTTTGTAGAAAAAACTAAAATAGTAATAATTTTTATGTTGGTAGACAATTGGCTGATTACTTTTGTAATTATGTCTCACGAATATGAACCAGAAGCGATTTCTCAGTTTACGCAGTTCAACATTATGTCCAAGATATGTAGTTCTATGAACTTGTATTATTCTTAAAAATTGATATTTTTCATTTCAAATAGCACCAGTTTATGGGAAAAGTCTTTCTATGAAACACTTATACTTACCAGGATATTAAATACTATACAGTATGTGAAATTTATTTCAGGCATTCCAATGGTGTTGCTGACTCACAGAAATGTTACATGTTGCAAAATAAATATTTTTGGATGAATTCAATGGATCACGTCATACATTGTGCATACAAATAAATAGGTATTACTAGATAAAATTGATGGAATGGTGCGTAAATTATTTGTAGGAATCGGTCGTATTAGAAGATGTGAGAAATTATGTATTTCCTAAGGAACCAGAAAAAATTCTTGAAAATGATTTATTTACAGATACCAGAACATTTACATATATTTACATTCCAACTCTAAACAGTATGTTTGTTAAAATGAAAGAATATACTAAAAATTTTTTTTATATTAAAGTTATTCATAAATTAATTTAAATGTGTAGCAGAGCTGCCACGAAACATGTCCCTCCTCCTCGGCATCCAGATGAAGACTGAGCTATAAATTTCACTTTACCAATCACCGATGCGAGGAGAGTCCTCGATGCTGATTGGTCGAAAGTTGTAACGTCAGAAACTCGAACTTATATATATATATATCTTAAAGGATTGTAGGAGAATGGGCCAATGTTCAGAAGGGTCTTCGAAAAAAAAAAATTTGTTATACAGCTTACATCTTTGTAGACTCGTATTTTTTTCCGATTGAGTAGATGAAACGACATTCAAATAAATTTAATTCATTTTAAAAATTATAGTATTTTACATACGGTTCAACTGAATAAATGACTGTTGTTAACACATATGACGCAACACCCAGCGAAGGGATAATATAAGCTTGTTGAACAGGCAGTTGATCTGACCACAATGTTGATTTTTGTTTAAATGGAAAATCAAAAGTATGTAGACAGTGTAAAGAAAATATTGTTAGTTTAGGACACAAATATTCAGAAAAGTATGTGTGTGAGTACCTGAATATTGACCAATACGACTGGAATGTTTCACCCTCTAATTGATTTAATGTTTATTTTAAACAATTTTATGAAAATGTATTCTTTTTAAATGTAGAATAGTGTTCACCTGATATTGAGTGACATTAGATACCTGAATAAGATGTCATTTCAGTATATGAAATGATGCTCCTAGAAAGATACACACCTTCAGAATTGTATTCCCTTTACTTGGGAGTAGGAAGTTTTCGCGATGAGCAGTAGTCAGAGGAAGATGACGATGAGGATATTTTTAGCGATGAACAAGAAACAGATGAAGAATAAGCAACATCCATGTCAAGTTTTTCTATAAACAATTCTTTGAATATTTTCAAGGAATACTTACCAGTAAATAATAACATAATGTTTCAAAATCCACATTTTTAAATAAAATGAGATAATACTCACTCATACAAACAATGAAAGTGAAAAATTGCACTCTGAAATGGATGTTATAATGGTTAAGTTAAAAAAATTTTACGACATTAGGAGGTGTCCCGATCTTTACAAATCATCTCAGTTTATGAACTTAGAAATTTTGAGCACCACAAAGTCTCTTTTGAAGAGAAAATTACTATAGATGAAATTTGAAGCAGAAAATGTACAGAAATGGCTAGCTTCTACGGACGACAGCAAAACAAATGAATTAAAACAGTATTTATCCAAATCAGAAGATTTATTTAGAGAATATGTAGATAAAATAGCACAAATTTATATACAGTAATTTGTTAATGATGCAGATTTATCACACAATGTGAAAAAATACTTGAAGCTATATTGGTTGCTGATATCCATATTTTCATACATTATAGAATGTGAAATAAGACAGAGAATTATAAAAACAAACTTCATATAAAAGGATAAAAAATTTACTTATAAAAACCGAACAGTTCCATTATTGCAAAAAAAAATACAAAGTACAGATTAACTCATATTATTTTCAAAATATTTTTTTTGGTATCTTTATTCAAATTGTGTTAAAATGGACAGTAGTTTGGAATTTTTGTCAGATTTTATGAATTTATCTACCCGGTTTTCATTTACAATTTTAGTATAGTCCAGATCCGTGACCAGATCAGTAAAAAACATCTCTGTATCGCTTAAGGGTATTGGCAGTTTTATGTAATTTTTTTAATACTTCTCCAAGCATTTGAGAGTAGTGACTTATTTGTATTTTCAGCCTAACATTGTGGTAAATGAACATCATAAACAGAAATAGTAAATGGTTCCAGTATTTGTATTTTGGAAGAGATTTTTCTAATTGTCTTTTGAAATTGTTTATAGCCTTGCATTCTCGTCTGTTGTTGAAGTTTAATGATTTCCAAATATCATTTTCATTTTTTCTACAGATATATTTTGCAAATATTGTAGGTATTTTTTGAAAGACATCCCTAAAAATCCAATGGCAACTAATTCACCCTCGTGTTTTTGTTTCATGATTGCAAATATTTTTCGTAATTTAACTAAACGGTTTTCATTTTGAAACTGGTCTGTATCTAAGTTATAATTTTGACAAACCAAATTGGCATATTAATAGTTTCTCAGCAAAAGTTCATAGCGAGTTGCAGCGAATCATTCTTTAATATAACAAACATGTTTAATATAAAATAATTCACCACTAAATTTGAGTCATTGGGCTGTTTAATTTCTACACTTTCTGAAATGAATATAAGTTAAATGTTTATACCTAATAAGGAAAATGCATAGATTAAAGATATATTATCTCAATTTTAACATAAAATTAAAAATTTAATTTTTTAACTTGTTATAATTTAGCTCTTTTTCAATTAAAATGTTATTAATGGGAGAGTTGGAAAAATTACTGTACAGCACATAAACTTTATTAAAATCTTGAAGCATTTGGAATATATTGTAATTTAAAAGTTTAACATCATGTGTATGCATTTAAGCCACTCAAATATAATATTATGGTGTTTATTATTATTAACTATTGGAGTATTGGCAATTTTTTTTTTCCTAAACTGTCATTAGTGTTTCAAACACTTGTTGTTCTCCTAGTGGTTTTGCCAAATCTGATTCTACTACACATTTTAACATTTGCAATTGTACATCCACTAACTTTAAAAGTTCGTCTTCAATTACATCCAGTATTAAACCAAAATCTGAAATTGTTTGGATTGTGTTATTTGGATCTACATATTTGTAAATATTTCTTTTTAATACTTGCTATATTGTCCTCAAAAATGTTGTTGGTGAAAGTTTTTAAATTCATTAAATCAAGCATTGTTTGTAAACTGTGATGGAATACAAAGTAAGGAATGCATGTTTGCTTTCGTACCATAAACTGCATTAAAAGTAATGTATGTGGTATCATCATAACGACATTTGAAACCCCAAAAAATAGGTACCCTCAGTTCTCCATGATCGTGAATCATTTTTTGAAGCAAACGATGGCAAACTGTGCCAGGCTCACCATTAAGTCTCGTATTGTCTGAAACACGAATATTGTTGATCACATGTCTGCAAATAACCTTTTCGTTATCATCGCTGCCTTTTTTATGCACTAGTTTGAAGTTAAAAGGCAAAAAATTTGGTGGACGTTTGATAAAATCTATTAAGCTACAGTTTTATTATTTTTGACATTTTCCTTGATGTCCGTATTTTTTTACTGTAAATTTCCAAAAGTAAAAATAATGCACGTCTCCATGTTTTGTAATAGTTGAGAGTATAATTTTCAAATTTAACAGGTTTGAAAATATCATAGAATAATTACTCATTTCATTTAAATATACATGTCTAATATATTCTTTACACATAAATACAAACCGGGCTTGTTATGAAAACTTCCTCCATATCCTGCAAAAAAAAAACCATTAACCTTTTCACATCAATTAGGTAATATTCTAATTTTATAAGATTTACGAGAGGTCCAATGGTTGCCTCGCCACAAAATTATTAAGTGGATAAGACACTGTTTTGTTTTGCTGAGTGTTTTTGAAAGTAAATAAATTGGAAGTCCATTGGACTGATGAGAAATGTAAGTTTTATTAAGTGCATGGTATTATACGCAATTTTTATATGTAAATTGAAACCTATCAAAAGATGAATGAAACTGATTTTGTATGTCGCATGTTGCCATATTTTTTTCAAAGAAATGATTTATAACATTCAAGCGGAAACGAAATGCAATAAGCATTTACCAATGAAATTTACAATAAAAAGAAAGGAAAACTATTTTATTTTTCAAAATTCCCTAAAAGAATTTTAAGTATTAAAACAAATACTACAGCTAATAAAAATTTTAAATATTCCTTTATTTATTTACTTAATAATATAAATTATCCTATGGGATTACATCCTTATACATTAGCACTATTGAATCCTATTTATGTACAATTAGTGCTGGAATATGGAAACAAACAGCCTATGTAGAGGGAAATTTTCTAAATGATTTACTGTCTGTAAATTGTATAATTCCAAGGCCAATTTTCAATTAAATAAATGTTCTTTTTTTTTCAAAACTGTAAGAGATAGTTTTTGGAGAATCTAATGAGAAAAGTATATAGTAAATTGACGGTATTTATTTTTTAACACAGAACAAAAACTACTTTAAGTTATGGTTGTATTTATGATTATTTCACTGAAGTGTTATATAAACTCAGCAGTTGACACATTATTCCAGTATTTATTCTCAAATTCTGTCTACTTTTTCAGCTAGTTGTATTATTAAACCGACTCATGCAGTCGCCAGCGGTTTAATTATTGATGATTTACGCAATTAACAAAAACCCATCGGCTGAGACAATGTAATTTGAAATATAATCTAAGTACAGATTGCTGTATCCTTATGCCAAGGAAATGTAGCTATATTTTATTGACGAGGACACCGTCATCAAAGATTCCCTGTGTGGAAACTGTATAGTACATCAATTATTCAAATGAATTTTTTTTTAGTGCAACATAAGAATTTATTTTATTTTTTTATTTCAGAACTGTTAGTATAAAATTTATAAAATTCTGTTATTATTTTTTTCCAAACAAATTTCGCACATGTTCTTCTTCAGATGCCAGTTCCGCTAAAATATTTTGCGGATCATTCCAAGGTTAACTAAAAAAAAATTTTACTTGCTTCCCACCATGATAGGCAAAATAAAATGGCTGTAAAATAATTTTAAGTTTCTTTTATGTTTTCATGTGTATTTAAACTTCCTAGATGTATTAAAATGTAGCCATTAATTTTTATATTAATAACTTTGTTTTCAGGTTCCAAGTTCACTATAAATGGTAAAAGTAAGTATTCGAAAAGTTTTGGGATGTAGGTTATCTTGTTGTACATTATCTATTCTCTATTTTTGGCATATTTTAAGAGTTATATATTACCACTGTTAAAGTAATTACAAAAGTAATTCTAATTAACATAAATATTAATTGTTTCATTATTATAATCATATTTTTGTAGGAATATGAGAAAAACTAAATTACTATCGAAAAATTTTAGACACTTATAATTTTTATAACTGGTTTTTTTTTTGCATAGTATCGTAACTTGTTACTATTTAAGTGTAGTGCGAAATATTTAATTTACTTTTTATTACTTCATGTAAAATATGCAAAGACTCATATAAAACTGCGAGATTTGTGTAATATAGAAACATTCTTATCTACTGATTTGTCAGTACCACTTCGACATTCAAGACATCACCCCAATTTTTCCCTCCTCCAAAAAAATATTTCACTTCTCATATAGATTACATTTCATAACCATGTTACACTTTTGTATGCAGCTACTATGGTTAGTAAATAAATATTCATTTGAAATTTTTTCAGAGAGAATATGAGGGGTGGGGGTTAATAACATGCTTGATAGAAACTGCGTTGATACACATGCCCAGTTTCAATTGTTGCCAATTGTGTTGCGAGATAAAAATGTATTGCCAATTTACATGCAATTTGTGTGATTCTAATAGATCACTAGTATCATCTTTTTGTTCGTCACTTTTCAAAAATGAAATTAAACATAAATTTGTAGCAAGATACGAATGTTCAAAGAGTACTATACGAAATAAATAAATAAATTTAGAATTTGAACCCAGAGACAAACATTCCATTTTTGAAAAACTTTCTTCCTTAAAAAATGATATTAGCGTGGGATATTTGTACGAAGGAAAGTTGTATTTGGACATTTAGATGTTGGATGTTAGTAGTGCCGAAATCGTCATGCTGCTGGCAAATGGCGGCTATATCATGGAAAAAGAGGAAAGCTTTATGTAGCATGACAAAATTATACATAAACATAGAATGTTGGTCGTTTCTCTCGAATTGGTTTTGGCTTATATACTGTATGAAGAAATTTATATGAATATAATTGGTGGTACCTAATAAAATCCAGTCTCAAGAGCAACCTGGTATAAAATAATATAGTTTTGTACTGTATGTTATAGTGTAGAAAAGTTTTTCAGTAGTGCAAAAAAATATTAATTTTTACCATACTGCATAATAAATACACTTGCTATCATAGTATGACTTATTAAAAAATACTCTAAAGGCTCTTTACACGATGATAGCAGCTACCACGATAGTAGATATCATGAAAGTGTGTGAAAGTAACTGTCACGAAAGGTCCTGTCTATAAACACGATCTAATCATTCTGTGATATAATACCTCAAAAGGAACATGTCCGACAACAATTGTGTAAATACTTTAATGGGCCCTACGGGTCTTTTTGTCAAAGTTTTGATATTTGTTGATTTAGTTAAATATCGTTATAAGATATTAATGGCATGTAAACATATATTGTTTCTGTGGTTTATTACATGAACATACAAATGTTGTCAATAATGTTGTGTCATACCTATATGATAATATACGTCCTGTCATACCGCGAAATAGTGTAAAATCCGCAGCAGATATTACCACAAACGAAATAATTCTGAAATGTTACTGTCAAAGTAAACACATGTACAGATTTTTAACTCGTACTATCACGGAAGGGATACGACATGGTATACACTACGATAGTTAGGCGTAACCGATAGTTGCATGTTCTATCACGACAGTTACTATCAACTATCTAGCTCAAGCTGATATCGCGTTAGTGCTATCGCGATGGTGCGACAGTAACTATTGTCTAGTTTACACTGTGATACTAATGCAAGAGTAGCTCATGCGATAGCAACTATCGAGATACTATCGCCGTGTAAATGAGGCTTGAGTTATTATTTATATAAACTTTATTGTATAAGAGCAAAATAGAATGCAATAACAGCTAAATTTCAAGCTATATTATTGAAGTGTAAATTATTTTGTGAGATGAGTATAGTGACGCATAGTGGGGATCAGCCTGGTGAAACCTGAGTAGGGGTGGGCCGATTGCTGGGTTGACACAGGGCCGAAAATGCAATTTAAATAATATATGGTGGGCATCAGCTAACCTCCGAGGGAAAACTTCATAGGTTTAATACGAGTGATTGGATCGACAAGGATGTGGAATTGTTGGAGAAATTGGATAGTAAATATAGGTTAAATTATAATATTAATGAATGAATAGTGAAAGAGATTCCATGGTATACAAATAGGTAAATTAATGATAAAAGAAGGGGATTGGGATTGGGGAAGAGGGAGAATTTGGAGAAAGGGAATAGTGCGTGAAAAAGGGAAAGGGTAGGTCAGAAGAGGATAGATGGAGGGAGAATTTAAGGAGATGTTGTGGAGTTTGAGATTAGAAAAGTTAAGTTAGCATGTGTGAGGTTTGAGGAAGATGTTGAGATGGGGAAAAGGTTGACCAATCAGGAATTTTTAAGGGAGTTAATTAATAAGGGTAAGTTTTGATGGTGTCCTCCTGGTGGAGTAGTTATCGTACAAATTATGGGAGGAGAAGAGATAGGAGATATTGGGGAGATGAAATGTGGTTTGGAGATTGTAGAGGCGAATAGTAATGAAGGTAATGAGTCAAGTGAGTGTGTTGGGATGGGGGGAGAGATAATGGAGATGGAGAGTGAGCAGAGGGTAATACAAGTGAAAAATAATAGTGTCGGGGAAGTTGAAGTGAGGGGAGAAGAGGAAAAGGGAGAGATAGGGCAGGAGATGAATAGTAGTTTGGTAATAGGAGAGGAGAATAGTGAGGAAGGGAATGAGTTAAACAAGTGTGAAGGAGTGGTGAATTATATTATTGAGGTATGCGAACTGGAAGAGATGGTAGAAGCACAAAAGGGGGAGATTTTGGAATATAACAAGAATTTAGTGATATTGGAAGGGAATACTGATGAGTGTGATGGGTCTTTTAGCGAAGGTTGTGAATGGGAGGAGGAGTTGAGATGATTAATTAGAATACTTGGATGAGGGTGGAGTCGATATTAATGTGCCATTGATGGAAATGTGAACAATAGGAGGTTGAATTTTGTTAGAGAAGGAGGGAGTTATTCTCCTGGGAATGTATGGTCGTTGGAGGGAAATGAAGTTCGTAGGAAGAGTGTTGGAGAGATTGAGAGTGGTGAGGAGAAGGTTTTTGGAAGTGTTATAACAAATAAGGATGGGTTAAATCTTAATAGCGGTATGTCAAAGAAGAGGGGGAACATAGGTAGGAGAGGTAGAGATAGGAGTAGGATAAAATTTTAAAAAATACGAGTTTGGATGATTTCGATGAGAGGGGTATTGGGGAGGAGGGTTTGGCAGAGACATATAATAGCGAAGGAGGTAGAGATGATAAGGAGGAGGAGGAGATAATAGTGGAGAATGGTAATCATGATGGTGTGGTTATTGAGGGAAACTGTGAAGATAGTAAAGAGGATGAACAGAGATGGGATGAATTGGAAAGGATAGGGAGATGTATTAGGTTGAGGATAGATATGAAGGCAGTAATCTGGGGAAATTGTTGGATATGTTTGATGAGGCTATTTGCAGATTGTGTAAATATTTAGAAGGGAAGTTTACGAAAAATATAGATAGTAACATTCTTGATTTGAGAGAGGAAATAATAGCAATAGGGGGGGGGGGTTAAGTAGTGCGAAGCAGGGGGAAGTACAGATAAATGATTGTCTTGCTAGATTTAGAAAGGAACTAGTGAAGGATGAGGGAGAGAAGAACTAGGATTTTAAGGGTAGGGTAACAAGATTTAAAGGGAGAGCAAGGACAAAGTGTGGTAAAGAGAAAGCTAGGAAATTTAGAGAATCGCAGAGATTGTTTGTTAGGTCCTCCAGACTGCTGCTTGAGAAAATTCTTAATGAAAGTTTGGGAGAAGAAAGAAAAGAGGTAGGTGTTAGTAAACAGGAGGTCAGTAAATTTTATATGCGCATTTTGGGAACGAAAGAGCAAGTCAAGGAATAGGAGTTACATAAAAAAGGTAGAGAATGGGACCTGATGATGGTAAAACCGATAACAATCGATGAAGTAGTCAAGGAAAGAAATAGAATGAATCCACAAGGTGCACCAGGGCTGGCTGTCATAAAAAGAACACATTTGTTGAATCAGTCATAATATGGGTGGTTGTTCTTTTAATGAACATTATTTTAAAGTTTCAGATCTTCCTGGAGGCATGGGTATTTAATAGAACAGTGTTAATAACAAAGGTCAAAGGGGAGTGCAGCAATATTGAAGAGTTTATGCCAATAACTATTGGAAGCAAATTGAACTAAGTGAAGACGAAATGTATTTAGGAATGAAGAAAGGTGTTTTAATAATGTTATTACATTGCAAAAGTTAATTAAGAAGAGTGAAATGGAGGTGTGATATTTATTCAGCTGGATATGAGGAAAGCTTTCGATACTCTACCACATAAAATTATAATAAAGAGACTGGTATAACATGGTGTCCCAGAGGTATTTATCAGGTCCATTCAAGATATACATATAAGAAATGTTTTACTGAGATAGACATCAATGGAGAGAAGGTTAGGATTGATATCAGAAGGGGAGTTAAACAGGGGGATTCTCTATCTCCTATTTTATTTAAGTTGGTCATCGATCCTTTGTTGAATGAACTAGAAGAATCTAAAGGAATGGCAATAGGTGGTGATAATATTTCGGTTCTGGCTTTCGAGGACAGTTACGTATTAGTAGCAGATGATGTTAAGGTAATGGATAGAATGTTAAGGAAAGTGCAGCAGTTCCTCTCTGTCCTCGGGATGGAGCTGTCTGCTCATAAATGCAATGCCAGCCATTTAGTTGTGAAGGATAAGACTTGAACCTTTTCGCCAGCCAAATTCAGCCTCGGTGAATCTCGATTGACGACAAAGAATGGTGGAGAGTATTTAGAGTATTTAGAGATTGCACACAGATTTGATGGAGTTAGAGATAGTAAATTTTTAAATCATAAAGTGTGTATGGCTCCACTGAAGCCTTTCCAGAAGTTGGAATTGGTGCAAGTTAACTGGATGTCCAGGTTTCTTTACTCCTTATCTTACAAGGAGTCAGTAGGCCCTAAAAAGTTTTTAGATGAAGTTGATGGTGTTGTTAAGAGGGGAGTGAAGACAATTTTGAAGATCCCAATGCAGACACCTTATGGTTGTTTATATATGGTTAAGAGGGACGGTGGGCTGAGACTCATCAAGTACCAGTACACTGTCACTCTTTCAAGAATTAAAGAGTTCGGAAATATAAAAAATCTTGGGGATAGAGGTTTGAGATGGGTTTGCATGAAACTGGCTGTAGGGAAGGTTATGGATAATGATTTGAGGAAGTTTAAACCTTAGGGAGAGGGTTGAAGATCAGAAAATTGGTGAAATTAAGAAGTCTGTGGTGAAGTATAAGAAGGATTTGAGAGAGAGAGAGAGAGAGAGAGAGAGAGAGAGAGAGCGAGAGAGAGAGAGAATAAGACTTCAGTTGGAGCAACAGAGTGTACAGGGTGAAATTTCGAGGTTCCTCAGGGACAATTCAGAGTCAAATTAATGGGCCTATGAAACAGAGTCCCTGACCTGAGGGCCTCGAGATTCACTGAGGCAATTAAGTTAAAGACAGGACAGATAAATAATAAGGTAAACTTAGTCCGCTACAAGGGCGGAGAGGTAAATTGTAGACATTGTGGCAACTGTCCCGAGATTACGGGGAACATTTTAGGTGTGTGTCCACGTACTAAAGATGCATGCATTAGAAGGCACAATTAGGTATGCAAGATTTTAGTTCACGAATGGGCCGAGCAGAGGAAGGATGGAATAACGGTGGAGGAACCCACCCTCGAAGTGGCCGGGAAAAGTTACAAGCCAGATTTAGTTCTTGACACAAATAGGGAGGTACTATTTTAATCATATTTATATTATAGTGGTTAATGATATTGATCTGTTTTATGGTTGTAGTGTTTAAGGTTTTATTATGTACTGACAAGTTTAGGGGTCAATTTTTTTGATGTAGAAATAATATGACGATTTTAATTTTAAATTATTTTAGTGGATATGGATATTATTTATATTAAATAGTGACAAGTTAAGGTTTAATTTTTTTTTTTAAGTAAAGTCTTTATGACGATTTTAATTAAAAATGATTTTAGAGTGTAACGATAGTTTTTAAACCACTTATGTATTTTAATTGTGGGTTGACAATTTTAATGGTTTTAATGATTGGAAATATTTAATGAGTATTTTAATGAATTTTAATTGTTTTCGGATTAAAAAATTCCAGTGATTGTAATATGTTGTATATGAAGTTTTTTTATTAAGGTGATATGAAAAGGCTATCATGTTCTCTTTATTATTTAGTATTATTAAAATGTATTATTAAGTGTGCATCTTTAATATTTTTAATGAAGAAAGAACAATATTATGTTCTTCAATCAATGTAAACAGCAATGTAGAATAGGTTTTAATTTGAGTAAATAGATGAAAGTTTTAGCAACGCACGACGTATGTATGTCGGAATGGATAAACCCCCCCCTTAGGGGCCAAGGTCGAAAAGCCTGGGCTATACTCTGTGTGCCCCTGGCGTTTAAATTAGTTGGTTTTAGAATATACTTTAAACTGCTCAAAGTACGTAATACTGTACACGATCTGAGATATTCAGGCTCCCCAGCATGCCTTGCCAGTTTATAATACACTTTACGACGTAACACATACATACTCTTTTCAAGCACTTGGTAAGCAGCACGTGGTGGATAAGTATTAACATCTTAGAATTGGCAGCTTCAAAGCGTATCGGCAAGCAAGAATAAAATAACACAAGATATTAGTTTAAGAAAACGGCAATTATTCAGTACATCATGTGCGATGGTACACGATAGAAATACTGTTATGCGGGCATGCGAAACAAAGCCCCGCATAATGCGTAAGCTGAGAAAATGCCTAAAAACATGAAAATAAATTAAGAATAGGCCGGAGGGGCCGTGAGTCTGCTCCGGTGAGCGGTATACTCGAGAGGTGCGCGATAGGTAAGAAAAGGGCTCCAGAATAATTATGCTATTGCAATGAAAATCACAAGTATAAAGTTGCTTCACCTACATGTTGCATGGACGCGACCCACCCTACAGCCTGTCGAACCAACACTAAAAATGGTGGCATGGCGTCTGTGGCGCCTCGTGACTGACACCGTACTAGTACAAAAAATTCCTTGCAATATTTATAAAATTAATTATGTGGAACATAACACTGAATAAGGAGCATACATTCTTGCACGTTAGGCAAGGCACTCTAAAATATTAAAACATTTAAAAATTACGACACTGTAATTTTTATATTAAAATTATTTTGGTGAACTAAGTCTCTTATTTACCTGAAAGAGGAACACGCTCGTAATTAACTTCCTAATTAGTTTTAAAATATATTGTGTGAATCTCCTTTGCAATAGAATAGCATAAGTATTTAAATAAAATATAAAAGTAATTTTATTCTGCGCAGTTCGAGCGTGGCGCTTAGCACTGCTGGTGTCAACAAGTCAGTGTTAGGAATTAAAGTTTTTGCGGAGTTATATTAGCTCATTACTTTGTTCTTACTGCATTTAATGTGAGCATTACAATGTAATAATTAGTTTTCCAAAATGTTACGGGATTATTGAGACACATGGTTCACTATTTGCACATTCGTTAGGTTTTTATTTGCAGTAGGATTTTGCTAGATTCATTTGTAACGTGTTACTTTAATCTGGGGTTTATTTAACAATACTGAACACTTTAATCAGCACTGGTAATTAAAATATAATCCTTGCAATTAAATAGTCGCTGTTCTGATTCACTTTATTGCACTGGGAGCTGTTGGCCTTAGGTAGAGGGCTGCGTGGCCTGCCCTCTATGTCGTGATAGATCCCACCTTATCCGCTATATGGTGCGATGCGCGGGTCAACAAGGGCAAGTCACTGTATTGCTGGCCGCGGACCACGGGGTGAAAATTTCATAGGCCGTACCTGTAACCCTGTTTAAGATGGAGGAAGAATCACTTAGCGCTAGCATCGCGTTTTCGCTATTTGTTTAGGAGTCTGGGTTGGAGGCTATGCTTTATTTACAAGTAATAAATGTAATGGTAGAAGTTTGTGTATTGTGTTTATTGTTTTGGTTTTGTCATTTGTGAGACACGCGGTGATTACAGTGATAAAATCTTGTATAACGTAGTAACTGTTGTATAATGTAACAATTGTGTTAAAAGTTCTTGCATTATCAAAATGCCCAGAACAGTTGTGTGTTGCTTGCCACAATGTAAGTACACGTCTTGAACAGTTCAACATACTTTCCCAGTGTATGAGAATGAACACTTTATAATATAAGTTGAAGGGATTGTAAATCCACGATTCGCTGAATTAAATAGCGTTGTCATATACAAAAAATTCCGTGTTTGCGACAATAGTTTCAGTGACCATTGCAAAAGTGTGGACACGAAGAGACTGAAGAGGTTCTCACTTCCAACTCGGAATTCACCAGGTACTGAACGCCTATGATGAACAGTAAGCCTGGAAAATCAATTCTAAGCACTCAAGAGGAAAGTTAGTATATTTTTCGTACTGCTATCAAGAAGAGTGAAGCTTGAATATTGTGTTGTCGGCCTGACCTCTAGACATCTACATAAGGAATTTGTGTAAACATAACACCAAGTCGTGAAATGATTTTTGTAGATGTCAGTTGTAGGCCCTATATAAATATTTAAAAGACAACTTGTGCAATTCGTAATGTATATACTATACAGACTAATTCATTTTAGTCCTGTTAGAATTACATCGCTTGAAGTGTAATCATATTATATGTCAATCATTCTTTGAGTTGCATCTCATGAATAAGATCTTAAATCACACCTCAATCTTGGGTTCATCGTGAACTTAACATGCGATTTTCTGGGCAACTTATATGCAGGTTTCGTTATATTACAGTATACTAAATTGTCTTTCATCTTGAAATAATGGTGTAGATTGTTCGTTAATGTACAGTTATTGTGTAATCTGTTGACATTGAGGAGTAGGCTTTCAAAAAATAACAGCATTTTAAAATTTCGCCTCACAAAATTTTATGAGTGTGCAAATCATAACTGGGGCATAATTCTGTGCTGTACACATAAATGAACCAAGATGTCCAGTGTGTTAGGTTCTTTAAAGGAAAATGAGGCTATTTTTTTCTTTTTACATTTGAGCTTATTATATAATTTTGAGATATGTGTGATGAGTTATAATTTCTAATTTAATGTGTGATTTTGTTTCATAGGAGATGTACAATATTTTTTATTAAAGATTTGACTTTCAAACACACTGCAGCATAGTTTGAGCACCATGCAGCTGGTGCCTTTTGTCTAATGCTAGGAAACACAATTTTTTCAGCTATCTCACAGTTTCTACTCTTATAAGGGAAGACTTGTGATAAAAACTTGTGGCAAAAAGACACTACTTCATCACAATCTTTGAAGTGAGTAGAGCACTCAAACACAGATAAATGTACAGAGTAAAGTATTTAATTTTAACTTTTTCACCTAGTCTTTGTAGGAATCAGTTGATCTTTCTTTATTCGGAAAATGTTATCACATTATCACTGATGGAGTTATGAATGTGCAAAGTGCTGGTCTGAGCCACCCTTGATATCAGTTGCAACTCTGTATACTGTGAGTTTCTGTTTCTCCAGAATCAATTGTCGTAAAGAGTTGGTATCTTCATTGAGCTTGCCTTCTGGCATTATTTCACAAGTTTTATTATATACATTCAATTTCATGTTGATAAAAGTTGGCCTTAGTATTGCCATGTACTTGTCCACTTAATGAAGGGTATTTTATCAAAGCATGTCAAGTGTCACAGTAAAGAACTCTGCTTTCAGGTGGTTTTGCAGATCGTTTTCAAGCTACAGTACCTATTTGCCAAGAATTTCATGTTTTCTTCTGTTTTGTCATCTTCACGGAGAGGTAAAAACACATTCAATCTATAAACGTCAAGGACTTCACTGGGGAAATGTGACTTGAGATCTTCGACTACAGCTTCTAGTATAGATATGAACATAGACTTTCTGAAGTATTCTTCAGCAGTATTTGCAGGAACGTTGCAGCACAACGTTTGCCTCTTGGCGGTACGAGGCACAGTGATCGTCACACCTAATGCGATTGCAGTTTCTTCGGCTTCAAAAAAATGGGCTCTAAAGACCTCACCAACTCGAAGTTCGTTTCTTTTCCGCTCAAAACATTAATTGTATCTTCGATGGGGTCAAAGGCAGTTTGCATGTTTAGCTCTTTCTTCTAGAGAAACCAGCTCAGTGGAAGTATTACTTATCAGTTTTTGAAGTAAATTTTTGATCTGGTCAATGTTGACAAACATGTATTTGCTGACGAAGCACTAAGAGAAAACATATAAAAGATTGTAACATTTCATGAACTACATTCGGTAAGCC
Organism: Dryococelus australis; assembly: GCA_029891345.1. Classification (NCBI taxonomy): domain Eukaryota; kingdom Metazoa; phylum Arthropoda; class Insecta; order Phasmatodea; family Phasmatidae; genus Dryococelus; species Dryococelus australis. The sequence goes on along the minus strand of CM057009.1, from coordinate 184,892,569 downwards.
AAAAAGACTAATTTATGGAAACAATATCATTACATTTATCGTTAATGTGGCACTGAACAAGATACTAAGGGAAATGTATAGTGGTAGCAATTTATCAGCAAAACTGAAAACTTCTCCCCTCTAAAATTAAATTCCATTGTAAACCAATCGCGAGAAGTTCATATAGAATATGCCGTAGGTTTTAAATTTAAGGTCGTTAACATTCAGTTTCCTAATGGCTGGACGTGACAATATATAGAAGAACTTGAAGTTTACTTCTTACATGCTAAGTCAGCAATAAATCAATGAATGTAACAAAGGGAGATAGTCTCAGCCGTAAGTAGTTAATGTCAATTTCAATATCATTGAAATATTTAAATGCGGAATATGTATGGTGGTGCTATTTGCTGTGTTAAAAAAAATAGAGCGAATACTTCATGCATTCATTCGCACACACACACACACAATTGTCCCATGCATATTTTTATGAGATTCTGTACCTTAACGTCAGTATTTTACGGCCGAACTTAGCAACAGATTATTTCTATTCAAAACTCCCAGACACAATGTCGACACCAAATAATGAATATAGGACTAAATATGTGATCGTATGTATAAATGTGAGTATTAAACATGTTTATATGTATCACGCTTGTGTGTGTGCATACACGTATATTGTGACTTGTTTGCCAATATTTATGTTTATAAACGTAATGTTTTAACTTTGTACATTTTCCTTATGAAATGCTCTAACGAAACTCATTATTACAGGTTCTTAGGGGGGCAGATGCCCCCTCTGCCCCCACCCATAATACAGTTTTTTCAGAATAAAATTTCAATTCACCTTAAAAGGTTAAAGCTATTTAAGTAGACCTTTAAATCATAACTGGCTTGGTTCACTTGAAGTATTAGTGGTAACTATCCCATGTTCAAAATTTAAAACTTTCCTATTTTATAAGTTACACATTAAAGCTTCATTAAAAAAAAAAAAAGTGTGGCCTTGCTCAAGTTAATCAGCAAAGTACATATAAACTGTTTCCCTGGGTCATATGTGTGTATAATTTGAATTTCACACAAGTACATAGCGAGAGTATAACATTATCTACAAATTAGCATACAGCTGCTATAACATACGATATTAATTGGATTGATAGCAGAGCACAAAGGGCAGCCTATATTACTATGATTGTAATCTGCTAGCGCTCTGGTAACCTGAATTGTGATGTGTATGTTTGGTTCTTTTGTTAAAAGTATTATGTTGTTTTGTAAAATGTCTATGTATGTATGCATTAAAGTATATTTCTTTCAGGTTTGAGTAAACAACAGTTTAGTGTGTTCGGTTCCTGGACATCGGTATTTATGAAAATATGCGATACCATAGTTCTTACTTTGTGAAATTTATACGTGAGACAATCTCTATAATATGAGACTTGAAAAAATTATATATGTTTGTATTATTAAGTCTACAATAGTTTTGAAGCCAGTGAATGACTTTACCTTTGACATTTCTCTAAGTACTAACTTTTGTTTGGCAATATTTGAACATTTATAATGCTGTCATTACTGTCTGAGATCATCATGGTGGACAGAGATCTTAAAACTTGAATAATCATCATGGCATTCCTAGTGACAGTCTTATTTCTGGGAATTTTCTGGATTTTTTTCAGCTGAATTATATTTCGATGATCAGTATAATTTTATTTTTGTTCTGAAATGATTGTTACAAATGCCACACCACACTGTACACACTGTTTTTAATTGGTAATGTAAAGATGATATGTAGAAGCAGCAACATTCTTAGTGTAGCACGAGATGCTGGCTGGTTGTATGGTGTGAGTACAGCTTGTTGCCAGGGTTTTTATCATTATAGGCTCCAAGATGGCGGACTTTCCATACTTTCCCTTGTTCTCATTGTTGATGTCCATTTTCGTCCGTTCTTGACAGATCTTGCGTGATCGTTTTAGGGAAACTCGCCAATAGTGATACTGAGACCATTACAGTCAGCAGAAAAGAGTTTTGTGGGCACACGTAGTGCACATCTGTAATTTTGAAAGGAAATTTTGACAGGAAAATTTCATAAATTCTGGCAGGAAGTTCACTGGTAAGGAAAAGCGACACTAGTTGTGGCTCCATATGACGTTACTAAACTGGACCATCAAGGAGAAAAAGGTTATGTGGACAGGATTAAAAAATACTACCATATTTGTCAGGGGCGCCAGCGTTCTCAGCAGAGAGCACAAGTACAGATGGGTCGTGTGACCGACTGCCTACATGCAGCCCCCTCGATGTCCGATGTCTCGTTGCAGAAGTTGTAGGAGTTCTGAAATTTATCCTTGATATATCCAAAATATCTGGTCTAGTGAGAGTTATTAGAGCTACTCCCATATGCTCGTACTCACTCCTGGGCTGTTATAGGTTGCCTTACACCTTAAGTAAAATATACATTGTGATTGAAACTGCCATAAAGTGGCCGGCGAAATAAATAACAACACATCAGTTCACATCATTTAGTTATGTATTAAATTTAACTTCAAAAAAGCACAGATACAATTTGCCCGGTTAAAGCAGGGTGCTTGCTATAGATGCAAGAAGGCGGCAAAGTGCATACATGAAAATTGCGTGAATTACGCCCCAGCCATATTAAAGATGAACCGGACTGTAAGAGGGCCCACTCCCCGGACTAAAGCAAACAAAAGGTGTCCGAAAAATTACATTAAACACTATTGAAGACTACATGATCGGTACAAATGGTGAAGTCCCCAGGGAGGGCACACGATGCATGTCTGTCTCATATGGCAGCCATGGCTCTACTACTTAACATGGTGGCGGGCTGCCTGCTCTCTGGTGCCAACTTCCGCATCCGTAACAATTGATCAACAAATTACTCTAACACAATATTTAAACAAGATGAAGTGAATGAACAAGCCCCTAGATGGATATGATACACTTAAAAACATATTAAGACAAAATAAAAATATATGTAAATGTTACACAAAGTTATCGCATAAGGCACCCTAACCTCACTCTGGTGCATTACAGTTTTCCCAGTGATGGACCTGCTCATGCCAGGATTTCCTTGCATACATGAACACGATATTTTTTTTGTACACACAACATAACCAAAATATTCTATGCGGCAAATTTTACATAAAAAGAACAGTTATAAATATTGGGCCGTTTTTGGCACATGGCCAATACCATACATTACTGAGGTTTATGGTTTGCAATCGATGTAACGTCAATACTAGCTCTGTCCAGTATTGCACTGTTCCTGGTACTTTTCAGTTTGCAATATATATATATATATATATATATATATATATATATATATATATATATATATATATATATATATATATATATATATAATTACAGAAACACAAGTTAGTGCAGTCAACAAAAGAACTCAGGAAAATATTAGGTGAGTATGTTGCATGTGTAAGGTCTCACACGTGGCTGCACTGTTTGTTTGCTTCTGCACCAGCTGCGCACATCAACATACTCTACACAAATATATATACAACCAATATGGAACACTATTGAAAACCCTTAAAATAATGATAAACACATAATGCTGCATCGCACAGGCGATATTCATGTTGACACATAATAACACATGTCCCGTATATGTCACACTGGTGCACACGGTGCGGCATGTCCGAGACAACATGGTCACATGATGTAACAATAACATTGAATTTAAAGCTGGTCAAGAAAATTTACATAAAATTACTTCTACACTTTTTACCACTGAAATGATAACAAAAACAAAGCAAAAACACAATAGAGCCATGTAAGAAACGAAATACCAAACACTAAGTACATATACACAACATGCCCTATTCGATCCACACTAAATCGTGCAAACGTCACACTGGCTGAACTCATGTGTAGACGGTGGCGATGAGATGGCTTGGCAGTTTTCTCTCTAGGCGTGGTGAATGGTCTAGGGGCCGGAAACGTGGCACACATCAGTTATTTATTCACAATGCTTCCCCAGCAAGGCACTTAAGTACAGTTTTAGCAAACTATATCTCGGCAAGCTCTTACACAGAAAAATGTGTCACTAGACCTATATGTTTTAGTTGAAAAGTTACTCCCTCGCCGTGTAGCAAACTGACTGTGGTTGTTGGGTGTCACTTTCTCCGGGTATTACTAACTAATTAAAGGTCGCAGAAAACAATAAATTACATGACGGAAGTTAAGTGGTTGGTTACAAAAGATGCAGGCCCAGAGCAGCATGACGTGACGGCAACCCCACGAGAAGACGAAGATGTTACTGCTCTCCTGATTGGCACAAAGCTGTCTTGTTATGGCACATGGCGGAGCCTTCCCGCGTATGTCACGTGGCTGTGATTTATTTTACAAATTGTGATGATAAATGGAACAATATGAATAGGTGCAGTGCTTGATGCGATGAGAAAACATAAGAACAAATTCACTTGAATGATAGATTTCCATTATCAAATATATATATAATAAAATTTATGGATGATGTATGCCTTGTACTTAATACTTAACCTAAAATGCACATGTTTAATAAGGGTCGTGGCTGCTCATAAAGTTCAGCCTGATGGATTCCGATACACTGTGATGATATTTCCTTGCAGATTCAGTGAGGGTATTGTGACAGATGCGCTGCTGTTAGGGTGTCACAGCGATCCCCATGCACAGAGCTGTGACATTTGGCGTGATGGGTAATGTGGGGCACAAACCCATGCCCTGAAATGATGATGGGTGGAAGGAAGGTGAGTGCTTTTCTGCCTGTCACTCCATGATGACAGACATGTTGACAAAGTTTGACCACAAGAGCAAGAAGAAGAGGAGTGACCTGCCGCCCGCTTCCTGCGGCATGGCCGATCGATAAATTGGACCAAATGCACACATACACATGCGGCTGAATCGCGCGTACTCCCATCTCCAAAATGACAGATGTGAGTGGTGTGATATGAACTTACCTTGCCGATAATTGAATATCTAGCTGGGATGAATGTCATAATATTTACACTTGAAAAGTTACATTATTTAAAACACTTTGCTTGGCCCTGGTGGCCTTGACACTCACCAAATTTTTACGCACAGGCATATGCATTGTGCCCACGTGAGATGATGTGAACAATTTTTACATATAAAAAATGGCACACTCAGTTTCAGTTTGCAAATTGCTGTGACAATGCGGCTGACTAGCACATGCAGTTGCTTGCATGTCTTCTGCCTGCTGTTGTGTAATGAATATTTAGGTTTCTGCCAGTGTGGTAGCAAATTCACACATTTCACACCCTCCGTGCATTAGCAGCGCATAGGCCTTAACATGCTATTGCTCTTCACTCATGGTGCCAGTGAGACTACAGTGAATAAAAAGGGAGTGGAGCCAAGTAATTAATTACTATCAAATATTAAGTTCCCATATTCGAACAAACCACAGGGGAGGAGGGTAGGCATCTCTGGTGGCAAAAGTAAAAAGTTTCAGTAAAATTAATAAAGCTATTGAATGTTAAGTGGTTGGCGCAAAAATGGTGTGGGCCACCATAGTGCGACGTTACACAGCATAGGACTCGCGTGTCCAAGATGGCACTTACTACTCCACCATGCTGCCAGAACCTCCCCTTGCTGTTTTTTCGTGCCACGCCGGAACTATGTTCTAACACACTGAAAATAAACAAATCTCAAACACATAAAGACCTTTCAATTTCTAATTAAACCTGTACATAAATTCACCTGAAATATCAAATTGACATAACAATAGCACTTTGCACTTAGTTGAGATGACGTGGACATGAAACATATGAAAGATAAACAAAATTCACTTGCATCATAAACATTTTAATGAACTATAGCACTACAAAAGGGCCTTTTCTAGGGACGTACTTTTAAGTTCCCTATTTTATGGTTCTGATGGCAATCGCCATAACAACCTTTACTAATATGCTCTACTTGCACACTTCATATTACATCGCACTCTGTCGCACTAGGCTACTCTGGCCATACACTTCACTGGTTGCACCACATAACACACTCCATGCGCTGCATGAACGAACCGCCATTGCACACACATAGAGTGTACTGTAGTACATAAATAAAGCACCAAATACAGCACTGCTGCAGAGTTTGCAATACTATATAGTTTGGCCTAGCAACGAATGTGCCACACATTCTATCTTCGAGATTTATAACCAAATAGCTTGGAACATTCTGCAGTACATTGCAACAAGGTCAAAGAGCTTCTGTACTGCGAGAGGAGCGACAAGCAGAAGCAGTGACTGCGAAGACTCTGTCACGTAGACTAAAGTTAAGAAGGACTGCATCTATTCGACTTCTGCGTATATACTCAACATTGGCCTACACCAAAGGCATACAACTGTCAAAGTCACATGGTCAACAGTGCTGAATGTGATTGTTAATATTTTAATTTCCAAAAGATAAGCACTTCTGTACGAACAAAATATTTTCACCAACTTGAATTTATTAAAATTGTATTGTAAATTGATTAGAGGAAGTATATTGACATGAAGGGGTTCCAGGGCCCTGATTACGAACTCTCTGATAGCAGTTATAATGCTTCGGAGACACAACGAAACACAAAGCGAGTGTAGTGATTACGAACTGCAATGCAGTACGTGTTTCGTTAAACATCAATGTATATCGAAAATCTCTGACATCACGGAACAAACAAATACACAAAAAAAATCGTTGTGTTTATTTATTTATTAATTTTGTCCAGGAAGATGTAAGTATCTACCTAAGATGATGGAGTTAATTAAAAAAAAGCCAAAATGAATAATGTGTGCACAATCTTGTTAACAATATTTATATTTATTGTTTATAAACCTACAGCTTACTAAGCGTGATATCTGTTGGTAAGAAAAGTAAACACCTGCGAATCTATTGAGTGGGAAAAAAACACATGCTGCAGTAACCACCCAACAATAACCTTACATAGACTGCTGCGACTACATAAATATGTATCTTACGAGTAATTCAAGTGTTTTACAACATATTAGCGTATACTATGATTAATGTTCGATCATCTAGCTTAAAGTAATTCATGTGCAGTGTTTATTATCATCTCTCCACGGACAATCGTGGTGAATAGCACACCACAGTTGCGATGATGGCCACACAAATTGCAGATTCGTACTCACATCTTGCAATTTCCACCGTTGAGATGTCATCAATCTCCGACATTAGAAGTAGGATTACGAAACAAAATATGTTCACACTCGGCTTGCTTCTGAGTGCGCTACACAACAGCAAAATCGCTTCTCAGCGAACCTAATTTTGAGATATGTGACGTACGTAATCAGAGCACAGAGAAGTGGCGATGAGAGTCCCGACCTTGCTTTGCTTAGGAGATTAAGGGGTGGACTGATGAAGTTGCCCGGCACCATAACTGAGTTGGTAAAGAATGAGACTCATAATCTCAGGGTTGTGGGTTCATGCACCATATTAAGTGCCATATTATGTGAGGCAGTTCCAGGGGTGGTGATGAGAGACCTCACATTACCTCGCTTACCAAATTAAGGGGTGGAATGAAGATGTTGCCCAGCACCATAACACTGTGAGAATAATTGAAGCTCGTGTAGTCGATGGCCAATGGGTTGTTGGAGTATTCTGCAGGTCTGTGGTGCTGGTAGATGTAGATGGTGCATGTAATAAAATATGTCAAGTGTGTCTCCACTATTACATTGGTGAGGTTGTAAGCCACCTCACAAGCTTTTACTTACATGTTTGTTGTGCTGCAGGTTGGTGCAGCACCCAAAGTACCCTGAGGGGGTTAATACAATAAAACACTAGTGTGGGCTTTAGATGTTTACTTGTGGTTTGTGATACATAAGCCCTTATACTACACATACAGAGTTAAGTGGACTCGACACACGGTCTGCCAATGACCAACATGGGGAAAATGGCCTAGGCCATGAACATTAATTTTGAATATGCATGTAGAGCATTTAACCCGATGGCATGGTGTGGTGTAAGATTGGTTTCGTTCAGGTTTTGAAGAACAGTAAAATTATTTACCAGGGAAATTGGAATTAGAATGAGACTGTACCTGGGAGCCAGGTATTGCTCAGCGAACAACACCAAGTTGATGTGGAGAGCTGACTTCACCCCTTCTATATACTTCCTGGCACAACACTGGAAACACCTTATATCTCTATTTTTTTTTACACATTTTTCAATTGGTTTGTTCTCCTTGTTGGCACCAAAACCATGTTCTAAACACCATTTCATGTACACAAATCCAGAATGCAATTACAGCCACAGGTCACAAAAAACATTTTTGGCAGTGAATGGGCAAATATTTTGTTAAATTTATAATTAAGACACCTTGTTATACATCTTAACGAATATTAACACTCGAAATTACCTTTTTTTTATTTATTTTTTAAAAGAATTCTTAATTTACTTTAGAATAATTAACAGAAATAATAATTTATCAGACAAGTTAACATTATTAATATTTTAAACTTTTCGAACAGGCACCACAAGAATTAAAATTTCAATTATAAAATTTCATAGTGAAAATGGGCATTGTAATCTTACCAGTCCATATAATCACCTTGATTAAGAATGACCAAACACGAACTATCTCTTCTGTTTCCCTCATCTGAATACTGGAACATCATCTTTTAATGATAAAATTTTTATTTGAGATACATCGAAATATGTTCTTTTCTCTCTCCTCTGATGACCCTCAGGTTGCTGGACCAGGAAGGAATATGAGGTTATGTGGATTGGAGGCAAAGGTTCGATGATTATTACCATGTGGGAGCCAGTTCGCTTAGAGGACATGATATTGTGTTGATCTCGGGTCGTATGGCCGATCGCCCCCCAGTGGCTGTTCCTCTGGTCCCTCCATCCTCTGCTTTACCACATGTGGTGATGGTGGTGACGTTTTGCTACAAATCCTCTATGCCTCGACTAGTGACAGCTGTTAGCCTCCCTCAACTCTTAACGCACTCCCAACTGGTGTTTTGGGCCCCCTTATGCACGATTAATACATTACAAAAAATAGGCAGGTTTCATACCTTGTTTAAATGGCCGAGATGAGGCCAAAAAGAAATAAAAGTGTTAAATCTCGTTACCAAAGCTATTTATTTATTATTTCCCCAATACTGGGTACTTATACGGAAATGTTCGCCACTTTGGCTCGGCGAGCTCAAATGCAGCTAAAACAAGTACGAATGCTACATAATGGATTAGTTGTACATTTTGTCCTCAGTGTGTACAAACACCGGGGTGGTGGGGCAGCACTCTCTCCAGGCTAAAAATGAAAATGAAAATTCCGGTGATTAAATCAATTACTATTGCACATCACATGACCAGTATAGATGACGAAGGCCCAAGGAGGCCTGACACAATGTCCCATTCAGAGTGCCCGAGACGCTAACACTGCGCCTTACTGCCGAGCTCCCTCATTGGCCGAACTCTGGTGCGTGATTGTGAAAAGACTTGTAATAAATTAAAATGTATTATAGCAAATGAAGCTGTGGCTTAATGCATGAAATGATGGGGATGGCACACAAGAATTACCCTTTTAAACAATAAATAAAATTATGTTTAAAGAAATCAAAATATAACTTATGCAGTGGTTTTATTACATAAAACTTAATATGTGTGCACCGACAGGGGAACATGTAATGTATTACGTGTAATTTAAATTTGACAGAATCACCTGAAAAATGGAAATTACAATTTTGTACGTTGTTTCTGGAGCTTGGCAGCATTGCAGTAAATGGCGGTGTGACTGTGTGACAAACCCAACCTCACTCTCCTGCCAAAGTACTGTCTCGACTAGAGCCCAATACTGGGCATACATAAAATTAAATATTTACTATGTCAAATTAAATGCGACAGCAAGGTAGTGGAGCAAAGTGATTTTCATTAAGGTTGGGAGTGGGACAGGTAAATGTTTCATAGATTCTCACCAGCTCTTCTACTATTAGAATGTATTTTAAGTGAAATATCAACTAGCTAGCATACAGCAGACACTTCGCCTCTCCGGGTCGTGTGCCGACGACCTACGGGCGGTATCCTCCCGGTGCTCCGATCATCGTGATTAATTCAGAAACAGTTATGTTACTGAAACCCACCACAAGGAGATCTTGGGGTGGTTCACACACCCATAATTAGTTGTACGTAGATAAAAACACTGGCCATAGGCAACCCGAATGAGAATGCACACCATTTTACGTTGAATCATTGGGTTTTATTAATAGTTACTCCAGGAAGCAAACTTATACATGGTACCAGGCTTAACCTGCCAGCTGGGTGACACTGTACAAACGGCTTGAAGGCGACAAAGAACTTACGTGAAAACTTACGCCTTTCCTGGCGATGCTATTCCACGGTAAGGGAGGAGTGGAGAATCTTGGGCAGCTACGAAGTAAACAAAGGTCTCGGTAAATTAATGTCTATTGCTGTGAAGTGATAGGTGAACAAAGATGAAAGGCTGCCCAAGCACTGAAATGCAGCCCCGTCTGTCAGTATGTCAAAATCCTCAAGACACCACAGTACGACTAACCGTCCTGTGTAGTGTGCCAGCCGAGGTTTGGTGGCCAGGCCAGGTGTGCAGACTATTTTCTTAGACTCTCAAACTTCAGAAAACACATCCATGAAATTTAAATGCTACAAAAATTACAAAACAATAACCCTTGGCACAGGAACCCTTTAATTGATGTATTACACTGTATGAAACAAAATGTAGATGAAACATGTGAAAATGATAATCATTGAAATATACACAACACTAATTAAGGCCCGCAGGGGCATCAAAACATTATAAGGCTCCTTGATTGTCTGTTTCGTGGAAGGGCGTCCTTGAGCATTTCTTAATTAATCTTGATTACACTTAGGCCCAAATTTGCACGGTCTCCTTTTAAGCCACATGCGTGTGGGCTTGCTCAACACTTGCACTTTCCTGCTCACTTCAAGAGTGCTCTCTTCGGTCCCTGCGGCCGCACTCGAAACTGAGGTCTTCGCGGTTCGATGGCTGCTATGCACCCTCCAAACGGTGTGCACGAGCGCCAAGTAGAGTGCCGGTAGCTGCAGCGGCAGCCGGCAAACGGGCTAGGGGGAAGCAGATTGCATCAAATGCCCCCCCCCCCCTTTCCAGCTACGTCCGTTTGTAGCTGGCGAATCACTCATAGCAGGAACTCTGCTCCCTGTGGTGAAGACGCAGCATTTAGGACTTCCTACATGTTGGCAGTTTCCTTGGCTGCTGTATGCAAAACTGCACTCTCCGGAGTGCTGTGTTGCAACCACTGGTGGTACATTTCCGTGCAGGTGCTCTTTGCCTCTTGGGCCGTTGGAGAGGTAACGAGCTGGCCAACCTGCCAATCTCGCTGTCCTCACTGCTTACGTCTCCACTCTCTTCACTACTGCAGTCGTGTCGTGTCCAGTTATGATCCGGTAATAACATTCCAGTAGGTCGGGTCCAGCCCTGAGGTGGGATATGGTTCTTCCCCTTCCCCGTCCTCTTCTGGTAGTACCGGTGCTGTTTCCAACTCTTCTTGTTCGACGGTATTGCTCGACCGCCCATCCCCGTCGGACCTGTCGACATCGGTTACCAGGCTTTCCCTTGTCGGCACTTCCGTGCCAGATGGGTCCGGACATCCTCCATCCTCTTCTGGTACAATTTCTTAAGGTATTGCATCAACTCCCATCGATGGACGGTCACCAGGGGGCTGGTCAGCACCGTCGCCGTCATGGAGCTCCTGGTAGGCCTTGCTCCTCCCTGATGGTTCCCGCTCCTCTAGTTCTATATACACCTAGGGAGTTCCTTCTCCCTCATCCCTGTGTCGTCGCCACCCCTCTCAGATGCGGCGACCTGCTCATTTGCGGCACTGGCATGATGTAGACCCATGGTGAACTCCGTGTCGTTCAGTGTCGACGTCCCACTTGCTCTAGTTGGTCTGACTGCTCCTTCAGGTCCTTGACCACTTTTCGCTTCACTATCTCTCCTGACATGCTCATCCTGAGCTTTTGTGGAAATAGTAGATATGTGAGGGGTGCAGTGATAACAGAAAAATGCTGTACGTGTCACGTAACCAATTGATTAGGCCGAAGAATTGAGTTGTTGTTTACATGTATGTGGTGGTGCCTGACTCTAAATCAGCCCCAGCTGTTCGGGGTTCGGTTGGTTCCCTTGCTTGTTCACCACGTAGCCTCGAAACACTAGATCGTCCTTTCCAAGTTGGCATTTCTTAACGGCATACATTAATGCATTTATCTATAATCTCTCGAGTATAAGTGACAGGTGTTTTAGATATTCCTCCCACATCTCCGACCATATGACTACGATGTCGAGGTAGGCGAGTGTAAATTAGCCTATCATACCATCGAGGACCCGTACCATCATACTCTGGAATGTTGCGTGGGTGCACTTTAGCCCAAAAAGCATGGTGCAGAACTGATTTCGTCAGCCATCCAGGGCGGTAAAGGTGGTCTTTTCCCAGTCCTCCTGGCATACTGGTATTTGCCAGTAGCCATGTCGTAAATTGAGCGATGACATAATTCTGGCCATTCCGAGTGAACCAAGGGCGTTTTTGACTTCTATATAGGGCAGTATAGCACTGAATGTCACCTGTTTGATAGGCCTGAAGTCCATGCAGAACCTCCAGGTACCATCCTTTTTCGGCACGAGAGCTATGGCCGAGTTATACCATCTCCTAGGCGGTTCGATTACCCCATCTGCAAGTATCTCGGATATTTGCTGTTTTATTATCTCAGCTTGGTGAAGCAAGTAGCTATGGGGGCTAATGAAGATCGGTTCTTCCTGAGTCAATGTGTTCTGTCACGTTGTCCTGCATAATGCATCATGGTTCGCGAAAACAAGTTTATGTTCATCTAGTAAGTGCTGAAAAGCAGCTTGGTGCACTGTGGGTATGTCATCTTAAAACTCTGTTAAATTTGCTTTACGCACATGTTCATGGCTATGGCTATCTATGTTATAAACTGTTAGTCTTTCCTTCGCTCCAAAGTGGATGCATCTTTCGCCTGGTTCAACTATTTTGTTTTGCTCTGAGAGCCACAGTACTCCTAAAATAACATTTTCATTAATTTCATTAGTAATTACCACTGTATTTATGGTTTCCAAATCTCTTATTTTGATAGTAAAAGTCACTTGGCCGACTACTGTATTAGTATATTCCCCGTAAGCAAGCCGGATCACCTGTCTGGTTGAGGTTATGTCACGTCTGTTGACAAAATAAGGGTGACAAACATTGTGTGATGCAGCCATGACACAAAATACAGTTTACATGGACAAGTACATGAACAAATTTATCACCCTGGCTACTGACCTTGGTAATTAGGGCTTGTTGTGGCATTACTTCTGTGCTGGCACTGCAGGGAGGGGTAAGGTATGTGGTTGCTAGCTCTACCCCTACAACCTATTTCACTGCTGGTCTTTACTGCTGTCTGGTTGTTGTTGGTCTTCTCCGCTGCTGTTATTCTGCTGTCTCCGACGTGTCTTTCCCAGGCAATCGGCATGTCAATGGAACTGTTATTCTGGGCAATATCAGCACGCCATCAGAGGCAGTCTTGTATGGTCCCATCAAACAGACCAGTTGGCATCACTGTACGAATTTACAATTTGTGTCTTCCCACCACCTTGTGCACGGGGTTGAAAACTTCTCACTTGGTTAACTCCTGGCTGTTATGGCCGCCGCGGTTGCAAATTATGTCTGTTTATCCTGTTGTTATCACTGCGGAAGTTCCCGAACTCATGAGGTTCTTGGCGCGCCCTGGTGCCTCCTGATTCACATCGCGGAACATTCGTGATTCGTTCGAGGATGATGGCAGCATGCATGACCTCTTCCATGCTGCTGTTTAGTATTGAATTAAGTCTGGTCTGTACTCTGGTAGCGCTATCTCTGCTATCTCTTCGAGGACTTCCCATTTACTCAATCCTAGACGTAATCTTCGTACCAGGTGTGTTTTGCTATTGACGAATGCCATTCATGTTTTCCCCTTCTGTTGATCCTGTAGTGTGAGTTTGCTTTGAGCTTGGATTGAGGTGAACATATCTCCGAAATGGCACTGAAACACGTGAATGAACTCTCCCCAACTGAGTCCATAATTGTTCATCAATCGCCACCAGTGCCGTGTGTTTCCTTCTACCTGCCTCCCAACACATCTGGGCAATTCATATTCCGACACTTTGTACCTCTGCAGGCGCATAATGCAACCTTGCGCAAAGGTGGATGGATCCTCATTCAGTTGGCCGAAAATGTTGGCAGTGTCTGGAACCTCATAGGCATTGGTCGAAATGGTATGTCAGTTGATTGGTAACACTGGGCATAGCCATCATGGCTCTGTTTACATCTGTCTGTAACTTTGAAAAAGGTGTTGAGGTAGGAAACTGGTTCTGTATGGTTGATAACACTGCTGGAAAATGTTAATTGTACAAAGATGAGGAATATAATGGTTGCAGGCGCTGAACATAGGGTGTACTAGGTATTGGTGGCAAATTTTGGTACTGCAGGGTAGTTACAGACAGTGATTGTGACTCGGGTACTATTGTCCTGGGCGGTACCACAGACGTTTTCTGGACATCGGGTATTTAAGCAGGTGTAGTTTCCTTTTTGACCATACAGTCTCCACACTTGAAATTTTCCTCACTGTTTGTCTGCCGTTCTGTCTCTGTTTGACACTATAGGCGGACCCTTATGTTGCATTTGTCACAGCTGTGTATTATTCCATCAGAGTTCCCCGTACATCCATTATGGTCGCACGTGTTTATTCTTTTCAACACGCCAAAGAATGTGTCCCAATTATACGTGACCTGCTTGTGGGGTAAGGGTTGTGTACTACACTGCTTACAAGAAAACATTAGCCCTTTAATTGTTTGTAACTTGTTTCGTCAAACCATCCATATGATAACAGCTACTACACACTTGGAATTTTAATAAGAATGTGTACCGACCTGGGCAGATCAGGTCATAGCACCAATTTGTTGTTTGGTTGTCCTAAATGTCAATGCTAAATTTAGTTTCCGAAGTCACAAGCACTGTAGACAGAGAAACTCGACGGAGTCACTACTGGTCCGCCAGATCATGTTGTTGTTCCAGTCCACATGGTCACAAGAGAGTTGGCATGGGTGTGCGG
This sequence comes from Dryococelus australis, assembly GCA_029891345.1. NCBI lineage: Eukaryota > Metazoa > Arthropoda > Insecta > Phasmatodea > Phasmatidae > Dryococelus > Dryococelus australis. The sequence goes on along the minus strand of CM057009.1, from coordinate 184,877,479 downwards.
CAGCTGGGAGCGCGGTCAGGAACGGGCGACACTCGGTGTGGCATGGGTGATATCATAGCATGGCTGTCCTGCTTGGTGCGGTGCGAGGCAGGGGTCAACACACAGTTGACATGCACAGTTGTTCGGCACGGGAGCGGATAGCATGAGAGGGAGGCGATTATCTTTTCCTCCTTCTCTTGTATCTTTTCCTCCATCATCCTCATGCACACACGACAATGGCGGAGGGGAAGGAATGGCAGCCCCTTTGTCTGCTTGGCACCTGGATGGCGCAAGCTGGTTGACATCACAGTGCACCAAGATGGCCACTATCCCTTTTCCTTCTTATTTCTCCCTCGTGGTGGTGGGAATGATGGTATCCTTGCAGGTTCCCAGAGCTTTTCCCTTATGCCACATTCATAGACTTCCTGGCATCCTGGGTGTCGCGACGGCATCCCACAGGTCCAGATGTGCACAGCAGATGTATTTTACGATTCCTCGATGTTGGCACAGGTCAGGGAAAGTGGGAAAGGACAGAGTCTGATTGTAGAAAATTGCAGAAAATTTAGAGAAAATTTCAACTGGGTTTTGAAAAGCAATTTGGCAGTACAACACGCCCCTAAGCTGGTAAAGCCATTTGACGTCAAGGTAGTAGAGCAAAATGGTTTACATTAAGGTTGGGAACAGGAAATGTAAATGTTCCGTAGATTCGCACCAACCTTCTAATTGTAAATTATGGGTACTAGGTATTTTAAGTGAAATACCATCTAGCTAACGTAGAGCAGACTCTTCTCCTCTCTGGGTCATGTGCCGACGACCTATAGGCAGTGTCCTACCTGTGCTCCGACAATCATGATTAATACAAATACAGTTATGTTACTGATACCCTAAGCAGTGAGATCTTGGGGAGACTCACACACCCATAATTATTTGTTCATAGATAAAAACACTGAAAGATAACACAAAACAATTATACATAACCCTTAATGATTGGCGGGAAAGGTGGGGGCCCGTGCCCCTATGACCTGTAGGCAATCTGAAGTAGAATACACACCATTTCACATTGAATCGTTGGGTTTTATTAATAACTCTTCTCAGGAAGTAAACTTATACACGGTGCCGGGTTTAACCCGCCGGCAGGGTGACACTGTACAAATGGCCTGCAGGTGACAAAGAACTTATGTCAAAACTTAAGCCTTCCTGGACGATGCTATTCCACCAGAAGAGAGGAGTGGAGAATCTTGGGCGGCTATGAAATAAACAAAGATTCTGGTTAATTAATATATATTGCTGTGAAGTGATTACTGAACAAAGATGAAGCGTCGTCCTAGCGCACAAAATACGACCCCGTTGGTCAGCACATCCAACTCCTCGAGACATCTTCCTATGACTAACTGCCCTGCATGGCATGCCGGCCGAGGTTTGGTGGACAAGCCAGCCATGATGACTATTTTCTGACTCTCAAAATACAGAAAACACATCCACATTACTTTAAATGCTACAAAACGTACAAAACGATTACCCTTGGCACAGGAACACTTTAATTGACATATTACAATACTATAAATTAAATGAGGATGAAACAGATGAAAATGATAATTAATGAAAAATGCAAAACACTGTAATTAAGGCCCGCAGAAGCATCAGAATATTATAGGGCTCCTTGATTGGCCATTTCATGAATGGGCATCCTTGAGTATTTCTAACTAAGCTTAATTATGCTTAGGCAGATATTTGCAGGGTCTCCTTTTAAGACGTGTGTGCATGAGAACACGTGGTTTACTTAACACTTGTGCTTTCCTGCTCACGTCACGAGTGCTCTCTTCGGCCCCTGCAGATGCACTCGTAACTGAGGTCTTAGTGGTTCGAGCGCTGTGGTGCACTCTAAACCCGATGTGGACGAGTACCCGGTAGAGTGCTGGTAGCTGCAGCAGTTGCCCACGATGGCGGGCAAACAGGTTAGGGGGAAGTGGATGGTGTTAAATGGTTACGATTAATTCTCATATATTTATACTGGTAAAAGCACGTGTTATATTTCATGTGCGAATTTCAATGCTGTATTTGCTTGTTGATACTTCGGTTGCACCTCACGTATAATGTAAACAAACAGTCAAGTGGCCCTAAATTATAAATACAACATTTTCTTGCCTAACAGCTTAATAATAATACATACACAGGCCTAGGAAACACAACATTATCAAATACAAACACAAACCGGGATGTCACATGACCTGTTACAGTGGTCACATGGTACACAACACAAAATTGCACATCAAAACATTGCTTAAAATAAAATATGTGGCACTACACTAACAAGAAGAACACATATGCTGCCCAACACAAGCTGGCAGAGATTAAAAAAAAAACCCTTGAAACAAAACACTAGTACTCTAAACACAAGTCATGCACATATGTGATGCACTAAAGCAATATACACATGCACATGGAACACTGGCTGAAGCTGTGGTTACTCTCTCATGGTGGTGCAGGGGTTGTGGAAGCTGGTATGAGGAGATGTGTGTAATGTCCTAAAGGTGCGGACACATGACACATGTCAATATTTAATACAAAATCACGTTCTACGCAGTGGACTCTTGGGGTAGACCACACACAACACACACACACATACTGAATTATTAACAGTTGAAAACACGGACATGCCGTTGTGGGTTGCAAGAACACAAGGTGCATTTTCACTGGGGATTTCCTCCTTTGGCAGGCGTATATCGTCCCGGTTGATCCGGTCTTCTTTCCTATGCACTCGGACTACATGGGTTGTCAGGCCGAGACTCTGTATGACCCAGTGGGGTCTAGTCCATTTTAGTGCCAAACCCCCACAAAAGTTGTGCTTTGCGGCCGACAGTGGGTGTGCTTGCAAGTATACCAGTTGGTCTGGTGATAGTGCCGGTAGTGGTTGGGACATTCGGGCACCCACCACGCTACGTACTGTCTCTCATGACGACATAGCTTTCAGTGGCTGTGTCGTCGCATCTCCTCTCATTCGCCACTGCTCTCTGTTGCGCTACTGTCTTTTGCCGGAAGACAGTTTTTCTCGCCCTGCAAAAAAAAAGATGTTCTGGCCCAGTAGGACCTCTGCTGGTGATCGCCCCTTGTCGCTGTATTCATGTACCTGCTGAGTGTGAAGAGTGCGGCTAGCAGGTTTTCGGCCAATGATGTGTGCTGCTCGCCCACACAGAGCTGAATTTGCACCTTCAACTCCTGGTAGCACCGCTGTGTGGAGATCTCCTGTGGGCGGTATACTGCAGTTTTTATATGATGCACTCCTGTACACAACTTTCACAATTTTTTGCCTGTGAATTGCATCCCGTTGTCAGTTAGCAGTTTCTTGGGGTAGCCCCAGTGGGCAAAGGAATTCTCCTTGCAGCACTTTCGCTATCTGTCATGCCCTTGCACTATCAGCATCTATGCCTCTATCCAGCACGATAAATTATCTGTTATAACAAGTATGAATCTCTTCCTCCCAGCTGACTTGGGGTATGGTCCCATCAAATCTAAACTAACTGTTTCAAATAGTTTTCTCTGCTGCATAGGCTATTGCTCTTGCGCACCATCATTTCGACGTGATTTGAACTGGTTACACTTTTCACTATTCTGTACCAACTTTCTGGCCCAATGTGTCAACCCTGACTGAAAGAAATGTGATATTATGTTGCGCATTGTCTGTTCTGCACCTGGGTGACTCACTGTTACTCTCGTGTGTGCATGCACAAACACTCTTTCCCTGCATGCTAGTGGTGCGTAGTATCCATGTTGTATCCTGCAGGGAACATATTTCGGCAAGGTTATCAATAACACACCATTGTTCGACATTCTCTAGTGCACATGTGTTTTTTATTGTTCGCACAAGTCCACAATCTGCCTACGCATCCACCACTTCTCTACAGAAGTCTGAAATGAGCACTTCATTCTCTACTACATGGATCTTATCGATGTGCGCTTACCTCAACTGTTCCTGACTGTCTGGTGGCAAGGCATCCTCCCACTCGGCGTCATCAAGTTCTACCACTTCCTGATTTGTGGTCCGGGATAACATGTTGGCAAGTTCATTTTCTTGCCTCGGGACATGCTCTACTACGAAGTCGTAGGCCTGTAGAAGCAGAGCCCACCGGATGAGTTTACTGTGAGTCTCTTTCGTGGTATGTAACCACATCAAGCACCTGCCTGTGCGCAAATTAAATCTCCAATACTCCGAATAGGGCCTGTAGTTCTTAACTGCTCAGATGATGGCCAATCACTCGTGATCATTAACATTGTGTCTCCTTTCAGTGTGCCCTAATTTTGTGTAACAATATCTATGACTTGCTTCTATCTGCTCTCACTGTATTGTTAAAGGACTGCATCTAACTCCTACTGGATGGTGTCCATTTGGAAATTCAAGTGGCACGCTGGGTCATATCTTGCTAGGGTGGGGCACTCCCTGAACCTAGCCTTAATTTCTTGAAAGGTTTTTTCTTGCTCGCTACCACACATGTACCGTTTCTGCAATGGCAGTAGTACTGTGAAGGGCGCAGTTATTATTGCAAAACCCTCTGTGTGCTCACGTAACCAGTTAATCAGGCCAAAGAATTTGCCCATTTGCTAATGCTTGTGTGGTGCCGGATACTTCTCAAAGAACACTAGTTGTTCGGGGTTTGGCCGGTTTCCTGATTCGCTTACTACATGGTCTAGAATCCCCAAGTCAGTTTTTACCAAACGCAACTTGTTTGCTCCGCATGTACGTCCATTGAACACCAATTGCTCTAACACTATTGACAGGTGGTGCAAATGCTCTTCCCATTTTTCCGACCAGATAACTACATCATCGAGATAGGCTAACATGAATTCTCCCACAAGTACGTCTAGCACTCTAACCATAATCGATTGAAATGTAAGTGGTGTGCACTTCAGTCAAAAAGGCATTGCACAAAATGTTTTCTCCCTTTCATCATGGCGTACTGGAATTTACCAGTAGCCACTGCACAAATATAATGATGACATTATTTTGACCCTTCCTAATGCACTAAGTGCGTCTTCTACGTCGGTGTAGGGTGGCAGTGCCCTACACATCACCTGATTGACGGGGCGGAAGTCAATGCAGAACCGCCATGTTCTGGCTTTTTTTCGGTGCGAGTGTAATAGCAGAATTAAACTTTCTCCTGGATGGCTCGATTACACCATCTGCTAGCATTTCGGCAAGCTGCTATCTAATGCAGTGTGTTAGCAGTAGTTTGTGCCCAGAAACGGTAGTCCTGCACAGTGCATCGTATTTAGTAAAAACTGTTCTGCACTCTACCAACAGGCATTGGAATGCAGCTTGGTGCTCTACCAGTATGCTGTGTTCGAACTCTGTTAACATTATATGAGGCATTTTCTCAGTTGTTCTATTATCTATGTTGTACACTGTCCTCCACTCCTTAGCATCGAAATATATTTGTCTTTTCGCAGGTTCTACAATAGTGTTCTGTTCAGTGAGCCATGGTACTCCTAATATACCAACCCCTGTTATCTCTGCAGAGATTATGGCGGTTGTTATGGTTTGTAAATCATGGACTCTTACAGTGACTGTTGCTTGGCCTATAGCTGAGCTGCAATGTTGACCCATTGCGAGTCTGATTACATAACTAGTAGGCATAATATCACTCTTGTTTACAAACCTAGGCTGACAAATATTGTGCAAAGTTACAGTGTCTATAAGGACATGACATGGAAGACTGTTGTTATATACAAGAACTCTGATAAACTTTTCACCATTACTTACCTTGTTTGCCAATGATGATGTGGTTTCAACTCCGTGTTGTGCTGCAGGTGAGGGATAAGAGACACGTCAGGTGCGCTTACGCCTACTTCTCGTTCCCCTGCTTATCATTGGTGGAATCCCGGCACATGTTGAGGAGGGGATTATTCAGATACTGATTGTGCCAGTGGTATGTTTCCACCTCACAGTAGCAGCGCGGCATCTTTGGTGGATGCGATCCCACTTCACTAACTTCGTTCCACCTCTGTTCACACTTGCATGTGCAGCAGTGCCACTTCCTCGTGCTGGATTATGACAGTATCCAATGGCTGCGAAATTTCCCTGTTTCTGTCAGAAACGTTTTTGTTGTTGCACCTTCGCAGTATCGTCCCGGTCTTCTGCTTCTTCTCGGCATTCGTGGTGCCCTTATGCACCTGTATCATGGCGCGGTTGACATGTGTTCCCTTCCAAAATAATTGCAGCCCGCATGAACTCTTCCAGTCCGCTGTTCGGTACCAAAGCCCCTCGACTCGATATTCTGGGTTCACAGTTTCCGCATACACTTCCAACACTTCGTGCTCGGACAATTCCAGTCCAAAGAAGCGAACGAAATACATTTTCCTGTTTAAAAAGGCTGTGAGTTTCTCTCCTAGCTGTTGCTCTTGCAGGGTAAGTTTACTTTGTACCTGTATTGATGCGAAAGATTCTCCAAAACATCAATGGAACGAGTGTAGAAACTCCACCCACATAATTTCATAGTGGTTTATCAACTCCCACCACTATTTTTCATCTCCCTCCAGATTATTCTAAACGCAACCTTGCCACTCATCCTCAAACACCCGATACCTTTGAAGTCGGGTAGTACAACATTGTACAAATTCAGCTGGATCTTCATTGAATACTCCAGAAAATGTTGGCAGGGTTTGGAAACGTGTTGGTGTCGATCGGCTGACAGCTTCTGGCCTGTAGTTGCTGGTTGCTGGCGTGAATTCCAGTGAATTGTTATTGTTCGTTTGCCAATTGCACACTCTCTTGCACTTTACTATTTGTTTGCACAGTTGTCAATGGTGTTGCAGTTTGAAACAGGTAAGGTAAGTTGGGCAACGTTGCGGGAAAATGTGGGTTGAACATGGGTGTTTGGTAGTAAGCTGGGCATGGGAGGTAGTTATGGTGTATGTGGTATGGTTGGAAGAGGCATTAAAGAACTGGTTGGCACTGTTGTTGGCTGATTTTCTGGCATAGGATATCTGTCAGGTGCCACGGGGATGCTCTTGATGTGAGACAATGTTTTGTTTACTTCCTTTGTGGGCATAAAGTCCAGAAAAGTGTAGTGCGCTCCCTGTGGTATCAAACTCTCATTTGTTGTTTGACACTGCTGGTGTACTGTCAGTCCACACACATGGCACTATTGACTTGCTCCATTGATTTATCCACGGCATCCTGTGCGATCATATGCATAGAAATTTCGCAATTCACTGAATAATCCATCCTAGTCATAGGGAGTACTGTTTTGTGGTTCCAAATGTACATTGCACTGTCTGCACTCAAAGCTAAGTCCATGTACGATTTCGGCTTCGCTCATGTTTATACATTCACTGTGATACTGCGTATTGCACTTTGTGCAGTTCTGGAGTATTGTAACCCTGACCTGTACACAATAAGTCGTTGCATCAGTTTGGTTGAGTAGTGTTCCGTAAATTTCAATGTGGCTTTTGCTCTGAAAAATTCATGCTGTCATTGCCATCACTTTCGTGTTTGTTCGCTGCGTGGTTGCTCGCAGTGCAGTTGAGATATGGACCGAGCTTATGTCTGCAGTGGCAGTAGTCAGTGCCGAATTCGTACTTTGCAATCAAGTCATGTAGTAGTAAATGTATACAATGAGGGCACAACAGTGCCGGTGCATTTTCAAGTGTCCAGCCAGCCATTGTTTGTTATGTAAACAAAGGAATGTGCATGGTGCGGCGGTCACAAGTCGCAGGAGTGTGGTGCTGCAGAGGTGGAAGAGAAGTCTCGACTTCCCCTCTCGTGGTTGTCCCCTCAGCATGCCTGATAGGGAGTATCGACTAGCATGGCCCAGGAACGGAAGACGGGGAGGCAGGGCCTGATTTCGCTCAGCTGGAGTGGTGCATCACCGATGGTGGGGATTGCACTGATGCATGTTCTCCCTCTGATGCCTTCGTCTGCAGAGCTGGAAAGGTGATGCAGGCTGACGTCATGCACCGTACCAATATGTCTGCTCTCGTGCACATGCTTCTCTTGTGACCAAAAGGGCGGCTGTACTCCAATTTCTGTGTGCTTTCCTTCGGAGACCACGTGTCGTCTTTCCCAGCATCTTGCAGGCATCTGGAAGGAATCCAGATTGTTTTGTTGCTCTGTCGTGATGCCCTCCTTGCTCCCTCCTTGCGGGTAGTGGTCAGAATGAACGGGGAAATGTTTGGTAGGATATTGAGTATTTGGAAGAATTCGGAAAATTGAGGGAAAATTTGGCATAAATTTTTGGTGATCACAAGAACCTAGGAGGTGTTAGCAGAAGGATATCGCCACTAAGTTGTGCGATGGTTGATGGCATAGCATGGTGTGAGATTGGATTGGTTCAGGATTTGAGAAGCTGCAAAATTATTTACCAGGAAAATTGGAATTAGAATTATACTTTACCCGGCTCAGCAAATAATACCAAGTTTATGTGGAGAGCTGACTCTGTTGTCTCAGGATCGTGTGCTAACAACCGTAGGCAGCATCCTTCAAGCGTTGTTGATCTGATGCTCCTCAGAAATATTTTAAATAAAATCACATTCTATGCAGTAGACTCTTGGGGTTGACCACACACCCATACTGAATTATTAACTGTTAAATACACAGACACTTGGAGATCCACAGTAGCTCTGAAATACATAAAACACCTTTGGCAGGCAGGTGCGGGCCCACACTCTTAAGTGCCCGAAGGCGACCCGAATAAAACATGCACATCCTTTTACATGGCCTAATTGGGTTTATTTAAGTTCTCACTAAGAAACAACATACAACTTTGTCGGACTCGAACCTGCCGACTAGGGTTACATGATACAAAATAGGCCTGTGGCCACACAATGGTGTAAGTTACAGAAATAATACTTCCCCAGGCGATTCAAACATTCTGGAAGGCGAGATATGGAGTACTAGGTGGAAAAATGAAATGGTTCTGGTAAAATTGTGCTACTGATACACTAATGAGTATAAAACATGATGATGGCCACCCCGCGCCAGCGAACCACAAATATGGAGACGACATGTCCAAACTCTCTAGATTCTGAGCATGAACTGAACTTGCAACATGGAATGCCGACTGGCGTTTGCGGCAGGCAAGCCATGTGAGAGCTAATTTCTATACACACATTTGCATAATACACTTTGCACCTGCTTACCTTGTTGAATATATATGAAAATATATGCTCTCTATCACAATATATCTAATACTTACACAATACCCTTGGTGAAATAACATGGGGATGAAACGCATGAAAATAAAAAGTACAAGAACATATGAAAACACTTTGTAATAGGCTGCATGGGCATATCTACACTTTGGTACGGCATGTGTTATGCCAGCGTGTTCAGATATGCATGAGTGTTGCCTTAACAAACACTTTTCATATATGCCTTTTGGGTGCTACTTTCACATATTCTTGCTCGTGAAGCACATGGGGCTGGTTTGACACACTACACCATCTCGCACGACACTTTGTTCTGTTTTTATCACACACATCACTATTGCTGCCTTGATCGCACTAATCGCACTAGTGCACAGTATTCGAGTTCAATCGATCTGGCACATGGACTGCACGGGTGCCACGAGCACTCAATAGAGTCTGGATAACTGCTGCATAGAACTCATTAACGGCGGGCAAACGTGCTAGAGGGTTGTTGTCGGCATCATGACTCGATAAATATCGCAGGAGGCAAATGGTCGACCACTTGGCACGAAAAGAAAGAAAATGTTCCAATATTCATAAACTCTCTATTACAGTGAAGCGAATACAGTCAAAATTGCGGGTGTCGAGGGGTTCCCTGCGAAGCGAAACTCCTGTAAAATGTGGCCTGTTTAAATTCTGAAGCCAGATTAAGCATCATGGCTTCTGCTTCTGCTAAAGGTGGTTGAAGCTGGCATCAAAAATGTGTGGGAAATACATTGAAAACTCTTGTATTTAAATAAAATAATATACAATAAAATTACATGACAGAAATACATATTGGTGATATACCCGATTTTAATTGAATGTTAATTATGTTCGTGAATTTGACATCACGTGCTATGTCACTGCACTATAGAATTATAATAAAAGAAATTAGGGTCAGAGCAGGCTGTCTGCTGAAACAGAAATCACATATTTACTTTAGCACAGTTAAGTAAAAAATGTTTAGAATTAATAAAATATGTACCGGAAAAATGGTCATTCCACTTCTGGTAGGCTTCGCCGATGGGCGAGTACAAGTGTCACACAGGTTTTGGTATTTAATAAACAATTTTATAGGTATTGGGTTCGAAGTACTTTCAATGTATTCGCTATTTATTTCCCCGCGATTTCACTTCACTTGGGGTCATGCAGCACACTTTCCCTATCCAGTAGGCCAGTCGACTTCACATCACTGGAGAACACGACAGGTTGCACGGTGCAAGGTGCCCCCATGTTCCCTGCAATGGATTGACATGAGGTCAGGGTTGGAGAATGTTAGCGATGATGTATGTTTTGTGGTAAACACTCACCAAAGACATCATGTAGAATGTCTTAATAGCTGCTCTGCTGTTGTGTGTCGTGGCCAAGTCACCCAGGTAGCAAGGCTGTTCTCCCGATCCTATACATATGTCTTAAAGGTCTGAAAAGGTTATTATATGGTTCATTAGGTTATTAGCCATTGGCAGTCGTGTTCGGCCCAGTATCACCATGGTTGCCTGTGGTAAGGTGGGCAGTTATGCTGGTATCGATTTAACTAAATATGAAGTGGCAAGGCCACTCCACACAATGATTAAATACTAGCAAAAGTACATTATTTAAACCGAAACACTTGAAAACCCTTAAATGGTTGGTTAGTGGGCCCAGCTCCTGAAATACCTTAGGAGGCAAGGCCTGTATGTTAAAATACTGACTTGGGAAATGAAGTCCTTTATTGATGTTTCAATAACACTAACCAAATTGACAGTTCATGTCTTTAAGTAGACCTAACACAGTAAACCCTTCAGCGGCTGACGTGGTAAAATGAGTGTGTGCTCTCTGGTTTATGATATTCTTACTCTCCTGGGGCTGTAGTCTGCAGGAAATGGAGCGGTGCTCTCCCAGGTGGTGATGTTAAATTAAAAAGTTCTAGGTTGCAAAAGGAGTTCAAAACTACTGTTCATGATGGTAAACAAAGACGATGTTGAGTAGCACAGGAGAAATGAGACACAAGACCTGCTCCGTGTAATGCCAGCACCAGACTAAATGTTTGCTGTTATCTTTCCCGCCACATGTCGTGAAGACGCCAGAAGTCGGAAATGTGTCAGGATAAAATAAGAAGGGAAATATGGTTAGGGCTTTAATTGATTATAATGCATGGGCAAGCTCCCTAAACTAAATTTGATCGAACAGTTTCCGCAGTAAAAACGTAAACACTCTCTATATAAAACAAGCTACTCAATTATACATGACAATGCAGTTTCACTTTGTCAGGTTTAAGGACACATAGTGCTGAAAGTGTGTTTATCAGAGTCTGTGAACCTGTTGCTAACAATAAAAATAAACATATACACTTCCTACACTTGCAAGATTTATCTAAATATATCAATTCAAATGCCCTCAGTATGGTGATTCCTGCAGGAACTAGACTAGGTTGGCATGGGTGAAGCCCATTCTCTAAATCGGAACAAATTAAAACTTATATTATATGAATTAAGTTCTGTAGCACAGTTTACTTGCTGCTCGCACTTTGTGTAAACTGGGAAGGGTTTTGCTCTACTTTTGGGGAACAATAATACTTGCAAATACTTAGTGATACAAAATTGCATTGGTTGTTTGTAGGCGCCCTGATAAGAAAAGGGGCATTACAAAGGCTGATGTCACCTTCACACATGCAACATCCTGATGGCACAACACTGAGTGTGAGCATGCGTACGGGTTGGTTGGGATCCGAACCATGGGACTGTCCTATTGTCGCCCACGTGGTCGGATCATAGTGGGACCATCAGCTGACTCGCATTGTGTAGGACGAAGAGGATGCTAGCCCAAACACCATCGAGATACTGTAGCTGACGGCCACATCCAACGTTCTAGTCATTGGCATAGTGCTTGGTTGTTGTTGTATTGTGGTACAGCAAACGGTCGCAGATACCAGTGATTTTGGACTAACATCAGGATGGTGCGCCTTATAGCTATGGCCATTATAGTATGCTCGCCACCGGGTGTTCGCCTCAGCCTGGTGTCAGTTAATTGGTTTAAGTGACTGTGGAGGTGCAAGTGTTCACGATAACATATATGGATGACTAGTTCACATCAGTACAGACATCTCAAAGAACTTGTTTACTAATAAGTAGTCTAATATCAAATCCAATCCACCTCATCTATGATCTGTCACTGCTTGTCACTATAACAACCCGGTGACCGTGACAAAGTATCTGTGACAGGAAATTTTCTCCATCCCTACCCTCTAACATGTTATGCTTCAAGGAGCACTGCCATGAGTTGTCGCCCGAAAGTGTCTCTGTGTCCGCTATAGTTCTAATGAATATTGGCTGCCTTCCGTTACTCAAGGATTTCACTGTTCAGTAATTTTAGTAACGACAGCTAAGAGGTGCCCTGTACGAGGCTACAAGCTTTCCTGAGATCACATATTTTACTGGTGTTAAAAATGTCAGTGTTGTCAGGTAAACCCTGAGTTTGACATCAAGTGCAAGTAATGTTCGAATAAATTATACCATTGGAAGGTACAGGTGCTGAGGCAATCACTTATAATATTGTGGTTCCGTCATAGGCTGTCCAAAAAGGAGTATGTCAGTAACACTTTTACTCGTTTAGTCCAAATGCTGTATGAAAGTTAGTAATGTTAGTGTGTCCGCCATACTTGTGTATTATTTCCTGCATGTGGTAATACTACTGCGAAATGTTCCTAAATATTCAATTCACTGACGAATATAAATATTTGCTACTTATTGATGACTATTCCCTTATTGCTGGTGAACACTGATAAACCATCAGTGATTTCAGTGCTCGCCAGCATAAACGGAAAGAAGCCTTTATTTTATCTGATAGCAGCTCGCTGTTCTATTGTTTGTTTAGTCTTGTTGTGTGCTTGAAAAGGTGTGTTTGGTGTAGAAGGCGTGTTAGTGCGTGGTTGTTTTTTTTTTTTTACCGCTCGTAGTATAAAAAAGGAACTTTGAGAGAGGAGTCGATGTTTTGTTTTAGCTGCAGTCATATTAAAATTGTAGTTGCGCCCTTGTCTAGTTCATTTAAAAGCACGGGAGTTAGTCGGTGATATAGAGGTAAGTTTTTTGAGGTCTGAGCACCTCAGTGCAGCTTAAGTAAAGGAAACAGTACATAGTTCTGTTATAAGTTCATTGTTTATATTTATATTGTTATTTGGGTGGCGAGTTATTTAGTTTTGCAGTTTCTTCTTGCCCCCGTTGGATGTGTGTAGTATTCAGGCTTTACTTCCGACTTAAACTTACTGAAATGGTATATTTATCCCTCTATGTACTGTCCGAAATGGTGCATTTATTCTCTTTGTACTGTCATTAATATGCATGCCATATATTACCTCGGCAAAAGATATTAAGTATATCCTACTTATGCAGTAAATCTTCAGATAGGCACGAACTTGTAGTTGACACAATGTAGAATGAACAAGGAATTAAGTTAATCATGTTAATAGAATTACCAATCTGGCTTTCAGCATATTAGCTATTAAATAGACTATAGTTAACTTTTAAGGCCTTGCTACAATTGCAGTAAGAAATAAACATTAGAAGATTCAGCACACCCTTGCTTATGGGGCATGCTACATTGGCACGAGTGGGTCATCTGCATGCAGTAATGGCATAGAGAGTACTGAAGGTTTTTCTATTTTCTTACGCTGCATTCTATGCTGGCCAACCACAAATCTACAACTAAGAGTGTCTGTGCAAAATGAACTCGCGACAGGAAGTATGTTAAGTGGAAGTGGTAGTACATTTCTAATTTCTGTTTATTCAAACCGTAATTTGTGTTTGGCTTAAATAAATAGAAAATTAAATTGTACACAAAAATACATTCTTGCAAAAAAAATTTTATCATTTAGTTATTTATTTAGCTTCCACTTTTACACAACAAATGTGATAAGAATATGCACATTGGGTTAGTCTCCACATGGTTCATGAATATCTGTAACCTATATAGCCTGCCATTTTTTATGTTGGTATCTGATTGATCACATGAGAGTTTCAGTAATTGTTAAGGATTGTTGCTTTTTGCAAAAAAAAAATCCTGGAAAATCACACTAAACACGAGTTGAATGTGGTCATCCCAATATTCACAGTATGTACTGCAAAACACAATAGTGGGAGGGCTATGAAGGTCAGGGTAAAATTTATGTTGATTGGGTTGCTTTACCACTCTAAATGCAGGTATATCTAATCAAACTTAATACGATAGGTGAATCACATTTGGAGTGTGTGCAGATGCACGTCAGCGTACAGACACACCCTGCGATTCTCTTTACTCAAATTCCATGCATCGCAAATTTGAGAGCTTTGCACTTGTTACCTACAAAATCTGTTGACATGCCTTGAATCAGTGTTTTGGGTTATTTACTCCCCAGCTGGTGCTGATGTCTCTGTCTCTGCACATAATGTTTGGCTATGCTTTTATAGTATTTTAGAGTGCCAGGGGGCTTATATGAAATGCCAAGCATATCTGATATTAAGTGTTATGCACCTACAAAAAACTGCAGGAGTTACTTGAATCACTATTTTTGGAATTAACTGCCCTGCTGGTGCTGAGGCGTCTGGCACAGTAGTGTACGTAATGTTCGCCTGTGCTTGAAATTATTTTTGAGTTCTAGGGGGCTATGCTTGAAGGTGTAACAGTTTGGGTATGTGATGACGTGGTACCACCTGTCTGAAAATGTGCAAGAACGACTCAAATAAATCAATCATAGTCAAAATAATAAAGAGTTATATTAAACCTATTTCATAGTTCTCACCTGTGTTCTATATAGGTGGTACATAAAACTCCTTGACGGCGAGCAAATGACCCATTCTCATGTGTTTGTGGGGAGTACCAGTGGTGAAACATGAACTCTGCCAAGTACATGAAGAAGTGTGGTGGTCCTCCTACCGTGCCGAGGTAGACTGTGCAGCATATCCCACCATAAATGTTCTAGCCTTTGGGTGTTCAATCCTATGTCAGGATCAACTAAATTCATACTATAATTCACGCAAGTGTGTTCATAGTCATTGAAAGGCATTTATAAGCATGCCAACAGCCCCTTGTAATTACCGTTCTGTGCTGTATGAATTCCTTGATACACACAAGGGTTTTCTGCTTGTACAATCCTCCACGGGTACAACACAAGATAGAGAACCAGGATTTATTGTCCTTTGTACCTTCTGTGACTCGCCACTCATGTCTTCTTGGTAATCACAATGACAACAGCGTGGCTCATATGGCTTTCCAGAAAGTGCATCTGCATTGGTGTGAAGCTGTCCAGATTTGTGCTGTATTTCGAAGTCCTATTCTTAAAGATGCTGTATCCACTGGGCTATTCTACCTTCGGAGTTCTTAAAACTTAGTAGCCAGCGTAATGAAGCTTATTCTGTTCTTAGAATAAAATATCTGTAATTCAGGTAGAGGTGGAAGTGTCAAATTACCTGCACCATTGCCAGAAGCTCACTGCAGTCAGTTCATGCAGTGGCTTGGCGTTCATGGTGAACTCGGGTACAAACCGACAGTAATAGGAACATAATTTCAGAAAACTATGCACTTCAGTTTTGTAAGTTGGTGTTGGCCAATATCTTATTACTTTCTTCTTCTCTGGTTCTGTTCCTATTCCATGGGGCGACACTGCATGTCCCAGGAAATTAATTTTCTTGTGAAACAGGTGACACTTCTAAGGAACTAGTTTCAAGTTGGCTGTGGCCGCTTTCTGGAATACAGATTCTAAGCGTGATAAGTCCTCTTTAAATGTTGCCCCTGTCACAGTGACATATATGTAAACCTGACAGATATCTAAAGGCAGGACTTATTCCATCAAGCACCGGATGTGGCAGGGGTATTACATAACCCAAAAGACATAACTTTGAACTGCTAGGTGCCTTTCCCTTGCACACAAAATATAGTCTTCTCATGGTCCTCTGGGACTACCTCACACTGCCACTACCCAAACTTCATGTTCAAACAAAGTAGAAACCTTTGCAAACCTGCTTAGCTGCTTTGTGTTATCCATTCTTGGAAGTGGCTAATAGTCTTTCTATGTCACATTATTAAGCTGCCGATAATCCTTACAAAACCTTAGAGGGCCAGCTTTTTAACTAGTAAGATGTGCAACGACCACAGACTAACTGATGGTTCTATCACATCTCACTTCATTTCCTTCAGAATTTCCGGAACTCCCGCATTCAAAGCTAGTAGCAGTCGCCTTGGTGGCTTCTTTATGGGCCTGACATCTCCTTTATCAATGTGGTGGCAGGTCACGCCAGTCCTTCCAAGGTCATTTGGTTCATACGAGAAGCCATACCTATTTCTCTGCAGCAATTCAAAGACAGTCGTCTCCTGGCGCCAGTTAAAATTTTCTCTTGTTCGTACTGTATGTTCATACAGTACTTCCAGTAGAGGACATTCTATTTGTTCTGCTCTGAATCTTCTGGAACATTGGGAAATATCTTTGTGACCTGCTTGCAAACTCCTATCATGCCCCTTTGAATGTCACTATCGGACAAATGTATCATTCTAACTTAACAACTGTCCAAATTAAGAGAGACTAAAGTACTTGCCACAATGATTTTACCTGCAGGATGCCAACCCTCTCGGCTGGCTCAATTAGATCCAAACTACTGACAAATTTTCCTTTACATCCGCCTTTCACGAGAAGCAGTCAGTGCAGTGGGTTTATCACATGCTACTGGGCAGCTAATTGAGGAGAACAAATCATTCCGTGTTGACACCACCAACTCTTTACTGCGTATCCGTATCTTATAGCACACCAAGTTGAGTTTTGATACAGTACCCCAGACTACACAGTACATCAGGCCCCAAAAGACATCCATCCTCTTTTCACTATGTATTTATGATGCTTTATGGTAAGGTCACCAAGCTCAAGATTAATTTTCTCTTACCTCTAACTGGTGTGGTGTCACCTATAGTATAATCAAACATCACTGTTCCATACTATTGTTGGGTGATCACTGGGGGGTAGGCCCGAGGATGTCTGGGTTACTACCATTATGGTCGCCCCAGTGACGACGACCATCTGGCAAGGAGTATCATTCAGTCTCCCCTCCATCAGCATTGCATCCCAATCCTGTTTCACAGCTGTGAGGTAGTAAGTTCGCTGTTCGGCTGACCTGCCATTCAGGGTGGCGACAATTTCAAACTGGTGTTGGAACTTCTGCCATGTAGACTGGCCATCGTATGAGGCGGGCTTAATTGGGATCAACTTCTCCACACCTGGTTGCGCGACTTCAATGCTGCAGAGCTGCTGACTATGATCTGAGGTTGCTGCATTAGTTATGACTTTACTGATTCCTCACTTTTCTCTGCTAGCGACATTGTGATAATAGAATTCAGCTGCTGCAGAAATTTCTGCCTGTTCTGTCTTCATTGCACTTATTTCCTGTTTCACTTCATTCTCCACACTGTTCATCCTGTTGTTTACACTGTTTACTATTTAATTTACATTGTTCATTCTTTCATGTTCACTAACTTCAATTTTCATGTTCACTAACTTGCTAATCCCTTCTATATTCTCATTTACTGTGTCATTATTTTCCTATCTGCATGATCTATTTTCTTGTCTGAATTTTCATTAGAGTACATAATTTACATTTTCACTTATAGAACTAATTTGGGCATTTACAGCTTCGTTGACTACTAATTTTGTTGTCAATGCTACTAACACTTGCTCCTCATTTGGCTACCTAATCTCTCAATTAATGCTCACTGTGCTTCCAGTTATGCATACATTTTTCTAGTTAATATTCACTGAGACAGTTGTAGAAAACAGTCTTTAATATTTTGGCCTACAGTTATTACAATTAACTAAATATTCCTAATATTGCTAATTACTAGTCTATTGCCTAACCTGATTTACAATTGATTAATTAATAATTGCCTTCATCCCACATCTGACACCATTGTTACAAAATGCCTGAGAGTCGTATCTGAGTTTGTAAGGGATGGAGGTGTTAATAAAAATTAAATAACTATAAATTTGACTTTTAGCGTATTCACACAGCTATTATTTACAGCATTACGATATCTATTTCCACTATTACTCTTTATTGCTTGGTAAGCACAATATTTAATGTCTATTTCAATCATCATCCGGTTTAATGTCTCTGTTTAATCATAGTCGGTTAATTCATGCTCATCAAAACACATTAATTCTGTCTGTTGGGATCATTTGTAATATCTTTCACTCATGTATCCAGTCCAATAGCAAAGCCTTGCCAGTCACACTCTTCACTGCTCTGATGCTTGCAGTCGCAATTTTCCTCCTGCTGGTCACTTCCGGTGCTACTAGTTGCTCTTCTAGCTCATCACTTAACACTGCACAATCACCCAAAACTCAACTCTCATATAAACTCTCAGCTCGGAGGCCGACGCACTTTTATACTATCGCTGGCCTTGATCTGGAAGGGTCAACGCACCCCGAGTTGCTATGAAGAAACTAGTGTAGTGAACCAGAAAATTCTTTGTATAAATGCAGAAATTCTATCTGCTGATAGTCAGAGGATGCAAGCTGCAAAATGATTATCGTTACGGCTTGCTTTTTGAAACAAAAAAAGTGCTTCTTAGAATATCGCTCACCTGACTTTAATTCCTCCATTCTCGTTGCCTGCTATAATATCACTACTCTGTTCTCTGCACACTCTTCGTTCGTGCGATGGAAAGGAGAGACACATAAGATTATTAATAGGGCATACAGTGACGGTGCGCGAGTTTGTGCTCTAGAACTGACCAAATTTTTGCACATTTTGCAGAATATTTTATTTACTTAAAGATTTAAATCTAAGTATTATTAACTTAAAATTTATGCTATTTTCCTTTGCTTGGTTAGAGCTTAGTTTTTTTAACCAGAGATCATTATTTGCATGTTTTCAGTCTCACGTGCACCGCCTTAGTACTCTACTGCAGTTGAGCACAGAATCCTCTATGCACACATACCATCTACGTGTAGGTAGGAAACTCAACAGCGGCTGTTCATGCCGTAAAAATTCACAAACTAAACTCTTTATTGGAACATTATCCACTCAAATAGTTTCAAAACCATGATGCAATCTTCATCTTTTCTTTACAGAAAATATTTTCAACATAAAAAATGGTAAAACAATAGTGTGCTGATTTTTCCGTGACGTGTACAGGAAAGAAAGTTGCAAGCGAGGGAATATTTTGTTTAGAAATAAATGGGCGAAAAGCATGTGAAATGAAGAAGAAACACCAAAATTATTTATGTTACTCTCACACATGATTTTATTGTTACAGTGTATAGAAATTTATACAAAAATGGCAGTTATGAACTTTGTCAAAATAATTTTACTATTTAACTTAACAGATGTTTAGTCTGTAGCATACATTGTTATTAAATGCGAGTAAGACAGTAAGGATGTTTCGTTATGGAAATTTACAAGTTACTTTTAATTTCAAGTTACACTTGCCTCCCCCTGTCAAATTCACAATTAACAGCTAAGAATGTTCGGGTATATCATATTTTGCGTTAATGGTTGTCATTTTATAAACATTCCTAGTATGTATGCTCTGATTCCTCATTAATTCTTGCATGTAAAATATTGCTAACATATATGTTTTCTAGATTTTATACATTATAATTCATTACTGATTTTAACAAAAATATTATCCGTTTCTATTTTGGAATACTTAAATAATTTATTGAATTATGAAATATGAAATAAATACAGATACTATGTTTTTGCATCTGTTCATGACTAGATCCATTCACACCAGGTGTCCACAATCGTTTATGTAACACACAGGAAAGTTATTTTTGGCCAGCATTGTACTCAGTGCCCAAGGATCGTCTGTGTGCATAAATTATTTATAAAATGGGCAGCGTGCAAGTCTAGGTTATAATTTTTCATATTGCTATATACTGAATACACAGTGTACAGCTCATTTGTTGTGACAGCATGTATACTACAGTACTCAAATTTTTTTGTTTGTGAAACTTAAACCGTGAATTTATGTGGGTCTTTGAAGTTCCCATTCCATACTGAAAAGAACTTCTTTAATTTCTTATACAACCCCAACCAATATAACAAGTATTGATATCACTATCATTCAGATTAGGTTCATAAATCTCAAATCCAATCTGTAGCTTATGTTCTGGAATAAAAATAATGTCTATAATGAAATTAACTCTTGATTTCTACTTACCCACACACTGTAAAACTATTTGGGGGGGGGGGGGGTGGAATTTTAAGATTGTTACATCCATAGCATAGGGCTCATTTCAACTGCCGGCCACCTCTGAGATGTTAACATGATTGATGCCAATCCTGATTATTTATATGTTTTCCAATTTTCAAGAGATTATTGTGCATATTGTGTTTGAAGGTGTGGTAAAACTGTTTGAGGATGGGCAACACATTAGAGTTGCTGTGAGTATGTTATAAAATGTTTATTTTATATGCAAGCTGTTCATTCTGTAATGTATATAATTCGAGATGGTTCACCATTGCAGTAGATATAATCACGAGGTGGCATGCAGTGACGTTTTAGAAGCTGTTTTGTCCAACTTTGCCATACTTATCGAGATGCATAAAATACTAAAACATGAGTAGCTTGTTTGTGTATTTAATGCATTTTAATTGCTAAGGTAGTGAGGTTCGCAAGGAAGAAGATGATAAGCAGGGACTGTACAAATGGGAGAGACAAGAGATAGAAGAGCAGCAGAATATAAGTATCTAGGGATTGTACTGCTGGGAGACCTTGGGTGGAAAAAACAGGTAGAGAGGGTGTTTGCAAAGTGAAGAAGGGCTCGGGGAAGGGTGCTGAAGGGAGTCAGCTGTGAGGTGAAGGAGAAGGTGTACGGCACAATAGTATGGCCAATGTTAGAATTTGCTGCAGCAGTAGGGGACCCGTATGTGGGGGTTGAGGTGCGAGAACTGGAAAAGGTGCAGAGATGGGTGAAGGGTAGGTGGGGAAGGCAGGGACAGCATGATGAGGAAGAAGGGAACTATAGGCCATCAGTGGTGATGAAAGAAATGGGGTGGAGCTCATTGAAGGACAGGAGGAAAGTTGAACGGCTAGTCAGGTTATACAGGATGGTGAATGAAGAGGGAGGATGGGGAGGGCTACACAGTAAGCTAAGTAAGTGGGTATTTAGAGGAAGAGAAAACAACAGTGAGATGCTTCAGAGGGTGTGGAGGAGAACGGAGCGGGGTAGGCAGTCCATGCTTGTGAGGTCTGTTAGGGAGTGGAATGTGTTGAGGGAGGAATTGGTATGTGTGAGAGGGGTTAGTAAGTTCAGGAAGTTTTATTTTAATTCTGACAGGATAGTTTTTTAGTTTTTTGTGGCCAAGGGGCATCTAAAGACATCCGTGGAAGGTTGTAAAAATATTTTGATAAAAGTGAAAACTGTATAACACAAAAAAAAATTTATATACATGTCTAAAACACTGAACTGCATGTAATTGCAATTTAAGCAGGTATATGTAGTGAAAAGTGTGATTGAAGTCCAGAGTAAAATGTAAGTCAACTATATGAAGTGTCTTACTGTGATTGCCTGTTTGGCCATGGGGCCCACTACACTTTACAACGGCCCTGTGGCTGTCAGGCGTCATCATTTTCCCTTTAACATCTATAGACAAAGCCATCCTTTGAAGATCAGCTGTGTGACTCGCTCACTTTTAGAGCTCCAAGTCGGTAACCAAGTAGTGAAATTTGTAGGTGTTTTAGGTGAGAAATTTGTATTAACACATAGTTGACGTGCATTAATTTTAATTCTGTTTTCTTGGTTTGAAATATTCTCACTTAGTAGTGAAAATGATCATAGCCACAATAAGAGCAGCATATGGACATTTCCGTGGTTTTTTTCTGAATTTTACGGAAATTTTTAACAGTGCACTTCTATGTCAAAGAAATAGTATAAAATGGTTTGCTGTTAAGAGCAGGCAACTATTTTAATAGATGTTTATTTTACTTTGGTCTTTTTCTACACATTAGGAATGCCAGTCAAGCTGAACCTAGATATTACTAACAAAAAAAAAGTACTTTTGAAGACGAAAATTTTGTTTTCTTCAAAGTTACAATAAAACATTTCTTCATACTCAAGTTAAAGAAAATGTAGAATATCCCTTATCCAAATAATTTCAAGTTTCGCATCTGCCAGAACTATATATTTAGTTTTCATTCATTGCTTTAAGACACCTAACAGTTGCATATAACAGTTGTTGACCCAAATATTTTCAATTTTATAACAATATATTTAGAGATGTTCACTTAGTTTTTTGCGCTAGCTTACTCTCTTCATAACATTATAACAGGAGCCTATACACCTTGCATCTTCATTAAATAAACAAGGCAAACATTTTAATTTGTTCATAATAACTATGTAGGCCTATACTTCTGGTTATATGTTTAAAACTTAGCTTTTCTACCAACCCACTGCCTTCAGTAGAACATAGTGCTACAAGTGTCCTGTTCATTTACAAACTAAGTGGACGCAGGAGATGCAGCTCCATATCAGCTTGTGGAGCTTGTCAAGACCTATTAAAAAATGTATCACAATTTATCTGTCGAATAAACAGAACGTTAAACACCGCCACAGGCATTGGGACTCATAATTATTTATTAAGACCTCTTATGTGATACCTTCCGGCACAATTGGGTTGCATGTTACAGTACAGTATGACGTTGATGCTATGCATTTGCTGTAAATGTGATGTAAACAGTGCAGTTACCCTGAGTTGCATATGTCACTCCACAGAGGTGGAGCCTAGAGGAAAAAAAAGGAATGCACATTTGACGACTACTCAATCAGTCATCCATGTGCAGTTGAATACAGTACACTGCAAGGACATAGTTGTCATAATGTAAATGTACTCCATCAATGAGAAGGTAGAAATGTTGCTCATCTATGGAGAATGAAAGTTAGCACATAAATGTGTTCATATTATTTTACAGTATAGTGTAGTATGTTTAAGTCAGTTCTACTGAAACACACATACACAGTTTTTTTGTTATCATTATCTATAGGTTGGGTTACTCACACGTTCAGTCTGTTGAAGGTTAGTGTAATGTTAATAAGGTGGAGCAACTCCACAGAGACTGATAGCCTGACAAGACCCCACCGTCCTGACGGATATTTCTCTGTCTTGTTGAGAAGCTTTGTGTAATGGGCCATTTGAACCCAGAGCAAAGCAAATCATCATAGATCTCACACAGATGAAGCTGCTTAGATTGCTGTTCTAGCTCCTGTAGTAGTTAATCCACACGTCAGCGCTCTCCAACTTGAAGCTGACTTTGGCATTCCGAAAATGAGTGCACATCACTATGTAAACTTCATACAATCCATTCCTATCATGTACACTTACACGATGAATTGCACGGGAATTATTTCCAGAATCGTGTAGAGTTCTGTTGATGGGCACAGCATCAAATTATTGCCAACCTGTACATTTTTTTGGATTTTCTTGTAACCGATGAATCGTCGTTCTCCATCTCAGACTAAGTGAATATGAAAAACATTCAATGTTTAGCCTTCGAGATCCCACAATGGCTTCGACAGGTGGACCATCAGCATCAATGGGGCCTTAACATCTGGTGTGGGTTGGTTTGCAATAGGGTGTATAGGGCCTTCTTTCTGAACGGTAACCGTAACGGCAGGAAGTATGCCACCTTCATACAATTAATTCTTCCTGGTATTCTGGAGAAGATACCTCTAAGGAACAGAATGATAATGTGGTACCAACATAATGGATGCCCAGCACATAATGAAGTGTATGCACGTTGTGTTCTGGACCGAAAATATCCTGGTAGGTGGATTGGTCGTGGAGGATCAGTTCAGTGGCCTGCTCAGTCACCTGATAACCTTCTGGACTTTCTTCTTTGAGGTTACCTCAAAGGTGCTCTATATCAAGATGTTCCAACAAATCCAGGGAACATGCTGGAATGTATTGTGCATCTGTGTAATGCTATTCAGAAGGCAACACTGGAGGAATCTTTTTTGTCATTTATACAGCGACTGAACTTTTGTATTGCTGCCAATGGTCACCAATTTAAACATCTAATGTGAACGTTCTACCCCTTGCTGTACCCACTACAAACAGGTTGTAGAGATCCCACTTTCTGTATCATATTTAATGTTCATGTTGAAAGTGTATGTGGTGCTACATGTTTTAATAGGTCTTGACAAGCTTCATTAAACGTTTCAGCAATAAATGATGCATAGAGCCATTTAAAAAATTGATGTTAGTAATCATATCTCACTAATAAATAATGTCATAAGGCTGATTCCCCAGCAGTATTATTTTCCCCTTCCAGTTATACAATTTTTGTATGATACACCTTTTTATTTGTGGGTGCTCAAATGGTTAAAATTAATGGGAGAACCTGTATAGTGTTGTGTATCTGTTTTTGTGTGTCTATATGTATATACTTACATACACACACGAGGTGATTCGCCCATGCCTATTTTTCCGTATCTATGCAACCCGCACACAATACTACCCATCTAACAAAATATAAATTGTAGTAGAACACCATATGCACATTGATTCATTGTAGTCAGTACAGTAAGCTGTGAATTGATGGTGTTATGTCAACAATGCGTTAAGAAGCAGTTACTTTTCAAAGAATGCACATCCGTTTGTGTTGAAACATATTATTACAATGTTTATTGAATACATTGGTAAATGACGATTACAACAGTAGTAACACATATCTGTCTTGCTAGTGTGTTTCTTCATGTGACATAAAAATACTGTCACCACTTACTGTATTCACGAAAAGTGATTCTCTATTTTTGCACCGCTGATTGGTGCAAGCTGACAACAACGTTAAATGTTCATCTAGCAGACGAGGCGCCATAACGAGTACATACACTGCATAGGACTCAGCTACACAAGAAAGAATTATTTTACAGCCGAGCCGATGTTGCTAGATGGGTATTGTTTTGTCAATGTTGCATAGATACAAAAAAATATGTGCAGGCAACACACCCGGTTTATATGTG
Organism: Dryococelus australis; assembly: GCA_029891345.1. Taxonomy (NCBI): domain Eukaryota; kingdom Metazoa; phylum Arthropoda; class Insecta; order Phasmatodea; family Phasmatidae; genus Dryococelus; species Dryococelus australis. Next base: position 184,852,377 of record CM057009.1, on the reverse strand, counting down.
TGTGTGTGTGTATATATATATATATATATATATATATATATATATATATATATATATATATATATATATATATATATATATATTATATATATGTGTGTGTGTGTGTGTGTGTGTGTGTGTGTGTGTGTGTGTGTGTGTGTAGGGTGTAAGCGATAAGTGTTTACAACCTTACACAACAGTTTACAGGGCTCCAAGATGAGCAATTTTGTATAGGACACTTGTGGTCCAGAGGGTAAGGAAATAGCAGTAAATCGCTTGACAAATGTGTACTAAAACACGTGCAGCGCGCTACTGTGGGTCCGGCTTTAATCAACCTGCTCGTCAGCTGTAGCTGGTTTGTACAGAGGTCAAATCAGGCAGGAAACGTTTAGTAATTGCTTTTGTTTGAAACACATGTTGCATTGTCACAATACTACAGACAAGTTACAGAAATCAAGAAAGAATGTATGAAATTGCAACATGTGTTTCAAACAAAAGCAATTACTAAATGTTTCCTGCCTGATTTGACCTCTGTACAAACTAGCTTCAGCTGACCAGCAGGTCGATTAAGGCCGAGCCCACAGCGGCACGCTGCATGTACCTCAGTACACATTTGTCAAGCGCTTTTACGGTAATTTCCCGACCCTATGGACCACAAGTGTACTACATCAAATTGCTTGTCTCGGAGCCCTGTACACTGCTGTGTACAGTTGTAAACACTTATCGTTCACACCCTGTGTGTGTGTGTATATATATATATTATCTGGTATACAACCTACCAAATAGGAGATATTATGAAAGAAAAAAAATGGTGCATTCAAAACACATCACACATGAGACCTAACTAATTGATTGTTGCTGTTCAAAAGGAAAACTGCAGTGTACATCTTTCATTTATAGATGCAAATTCACTTATCCCATAGTAGCAACAAAAACTCAATAGAGAAATTTTTGCTGACTGGTTATTATTGTAAACATTGGTATTGTCTGCCTGGAACAGTCTTCTTTTCTGGCATCACATGTATATATTCTTTTTGGAATTGTCTATTTTCGTCATAGGCTTAAAAATTGATGATCTGGTGATGTGAGCTAGGCTTGAGAGATATACACACACACACACATATATATATATACATATATATATATATACACACACACACACACACTAGATATCACTGTGAATTTTTTAAATTGTTTGTTTAGTTTTTATACCACGAGCTAACATGGCACTGGGCTGGCTTGCAAATTGATGGGACCTTCGTTTTTCGTGTTTTCACGAAAATCAACAAAAATGTACATAATCTACAAAAATGTCACAACTTGTGAACAAGTAACTGAAATATACAACGGTTTTCATAAATAATAAGTTACATCACCTCGCTCAGCAGAAATGTGGTTTGCTCCAGTAAACAAATCCATTGTCTGTACAGTAAATTATACACAATACAGTAATTACTTTGTTTGTATACTGCATTCAGAAGTTATTCTAAGGAAATATTAAATGAAAAGTCACCTTTCCTCATTCACACATATGTTTTTTACTTAACATGTGCTGAATGTATGACAGTTTACATACGGTTGCCTAATTAAACTTGACCACGTTTGTTCATCACTAAGTAGAAATATTCAGTCAGTTAGCACTAGGGTGTATTAATGTTCTACAGTACAAAAGACACAGTGAGGTTCAGCAATTTCATGAAGAAGAATTGTGGTTTCTGTGTTCCTACGTTTCGTTTTACAATGACTTTTCTGCAGTAAACAATCTCCTGTATGTAACACACTGCATTTTAGAGTTCTGTAAATGCCACCTTTTAACTTACGGGATCTATTCCATGCCAATGAGGGTGAAGTGGTAACTGGGAATCAAACCAGGTTTACCAAAATGGATGCTAGTTGCCAAAGCTAAGAAGTTAGAACGATATAATGTACTACGTACCAAGTATAGGCCATTAGAGTTCATGTTCGAGTGAAAAAAATTTATATTTATTTGATTTGTCAGTGTGTTGGGACGTTTTACATCACCAGTCCACCATCTCCAACGTCCTCATTATTGTCTTTGGAACCCCGTCTTCCTCGACATTTATATGATCTGTTTCATGCTCCAATGATAGCAGATTTTTTTTTTTAGATGTAAAATTGTAACCAAAATCTGCATCCTCTACCAAATGGTACTTTAACAACATATCCTGATAACACAAAGCCCTTGACTTCCCCTTTTTAAAGATATCAAGGATGTGCTATAATTATTTGGAACGGTAGCAATTTGTTTGCAGATTTTTTGTAAGTTTTTGTTAAGATTTTAAGCTCATAGAAAACATGTACTTTCAGAAGAAAAAGTGTGTGTCCAGGCCAGCAACATGCTTTCCAGGCATAAGGGAAAATATGGGATTCTCCAAGAAAGTTACAAGTAGCATGGTTGTTAAAAGAAAAAAAAGTTGATTAAATTTCCTCACTGTTGGAAGAATTTTTAATGAAGCTCGCATCAAGCTCTCTTGCACTTGTTGCATCAATATGAGGAATCGTAGTGTTTTCTCAATTTCACCTAAAAGTGTTTTATTAATAAAGTAAGGATGTATTATTTTTTCTTTTCAGTTGTACCCTGTTTGGATTAGCAAAACCTAAAATTTAATTTAATTATCGAAAAGTTAGTTTTTCTTGACTAATAGTAAATTAATGCAAGGCCAGAGCATTTTGTAACTAATGCTTTAACAAAAGACTGTTCACTCACTAGCTGCAAACTGAACAATTTATTAGTTACAATTAATAAAAGCAAATATACATCATAGCTTGTTGGTAGACAACTGGGGCACAGAATCTAGGGATTTCATGAACACTGTGTAACAAAAAGATGGACTCATGTTTTGCATGATTGTTTCTCGTTGCTCTTCAGTCACTGTTGGTATGGATATATGCTAAGACTGAAGCATGCAGCTCCAGAACATTTTGTGTTTACTTGTACCAAAGGCATGCAAGAAGTCTTAAAGTTTGGACTTCTTCAGTCTATATACCCAAGACACCCTAAGCTCTCAATCCACCGTGGTGATACATAAAACAAAAATACATACAATTAGAGAATAAATAGAGAAAAAAAGTATTTGTGGTATAATTTCTCCATGGTGCATGAATAACAATATCATGACTGCTACAAGATGTGAGAGTAGAATTTAAACAATACAAATTTAACAAGCCCAAAACAAGTGAACTATATCACAGTGATTTAATTCATTATTTAATTACAAAAGTGGACATAACAGTGCATTGTTGCATAAAATTTGATTTAAAGCATTTTAATTTTCAATATATATTTGTTGGAACAAACAGTAAACCAAAATTTAAGAACTATACTCATGATGTATGCTTTAAGGCATGTATAATAGGAATTTCCTGAAAAGTTTTATCTTTATTCAAAGCAGGGATGGTGTTCACATTCAAGAACACAAAGCAGTTGGGTAGCATTTGACATAGCACTGGCTGAGTAAGAGGTTTGCCTTCACAAACATTTTTCCAATACAAAACCCCCACACATTTATAGTTATAGGCACTTTTGAAACTACTCCTTAAGATCTACTTGTACACACATTGCATGTTTTTATTCCATATGTAAAATTAACATTGTCATGGGCATATTTACAATGCCACTGGCCTGATAATTTTCATGTGTTGGTGAAAGGAACATTGAAATGAAAAGTAAATTTTTTTTTACATATGTGCTAATTCTTACACCTGAACGCAATTAAAAAAAAAAAACAAATCAGAAGTAATAATTTCATTATTCACAAATGTTTACCTAAAACATTAAATTTAACATAATGAAAGAGAATTATCTTCTCTCAGACTTACTGGATGCTTGCCAGTTATTGAGCCCATTAAAATATATGCAGTTAGTGATATTGACGTTATTCAAAGGTTTATTTCAGCAGTGTTTCAATAACCGTGAATAGCTTATACCAATTAATATTTAAATGTGACAAATTGAACTAGAAGATGTGACTATCCTATTGAGTCCTGACTTTTATTTTTAGACGTGGGTCAACCACAAAGGAATATAATCATAAAGCAAAGCAAATTTATTCCTAGTACAGGGAAATTAAGAGTTTTACCCAGACATTAAAAAAATCAATCTGAAATCTAGATACCCTCCTGGAGCAACCCCCGAAAATTCCCTAAGAATCCCTGTGTCTGGTTTTGCACCATTTTGAATTTTTGCTTAATTACATTTTAAAAAAATTGCAGTACCTAAACTAGTGAACGCAACAGGCTGATTTTTTTGTAAATGTTTGTGACAAAGTTTTTTTCCATGCAATATTAAATATGTGGTACAGTTATAGTGTTCATATGCCTTAAAAAATGAACTGTTTAGTTTTTGGATGATAGTTAACATTTATTTGTTGGTTTACACGTAAATGGTGCTTTGTATCAAGAAATGTTTCAGAAAAAATTTCTAGAAAATTATAAACCTATCAGGACCTTACATCAGACGAGTGATGTAACTAACCTAAAATTGTCACCACAGTACAACACATCATATGAAGCGCATCATGCCAAGGATACAACACATGGCACAATGTGACTGAACCACGATCCATTATATTTTTTTTGTTGTCGTCTGACTGCACGTGTAATTTGTGTTGTCAAGTACCTCAGTGCTCATATATTTTAAAGCTTTTGCATGAAATATATTTAAATCCCATTTGATTTGGGGATGGGGAATACTATTACAGGTATCCCATGCTTGTTATATGAGGTAACTAACTGGGATACATTCAGGATCAGGAATTTGACGAGACATCATATGTTGAGTGGAGATTGCATTTTATGTTGGCCTACTAAAGACATATTTGCACATAATTAAAAAGTGACAAGTTTTAAATTACTTGGGAGAGCTTTGTGTTGTCAGTGTCAGTGTTGTACAGGATTTATTTAATAGTTCTTGCTACTAAAACTAAGAGTGACATAATAAAAATTTTCAATCCCCCTAGATCTGCATAACCATGTTATCAAATTTATCAAAGCAGTTTGAGGGAAGGATTTTATTTTTACTAAAAATGTTTATCCGGTGACTTATATTAAAATATTAGAGAGGCTTACATTTAAAAGTAAGCTCAAGATTTGAAGTTGTTTGTTACCGTTATTTTGTAAGTTGGCTGGCATATTCTTATGTCATGTTTTAGAAATTGTGTTTAATCAGATAACTTTTGTTAAAATTGGCCTACTAATTTTTGAGTTACCTTATTTAAAGAAAAGTGTTTAAACAATTTTGGATCCCTTGAACAGAAAGGATGTGAAATATTAAGGAATAATACTAATCATTTTTTAATATTTATTTTGACAAATTTGGTTACTTGTATATTTTCAGTAGGCTAAGTGTAAATAAATCCATGCTAAGCATAGGTGAACACAATTTAAGGTATGAATTCTGGATTTTATCCAAAGGCGAAACAATTGTTTGATATCTTTTTTTTCTCTCCATGCTGTTTAAACTGTTGAATTTTTGATTTCCTCTGCTGTGATACAATCCTCAATAACCATACCAAGGCGAACCAGGATTTTTGCATGCGGAAATCATGCAGAATAATGGTACTGGTCAGCAGGTTTTCTTGGGGATCTACTTTTCCCCACACCCTTGCATTCTGGCACTGCTCGATTCTCAACTTGCTTCGTCCTCATTGGTTCTTGAGACTCTGTTGTTAAGAGCTGCCCATACCTCTTCAGTGCACTGCACTCAATACCCATTTAATGTATATTTTAGATGTCAGTAATTTTACATAGAATAAGCATTATTTTACTACCCTCAACAATATTTTGAATGGTTTCAGTGATGTGTTGGTTTAAGAGGAGAAGGTAGTGGCAGCAGTGGCCAATAGCCAAACTCTGTTTCATTTTGCAGTTAACACTGGTGTCTCTTGACCTATTCTAAATTTTCTTGGACTACAGAATTGTGAGTGAAATGTAAATGAATTATTTTGGTGCTTTCTTTTGCATGTTAGAATGGATCCTGAACCTCCAGCTCCATTGTTGAAGGATGCTCGCTCTTACAGACCGTTTAAATCTAGTGAAGACTACCTCTTTGCCATGAAAGAAGATTTGGCAGAATGGTTGAACATTCAGTATAAAGATTTAGACCTATCTGTGGATAATTTCATGGATAAACTGGAAACTGGTGTTGTTCTCTGCAATGTAAGTTGGACATAGTGTAATCTTTTAGTTATGTAGACCCTAGATTATAGAACTGCAGTTTAGTGATTTAAAAATATATTGTAACTTATGTACATTAAAATTATTACTAAATTGAAAAGTGCCTATTTTAATTCCAATTTATTGTATATGTTTACTATGTCAAGGTGTAGGGAAACATTTCGGCATCAGTATGGCAATATTGATACTCAAAATATCACCATATTTCTCTGTCATTAACCTGATCCTGTTTAAAAAAAAATACTAAGGGTGTTGTATTTTTCATTATTATGTATGTCTATACTTTTAACTGATTAGAGGTATAAAATGTGTGCGTTACATATACGTATGTATACATGTGTGTGTGTGTGTGTATGTGTATATATATATATATATACATACATACATACATACACACACACACGTATATATGTGTGTGTGTATATATATATATATATACGTGTTTATACACACATCTGTAAGTAATACTGGTGGAAAGTGAAATGCCCAGTAAGTAATGTCTTTAAAACAAATTGTTCCCACTTGGTAGTCCTCAAGGGGATGAGTAAATCTAATTGGTATCTAAATATCACAGGAATATATGACAGATGGTTGTGTGTGTGTGTGTGTGTGTGTGTGTGTGTGTGTGTGTGTGTGTGTGTGTGTGTGTGTGTGTGTGTGTGTGTGTGTGTGTGTGTGTGTGTGTGTGTGTGTGTGTGTGTGTGTGTGTATATATATATATATATATATATATATATATATATATATATATATATATATATATATATATATATATACACACATACACATACACACACACACACACACACTATCTGCGTGACTATCTGCAATTGGGGGAAACATTCATTTACAAGCACTTTGGAACTATTTCTATATTTCTGTTACATGCACTTGAAACTGGGTAGGCTTTGACCCACCAGAAAAGCAAATCAATATCTACTACATGGCTGGTATAGGGGAAAATCGAAAAGATAAGTTGTTTTACATATAGTTTACTCGTGGCTGTATGGGGTATGAATCACAGACTCGGATGGCTCTGTGGGCCCTCAACAGCAGCTGTTGAGTCTGGTCTGAGCTGTGGATTTTCAAATAGTTGCATTGCACTCATTTGTCTACAAAACTGTGTTTTTCTTGGGATATCTCTGTCGAGTATAAATTACATATTTTTTTTTATATTTGTGCAGTGCTTGGATGGCTGGCATGTTCACTTCAGTCATCATATTGGAGCACAAGGTCACATGTTTTACAAGGCACGTACATGCTCCATGTATCACTGGTGGCATTTGTGCATATTTTCAGACATCAGTCTGTCACAAACTAGCACTCAACCACATTGTTGGAAAACTATTCGACCCACTTACATTCTACAGTGCAATTCTGTTGCACCTTAGTTACCCGTGTACACAGTTCTTGTAATATGAGCCCTGTAGGCGTGGTTGAAATGTGTGAGCACATGACACTAGACGAATTACGTATTTCGTGCTAGAGAAAGTGCACTACAGAAGTACGACTTCACCCCATCTGAATATGACAAACCACATGGGCAATGCTGTGACAGTACTGAAGGCAGGACACTGGGAATTCCAAGAAGTTGACAGTGCCTCAACACCTCCAACCCCGTACTCCTAGCTTCTACTGCCCACCAGAATTCACAGAAAACCGGCATGTCATCACCCTCCCAGAACCAAAGTTATTCTACTTTACCCCGCTCGCCAACTGAAGAGCACACCAGTTTGAATTTGGCACAGCAGGAAGAAGCGGGCCAATCACCGAAGGGTCACTGCCTACTTGAGTGGCCTGAGTTGGAAATATTCACACCAGGGGCCGAGCAAACAGGCGAGATAAGTATCCATGGTCCATGCATGTGACATTATAAGCTCCACCCCTAAGATAGTTGGAGATCACTATGAAAGGTGAACCCGACCAAGCATGTGCAGTTGCTCGGGGTGCCTCGCCGGAGTCACTCATCCACTCCTAAGGGCTGTGATAGCTGAAATTGGTATCTGCGGTGGGGATAATTTTGTCACGCCCTCCTTGGCTGCAAAGGCAGAGGGCATCCTGACTAAGAGCTGGATATCCTGCACCCATGCTGCAACTACGATGCCATCTCTCCAGAGGCCAGTATCCCCAGAAGGATGTCACTTGTGCAGCGCCTCCAGTCGTCTTAAATAGCTTAGCTACTGTGGGATGAACACCACACTTGGAGTCGCTCACTCTCCGGGAACTGTCTGCCCCTTGGATCCAACGAAGGCGAGGTGTGTCTGCGGGCATGGTGGGACTGTTTGCAGCTCAGATGTGGTGCCTATCCACAACCAGTCGTGTCTCCAGGTGGTGGATCGGGGATTCCCAGGTTCTGGGAATGTTGGGAATATAAAATACTGACTCTTGGAACAAAAGGCCAGCTCAACAGAGCCGTTGTCGTCAATTACGGGTGGCTCAGTTGAAGATGGCAACACATTGGCAGGAGATAGCCCAACGATCAAGGCGGGGAGACTGGGGGCAATCCAGAGGTGCTGAAACATGTGAAGTTGGCGAACCACCTCACTGCTGGATTCTACGGGCTGTTAACTGTGAATGTGTGGGGATTGAATTTGAAGAGCATCGGACCTCCGAAGCACCCTGATGGCAGCCTTCGTACCTGGGCCAGCAATTCGCCTCCACACCTGGTAGCTCCTGGATGTCCCGCCAAGTGATTCTTATGTTTACGACTCAGGGAGAGTTTAAAGGAGGGAGAGGGGGTGGCTCCCCGGTCCATTACTCCCCACCTTCACCTACGGCGTGGAGTTTCTGTCAAGTGAAAATGGCATCTGTACCAAGACTGAGCTGCCCAGATTTTTGACGCACTCAACGAGAAGCAGGGGGGGGGGGGGGGTGCTGCATCAAACACTACTGTCGATGTTGTTGTGCAGGCAGCCTGCGCAGGAACATGGACGGCAGTACCCAACTCAAGGGTGCATGTGTCTCTAAGATCCTGGCCCACAAGCCCCGTCACCTCTCTACTAGTTCTTCTGTCGTATTAAACCTATATTGAGTCCAAACCTGCTATTTCCTATAGTATTTTCCATTAATGCTCCTACACTTTGTCTTTTCTGTTGGTATGGGTTTTACCGTGTCTGTGCAGGTTTTACTATACCTCTTCTAGAATATAGCTCCAACTATAGGTACACGTAGGGAGGTAGTCGTGGCCTTAATTCCGGCCATGGTTACTATTCCCTCTCAGCCGAGATGCACGCCTCTTTGCATGAATTCCTTTCCTTTTAGGCATAAGGGGTGCAGCCCTGAGACGCAACAATCTCTTGTTCTACCGCAGGCACACACTTAACACTTAGAAATAAGGTAGACTTAGAAATTCCTGTCGTCTCCACAAGGAGCACCTCCTAATTCTACCTAACCCATCATAAACCCCACACCATCCAGGTAACTGAGGTCACTGCGATGTAGTCCCGATGTAGTCCCTAGTTTGAATTTTTTGTGCACCCGAGCCCTGACCACATGTTCCGGGCAGCAGATGGGCGGAGTATATAAGCATTGCCTGCCTGAAAGTGGGGGAGGCTTGGCAAAGAAGTGGGGGAAGGTTTACGGGGAATGCTGGACAGCAGTTGTTTTTTTTTTTTGTTTTTTTCCCCTTTCACTCTTGTGTCCGGATATCGCACAAAATGGAGAGAGACAGAATGACAACTGTATGTTTGTTTATGAGTCATCAGCTCTGGCGTTTACCAAGGAGGATGTATATAGTTAGACATCTGGAGAGGCCCTGGTATAGGGCAAGGTGAGGTGAAGCCGGTTATCTGCGTGTATTCCCTGAGTCCTACGCTGGAAGAAAGTGAAAACGGCCATAGTTGGCCTTGCGCCGCCGAAAAATCATTCAAACTAAACTCGTTACCACACAAAAACTATTCAACCAGATGAGCCACAAGGAAATAACTCATTATTTTCCTTACCAACCCGAACTCCGGGAAGATTACCATTAAAGTTAGGATTCCTAAATCCCATGTGTTTCACACTGTTATAAATAGCCAGGATTGGTGAAGTCATGTGGCATAGGGGGGCAAAATGGCTTCTCACTCATCGTCGTGCATGACTGTTTCTCCTGGCATCTTGGAGAGCATGTCTGCCAGCTGGTTCTCCTTACCTTGTACATGTTGCATTTCAAAGTCGAATGACTGCAGAAACAGGGCCCTGTGCATGAGTTTGCTTTTTTAGTGTTTTTTAACTTCACTAAGCACCTTTTACTTGTATACAGAGTAAACCTTTGGTATTTGACACATTGTTTATATAATTTTTTTGACTAAACAGCCAAATGCTGACATTCATTAACATAATTTTGACTTTCAATAGGACTGAATTTAGCACTACTGTATCTAATAATCTATTTCTACTGCTGTCATTGGGCTGGAAAAAGCACATCACATAGTCCCTTTTTGCTCACGTCTTGTTTGTAAATACAAGTGATGGCTAGGGTCATGGTGTGCAACTACGGGGCAGTAATTGCAATTACAGTGTAATTTGTGTGCAGGTGAGAGCGCAGCATTTGGAGTCTGTGATATATTCTCTAAGCCAGGTTATCAAGCTGAAAAATTTACATAGCTGTTTTGAGTACGAGTTGGACAGTCGTCTATTCTTTTTGTTAAATGTTCAGGAGTAGGTTACAGCCATCATCATCTACCAGATGAACACATGATTTGCCTAGGTGGCACTTTCTGTTTGCATATGTCAGATGGTTGATGGCAAGCCTGTCAAGCACTATAGACACATGGTGAGCATGATCCTCTCACAAGTCTGACCATATGACCACGTCATCAAGATATGCCATTGTGGACTCATCCACGTATCCATACAGGACCTGGACCATCATTGATTGAGAGGTGGTTGGAACAAACTTCAGGCAATATGACATGGCCCTGAATTGGAAACAGTGTTCATCTAATGTAATGAATGCAGTTTTTTGATGGTCTTGATTTTCACCTTATTTGCCAGTATCTCTTATGGAGGTCGAGTGACACCAGGAAGTTTGCGTGGCGAAGGTGTATGAATGAGGTGAAGAATTGTAAGTAATGAATGTTATAGGCAGAAAATCTACACAGAATCTCCAAGAGTTGTCTCCTTTTGGAGTTAAGGTAACTGCGGACTTATGTTAACTGTCTGTTGACTCAGTCACACTTATGTCCAGCATTTCTTGAATCTCTTCTTTGATTATACTGCACTGATGTAGTTGGTAACTGTGAGTAGCTGTATACTTCTATATCATGGATGATAGTATAATCCATTCACAGTTACTTCACACTATTCTGATGCCCTGTTAAACTTCTACTTCCAGAATATTTTTCTACCTTGTGCAAACGAAGTTTGACTGAGTCTGTAAAATTACACCAAAGGACAATGCACCGCATTTGTGCACACTCAGGTGTAATAATATTTTGCATGAGAACTATTACTTCCTAGACGTTCCCAACATAACTGTTTTCTCACCGTTTTTATTCATATTACGTATTTAGCATTATAATGAAGAGGTAAAATGTTGACGCCCTCTGGTGTGACACGAGACGAACAATGACTCAAATACTTACTGGTAATTTAGGCACCAGCAGTGCTTCCCAATCACTGCACTATTGAGACTCAGGGTTCTCAGGGATGCTGTGGGTTCTGTATGTCCGTCTCACCCGTGCGTACTTACAAACATGTAGGAAATACTAAACTTTTTACTAAATATCATTTGAAAAACACTTATGTGGCTGGGACACTGTCACTACTGAATAAGAGAGTTAAGTTCACTGTAAACTTGTTTTTATTGTTATTAAGTGTGATTGTCTCGGTCATGACTAGCTAATTCTGCTTGGGTGCTCCCAGCCTGCAATTACTCTAGCGCACGCCTAGATGGATGGTCTCACCGACGTGCATGAAAGCACAGCCTTATCAAGTGAAGAGGGCTGGCAGCTGCTGGAGTGGACTGATGGTTTTTCCCTGGAGACAGGACACTGTGAATTACAAATGAATCCCTTGATACATATTAACACGTGTGATTACTCGGCATCACTAACACAAACTCGTCGGGATTCGCCTTCCAGCATGTGGGTAGTGTGGTGACGGCCTATACACAGAGCCGGCTAGGACGGGAATAATTGCACCATACACTAATTACACAAAATTACATAAACCCTCAAATGATACATGAAACAAGATGGGACACGAGATTAATATTCACAATAGACACACACATGTGAAACTAAGCTTAGATGGTGCGGATGCCGCTGGATGAAGTTTGTAGCGAACCACGTGGTGCAGGTGAAAACGCAATATTTCTGTATGGAAACGGCAAACTAAGTTCAGATAAAATATTATTCATCTTGAGTAAGTGATTCTCTTTATGATTAGTGTTGTTACAGGCTTGTAACATGCCTGATGGTGGTGAAAACAAACATTACTGTGACCGTGTGGTCAAGTACAATAAGCATCAATTTATATGAATAATGCATTGAACCCTGAATATAACTGACATAGAACCCTGCAATAAATGATTGCACATACAATGATACATAATTAAACTCTTAAAATGCAATGATGGCATATACAAAGACTTGACTTCAGTCGTCCGCCATGTGGGTTATACGTGATGTTGCCATAAAATATTCAAACACGAAAATTACCCTCAAATACATACATAAAAATAAAGCTCTTACAATTACATGTAACAATAATGCAGAAGTTACAATAAAATGCCGTAAACATAGGCAGATGGTGCCTGATTCAAAATGCGCGGGTCGCGTGACCTCTCCGACATCTTTCTCCTCCTTCTCGATTAAGTTAAAAATGCCACATAGGAGCAAGAAATTAATAAAGCGGAAGCTTAATGCTGGGGAAAATAAATTTCTGGAAAAAACGTACCCAAGCAAAGGTTAACCAGTAAACAAAATGGACTATTGAAACCTAAATCAGTGAACAAAAGTTGTAGGGCGTACGTAATAGTGTTTTACCTTTCCAGGTCTCCCCGACAGACTGTTCAGAAACGAGCATCACACGGACCTACCATGGCCGCCTATAGGGTTCACATAAGCGGAAGTGTTATGCATGCCGAGCATCATATTTTATTAGTAAAATAAAAGTGGCACAGATAAATTAAATACTGTTTTGCATTTCTATAATTTTCTTATTAATTTCCATATTATTTTAGTGTCTCTTTATGATGGCATTCATGCCGGAATATCAGTGTTCTTAATCTTGGTGCCACTGGCACTTTGAATTTCACAACCGAAGTATTTTAAAATGCAACAAACACTGTAAAGACAATATAACACAGTTTACACTGAAAATAACATTTATAGGAAAGTTCAAAATTATCGGCCTCTTTGCGCACATGCGGAACATATGACACGTGAGTGCCGTCATGGGCTCTAGCGCTGCTGACTGTTAGCTGGCGTCAGTGTTGTCGGCATTGCGCGGCATCTGGGGATTTCTCTAGTGCAGTTTGTACCTCCCTTAACACGTCACGTACATTCAAGGAAACAAGTTCACCAGGTGGTGTGGCAACAATGTTTTGTACAATGAGGCTTTGTGTTTCTGCAGTTGGTATTGGCGTCCGCGAGCTCGTTGGTTTTTCCCGCCATGTGTTCTACCTTGAAATCGTATTCCTGCAGTAACAGTGCCTCGCGGGCAAGTTTGCTTTTCCCGTTATGCATTCATCATGCATGCATCAGTTGTCAGTTTTGAGTGTAAACTGCCTTCCTAGCAAATATTGCCGGGACTTCCGCAATGCATGTACAATGGCCAAATATTCTTGTTCTTTAATGTGATATTTACATTCTGCGTCCCCGAACTTTGCACTGTGGTAACTGATGAAATGTTTTTCCCCATGTATTCCCTCCTGATACAACACGGCTCAATGCCTTTTTGACTGGCATCTGTTTGTACAACTATGAGTAACTCTGGGTTGAATCTAGACAGCGGATTACAGTTACGAAATGCAATTTTGATGTCTTCAAATGCTTGATCGGCTTGAGGTGTCCAGACAAATTTATGTTTCTCACACAACAAAGCATTTAACGGTGCAGTGATTACGGAAAAGTTTGGAACAAATTCCCTTAGCCAATTAATTAAGCCAAAGAACATCCTGTCTTGTTTCGTGATCTGGGTGTGGGATTGTTTTGAATGTCCTTTATGTGTTTTTTTGGTTCATGTCCGTTTGCTGTTACATAATGTCCTAGGAACTCCATTCTACTCATACCCAACTTACACTTTTTGACTTTACACGTATTTTTATTGCGTTCGTGCCATTCAAACACAATATTAAAATTGTGCAAGTGCCCTTCCCAGATGTTAGACCAAACAAGTACATCATCCAAATATGCTATAGCAAAGTCTCCAATAAATCCATCCAATACATTAACCATTAAGTTCTGAAATGTTCCAGGGGCACACTTTAAACCAAATGGCATGGCTACAAACTAAAATCTACATTCATCTGGGGTAGTAAAATCAAACATTAACATGACCGTGTGGTCAAGTACAAAAAGCATCAGTTTATGTGAAATTACACGGAACCCTGACAGAAATTTAACATAGAACCCTTAATAAATTATTGCACATATACCCTTAAAAATGTGTAGCAATAATGCAGAAGTTACAATGAAACGCCATATACATAGGCGGATGGCGCCTGATTCAAGTTGTGCAGGTCGCGTGACCTCTCTGACATATTTATCCTCCTTCTCCTTGATTAAATTTAAAATGCCATAAGGGTTCAATAAATTAATAAAGTGGAAGCATAATGCTGGGGAAAATGTCAGAAAAAAACGTACGCAACCAAAGGTTAACCGGTAAACTAAATTGGCTATTGAAACCTAAATCAGTGAACAAAATTTGTAATGCGTACGTGATAGTGTCTTACCATGCCAGCTCTGAGACAGACTGTCCAGAGACAAGCATCGCACGGACCTACCATGGCCGCTTACGTGGTTCACATAAGCGGAAGTGCTATGCACACCGAGCAAAATATTTTATTAGTGAAATAAAAGTGGCATAAATAAATTAAATACTTTTTAACATTTCTATAATTTTCTTATGAATTTTCATATTATTTTAGTGTCTCTTTATGTTGGTGTTCATGCCGGAATGTCAGTGTTCTTAATCTCGGTGCCGCTGGCACTTTGAATTTTATAACCAAACAAGTTTAAAATAGCAACACACACTTGAACATATTTTAAGACATATTAAACCCTGCAAATACAATAGAACACATTTTACACAGAAAAACAACATTTATATGAAAGTTCAAGTTGGCCTCTTTACGCACGTGCGGGACACATGGCACATGCTTGGTGAGCACCATCACTGGCTCTACTGCTGCTGGCTGTTGGCCGGTGTCAATGTAAATAACATTTCAATAAAAATAAATTATACTTTTATTAACAGAAGTATAAAATGCTGGTGATGCATGTCATATTTTGGAAATAACTAAACATATCATACATGGGTTGAATTTTCAAATGTTTGTGTAAAAAAGTGTGAAGAAACCACAAATAGACTATATTCTGTATTCCTCCATGTTAGCATGATGTAATGGATTAGTATTTGTGAAAACGTCATGGTGCTAGTTTAGCAGATGCTGGATGATGTCATGATGCTTGGGTGGTATGGTATGGTAGAGTTTGTTCAGCTCAACTAGTAGTCCAAGGATCTATGTTACAAATAGTACGGTGCTGTCTGGCCAAAATGGATTTGTCGCATGGCTGGTTCCACCACAGTGTTTTGTTTCTTCAGCCACTGTATGCCTAGATACAAAAGAGGAAGTTATAGTTTCAATGTCCCTGATCAGCTGTCTGCTGTGTTGTCGGCATGTGGCCACCTCCTTTGCATTTGTGGGAGGGATGAACCATTTTAAGTGGTGGAGGGAGTGACGTGCAATATGAACACACACACACATGCTGCTGCTGCTTCTGATGTCCTTGCAGAGAGATCTGGTAATAATTGTACTGAGAGCTCGTGTACAACTTGAGCAAAATAACGGCATTTCTTCTTCAGTTGCAGTGTCGCAGGAGAAGTGGTGAGATGTTGATGCCACAGGATTACCATGGAATTTTCTGATGATGTCAGGCACACTGCCTCCTGGTAACAGGAAAATTGTTTGTAGGAAGCAGAAAAATGCCAAAAACATTAGGATTTGGATGAGATTGGCTATAAGGAGAAATATTTTGCCACAAGAAAAGTTCAGAACACAGGGCATATTACAAAATCTGTGTTGCATACACAACAATAGGAGGGGTTACACGTATATGTTTTGGGTATAAAAACTGGATAATTTTTCAATGCAGAAGGGCAACATGCAATGCTGTATGATTTCGCCAGGTATAGGCTACTCTACACATAAGTGCCAGGAAAATGGGTAAGCTAAACGTAGCAAAATCGCCACACACTTGGATAGCAACATAACACAGTATGGGGTTTCAGGAGTGGGGAGAAAATTCATTGTTGGAATGTGACAATGGTAGTTGGATTGCGTGGGGTTTTTAAATATGTGTCTTGCTGCAAAACATGAGATGTTGGTGGGTGGGGACAATTCACCCATATAGCTTCCCCTGAAGCACCTGCTGGTTTTAGTTTATGTTGGTGTTAATTGTTACAGTATCATGTCTACGTAATGAGGATGTAGGACGCCTCATAACATCAGTAAATTAGGGTGAGGTTGTTACAGGCCACCATGCCTGACGAGACACTAAAGATTTGAGGAATTCACCAAATGGAGAAACATTTTACTAAGTTTATAAGGAAGTTTGAGTCCATACACCCAGACACAGTCGTGAAGTGACATGAGTAAGGAAACGCACTAACACATTTGTGTACTCATAGTTTATTGCATGTAAACAATTATAAGGTTCGCTGATTGAGTAAACAGGCCTGGCACTAAGGCCTGCTAGTAGCATTAACTGCTACAAAAACTAGTGCACAATTCTGTAAGAAAATTATATGGAAGGTAATCCCCTGGATACATTAGCCTGTAGGGTAGTAAGGGGTTACTACTGGCTGGGTGGAAGATAGAGGTTTCATTATACAGAATGTTGCAAAATTACATGTCAATACTTCTGGGTAACATTCCTCACATCTGGAGGATAAAAAAATGTTATATGAACATAGGTCCACAAATGCTTTATTTCGTCACTACAGCCCATAATACATAACTTACAGTGTATGTCCCACAGACTGGATAATGTTACTGTGGAATGCCATCACAGCAGTAATTGGCAGCCCCCTACCATCCCCGAGGAGCCCTGATTTGAATCCAGTAGACTTTTATTGTGAGGACATTTAAAGGCACTTGTGTATGCAACCCCAGGGGATGATGTGGGCACCCTCTGTAGCCGTATTGTGACAGGTTTGGAAACAATCAGAAACTTTCCAGGGAGTCATCAAGGTATTGGGTGTCCATGCAATGGCAGGTTGATGCATGTGTTTATTCTGATTGAGGCATTTTGAACATTTCCTTTAGTGCGATGATAAGCTTTCACACATGGGTAACTAATTTCTGTGCAGTTCCTATTGTTATAGGTGTAGTTTTATAGTGTGAGATGTTGTGTATCGTGAAAATTAATGCTGCAATGGCTTTCCATAGTAGGTCTAACATGAACCAGCGCGTGGGCATACACTGTATGTTATGTATTATGGCCTTAGTGAAAAAACAAAGTATTTTCGTACCTATGTTCATATAACATTTTTTCATCCTCCAGATGTGAAGAATGTTTCGCTGTAGTAATGACATGCAATTTTGCAACATCCTGTGTTAGTCTGTTGTAACTACATGGTCAGTGCAAAAGTGTGGTAATCCAGGGAGCTGCTGATAACATGACGTCCCTCTGTGTGCGCCTGTTTCTGACTGAAGAAACTTACCAGTGTTGTCGCAAAAAATTGTCAAAAAAGAGATTTGCTATTGGGAAATGGTAACAAGCACACAAAATTGTTGGAATGGATGTGAGTATGCATGCCTAAATGGGGTCAAAAACAATGAAATAATTATGTTTCTCCTATTTCTGTAACATATTGATGTTTGGTAATTTGTGGAAATTTATGGGGAACACACATGGGTCTTGGAACTACAGTAATTGACCACACAAGGGATATTGTGTTTGGAAGAACTGATGTATCCCCAATGTGGCCTTTATTTTCCCAGCGGTTTTGCATGCTGCAGAAGACGTTTGATGATACAAGCTGACCTGAATTATCACACCTTTCAAAGTTACCTCTTGGGGACATAAAGGTGGACAGCCAAGTTGCTTCAGTGGTAGGAAGATAGGCCTGGTCCCCACATCCTGTACCGGCTTCTCACAATTTGAGATGTTGTGATCCATGTTTGAGGGTGGGATGAACAGATGCTAAAAGAAGTGAACATGACTCACATCAGGGTAATAAACAGTGGACAGATATAAATATAACATCCACACAAGCAATTCATGACACAACTAGCATAACCAGTGTCTCAAAGGACCAACTATAAATTATGATCTGACAATGTACTACAGTTATAGTTTTCTTTGCACAGATTACCATCAAGGAAATTATCTTTTGTGGTGCACAAAATGAGAGTCCTGGTGGTAGGAATTTTTTGCATTGCCTTTTTGAATAAGATGCTCTTAGCTGTAGAGTGCTGTGATGGAAATATGTGGGTGTGATATCCCAGATAAGAGTATAATCATATTGTTACATACTCTCCTATTTGCATCGCATGAGCGAGTGGAGAGTATGTGAATGACAAAGCAGTGATATGATAGTGAGCGACAAGAGCAGTGGAATGTTAGAATGTCAGGCAAGCACTAGTTCAAGATGCTGGTATCTTGTTATGAAAATTGTGTTTCAGTGATAACACTTTTGAATCTCATGCACTCATGTCCTTTAGATGATTGAATTTCTGCGTTTATGTGAACAATGTTCTGGTTTTGAGACTCCTTGTCCCTTTCAGTATGACTCGGGGTCCAGTGAATATACCAGATCTTGGTTGCTGTTTCTATAAAAGCACGTTGGGCCTCCGAGCATAAAGTTTTTATGAGAGTCTGTAGTTTTGGCGATTGTATGGCATTAAGCGAGTGACAATGAGCCAGAAGAGCAACAAGTTGAATCAGAAGTGATCAGCAGGAGGTAAATCTTCAACTGCAAGTATCGGTGCAGTGAAGTGTGCGACTGGCAGCGGGACTATCGGACTGGATGCGTGAGCTATTAAGACCTCCATTCCTGAAAAACTCTGATACGTATCTCAGGTGTCTTGTTAAAATATCATTCCTGCATTTGACGCTCACATTCTGAGAACTACAGATAAATTTTCTTGGTGCATCAATGCCCATGGCAGTTTGTGCTAAGAATGCTGTGATTGTTGCAGTGGCGGTTCCTGAGTCTGAAAGTAGGTGAAGCGCCATGAGCAAAGGGTGGGAATAGAATGTGGAGTTCACTGGAATAAAAAACTGTTGCTGCTAGGAGTCTATCACAAGAAACTTTTAAATATTGTGGTAATAAAACAGATAGTTATCTTAGAAAATTATGTTTTATCATTAACTTATGTATGCACACACACACACACACACACACAAAAGACAATATGTAACTAATGTACAGAGTTAAGCTGACCTCACATGGTCAGTATCATTAATTAAAAATCACTGCTTATTCAGAATATCAAGTTGGCATACAGATTGTTGTGGATATAAAATGTCTTCTAATTCATGACTCAGCAAATTACCATTTTATATTCACTCTTAATCAGCATAAAATCTAAAAAAAACGGTGTCTCTTACAAAAAATATGTGGTACGGAAATGTAAGCAACTAAATTATAAACATTAAATGTCTTCATAAATGTGTCAGTATCTCGGATGTTTCCAAATAGTCCTACATCGGCAAATAATTTTATGCCAAACTTATGTTAAACTCTGTTTTCTTAAAGCTTTGCAATTTTGTGGCCCTGTATTCACGTTATTTTCATGTATAATTGTGTATAGAGAACACTGACATTAAAAACATAATTATTTTATTTGCGATTTTTTACTGTGCCAAAATTTTTTTGTTGAGACACATGGCCATTTTGTCTCTTGTGTACATGTTATGTGCAGCAAATATCACCTGTATGTAACTCCTGGCAACTCCCCACACACACCACAACAAAAGGGTAATGGACGATTACAAACCTGCTTGGAATTTAGTTTCCTTCATGAGGACATAAAATAAATATAACTGGTTCAAAGTTTCTAGTGACCATGCATATGCTATAAAAAAAAAGGTGATCAGCTGCAGTAAGAAAGGATGGGGGAAGGGGGAGCCATACACTTGCCAGATGTTTGGAAGAATGCCATAGCCATGTGTGTTACAACAAAATGGTATTTGTTCACACAACACAGTGATTCATACAGGCTGCCCAGGAATGAGATTCCCCGCCTGCAGTAGGTAGCAGTACATATACATTCGATTAAACAATTAGTTTTGCGCCCATTGTATGAATTAAAGTAAACAGTTAATAGTGTCTTTTACAGCAAGTGTCTGTTAATTAAGGACTTACTCTATTGAGGCTGTTAAATTAACACAACACATGCGAAAGAAAATATTCTCTATTATTGACATACTACTCATATTATATTAGAAACTCTGTATAAGGTTATCTGAGCACCTTTGAAAGCCCTGCCTAAAATATAATTTTCTGCACATTTTGTATCCTTCCGTCATATGTAAAATTGTCATTGCCACTTTACTCGTGCATCAGTTATGAAATTTGAGAAATTGTTAAGCATGTATACATGTTAACAATATGCTAATCCTTACTGTAATTTGCATAAAACACTGTAAAATGGACAGAAAATATTTTTTGAAAATTAATTGGCCACAGATGTTAAAGTTACAGTTGGAATACAACAAAAAAAAATTGGACTACTATCCATATTACCCCATAATTTCCCTGATCTTCATAGCCCTTCCCACTATCGTTTTTGGGGATTTGTGTATTGTGTAATTAGTAGTGGAAATATAACACTTTCTGAGATTTTTTTTTAATTTTCAAAAAATCTGCTATTCTTAAGAATTACCAAAATAATTGTTACCCAATACAAAGTACTACGTTGTATACACAACACAATGTGTACTCTATTCGACAACTTTCCATACACACTCACATTATCGAACAAATATAATTTAAATATCTTAGTATACACACACTTGTATTTTCACATAATTATTTGATTTAACACGTCTACCTAAATGAATTGCATTAAAAACTCACTTTCACACACTATTTGAAATGGGTACGACCGTTAAAATCCGCCATTAGTTCTGACAATTCCCACAATGCACTGTGATGTCAATGAGTCACAAACGCTACTGCGCTTTAATCATTGGTCACCGAATACAGTGTAATGTGTAATGGCGATGCACATTGTATATAAACACCAACTTGGAAACTATCGCGTATGTTGAACCATATGTATTTCTTTCATTCTACTAGTTATCCATTATGTAGTACACTCCTCTCGTGAATATAGACAAGGTAAGCCTTGAGTAATTCACCAGAATTACATAATCTTCTGACTCTGTTTGACATACCCCGTAAATGATATTTTCCACATTAAAAATTCATTTCAAACAGTATTCTTACATGTAAAACAATTCAGCGACCTGATATAAATATATCCACCATAAATTGTACATGTTTTATAGCATAAAAACAGCAATCTTGATAACCCTCCTCACTATCACATTTTATTTTTTTTACAGAAAACTACTTGAAGCCCCTCCAAAATTCCTAGTAATTATGATTACTAATAATCATTTCTAACATATCCACGTATTATTTTCAAATTTTCGTAAAAGCCTCTTTTCTTAATAATTACCAAGTGCTACAAATAGACACTATCATCTTGGTCATTAATATCACCATTTAACATTTATTTATTACTGTTTATAAATGAACATTACTTAATACTTTGAGGGTGCAAAGATGATTACTTACATACTACTGTAAAATGTCTCAATATGCAACCATTTAATGTGCAGGGATTGAAATTGTCTTTGTGGGAGAGACAAACCATTTTCTCCAGTTATTGTTCAGAAGGAACTATTACTCTTATTACAAAAGACTAGTAACCTGGCATACAATTGGTTTGAGTACACCCTGTTTTCATTGTTGAAAACTTTATCTATAATTTTTTTAAAATATATTATGCAACTGTTTACATTATGAGTAGTATTTGGTGTAGGGCCTACACCTATTAAATATTTATATAACTACAAACATAGTGCATAACATTATTGATTTTAATTATGAAGTTTAGCTAGATCTTGTAACAGCAGGCTTATCTGCCCATTAGAATGTTTGCTATCTTTAGGAACTGTATTCCATGAAAGCTGTCTTATTTGCACTATTTCACACACTTGTTTCAGATCTGAAAATTTGTAATGGGTTCAAGAACTTGAATTTTGATTTGTGAGAAACATATGTTCTTAGATTTTAATATTTACAAATGCAAAAGCATTTTAAATGTAGCAGCTGCCTTGGGCACCAAATTTTTAGGGGCAGCAATTTTGAGCACAATTAAAAAATGGGAACTTTTAGATGATAATTAGTAAAATGGGATTAAAAAAAATTAAATATTGGTATTTGGAAATTTTTTTTGCCGATTTGATTTCTACCATTTACAGTCTCTTTACACATTACGCTCATCTCCCATCTGCTAAGAGCCAAACATTGTGGTAAAAATTTTTAATTCCTTGCAAAGAAAGTGTGCCATAAATCCAGTGACATAGCACTAAATAGCGAAATTTAAACCTGCTCACATTTACTAAGGGGTTTGGGAAAATAATTTTTTTGTTACAGGGATTTAGTAAAGTTGCTCCCCAGTTATGTCTGTATTTAGCTCATTTCTGTAGCAAGGAAAATTGCTTCAGATAAATAGTATTTTGGCCACTAGTTTATTACTTAAGTTAAATGATTACTAGTTTAATGTAGAGAAAATTGATGAATTCATATACTGTGTGTTTCCTAAATTTAAGTTACCAGTTTTGACTGTGTGATACTAATAAGACTAAAAATCATCTAGCTTTCTTGCACAGAGCTATTCTGCAATTGGCGAAAACTTGGAGTACAGTTTACAGATTCTCAATTGCTTTTGTGCACCTTTGGAGATAGCTATTTTTTGTGTTAAAACACACATTAATCGATACTGCAGTGTGCATGAAATTAATTGCTTGATAAAGCTTCTATATTTCCATGAAAGCAGGAGGTTTATTTGATAACATTGGGATAATTGGAGTTGTGCTAATCAGTGAAAGAAATATTTCCTGTAAATATTTTTCAGTGTTATGCTGTAGTGTTTCTGTAATTAATTTTAATATTTTTTATTTCATCACTTATATTCCATTTAATCCCATGAGAGCCAAATAAGCACATGGATATTTAGTAGATTGCCCAGACAAATATCAGGGCCTGTAATAAGCTGAAAACAAAACATATATATGTGTGTGTCTATATATATATAATTTAGAGCATCAAATGTTATACAAATAAAACAAAGAAATGTATACTTGGAACCTAACCCCTCTTTCAATCCCAATACTTGCATCTTGTAGATTACGGCTATAACAACCATTCGTTTGAGATATTAAGAACATTGGCAAGGCCTCATTTATGTGAACTGTACAGTTTTTGTTTTCAACATTTTCTGTTAATTGCTGCTCTCTGGCTTGCACTTCATCATTTTCAGATACTGTAATTCATTTGTACTAATTATAATAGTCTCTATTATTACATATTAATTAGGAATACAGTGTTTCAGCTGTTTTTGTAAAGCATTAGTGTTTATTGTAACATGTTTCATCTGTATTAATAAACTTTAAAATAAATGACAATCACATTAAAATGACAGCATAAACATGTACCTATGGAAGATAGTGTTTTGGAATTTATGTTTTACTTAGGCTGGGTGTTATTGATGCTTCCTGCGAGTGGTCTAAGCCTCTTGGACTACAATATTCTGCCTGCCGGCCATCCCAATAGTTGTTGTGAAGATTGGATTGTCTCAGTATGTGGTTAGACAAGTCCATTTTCAGTTGTGTGGTTTTGTCATATTTAATAACATTAGTTACATGCTATTAGCGCCCATGCATCGCAGTCTGCATGTTAACATGCGTAACTGATAACAAATCCCTAAAATCTAACACTCTCACAGAGCTTGTAGAAGTTTTGTATATTTGACAGTAAATTTGTTTACAACTCCATAAATTCCAAGTAATTTTTTTGTTGTATAAATTGTATATATGACCAAATTTATTGTTTATGAAATCTAAACTCAGTAGCAGTTAGTGTACATTTTTTAAGCTGTCGTAAGCTTTATTGTTACCTGTAGTGTTATAGTAGGTCTTTTTTGATCTGCTGCTAAAATGTTTGTAGAGCTCTGAAGTTAATATTGTGAGTGTGTGAAGAGGCCTACCAATCTTGATAGTGGTACCAGTATTTGGAATTTGTTCATTTCTTTTTACACAATTGAATAAAAATTCAACCAAAGCTGTACTGTCAGTTTGACTTTTACCAGTGCAGACATGTTACTCATGTAGATGTTCATTATGTATTGTAATGACAAAAGCTCCTTTGCACTCCAAGATCTTTATTGTCATATTATACACCGGGAATATGTTGTACGCTGTAGTTAGTTATATTTGTGCATTTATAAAGCAATTTTTATAATGGTAAATAATATTAACATACAAAAATACTCAGAAATTATTAGTGTTTGTAAATTACAAAGCCATTAATATTTTTTTGCATGTGAGTGTAGTGCATCAGATTTGTTAAAAATATTGAATATATGTTGAACTCTTTTATAGTATGAGCTTTGAGATGTTTTGTTTGAAAGCTTTTGAATTTTATTTACAATTGTGTGTTCTAACATCTATACTGGTGTCTAAAATTAAAGCAGTTGACAGACATCTGTCCTCTCATGATCATTTTGCCACAGGATAGTATAGGTTCATTGTAAATTATAAAGAATATACAAAGTTAACACTAACATAATTTTTTTGATAAATTTACATGAAAAATCAATTCATGTTCTGCTCTCCAAATGTCGTCACTTCGACACACATCCAAAAAACCGGTTACATCTGCTCAATATGGCGTGTGATCACCTCTGGCAGCAATGCAGGCTTGATAATGATGTGGCATGTTCTGAATTTCATCAATCACCAATTGCAGAACAAACTCCTATTATTTCTGTAGAGCATATAAGTCCTGTAGAGTGATTGGTGGATTCAGACATGAAGCAACTTCTCTCCCTAGAGCATCCCATAAATGCTCTAGCGGATTTCAGTTGGGAGAATGAGCAGGTCAACCTATGAGTGCAGTATCTTCACTTTCCAGGAAGACATCAACCAGCTGTGCTGTAAGAGGCCAAGCATTATAATCCATCAGTAGGAAGTCTGGGCCCACAGGATGTAGAAACAACCGAACATGGGGTGCCAAGATCTTCTCATAACACCTGGCAGCAGTTAAACCTTGCCAGTTTACCTGTACAATGTTGTGGAGAAGTGTAAGTGGTTAGCATAATTCCCCCCACACCATTATTGATCCACCTCCATATTGGCCCTTTCCATGAGGTTTGAAGGCCGAAATCATGTTTAAAGTTCTCTTCAGATGCGAACCTATTGAGAAACACTCTGAAGACAGAATCTAGACTCATCTGTAAAAAAAACATGGCCAACTTCTCAGCTGTCCAGTAGGCATGTTGATGACTCCATTCTAGACATCTGTCAACATGCATCAGGAATACATTTACAGCAGGTCTTGGACAATAAAGGCCTCTCTACCTAAGTATTCTGTACACTGTTCCAGTGGATGCTGTGTTCTGGCTTTGCCTTAGGGGCTAATCAAACAGCTTTGGGTGCATAACTCAAAAATGGTAGGCGACATAATATTATTTCACTAGGTCAATCAGTTTAATAGCCACACCATACTTAACTAAAGTTTATGATTCCTACATGTTCCACTGAACTGATATCACCTTGTCTGTTGCCGAAGACTATGTCATATCTTGGATACGGTGGTTCATAGTACGCCCTGCGTCATGCCATCTTGACAGGTTGACTGCTGATGCAGGCGGATGTGCTTCGTGGTCTGGTGGCCTTTAAGTATTCGTATTCTCAGCATGTTTATAAACTATGGTGCTTTTTTCCAAACCTCTTGCTGTTCGTGGCCTCGCCCTGAATACTGTAATTTGTTGCTTCTGCATGGGTTGTCTCTGGCAAGCATTAAATATGTTACTTGCCCACACCATATCATCATCTTCCCACTTCAATGAGAGCTGGTCCTCCAGCTCTGGGACAGGTGCATGGTGATGTGGTGCGTTAGACTGGCTCCTTATGGTCCTCGCCTGCTTCTTGGCAGCAGAATGTGGATGGTTGTAGCCTCTTCATTATGGTGGGGATTTAAGTGTAGGAGGATAGGTCGATGCAAGGAAAATTGGGGTAAGGAGCTGCCTTGGCTTCACTCTTGCCTTTAGTGCGTGGTAATGTACGTGCTGTATACTGTGTTATTTACTACGGGTGGTGTGCTGAATTTCAATGTTTGTAGTCATGACCCTGAACTTGCTCTTTACTGGACGTGTATACTCTTCTGTATGGTAGAAACAGCCTACTTGATGTCCTAACCTGCCTGTGTGTGGCTTTGCAATTATTAAATTAATGTTGATTAGCAACTTGAATATTACCTTAATACAAATTCAAAATTTGACATATTTTAACTTTGAAAAGTTAATACAAGAATTTCTCCTTCAATTACAAAATGTTTTTAAATGTTTACTTAATGTTGTTCATGGATAATTTTTTATTACAGTGACTTTGCAACATTAAAAATTGTTTACAATAATGCATTATATCCCTGAAATAAATTTACACAATTAGACACTTTGTGTATAATACTTACTTGTGGGACGAGGTGTCACAGGAAATATTTAACCTAGTTATAAGCTATCCCTTAATGCTATTTAAACAACATTCATTTCCTTACATGCACCATATATTTCTACTATTTTGATATTTCAGATTAATAATGTACAATTCTATTCACCATGAAGATTCTTGTAACATAATTCCTTGAAATGTATTTATTTATTGATCCTATATTTTTCTTTCTAATCATATCTCATAAAAAAAAAACCCTGTTCTACTAAGAACAATAGTAAGTCTGGTGCTCTATAATATTTAATATCTTACCCTGAGATAATAAAATTAAGGTCATCTCATTTTATAATAATTCTGTATCTCTTACTATCAAACATAGTATCTGATCTATGACATGTTATTTTCTACTTACCTATTTTGATAAATTTTCTACAATTGAATAAAATTAATATTTTAATGATATCTTTCATATTTTTCTTTCAATATTGAAGCATCATATTGCAGTAATTGTCATTGCAATGGTATGCTAGAAGCATTTCTATTACATTCTATAGTAACTGAATATATTTCATTCCCATAACGTTACTCGCTATAATGAAAAATTCCTTTATGGTCTAAGTTTTTCTTTTATTATATCTGTACTCATGGCTAAAATTCACAATTTTTTTTAAATGTCTGATTGCTTCAATTATGTAGTGGTGATGTGTGCATAGACCTGGCCAGGTGTCAGTAGGTGTAGGGTGGAAATGTACTTATGTGATTTACCTCGTTTTACGCGCAACGTGCTTGCTTCTATCGCTCTGCATGTGCTCTCGCCTTTGTGCTGCGTCATGCTGTGCCACATCACTGCATCCTGTGGTATGCGATGACGCGTCATTACTCGCGACATGTAGTTGACCGCATATGAACGTTTTCTCTATCTGTGCTGGTTCGTTGTTGCTGTGCATGCTGCTATAAAACGCTTTCATTTTGTGCTTGCACTTAAACAGGAAATTTAGTTTTGTTTACGTACACTTTTAACTAGGGATGTAACAATTCCACTTTTCCTCTATTCTCAATCTCGATGCCGATACCACTCTTGATTCTTGATTCCAAAATTGTGATTTCTTTAGTTACGGACAGTTACTTTACAGAACTAAATACTGCATAGGATGGTGTGAAATTTTATAATTTAAACTAAGCCTACCATTAGTAGTAGCCTTTTACTAACATAAGTAATATGACATTTTAAAAGTGGGAGCATGTTCATATGAATTTCCAAAATGTTCAAAAGAGGCTTATGAGCTAATATTCAAAATATACGCACACGCACACATCGCACACGCACACACACACACACACACATCGTCCACATAGTTTATTTGATAATATCTCCAAATCTAGCTGGTGGGATTGGAGATATTTCAAGCCAGGAATACTTCGGGAAAGGCTGACAATAAATTTTCCCATGAGAAAAGGACGAGATTGGGAATTCATCATTAGTAAATAAAGAAAATCTCCATTATTGCCAGTACATATAAAGGCATTTGGCAGACACATTTGTGCCTTCTTGTGGCTTTGATATGACGTTTCTACGTTCACAACGTTGTAAATTATGTGCTCACACTTCACTGTTTGCATTACGACTTGGTAAGGAATGAGAAGAAATTATGATTGTACCATTGTAATATTTTCGTCTTCAAAGTTTTTGGTTATGTCTGAACTCGAAGACGAAGGAAAGAAGTCTTTGACTCAACTTTGAATTTTCGAATATTGTACACCCCTAACATAGAAAGCCAACTTTGTAATCATAATATGCCCCAAAACCATGTTAAAATATGTTAAATACATGAATGGAACACATCAACTTAAAAAGCCGCCTATAACTAGGATAACACTGTAAACAAGTCATAGATTTGGACGACTGCACGCATGCTAATAATGTAGTTGTGACTGTCGTGGCATCGAAACGTGTCTGCCAGTGCTAGTGTTGTGGAGAAACTGGTCATTTTGTTTAAAGTACTGCATGCACACACATTTTTGATGCACACAAACATTTTTGTTTACATTTCACGTCCGGACTACACGACCACCATTGCATGGCTTAATGTAAACCCTGCAATTCTAAAGTGAAATAAATACAATTATACATGATGTCACCTACAAGCATACATTATTTATATATCAACACGCACTGCAAAAATGGAAGTAGGCCTAGTATTAAACACGGGTTCTGCTATTTGTAAATAACAACACAGCTGGATTTTCTCGCAGAAATCTTCCAAGCTGTCCGGTATGGATTTCTCATGTATTTGCTAAAATGTTGCATGACCTGAATGTCAAAAAAATGATTACTTACTCTGCATTTTAGTATCTAGTTTTTAGTATGTAACAAAACTTGCTATAACAAAACTACCAAATCTGAACTGAAGTGACTAAATATTAATATATTAAATGAATTATTACTGCATAATATTATATATTTTAATAAATTTTTATAAAATTTAAATAATTTAAATTTAATAAATTATTACTGCATCTCATATTTTCACGCACAAAATCATTTTCCGAGAGTGATTCAATTACTGGCATAAATCAAGTAATTTTAAACCACTTTTGAGAGGTGATAGGTTATGTATTTGTAGTAATTGGTTTCTGATGCTTCAATTGTTGATCTTCCGATTCCCGATTACACGATTGTCCAAGAATCGTGTGTGTCAAGGAATCGTGAAATCGAGTTCTACATCCCTGCTTTTAATAATAACTGCAATTCCTTATTCTTACTTATAACTACACATAATACTTCTTGTTATTGGTGTCGTGGTGCCTTGCGTTGATATGGCTTGGCTAAAGTTTTTTAGTTTAATACAAGTGTCCTGCTAATAGTTTATAGTATCAATTTCAATTTATTTATTTAGTTCAAATCTAATTAATATCTCTTGCATTTGATTATTGTAAAACTCTACTGCCTTTGCGTTGTTTACATATTATTTGCTTTTATTTTATTTATTTTAATTATTAAATTTTGTGACCATTTATTATCCTTAGTTTATTCTTACTTATTGCTTTCTTTCATAATTTATTTTGTATAAAAATGTACAATATTTATACTTTAATATACTATTATACAGTATTTTCTCTTTGATTTATGTTCTGTTAATATCCACTTCATAATAAACAAGATATTTCTTACTTTATTTCTGTGATACTAAATTTGCAATCTTTATAGAATACTATGTTTGCCACCAGTAACAACGTACAGCTCCCTGTTGTATCTTAATCCCAATTAATTGGTGTCACACTCTTACTGCTGGCTTATGCTCTTCCTTATTCTCAATATACTACAACATATCACAACACTTGTGCTTCACTCAGAATATCTGTTTTTGGGGAATGTTCTCTAATTCAGTTAGCCACAGGTGGTCCATGCAATGTGCCCTCTTGGTACACATGTGAGGTATACTATGTAGCACACAAGAACAATAGTCGGGGTTCCGTTCATAGTGTACGGTTGTATTGCAACTTCGACCCACAACAAAGTCTTTAGTCATGTCTTCTGTGTTGCATGGGGTGGACCACAGAGAAATTCAGTCTCTCTCTAACATCCTTGCAACCAAGAGGCTCCTCTATTGGCTAGCAGGGATTATACTCTCTCATATCTCTAATCCCTGTGTTTGGAGACTCCTCGACAAGCAGGGTATTTGTAAGCTTCATCTCCCTAACGGGTTTGTGTACCGTCTGAGCCTCTGTGTCCCACTCAATGTGTGGAACACTGTCCGTGGGCAATTCTATATGGTTGGCTAAGCCGTTAGAAATCTCCAGCTTCCATCCTCTCTCGCAAGAATGATTTTGACCTCCATTCTAACTATTGGAATGTCGTAACTGACATCAGAAAACATGGAATTGCTCGACATGGTAAACATGGAGTTGCTCAACATGGTGAAAAGGGTTTGTCTCAAGCATTTTCCCCATTTTTGTAAATGACCTTTGCATTCAATTATTTATTTCCGCGTCACCCCGATTTTTTCATTAAATTAGTTTAGCAACAAGTGTGTGTACATTTAAACTCCGTATCGTACGGACAGCAGTGAACAGGAAGTGTGCCATGTTGACACAGTGGGTGCGTGCTTTGCGCATGAATATCACTGACAAATTGAGAAGGGAGGTGAGATGGTGAGGTGCGATTGTTCTGTAAACATGTATGTAGGACGTCTCGCATTTCCACATCCTTGGCGTGTTCTCGCCTCTTACGGAGTTGCTACCTGCAGCCATATTCTAGCTCACGAAATGCCTTTTTAACTATAGAGTTCAATTTACATATTCTAACTGTGTATAACTATCTGACACATTTAACATTAAAACTTGCTTAATTCTGAACACTTTTTATCATTGCTTACAATACTTATGATTTGAGCAATATACAATTTTTCCTCTAATTAACTTTTTACTATATCATACTCCTTTTCTGCCATGCTGCTGGCTAATATAATTACCTGTTGCTTTTTCTGTTCTCATATCTACTGCACAACTTCAATATTGAAATTTTGCTTTGGCTAAATAGCACAATATAAAATTTAATGAAATCTCCACCAACAAAGTTTCTAAACACACACGTTCTTGTAATTATGTTCAAATATAACTGACATATTCTGTCTATTGTAGCTTTAAACCTGTATACTTCATAACTTAAATTCACGAGAGACAATTATTAATTATATAATATATTTTTAAACTCACTCTCGTAGTCACCTTAAGATACATATTGTAACTATTATTTCATGTAATTTTAATAATTTAAGTAGTACCCGTGGAAATTTTTTTTATGCTCTACTATGGGATTACTTCAATTTTCCGTGCAATTTATAATACAGTACTCATATCTTATTGCTGTTGTCTGTGTGCGCTATTTACACTTTATAATTACTTAATTAGTCCTTAGCTTAATACTTATTATAGCTTAATATAGCAAAATATTTATATAGCTTATTCTAGTTAAACATATTCTAGTTGAACATAAAAATGATTTACATAAGATACCTTATCTTCTAAATGTCTTTTCAATTAGTTAAACTATATCACAATTTATTTACACTTCAGAATTATCTGGATGCACAACTTTCTCTGCGCTTCTCAGAGCTTTGTGCATTGAGGCCTAGTTGCATTGACCTCTATGGCACACTGCATAGCACTGTGTCATATGCTGTGGGATCCACAGTTAAATGCTTGCCCATTTCAATGCTTATACTGCCTTGAGACTCTTCGATATATGTGTGTGTGTGCATGTGCGTGTGTGTGTGCGCGTGCGTGCGCGCATGCACGCTATTTAGTACAGGTCAGTCCTGACATGTGCCCAATGTGATTCTATGCTCATGCATGAAACGAACCATCTGGTTGACCTCTAAGTGTGCCCGATATTTTTATATAATGAAGCGAATTGCGAGAATGTCTGATGCCTGGAGGGGAATATGTCAGTTAAGGAAATACATCTACCATGATGCTTTTCCCCCCGTGCATACTATTCGCACGTAGAAACTCCTTGTATTGCAAGGACCTTGCACAGTTTCAAAAGCTCACGCTGCTGCGGTGTCGCGTGACTGCTGGTCAACGTAACATCTGGCTGGCTTAATTTGCTAGTCGCCTTTACCATTACTACCACTTTTCACGTACTGTTAATATTTACACATTTAACACTATATTCTGTACATTAATTCCTATACTAAACACATATTTTATCTCTCATTTTATTCTGACGATAATACTATATATATTAGCAATATACCACTATAAAATGTTTCTTGCGTACATTTATTTACACGTCTGTCGCTCACAAAGTCTTTAATATATACTGTTGCTGTATCTTATTATTTTTCAATTGAATTTAAAGCCTTTGCACAATGTAAATTAATGTAGTTTAAAATTATTTATTTTGTCACAGCATTCCATTATACACTATGTACCAAAAAGTAATTAGGCACCCGTGAAGATAGGTAATTCAGTACGTCAGTTGACGTGTTTCACGGCCTTTGGTGTAGGACCGCTGGTGTTTGTCCATGGTAGCATGAACACAGAGGCCTATTGTAACATTTTGGATAATGAAACGCTCGTAACATTGTGGCGTTTTTACAGAGTGGACCCATGTTACTTTCAGGATGACTATGCCAGATGCTATGTTTAAAGGGCTACTATGCAGTGGTACGCCGACAACAATGTTCACTGATTGGACTGGCCCTCCCAGAGCCCCGACCTAAATCCTATAGAACATCTTTGGGACGAATTGTATTGCCGGATGAGGGCTCGCCAGGCGCGGCCAAAATCCATTGCTCAACTCATGGAATGGTTGCAAGAGGAATGGCGATGAATCGCCGTGGATGTCCTGCAAACACTTATAGAGAGCATGCCAGACAGGTTGGCTGCTGTTATAGCTGCAAGAGGTGGCCCTACGAGATTCTTATGAGGTGACAACCACAGAGCAAACATTGTGGACATGTGCCCAATTACTTTTTGGTAGATAGTGTATTATTTTGCGTGGGTGAGAGGGGTACTCTAGTTTAGTTGATGGGAGGTGGTTTATAATTTATCCCTCGCAACAAAATTTTGATATTATTTATATTTAATATTTACAAGATTAAAACTGTTTATAAAATTATTTTACTCGGCTCATGAGAGTTTGGAGAGATCGGTGCCTCCGCCAATGTTTTGGCTTTGCCTTAGAAGCTAACCAAACAGCTTTAGGTGCGTTACTCAAAAATAGTGTGACACACAATATAATTTCACTATCACAATAAGTTTCATATAATTACGTCATTTACAATACATTAAATACATATCTTTACAACATGTTACTTTACGTTAAAACCGGAGGAATTCAATATATTTATTATTATTAAATTACTGAATTACTTTAAACTAAGCCACACCATAATTAACTAAAGTTTATGATTCCTACATGTTCTACTGGATTGATATCACCTTGTCTGTTGCCGAAGGCTACATCACATCTCGGCTACGGCGGTTCATGGTATGCCCTGCATCATTCCATCTTGACGGGTAGGTGGCTGGTGCAGGCAGACTGTGCTTCATGGCCTGGCGGTGTTTAAGTATTTGCCACACGTTTACAAACTATGATGCTGTTTTCCAAACCTCTCGCTATTCACGGCCTCGCCCTGAATACTGTTGTTTGTCACTTCTGCGTGGGGTGTCTCTGACAAGCGTTAAATATATTGCTTGCCCACACTGTAACAGTTGTGAAGTCAGATATCAGCTGCTATGCAGTACTACGGTGATACCTTCTTGCCCTTAATGACCAAATAATGGTCCTGTCTTTCTGATGTCAGTTTTGGTCATCCTTGGCCTAGTCTTTGGGATAAAGTTCCATAATAAAGACTGCTGCCACATCCAAGAAACAACATAATGATGCATATTGAGCCATCTGGCCACATCACTTTCAGGCAACTTCCCTGTGCTATAGCTAAACATGTATGCAATGATCAGGGCTCAGAGCAAGTCACTAAAAGTTACTAAATGTCACTAAGGTCTTTTTTTCTGCAGCTTTGTCACTAAAAGTTACTAATTTTAACAAAAATGTGGAGGCACAGATAACAGAAGTTATTGCATTGTACATAACATACTTTGGAATATTGGCAGTCATCAAAAGACAGCATTGTAAATCATTCAGAATCCTCTTCTTTCAAATTCTGCAACGTATCTAGAATAACTGTACTATACTGACTTAATGTCTCACTCTCAACATTTGTGTAGTCACCCATCTCACTTTTTTTTTTCAAATACGCTGTAATTACAGAATTTACACATCGTCACTGCATTGAAGACCTTTGTATTCATTTGCAAGTCTTGTTTCATTTATTTTTCATGGACTAGTCTCGCACACCCAAAGAAAAAGCAATTGTTTCAAGATTGACAGTTCCTTTGCATACTGTGAATTATATTTATATCTAAATCTGTGCCCTGAGCCCTGAATGAACTTTGCAGTTGGACTAATACAGCAGTATACAGAATGCACACAGTTTAGTAGGGGCATTGGCATCATCACTTTCATGATTGTAAGAGAACAGTAATGCCATCTGCTGTTCAGATATGGGTGTATTTTCATTTGTTTCCATTTTACTATCACCCAATACTATCTTGTAGCAAACTGATCAGGGAGTAACGGATGTATATTTGTTACTTTAAATTTGTACACCAGTGTATTCCTAGTAATGCATGTTCAATATTCCACTAAATAAATGCTTTCTATATCTGGCAATTCCATTTAATTTTGTGTTTGAAGTTATTTTTAATAAACTATACTTAACTTTATGGTCTACACTTCTATTGTTGTGTATGTTATGGTTATAGATTAATATAAATTTTGGGTTTTATAAAATAAATGTTAAATGTGAAGTAAACGGGTTCTTCTACCTTGGTAATAAACACATTATGTAATCACTGTTTTTGTACTTGTTACATTAATTGAAATATTATTTGATTGAGAATAATTTTGTTTGTCCAACAGACGTTTTATAAAATAAATGTTAAATATGAAGTAAACTTGTTCTGCTATCTTGGTAATAAACACATTATGTAATCACTGTTTTTGCACTTGTTACATTAATTGAAATATTATTTGATTGAGAATAATTTTGTTTGTCCAACAGACTTACTTATGAGAAAAATTTCAGGCCCGTTTAATATTCTAAAAATTTACTTTACAAAGTAACTAAGGGTTATATATGAATAAGATTCCTTTGCCCTTACGCAAAATTTAACATTTCATCATTGGTACATGAAGATATCAATATTTTAATTTAGAACAGCAGACATCTTGACATCAACAGTTTTGAGGGAGTGTGTTGGTGATTTATATATCAGGCGTCTCTTTTCATTGCAAGCCACATAATGATGATTACATTTTCACGCAATGTGTTCTCAGTACTTTAAATCACATTATTTTTGTTAAGTTTAGATTAACTTGGGGTTGAAAACTGTGAATAAAATCATAGCTGTGTTCACATTGGAGTTAAACATATTTCATTGAGTAAGTTGTAACACAGGGCTAACAAATTTGGGATGTGGAAAATTTTTTTCTACATGTATATATGTCCTCATCCTTTACTAGTTAAACCTAATTTGGCCAAATTGTGCCTATAGGTTATCCATGAGTTTCATTTATTTCCCAATAATTGTTTAATCATTCAAACATATAAATGCTCATGCACAAAGAAAATTAGAAATGGGTAATGCCATGGAAAACCAACACATCCCTGAAATATCACATCAACAATTTGGGTACAAATGTGTGGTCTGTTCTTGCTTCATCGTAAGTGTACATTACTACAATATATAAGACATATCTTCAGCAGAATGAAAACTACAGTATGTTCATTAAAGGACTGAAATTAATGTGAAAACATTACTGAAATTCTGATGTCCTCATAATTTGTAAGGTGTTTGTGTAACGTAATCAAATGATTTATTTGAAAGCTTACAAAATTAACTTTATTTCAGAATATACAGATAAATATTCAGACAGAAATTTGATTGTTGTCAAATGAAAACCCAAAAAAAGACATAAAAGTTGATATTTTAAAAGTAACATATCTGATTTTATTGAAACTTTACAAAAATGTTGCAGATTAGTTTACCTTTATTACTGAAAATATTTTTTTTTGGGCTGGCAAAATGTTTGCAAGATATTCATTTTAAATGACCCACTGTCACATAAAATGAACTATTTTTACACAGTACAAATGTTTGTACATCTTCCCATGGAAAAACAGCACAGTCCTAATATTAAATAACTCCCATCTTCATCCAAAATATACAAACTGCAATATATTAGGGTAATAATCAGCAACAAAAATATAGCATGCAGATATAATTAATTCATCTTTAGTTGGAAAAACAGATGTGGCTGATGGTCTGTGTGGATAAATCTTATTTTAAATTCTTCAGTTTTCTCATACTTCTCCGAAATATAACCTAACCATCAAAAATCATCATACACAATAGATATTGTATCCTGAGACTGTTGCAGATGGAATGTTTCCAGTGTTCTGACCAGTTGATGTTGCTATAGTCACGACAGTGATCTTGTGATCTGGAATATTTTTCAGCAATCAAAGTTGTGTCGGATACTAGAATAAAACCAGGATACTGCCTTGTGCCTGCCACTGTCTTGGTATTTTCAAATCTTTGGTGCAGATTCTGTCTGGTTTGGTTAACTTCCCTTTCAGGAACGTAATTTACTTGTATTGCTGGTAAATCTTTATTTGCCCACGAGAAAAGTTCTTCTGGTGTCAGTATTTCATGGTTTTGTAAACTTGAATAAGTAGCAGGATGTTTGATTGTGCTTCCTATATTATCACAAAAGCCTTTGCCTTGTGAAGTGGCAAAGAAATGCCATTCAGCATTGATTTCAAAATCAGCATAATGAAGAAAAGTTATTAAAGTTGTGCTTGTTTTTATATTGAGTTAAGGAACCATCAGAAATATAGTAAAGCTTTCTTCAAGACACTGTGTGCAGTTATTCATTAAGCAGGCTTACTTGGCAGGTTGCAACTCATTTGTGCAAACAAATGTTTGAGAGTTGACATATCTCTATCCAGGTTCATGTTCATCGTTAGTTGATTCAGTCTGATTGCATAACATGTAAATTTCACATTGTGATGTTGAAAACACATGCAAACAGAATGTGCCCCAGCAGCTCCAGCAAGAATCATGTGTCTTGGTCGAATATCACAAACTCTTGAGAAGCCAACCGTAATATGTTGGAAATAATTTTTAAATATATAGATCATTTCCTTTAAGTCTCCAAGTATCAATATCTTTTGTATCTGAACTCGTTTGGGATTCTTTTTGACAGATTTGAAGTCTGTTTTTCCAGGCATTGAGCTGCTGATTTCATCAGATTCATAGAACTGGTGATCAGCCTCCTCAGCAGATTGAGCAAGCCTTGCTTCACTTGGTTGTGGATTGGGGGAAGAAAGTATTCCTTCATATTTTACTAGTTAATTTGCTCTTCTGACCAGCCAGTTAGATTCTTGAAACTCTTTTTTAAGTTATGCAAACACTCCAGCTTTTAGAAAGCACAGTCAACATTTTAATTTTCTCACTCTTATGCGATATGTTTTTGAACTATTCTTAAAGCTGACAGATCATTTCATCAAATTCCTTTATTTTTACTGTTTGTTCTGGTGGAGGATAATTAGAGTATGTGAGAGTTTCTTGGAGAACAAGTTCAACAACTTTTAATTTAGTCCTGTATCGCTTTTGGATCTTCTTCAGTTGACCTTTTACATATCTTTTTTTAACCAATTTTTTTTCTTTATGGGTGACTCTCCAATCATTTGTAAATATGTATTTATTTCCTGAATTTCTGTATACTCCATATTATAAAATGGAACAGTAGTCACATCAGTTTCATTTACACTCATTTTCCTCAGCCGGTTTGTTCAGAATTGATGACAGGCATTTTCTACATGGACTGCAAAGTTTTTGTCCTTGTATAAGCTGGACATTATGTTTATACACTATTGTTTGTGAAAAGTGCAGCACCCAGAAAGAATGGCCTGAATGAATTCAAACTGCGAGGATGTGTTCAACAGTTTTCTAGCAATAAGTGATTACGATTGCAGAGAGATGGCGTAAACGTAGGCCCAGCAGCACCCTCTCTTGTGTGACCGGAAAGGTCAGTGTCATTCCAAGCTCAGTCAGTAAAGAGCCATCAAACAAAGTGAAAGCAAGTGCCAGTATGCCTCATCGACGTCAAAGGGTGACATATCAGCATGTGAGTTGAGTTTGAATATGGCAGAATGATCAGTCTCCGGGAAACAGATTTGTAATACCATGACATTTAGGCTCATACATGACATGCTGCTACAACATTGATGTGTATGTGGCACCAGTGGATAGAAGAGTGTCGAACACAGTGACGAGCAGGTTCTGGACCATGCAATTTGAGTAGTATATAAATGAGAGAGCTAGCACAGTGAGTGCACTTTTTCATTAAAAAAACCAAGTGTTTTAACTCAAAAATAGAGTACTTTTATAATTTTTAAGCAACTTTATAAAAGTCTAATTTGGCACCAATCTTCAATTCTTAAAGCAGGAAAATTTAAGCCAAAATGAAGCAAATTAAAGCCAAAAAGCGTGTTTTTTTTTCTTTCGTTAAAGGAAAAAAGCCAAAAAAAAAAAAAATGACACGAACAGTGAATGCCTATTTTATGCAAGGTAAAACTACCTTACTATAAAAAAAATTAGATCTTAATTTTGTAATAAAGTGCTCAAATTTGAGATAAAATCAAACAAATTTATGAAAATAGAGATTAAAATCAAGCAAAAAAAAAAGAAAAAGAATTATAAACTAAATTATCTGAAATATGAAAAAAATATTTTTAAAATATTCAAAAACATATAATTTAAAGATTTGAAAACATATAATTTAAAGATTTTAAGAGAATTCTATATCAAGCATTAAGTTCCCTTTTTTCATATCTTTTAAACATTTATAGGCCATAAAACTTGTTTTCTCATTTATAATTTTCGAACTATTTGTATAAAATATATTTAAATAGTGATCTGGTAGTGTAATCTTATGTTTATCATCTAGAATACAATTAATTATTTTTCTACCAAATTTAGATTCATATATTTAAAAAATCGGTAGCAGCATACCATTAATTTCTTTTCTAGATCTTTTAGTTTAGTTAATTCAAACTAATTGTTTAACTTGTTGAGAAGCGATTCCATTTTTGTTTGTTTATAAAGAAAAAATATAAGAGGAAAAAAACTAATTTAGAATTATGAGAATGATTTTTATTTGTATTCTTTTTTAATATAGAAGTAAAAAAAGTCAAAAAAATTTATATAGAACAGATTCGTAAATAAATATAGACTGCGAATGATTATGTAAACCTTCATTTATATACAAAACATTTAAAACGGATTATAAGAAGGCTAATTAATCATTTCAAACGCCATATCATTTAATATACATAAGACACATTGACTGCCTGTTCAACAGCCGTTTATATCTGTTCAGTAGCCGTTTATATCTGTTCAGTAGCCGTTTACATCCTTTTATGACCGTTCAACGGCCTTTAAAAATAGTTGTATTTTAGAATGTAAATATAAAATTACATAACTCGATAGCTATTTAAATATGTTTGATAAAAATGCTTTGAAATTAATTATTGAGAAACAAGTTTTTATAACGTATAAAGGTTTAAAAGATATGAAAAATGGGAACTCAATGCATGATATAGAATTTTCTTAAAATCTTTAAATTATATGTTTTTAAATCTTTAAATTATATGTTTTTTAATCTGTTTTAATATTTTTTTCATTTTTCCCATGATTTTGCTTGCAGATTAGACTTAATTGTTTGATTTTGGTTTAAATGTGCTTGATTTCAGCATAAATTTGATTCCTTTTAGCTTAAATTTAATTGATTTTATCTTAAATTTGAGCACTATAATACAAAATTAATATTATTTAATTTAAAAAAAAACGCAGGGTAGTTAACGTGCATAGGCATTCACTGTTTGTGTCACATTTTTTGGCTTTCTTTTCCTTTTTTTTTTTTTTTAATGCTTTTTGGCTTTAATTTTGCTTGATTTTGGCTTAAGTTTTTCTGTTTTTATAATTGAAGATTGGTACCAAATTAGACTATGATAAAGTTACTTAAAAATTATAAAAAATACCCATTTTTTGAGATAAAAAGCTCTGTTTTTTTAATGAAAAAGTTCACTGTGCTAGCTCTCTCATTTTCATACTACTAATGTGACCACAGCACAGGATGACCACCATCTTGTCTGCATGGCCGTAACGGACAGTACAGCCTCGTTCACAGTGTTGACTCAACACTTGTGGACTTATCTTCATAGACGGTGCATTGCTGTCTGCTGCGGGCTGGACTGGTGGCATGCATGCCATTGCATCTTCTTCCATTGTCCTCTGACTGCAAATGCCTGACTGCAATGGGCACATGAACGCCTTCACTGATGTGTTGAGT
The DNA here is from genome assembly GCA_029891345.1 of Dryococelus australis. NCBI lineage: Eukaryota > Metazoa > Arthropoda > Insecta > Phasmatodea > Phasmatidae > Dryococelus > Dryococelus australis. The sequence continues at coordinate 184,811,310 of CM057009.1, read as the reverse complement.
AGCAGAATGTAGTGTTTTCGGACGAGTCATGCTTCAACATATCCTACAGTGATGGCTGCTACCATGGTGACTGCAATCTGGTAGCCGGCATAGTGGAGAAACGCAAAGTGTAATGGTTTGGGGCGCCATTGATACAAAATGTTATCTTGACCCCTACGTATTGAGGGCAATCTGAACAGCAACCGCTACATCAGGGAGGTTTTAGAGCCTGAGGTACTGCCTCTCTTTCAGGAAACTCAGTATGCCATGTTTCAGCAGGACAATGCCTGGCCACATGTGGCCAGGAATGTGCAAGGTCTAACATGTCGCCCATCGAACATGTCTGGGATATAGTTGGTTGGCGAATTGTTCATCACGGACCTCCAGCAAACACCTTTGATGCATTGTGGACATGCATACAAACCGCATTGAGGGAGGTTCCCCGGGAACATATTCAGGTCCTCTTTGATTCCTTGCCATGACGTTTAGGGGCTCTGATTGCATCACGGGAGGGGGGTTCACACCATACTGAGTTCTCAAGGATAGAGATCATGTACAGTTCTGTAGTCCTAATCGTGTATTGTCATGTACCTAATCTGTGGTGTAAAGTTCATTTTCCTTAATGTATCCTCTTGGTGTTTTATTTTTCACAAACATTAGTGTACATATCATGCATAACAATGTCAATTTTTCTTAGGCCTTTAGCACGTGATTCATGTGAATGACGAACAAGAGGATCACTACACTTTTTTTGCTTCAGTTCATAAAGCTTTGTATAAAAATAATCATGATACGAATATATGCATTGAAAGTGAAACATACCTGATCTCAGACATATTATCTTCTGTCTTTACATCAAAGGTTATCACAAGATTTTACTGATGCAGAGCATACAACAGTATATACAGATTTTGATGCACAACATGAAGTGGTAGGTGTTTCCGTAAATGAACAATGTGTACTTGCCATAACATCAAAGTAGCTAATAGATGTGTTTCTTGCCGGATTAAATAATTTTATTCATTTTTCAAAACAACATGAAGACTACATGTTAGTATTTCTCAAAGTACAAAAGCTGTAACTATTTACCGACAGACATTCTTCCAAGAAGTGTAAACAGGTACAGACATAACTCAAGATGTTTACATTAATGGTAAAAACCAAAGAGACCATTGCCAACCTAACGTTATTTATGTTTAAAATTTCCACAAGGAAATAAATTTGTTATATAAATTGTGTTTGATAGACAAAAACATTATGATCAGGTAAAAACTTGACTCTTATCCTTTTTTATTCTTGTCGTTTAAATAAATTATTTACGACAATGAATTTTTGTGATACTTTATCATTATTTTTTAACAGGCTATACTTTTTCAAATGTTTGTATAAACTTCATACTATTGTACTTTGTACTGTGGTGACTGCAACTGCAAAGTTTGGAGTGCATCTGGAACATGGAAATTCAATATGTTCCAAATGTGTGTTGCATTTGTATGCGTTCTCATGTGAAATTATATAGTATGCAGTCTGAGCAGAAGTTGTTTAGAATAGAAATAATAACAAAAGCAAATGACAGAAAATAATTTCTATATTATGATTAGTTGTCTGCGTTTCCTAAACAATTAATTTGAACTTGGTTAAACATATTATGAGCAAACTGTAAGTCATTCTCAATTTCATGTGAAAACACCCTATGTGATCTATACTTGAACTCGTCATTTAACAAAGTTGTCAAACTCAGTGTTAACTTCATTGTGATTTGGACTATCTACATTTTAACATGAAATAGATATTAAGTGTTTTAACTTTAAGGCTAACCATGAAAACACGTTACTGGAAAAGGGTAATGAAACCACCTGTATTCACTAATTATAATCCAAATTTTACACTGGTTCTGTACATTAATTGCATATTGCTTGATGTAGGAATTGTTTCTTAGCAAAGAAATGTTTGAGATTCCCAGACACACACAATTTTTTCGAATGTTAAGACTGGGGTAATGTGTGAAGACGTGAGAACAAGAGAAAATGTAAGCAGCATTTTATTTGAAATATTACCATAAAATATGATCATTTTGTAAACACATTATACATGTTTACATGTACTGTCATCGTACCTCTTCCTCTCATGTTTAGCCCAGTCCTGGGGACTACCTAGCAGCACCCGTTCCAAGGGCAAAGTGTCCATGGAAGCAATGGAAGCATTACTTCCACTTTAAATCTCTGTCAAATAATAATTACTTTGAAATGTTTGCAGTCGAATATATCTAGTTTTTCAATGAGGAGGAGTGGAGTGGTTCACCACAGAACATGAGGTAATTTCTGATGGCTGTATGGTAAACTAGTATTCTTTGCTAGTGATGTTCTTTGCTTGGAAGCAATCATATGTTCTACTAGTGTTAAACTACTGAAGGCTACTGTGACGATAGAGCCCAGGGTGTCGTGTGTTGCGGGGCAGGTGATTTAGGGAGTCGTGGAAGAAATTAAACAAATAGTGTTTGGCACAGTGTTAGCAGAATGCCAACAGAACTTGTGCAAACAAAGTAAATATTGACCATTTTTGCCTGGTATGTAAACAATTAACAGCTTTGGGTTTTGTTCGTGCATGGGAATACTTTGTATGTTGAGATTTGTGTTTATTAAGGCATATCTAATGAAGGGTTTGTATAATAATATTGTGGTGTCATTCCATCTTTTCTGAAACGTAGTTCCTGAGCTATTCTTTAACTTATTGAAAAGTATACCTACGATGCAACTCAATGTTCAAGTGGATATTTACAGGAATGTGTGCGACTGTAATGTGCATCTACCAGTTGTTACCTATTCACCATGAAGTTAAGAAATGCCCTGTTTTGTTATGTCTACACCTAAAACTTGCTTTTTGTTTATACTCTATTGCGGTTAGAAAAATTGTACAGTTCTGTTCAGTGTTGCAACTAGAATGCTTCGGAACAGTTTGTTTTGGTAATTACACGATTGACTGAGTCATATTAGGAAAATAATTATTCACAGGATGTGGCAGGTTTGTTAATTGACAGATAACTAAATTTACTCTATTTACAAATATCGCACGAGTTATAATGTGTCCACATGGGTGAGTTGTAATATTTGGAAAAAATTAGAATAGTTAATTAATATAATAATTTTGACTCATTGTTAACAACAGAAGCATATACACCAGCAAATTGTAGTTTCACTATTTCATTTACAAGTATATCAGAATAATGATCTTTTTTCATTTTGAAACACATTAACTTAAAATTTATTTGTAAAATCACAAAAACGACTGTCTTCTCTATCATAACTGAGTATCAAAATAACTTCCTTTGTAAGCTCCGAACACTGGATGAATTTTATGGTAGTGTAATTAAAGTATTTGCTAAAAAAAAAAAAAAAAAATGTAAGAATACGTCTGAATCATATCCTACCCAAATGACAACAATGCTCATCAATGGACTCGTTCAGTAAATTATTTTTATCCGTATTTTTAGTATTATGTTGTCTGTGTCTTTACATAACTTTTCCATGGCTGACTGGGGAACATGATTTTTGGAAACTTATATTATGTATGCAGTTTTATTTGTTTTAGAACTACACTGATTTGTAAACTTATTACTTCTGGCATATGTGCCTTATATGGGTTAGCGTGACAGATAAATTTGTTTTTGATGTTAGCATATTATTGGTTTCATGCTGTTAGCTAGCTTTTCCGAGATAAAAATTTAAAACTATGTGGTGATTTTTATTTTTTAAATTACATTGGAACTTCATTAAGTGCTAGTGAATCCTTAAGTCAAATGCCACATGACTTACTTAGTGGTGAATATTGGCCATGTTTAATGTTTGAAAGTAGTATATTGACTTGTGAAGATTATGTTGATACAAATAAGGTAAATGTGTTAATATGTAACTTATGGAAGCTGCTATAAAATAATGTACTACATGTGTTCTGCACCAGTTACTTACCCTCCTGAAAATTGCACGCCTCGTCACTGCAGAGAACAACCCCAATGCTTGTGTGAGTATGAGTGAAATGGCAAGTGAGCGTGATGGGCGAGCAGTAAGGAAAGTAGCGGCCCATTTAAAGAGTGTGGCAAAAATGTGACGTCACAGGCTGGTACCGTTGTGTTAGAGCGCCATGTAGGAATTAAATTATCTTGGAAATCAAGGAAAATAAAAAAATTTTGGGAATATTTTTTTCTTTTGGATAGTATAATTTAGTAACATCATACAAAATAAATATACAGGATCGTCCATCTAACGTTAACACCACCAACATTTCAGGAACAATATACAGTTTTCATTAAATGAAATTATCTATAAGGACAAGTAATTTGCCGCAAAGTTGCTATTCATAACACGTGTATGGACAGAAATAACTAAACCACATATGAGTTTTCCCGTGGGACCATACATTTATTTCAACAGCATTTGAAAGTACATGAAAAGAGGAATTCAGTGACATACCATATGCAATGGAAAGTAACACAGAAATATCAAGAGATAATGTGCAAAAATGATTAAGTTATATGGGTCATTAGCATGGGGCATTGGACCTGTTGTTAGAGCTATAATCAATCAACATGTGCTGTGACTTATCCTGGTGGGACACTGCTTTCTAATAGCAGTGCAGTACCAGTCCCTGTTATCTGTTATCGTAAGTGTATTGCAGTGTGTGGCTGTACGTACACAATGAAGTTCACAAATGAGGAAAAACTTGACGCTCTACTTATTTACGGTCAGTGTGGCAGAAATCCGAAGCAAGCTGTCCAAATGTATGGTGAAAGGTATTCTAATTTAATGCCCATCTTATGGTAAACGATACAAAGAATTTGCACACATCTCTTGTCACGAGGTGATTGAAATTTCACAACACGAGTACTATGAAAGTCTGCTACAGGTGAGATGATCAACGTAATGTGTTGGCACATGTCAATGCAAACTCTCAAATGGGAATGTGATAACTTTCCAGGTTCATAAGAATAAGTAAAAAGCGTGTGTTATGGATACTGTGCCAACAGAAATTCCATCTATATCGCTTGGCTCATCAGGCAATACGTGAAGGTGATTTCCAGCATCGTTTTCAGTTTTGTAGATTTGCTCTGATGTCTGTAAGGGATGGTAGCAATTTTCTGATGAACATATTATTTACCGATGAAGCGACCTTCACAAACCATGGGTGTGTAAATTTACGAAATGTGCACTACTGGGCGACAGAGAATCTGAGTTGTGTGTGGCACGTGGAACACCAGCAATAGTGGAAAGTGAATGTGTGGTGTGGAATCGTTGGAGACTAAGTCATAGGATCATACTTCATTCAAGGGTAAATAACCGGCTGTACATACGCCCATTTCCTCAGAGAGTACTTACAGGCACTTCAGGAAGACATGCCTCACACCTCTCAATTTTTTCCTGCTGGGAACACTGAACGATGGGGTGTGTAACACGGTTCCTACGACACCAGAATACATGCAGAAATGCATTGTGGCAGCTTGCAGAGGCATTACACCAGAAACACTGCTGCCGCTCGTCGGTCGCTACATGTGCATTTACAGATCTGTACTGCTGTCAGTGGTAAACACATCTAGCACATGCTGTGAAAAGACCTAATGTGAAGCATTTGAACCATAACTGTGAGCTTTTGTATTATGCATGCAGATGCGATTGCATTTATCCTTAAGTGTGTTTGTTATATTTTTGTTGTGCATCTGTACACACTTGTTACTCAGTACAGTTAATGACTAGGAAACAAATCTCCTGAATTACGTTGGTATCTGCATAAAATGTAATGTATTTTGCTGTGGCGTTCTCCTTTGTCCAATATCACATTCTGTGCCCCTTGCCCCATTAAGGTAAGCACTATGCTGCTATAAGGATGAGTCACAGTATGTGTTGCTGGTTTACTGCTGTGACAACAGGTCCACTGCATGTGCTACCAGCCCACTTAATCATATTTGCACATAATTTTTTGGTGTTTCTGTGTTACTTTCCATTGCTTATGCTATATCACTGAATTCCTCTTTGCACAGTGTTTCAGATACTGTTTAAATAAATCTTTCCAGGGTATAAATCATATGTAGTTGAATTATTTCTATCCATTCACATGTTACGAATAGTTACTTTATGGCAAATTACTTGCCCCTGTATATAATTTCATTTAGCAAAAACTGCATTTTGTGATCTGCAATCACTCTGGAAATTTTGGGGTGTCCACGTTAGGTGGACCACCTTGTATATTTACTGTATTCCCATGTTTTATTCAAAATGATTCCAATATTTTTGTACTTAATATTGACTGACTTCAATTCATTGTTGCATTCTTAATAAAAGTGAAAGTGAATTGATTAGTACATGTATATCTAGATAGTTTTCACAGATACCATAGGTGAATCCACCGGGGTGTCCAGCGGCCGGGAAATGGGAAAAAGCGGGGAATGTACAGGATTTCAAATTCTCTGGGAAATGTAGGAGAATTTTTCGAATGGTGGGAATTTTTTCTGTTTTATGTCATCTACGTTAGAACTTCAGAAACTGCACCAAGGGAACTTAATATTGTTACAAAATGCCTGAGGGGCATAATTGAGTTTGTGAGAAATGGAGGTCTTAATAAATATAAAACAACTAAATTTGATTTTAATTTATTTACATAGCTATTATTTACAGTTTTAATCTATCCATTTCCATTATTATTCTTTTCATTTCTCGGTGAGCGTAATATTGGATGGCTTTTTTTTTATTCTAATTAACATTCTTAATGTGTCTGGTTATAGCCAATTAAATCATACTAATCATTAACACACTTTCAGACTGTCTGTCTGTTGCCATCATTTGTAATGTCTTTCACTCACTCATCATCCAGTGCAATAATCCAGCCTGCCAGTTGTACTCTTTACTGTGCCAATGCTTGCAATAGCAGATTTTCCTCCCGCTGGTTACTTTTCTCGCTGTTTGCTTCTCTCGTCATCTATCGCTGAAACTCCATCCACTCATCTGCTCGTCCACTCATTTACTCCTGTCTCACATGCCTGTTGGTCTTTTATACCCGCTGTCTTTGACCTGGAAAGTTCTATACACCCCGAGTCACGCTGCGAGAAACTAGGGCTGCAAACCACCAGAAAATTCATCAGATAAACTCTGAAATTCAATCAGCTGAAGATTAAAAGTGCAAGCCATGCGCTGTAGCAAGCCTGTGAATGTCGTTCTTAGTGTTCACTGCCCGCTCTTGGGTTACGTGCATGAACTTCACACATTTCCACTCTCGCAAGGGATGCGAAGCAGCGAGCACATAACACTGCCCCCTCCTGAAGTCAGTTCATCCTGACCAGACACTGCAACATCTTGACCTTCGTAGAGTGCCATTCGGTCAATGTGGACACCTTCGGCTCCGCCCGAGAGCCTTGACAACAAATCCCAAAAATGATATCATTGATCTTCTTCAGAATTCTATAGAGGCCTCCCCAACATTTCTGTAGATTCGAATACCCTTTTCGTCTCTGTGGATTGTACAGTCAAACCATTTGTCCTTCTTGAAATACCTCGCCTGACATTTTCCTATCATGCCGGGTATTCATCCTGTCACTGTATAGTCGTTTGTGACCCTTACAGAAGGACTAATCACTTCATTACTGGTTTGATAAGACAAAGTAACTACCAAATTTCCCTTTGTGTCTTCCTTTAGACCATGTCTACCAATCTGAAAAGTGCTGGCATTTGCAGCGAATGCTGCAGGTTGTGGCTGGATCCTCATCCGACGTACCCTGATGTTCTGGTAGCTTCTGTCAATTGCTTCACTCCCATTCTCGAGCCCATATAGCTAGTTCTTTACCCCTCGAGGCACTTCCTCCAGTGTACCATTATTCTCAGAACCACTACTAAAAGACTATTATGTAATTCACTCCATGCCATGGGCTTCTTTTACTGCTATGTGGCACAGTGTGGGCAGTGCATATGGACAGCATTCGTAAGTTATCATGTGCGTTTTCCAACTGCATTGTGAGGGGTGCAACTTGCAACATCAGACGTCAATGTGGTGCCTCAGTTGTTGGACACATCAAAGCTCACAAATTTCTTCATGCAAGTGCTTGCATGCGCTCATCAAAGCCATTTGTTCATCTTGTTGCTTCTTTTCCTGCTGCCGTTTCTTTTTCTGCTGCTGCTGTTGTGTAGCATGAACCCTGGAAACTATGGCTCTCGAAGCAAACTGCAACTCGTTTAGTGTTTTCGTTATCCTGTCTTCATCTTTATTCAGCATCATTGTGCATACTGGACATCGAGGTGCGGGCTTCTGTTTTGCTGATTACATCTCTAGTGCTTGGGTCAGTGCGTCCTGCATGTTGTTGTGTGCAGTCAGACGTTCTGCTGGCCGAACCTTTGTGTTGGCGATGGTATCTATGAAGAAACATAATGCCATGATGTTGCGCGCCTCCTCGAAGCCCCCTTCCAGAGATAGCAGAGATAAATGTACAATGTCTTGCTATAGCTCCTGCAGTGGGTCTACTGGTTGCTGGGTGTGGTTTCCCAGCTGTGCATTGTGGGCATGTAGCAGGTACCGGTTGCTGAAATGTATCTCCAAGGCTGTCACCAGTGTGGGGAACTCTAGTCAATGTCGCTCGGGCAGTATGCTCAGTGCAGGGCCTCTCAGTACAGCTATGAGGTAGTAAGTCTGCTGTTCAGCTGACGAGCCATTTATGGTGGTGACTATTTCAAACTGGTTTAAGTACTCCTGTTAAGAAATCTGGCCATCATAAGGGGCTGGTTTAATTACCCCTTTCTCCACTCCTAGCTGCACGACACTAATGCCACAAAGCTGCTGATTGCCCACTGAGGTCGCTGTGTTGGTGATGACTCATACTGCTTCCCCACTTTTCTCGACTACAGGTGTGATGGTTGTGGAACTCTGTTGCTGAAGAAATTTCTGCCACTCCTTCAGTACACTCATTTCTTGTTTCATTTTGTTCTCGACACTGTTCATTCTTGCATTTAAACTGTCCACTATTTCATTTTAGGTGTCCATCCTTTCATTTACACTGCCCACTTTATTATCTACACTGTCAGTTTTCTTGTTCACAGATTCAACTCTCGTATTCACCAACTCGCTAATGCCCTTTATTTTCCTGTCTACATTTTCATTTACAGTGTCTATTTTCTTAACTCCTAAATCACTTACATTAGTCATCTGGCTATTTCCATTCTCATTTACACTTACTATTAATGAACTAATTAAGGTATTTACAGTTTCATTTACACTTTCTTTCAAATTGCTAATTTGGCTATCAAGGCCACTTGCACTCCTGTGGCTTCCTAATCTCTGAATTAATGCTGACAGTGCTTCTAGTTCTAAAGACATCATTGTGATGATTGTACAAAACAGTCGTAATTATTTTTTCCTATAGCTATAACAATTAATTCCATCTGTTTTAAAATCATTAATTACTATTCTAATGTCTAACTTAATTTATAATTACCTTCATCCCACTTCTGAGACCAGTGGTACAAGATGTCTGAGGGGTGTATGAGTTTGTGAGGGGTGGAAGTCTAAATGAAAATTTAATAGCTAAATTTGATTTTAATTTATTCACACAGCTATTATTTACAGCAGTAATCTATGTATCTCCTCTATTATGCTTTAATTTCTTGGTGAGCACAATATTTAATGTCTATTTTTATTCTAATTATTGTTCTTAATGTGTCTGGTTATAGTCAATTAAATCATATTAATCATTAACACACTTTCAGTCTTGTCTGTTGCCATCATTCGTAATCTCTTTCACGCACGCATCTAGTCCAAAAGTCCATCCTGCCAGTTGTACTTTTCACTGCGCTGATGCTCACAGTCACAAATTATCTTCCTGCTGATGACTTTTCTTGCCACTCATTTTGCTTGTCTATCGCTAAAACTCCATTGACTTATCCACTCATCAACTTTTGACTCGGGGGCCCATTGCACTTTTATACCTGCTGGCCGCCGACCTAGAAAGTTGATGCATCCCGAGTCACACAAAGAAAAACTAAGGCAGCATATCACCAGAAAATTCATCAGATAAACACTGAAATTCAGTCAGCTGAAGGTCAGATGTGCCAGCCGTAAAATATTTATTGCAGTGCTACGAGCTGTGGTAAGCCTGTGTAAGTAGTTCTTAGTGTTTGCTGCCCGCTCTTGAGTTACGTGCGTAACCTTCACACATTTTCGCTCTCGCAAGGGATGCGAAGCAATGAGCACCTAAAATATTAAAAATTCTGCACCACCTTCAAAAGTCTGAATAACACAGTGCGTTACTAATAACCATTTCTAGGTAAAAAAGAAAGAGAGGGAAATTATAAAAGGAAATCCATGGCTGTGAAAGGTGAGGGTGGTAGGGGTTGGCTTATTGTGGTAGGATCTTGCGCGCACTTTGTGGTTGTGATTAAGGAGAAAATTTTCTTGATGTGATTTATTTACATAGTTGTTGCATTCTTAGCCTTGTATTATTTCATTTAGTGTATTAGTAGTTATTTTCTTTATGTAGTTTTACAGGAATTATCTGTTAGTCTATTAGTCCTGTAAATTCAATGCAAAATAAAAACATTAGCTATGTTTTGGTGCCTAAAGAATCTTACCTAACGAATGATTCAATACTTTGAGTTACTGTGCAGGCAAATCACTACACACAAAGGATTATTATATCTTAAGGAAATTAACTTGTTGATTACATCTACACATTCGCCTCCTCCCCCTCCCCCTTCATCCATCACTACCATTTATTTTCTGGGGTTAATTTTTATTGGTTTTTAAATGTAGTAGGAAACACGATTAGAAAAAAGTTCAATGGTAAATGCTTTGTTTAAAAATGGGCACACTTTGTTTACCTGCTACTTGGTACCATGTACACATTTTAAAATTATTTCTAATTAATTTTCAGACGTTGATTTATTTTTTATACTTTTCCCATCATGTTTGTAAACTATCGTAGCCGTAAACATCTTGTTTACGAATAGCCACTCATGTTTTGTTGTTTTCATTTATGCTGACACACAACAAACAAAATGTTCTTCATTAAAGATGTTAATTTTATTATTTTAAACAACTTACATTGAAGATGTAATTTTTTTCTTTATAACTTTTGTTTCCTTGGCTTTCTATACTGTGCGCGAGCATGAGCATGTGCCTCATTGACTGGGTGCAAATAAGATAACCAATTATATGCAAAGTGGCAGCTATCTGCCGGTCTTCTGCCTGTGAATTAAAACATTTGCAATATGGATCATGGTGGCACCATAGTGACTACTCTGACATCACTGTCATACCAACTAATTAGGTACCAAATCGTCAACGACATGGCACCGGCCAGCAGAGCACCATCCCATTGTAGCAGAGGCCCTAATTCGGATGCTAATGCAACTTTACTTTATGTCTTCGGCAAACAACTGACATGCCAAATAATTGAAGAGGATTCCATTGTAATTATACAATGAAATGAATTGTATTAATTTGTTGTGATAAGTAAGTACGTGCTTTAAATGTGATTGAAAATGTTTACCCAATTGCAGTTGATAAATACCTCCTTAGTTACTTTAACACTATGATCGGCTACTCATTTTTGTACTAATAATGTAAAATTACAACATGAACAACTATTTCACAGGGCCGTGCGACTATAACCAAGATACTAAAACATTCATATCCTCTTGTTGCGGATGCAGGCCATAAAAAGAATTTAGGTGAATTATTTGTTGTATGTTAACAGCCTGTTATATCATCATGTTGAATGAGTCTTGTAAAGGCTGGCCATATCTTCTCTGGGAATGAAAAATGTACTGTAGCTTTGAACTTTGTGTCATCTGGTGATCGTCATTGCTTCTTGTAAATAAATGTCTTTATGTGTCTATCTTACTCTTAAGTAGCTTTCATTTTACTTGCATATCATTCAGTTTTGTTGAGGCATTTACTATCACATTTTAAACAAAAAATTTTAAGCCATTAAGTTGCTGGTGGTTTTCTTCCCTTCACCTTTCTTACCTTTAATTTCATCTCTCTTTCTCATTCTCTCTCTTCCTTGTTCTTCCCCTGTCCATTTTCTTTCTTTCTCGGGGCTGTGGTGGCTGAACGGTTAACCTGCTCCCCGACCGGGTCACTCCCGGATTTTCGCATGTGAGAATCATGCTGGATGGTGCCGCTGGTCGGCAGGTTTTCTCGGGAATTTCCCATCCCCCCTTTTTTTTTTCATTTCGGTGCTGCTTCATACTCACCTCAATCATCCTTATCAGCTTTCAGGATCTGGCTGTTAAGAGCCGTCCAAATCTCTTCACGTACTCACACTTTCTCCTGTATATGTCTAAAAAAATATATAAGTTAAGCCTAAGTCTTCAAAGGTTAAATATAAATATTTAGTTTGAAGCATGAAATTCAAATTGCAGTGGAGAATGTGGAAGTTGATAACTTGAAACAGATTTTATTCAGATTTTTTAATAGTATTTAAATAATTGCAGTTATTTCTTGTGTTAATCATTAAAAATTGTAGGATAACCCAAAATGCCTGCAGCTCTTCAAAAATTAAAATGAATGAATTATCAGAAAAGTAAACTAACTTCTATTGTACAGTTTTGTGTTCTGCAACCATTAGCCAAAGCAACATTTTGGGACTTTATCAGCACTCCCATCATATTGCGCATGCGTAAAAACAGAAACTATGTTGTTTATGAACATACGTACAAAATTCTAGTTGTTTGCAATAAGGGGCATTTTATGAGAATGTGAGACATGTGATAAAATAAATCTGAGGCCCTCTTTACAGCTGCAATTTAGAAATTATAATTTTGGACAATTACATATTTATGTGTTATTATCTTTACTACGGATTAACAATTTAGTTTTGACATTTTCAAATAAAACATGAATGTAGTACCTAACATAAAACATCAAAATATAAGTACTTTAATAAAATGCATCCAGTTCATACAAAAAATATTGGGTAAATATGTGCAAGTAAAGTAAAATAATATATTGAAAATTTTATGAAAAGAAATGGAGCAATATTATACCGGACCCCCAATAATATTACCTGGTTCAGTTACCAAAGTCCAAAGCTTTTTCAAGAAACACAAAATTTATGAGTTGTAGACAACACCAAATAAACTACTTATTTATCAACTTACTTTGCAATAAATTTCTTTCTTGCCTTTTTAGCAGCAAAAATATTAATAAGTCCATCAAATTAAATGCTGTTTGTGAGATCATGTTCTCAATAAATCACTGTTTACAAGTTCAATCTCTCAAAATTGATTCTTTACAAATGTTGTGCAAGTGCTGCGAAACATTATGTGCAGTGAAAGATATAACACAATCTTCAACTTTATGTTCTCTGAGAAAAGATGGGATGTAATACTTAATTTGGAAAAATTGACTGCAGTTCCTTGCTGTGTTTTGTGACCAACTCAACAGCACTACATTAGAGTTCCTCATGATTTGCTGTAGTTAAGTTATAAAAAAACCCAAATTTTGTGACATTTTCTTTGTAGGAAGCAGCCCTCTTGTGGAGTTTCATGCAAAGCCTATCAATAAAACACAGAAAAGAGTAAATTCTGAAATTCTTGTATGATGTTACAACAGTAGAAAGTTTGTCTTTTCCATCCAAATAATTTTTGGAAATTCTGGTATCTACATAAGTTAAACACATGGTTACTTAATGGTTTTGATTTAACTTCCATTTCGTCAAAGTTACTCTGCAAATCTGAAACAAATATTTTCAAGTAATTAAAATTTTTCCGGTATGGCTGTGAATTGGAATGAAACACAGAAACCTTTTCAAAATATTACTGTGAAGGCAATATATAAACACATAATACATTTGATCTGTATGGGAAATATCAGGTGTAAAATTGAGTACAACTGAGTAAAATTTTGCCTGTCTTATCTCATTTAGTATATTTTTCCAAAATTTGCTGTCTATCAGCTCAGTGAATTCTCCACAGATATCGGAAGAAAGATACAAATCATGTCCTTTTGCTTTGTTCCCATGCAGCCTTAAATGTTACTGTAAAAAGGGATCAAACAGTGCAAACAATTCCAAAATTCGTAGGTAACTACCATTGGGATGTGATCCAAGCATTTGATTGTCACCACGAAAAGGAAAACCACAAGTGCATAAAAATTTCATAAATACCATTAATATAACAAGAACATTCTCCCAGAAATTTTTTTTCTCAGTAGTTAATTATGAATCTGAATGTGATGAAACAGACATTTTCTTACTTTTCCTTGACACCCATTTTAATGAACATTTATTGTGTTGAACACAATTTTCATGCTCCCTCAATTTTTATTCATTTTTCTTCCAATTAGAAAAACCACTATCAAACTATGATAGTTTGCAATTTTCTGAAAAGTTTGCTTGTGAAGCAAACAACATTTCCTGTCGATTTAGAGTACAACTAACCATTTTCTCTGCAGGTGCTCTCCATTTCCAAGAACTTTCACAAACACATAGGTGGTCAGTTACTATGTAAATTTTGCTTATTGTCTAGTAAAATCAGTGTAATCTCAATCATTATTACTAAAACAGTCTGGCCCTTTATCATTACAATTACCAATAATTTGTCAATGATATTGACTGGCCATGTTGCAGGATCTTGCTGAAGCAGTACCAATACTGCAGTATAAAACTCTACAGTCCGTTCGTAACTATTCACGCCACAGTTTCTGGTACTTTGTGGGTGTACACCTTCAATACATGAAACAAAAGTTGTGGGAAATTCTTGAATTATGTTAGTGGGATTAAAATTTTCTGTGTCTGAGACTGCTGGTTTTTTTGGAATTTCATTATAGCTTGAAAGTGATAAAGTTAAAGGCAACTTATCATCACACCACTCTGGTGTTTTAGGTGGTACATCCTTCGTTGTAAAGAACAATGTAAGTTTTGGAAGTTTGTTTATTTGTTCTTGTTCTCTTTTTTTTTGGCTTTGCGCTTGGCAGCACCAGTTCAAATTTACGCACACTCATTTTGGCAGATTATTAAGACTACTTCATTTCACCATTTCGGAAAACTTCATGCAAGATTTATTACAACATAACCAATAAAATGCAAAATAAAGATCTCTGTGATACATGGCATGTACTGACATCTGATCACCAAAAAAAATAGCAAAACAAATGCAAGTTTGCGGTTTACTGCAACTAAACTTAACACGACTGCTAACGTCATAAATATGTGTATTTTTGTAGACCATATTAAATTTAAAAAAATACAAACACCATGGCAAAAACTAAAGAAATTGGTTTGAAAATCAGTTAAAAATATGTTCACTATCGCAAATCAATAAAAACAGGGATGTTATTATTTTTGTTTGTGAATCATGCATTATGACAACTTGCGTGTGTATGCATGGCATCTGTTGGATCTAAAATGAAACATACTCACTGTATTACTTACGTCTCGAATTGAACAAGAGTGCTCGTGGTGCCATTTTTGCCTATGTGGCATATGCATTTGCTTTGCCGCTTCTCGAAGTAAGAGCCGTAAAGTCCTCAGGTGAGTAAGAGGATTCGAGGCTCTTATTGGAATTAGCCACATAATCCTCAGATCAGTAAAAGAGGATTCGAGACACCGAACCAGGTTCAGCGGGCCCGGGGAGGATCAGTAGACATGGCCCCCTTCCCCGACTGCCATCCTGCACCTACCACATCCAAACCACCCTACCTCCACACCTCCACACTCTCCCTCACCTGACACTTCATCACCCTCAACACACACACCTCCATCCCCCTCCCAAACTATTATAAAAATTGACAAAAATCAAAAAAACCTAAAAAAAATTGAAGAACATAAAACATTACACTACCCTATCAATTGCTCATCCCTCCACCCTCTCATCCCCCCTCTACCACACTATCCCCTGGCAATTATTATAAAACCAAAAAACTGAAGGAAATTCTAAAAATCTAAGAATATATAACGTTAACCTCACACTTATCCCGCCACCCTCACCTCACAATATCACTGTCACTACCCCATCGCAATTATTATACATTCAAGAGACATCACAAAACAAAACCTAACAATCGAGGAACAAATAATGTACTACCCCGCCCCCCTTCTGCTAAACCATTGTACCATAAACATCAACCCCTACCTCTACCTCCTAACTTTCCAATAATAAAAAATTGAGAATATCGCAAAAAAAAAAATTCTAAAACTGAGGAAAATCTTACATTGATGAACCTGATCACCATGTTGGTTGTTGACGACCTTGACATTGACACAAATAACCTTTAAAACTAAATATTGTGAAAAAGTACTAAAAAAAAGTTTAACAAACTAATAAAGGTTAAATAACATAATACATCACTGACTCAAACACCCATGTTAGATGCTGGTGATCTTGACCCAATGAACTTGAACCCAAAATTCCAAAAAAAAATTCTTTAAATTAAAAATTAAACAACATACATAAAAATAATTTTTAAATTACACATTTTTTTAAATTATTAAAAAACGTACACTTCCGTACATTCCCCCCAGCACCAGGTCCAGCAGACGACTAACCCCCGCCAATAAATTTCATTGTCTTTACAATCCCCCCCTTCCACCCATATTTAATCAGTCATACATGGTGAGCTTGTTTTTAGTTCGTCATTTGTTATTCATTTTCATCACTTAGGTGGTGCGAGTGTATAAATTATTAATTTACTCACTAGGTGAGCTGGTGATTTAGCCCCCAGATAACCGCTATATTTGTTTATGTTTTTACTTATAGGTTGTGCTGTCGGCTCCCTTCCAGCCCACTACCTCTTCAAACCACATCTGCTGTTCTTTAATTTTTAGTATCCCCCATTAGAGCGCACTGGTTACTTTTTGTTTCAGTTGTCAGAGCAGACAAGGTCCATACCCACAAGGTATGTAAATTAACATATTTAATTTGTTTGGACATGGTCAGCAGAGTATAAATTGTGTGATGACGTCCGGGTCATTAGGGATCATTTAGGAGTCACTTAGAGGTCAGTACCACCATCAGTACTGCATGCACCGCACTCAGGGTCATTTATGGGTCATTCTTTGGAGGGATTAGTCTGATAGGAGTCAGACACTGACTACCACATGTGATGTCTTAATGCCTTTACGCGATTGGCCAGCTGCAATCACATGGCAACTTGCTGGTGGGCTGGTCTATGTCCGAACAATGTATTAATAGTGTAAAGTGAGTGATTAAGTCAGTATGATGTCGTAGGTCTTGCATACTCCTGTATTATAAGCAATAGAGAGGTCAGCTGAGAGGCTTAGTAGGACAGCAGCTCCTGTGAAAGATACATCATCTTGGCTAGCTTCTGCATCTTTGCATGTAAGTCTTATTCTGCATCTGTGATGTCTTAGGGTACTCCAGAGTTAATGGTAGCTATGGACATGCCATTGACTTCTTTGGGAGTGGTACTGGGAGTGCCATAGATTTCTTTTGCTGCAGTACCTAGAACATCAATGACGATATTACCTGCTTCTTTAGCTCCAGTACCTACATCTCCAACAGGTCCATCAGGGTCTTTGCCTGAACCACTACATCGTAATCAGTGTCACTTCTGTAAAAGGGTCTTCAGCAAAAGTTGTCATGCCCAGCTGCATAAGAGAACGGCCTGAACGAAGAAACCTTTTCACGCGATGAAGCATTACGGCACTGACCATATGCAGTTAATGCAAGATGATACCATGAAGGAACAAAGTGAGATCTGCAAGGGTTTGTCTACTTGGAGTCAGCAAGTATTGCCGGCAATACCTCCTGCTACATGGGTGGGTACTGTTTCCACAGACAATTATGACTGGCCAGTTAATGCTAAAGACAGATGATTGAGTTGGTATGTGCGGAATGTTCACTTGCAAGACGTTTGCGTGAAGTCAACGAACTTCAAAATAAATTACCATCAATTCTAATTTCAGATGAGCATACACCTCCTGCTTCAAAGAAAAACAAATATAATATTTAGGATGATACAGGAAGTGAAGACCTTCATGAAGACAGCTGATGATAATGACTATGATGACACTGATATTGAAGATGAAGATGATTCCCTCAACATTCCCACACATTTCACCAATGAGTTTCCTTCGACAAGTGATGCGAAGAAGGTGGATGACGTCGCAAATACTGACGACATGTTTACCAAAGACTCGAATAAACTTGTAGAGAGATGCAAAATTTTGATTGATAAGCAAAGACATGGTAATTTGGATGAAAATTACAGGTTTTTTATGTCTTATAAATATAAGTGCTGACAGCTTGCTTGGCAAAGACATCGGGAAATTAACACAGTAGTCAAGGTCATTCAAGGCATGGAGCCAAAGTTATGGTCACCTGCCTCTAATATGGTGGTAGTAGTCTGTAGCATCATATGTTTGCTGAATTTTACAGATTTTTTTTTGAGATTTTGTTTTCAAGGTCATGTGATCAAGGTCAAGGTAATCTGCATCTAATGTGTAGGCGGTAGTATGCAACGTCATATGCTTGCTGAGTTTTATGTAGTTTTCTCGAGTTTTTATTTTCAAGGTCATGGGGTCAAGATCAAGGTCATCTGCATCTGGTATGGCGGTAGTAGGAAAATATTATGATACACTGGCATGTCTGAGCTGAAACATTGTCAATGTGCATATGTATATCTGCAGGTTCGTAATGAATGACAGACTTTTTTTAGAATTGGTATTTAGCTCTGATATTATGATGCCTACTCTGTAATTTAATAAAAATTGTATTAGGGGACTAGACTTAATTTTTTTAATGGTTAGATCTTTGGTGTGTAAACATAGATGTTTCCTCTGAAGGTTCGAGAGGATAACTTAAAATACTAAGGTTTTTTTCTCCTCGTAACATTCCTTCTGTTCTGAAATATAAATATGCAGGACTGTTCGAGGCATGAAGTGTATTATCTTAAGTTCGTTACTGGGCAATTTTTTCCCTATTTCTGTGATGAGTGGTCTGTTTTTCTTACCTTAGTTTGCTTTCATGCACGTGTATGTGTGTGCGCGCGACATATAAGCTTGTGGAGAAAGTATTAATTTTTTTATTATTTCTTAGTTTCACAGCATCACAAAGTATCTTTAGTTTCAATGGAATTAATAAATAATTTCACATTTAATTTTTTTATACGACCAGAATAACAAAGGAAGAGTTTGTGTCAGAATTTATTACAAAAAATTGTACATAGAATTAATTTTCTAGCATTCAAAAGATACTAACATAACTATACAATTTCATGGTTTCTGTAATGCACTGGCTGCAAGATACTCTAATTTTTTCGCACTTGCGAAGTCTTTCATTATATGTATCTACGAGGTTAAAGGGTGGTAAATGAGAGCTTTATGTGTGTGTCTTTGCTGGACATCGTATTGTGGTAATTTTCTGCATGGTGTACTAGCATCTCGGGAACAAACCTATGTTTTAGTTCACATAATTCGTAAAGGGTGAATACTATTAATACCTGCTGGATTACAGGCTGCACATATATACTGACATGACAAAAGTCATGGGATACCTGTCTAATAACATGGTGGGACTCCTCTAGCTCGAAGAAGTGCAGTAACTAGATGTGGCATGGGCTCCACAAGTGTACGGAAGACCTGTGGAGAGATTAAGCCATGCTGTCTGAATAGCTGCCCAAAGTTCCCTGGTATGGTTAGGTGCAGGATCTTGGGTTCTATAAATGCTTGATACCAGCCTGCACAGTGCCTTGTTGACTGCTGGGATCCATGGCCTCATTGGGTTTGCGCCACACCCAAACTCTGCCATCAGCCCAAAAAACCTGTATTGTGACTCATTGGACCAGACCACATTGTTATAGTCCTCCAGGGTCCAATCAGCAACCTCACGAGCTCAAGTGAGGCATTTTGCCTGGTGGTGTGCAGTTAACAGGAGCACTCTGGTGAGTCTTCTGCTTCTATATCCCATGGAAGCTAATGCATGGTGCACAGATCTGCTAGATACACTTCTGACACTTCCTGCATTGAATGTGTTCCTACTCTGTTAGCACAGACAATTATACCTAACCTCCGCTGGTCACGGTCATCAAGTAACATTGGACAGCCACGGCATTGTCCACAGTGGATCGTAATGCCTTGATTTTGATATTTCCTGTACATACATGACACAGTGGATCGAGAAATATTGAAAGTCTCCACAACTTCTGAAATTGAATGTCCCGTTCTTCTGGCATCCACAATCGTGCCTTGTTCAAACTCTGATAATTCACGTTGCCTTGCCATGAGCATATAAACAACAGTCAATCTGAATGATACGACCACCTGTTCACAACTGAGACCAATTTAAGCATTGCAACGTTGCTCTGCAGCGGTGGCGCCGCGAGTTGTGTTACATAGTGTTATCTTACGACTTTAGTAATGTCAGTGTACATACCCATTTTTGCATGTTACTTTTCATTTGACCAAAGTCGTGTAGCAGTGCGGTGGGACTCTGGAGGGGGAGGGTGGTGGTGTTTTACTGTGGATCAGATATATCTCTTAATGTAGCGAGCGCACAAGAATGTATGCAAATACTGAAATTTTGTTGTTGAAGGTACTATTTTTTTATGATTTTGTTCTTTGTGGTGGGTGTACCTTTACACGAGCATCTCCTCACTGTATATCATTTTCTCCCTGCACAACTTACTGTATGTACATTCTTTGTGTGTATAAGTGGTTTTATATTTTGGTGGGGTGGAAAAATAAAGAAAAGGAAGTAGTGCAAACTGTGAATCTAGCTCTTAGCTACAATGATGGCAAGTAGGGGTGGGGTGGGGTGTTTATATCTCATACCCAGCATCATAACCAAATGTGGCAGTGATGAAAAAAATAGAAGGGAAAATAAAAGTGGAATTTATTCTCTTTAATACTCGTCTAAAAACCTAAGTGTTAAAAAGTGGGAATTTTATTTGTAAATAAATAAAATAAATTAAAGGGGGGAAAGCTCATCACAAACTCTTGTAAACAAATTTTCTACTATTGCTCGGCGTTGACAACAAATGTTACAACTAGGAAATTATGTTTGGAATTAAAGGGAAAATCACGTCTAACATCATCATGGGGCTCTCACACTTTCGTCGACTAACCTAGGTAAATGAAAAATAAGAGAAACCAACTTCTCAACCTGATCAGCAAAACACATCTTGGTTCATAGTATCTGCACTCTTTTGTCAAAATAAACAACTTAGTCTTATCATCAGAGGCAACAGATGTTAGCATCAAGGAACAGAAGCAATAACAAAACATAAACCGATTATTACAACAAAAAAGATTTGTTATGGATTAAAATACAATTCAGCATGACCATGAATATGCATGTCACCAGTAGTACCAACCAGCTTGCGATACAACAAAATCTGATCACAAAGTTAAAACTTCATCTTCTTACGCGAAAACATGGAAGCATTACCAAATACATTAATAACGGCAGTATTATCGGCCTTCCCTTCATGAACTGGAAAAGTCTTCCAACATATTATATCACAAGGGTCAATGTCACCAATAGCCATAATCTTGCTGTTGGAGTAATTGTGATTACATTGCTGTTTGTTTGACTGAATTAGGTTCAGTGGTTTGGATTTTATGGGTGTTTTTTTTTTCAAGGTAATGGACTTAGAATATTTCTGCCATCATCAGGAACGCTAGTATTACTGAGTCCTGACACGTTCAAAGTTATAACCTGGGCACTTATACATTGAAGATAAGATGGAGCCAAGCCTTCGCCTGATAGGGGTCGGTGCGATAAGATACTGCGCGTTTTTTCATGCTTTGTGCAGGCTTCCTTTTTGACACAAACGATATATACTTTATAATACCACCAACATCCTACTATGAATAAATGTTATCTATGGGCCAATTAACAAAACATAAACCGATTATTACGGAATTCAAATGTGGGGTCGTATAGCATACTTCTGACGTGTAAATTAAATAGAATAAATAATTAAATAATATTGATTCCTGTTTCAATTAATTAATACTTCGTGGTAGTTATTTTCATTTGAAAAAGATCCAAATAGAAGATAAGTTCCTGATAAAGGGGAAATTCTAGGCATTACCTACTTTTTTATCTCCAACACCTACATCTCAAACAGGTCTGTCCAAGTCTGTGCCTGAGCCACTACGTCGTCATCAGTGTCACTTTTTGTAATAAGGCATTTACTTGTGACCATAAGTTACAGCGATGTGAGTGCTTTAATTGTGCCAAGAATCCCTGACGTATGTCATATTCGTGCAACAGGTGCAGTATGTAGTTCAGCTATAGTGACAGTTTACTTAAATATGCAAGACCTGTAAAGGTAAAGTGCATTTCTTGTTCAGTACCTTGGTACCAGGTTTAGTGCAATCAGGTCTCTTGTGACTTTTTTAGAGTTTTTATTTTCATGGGCTTCCAAGGTCATTGGGTTGAGGTCAATGTAGTCTGTATCCAATATGGTGGTAGTAGTCTGTAACATCATATGCTTGTCGAATTTTATAAATTTTTCTTGAGCTTTTGTTTTAAAGGTCATTCAAGACCACAGGGTCAAGGTTACCTGCATCTAATATGGTGGTAGTCTGCAATGCCATATACGTGTAGATTTTTATGTATTTTTTTCTTTGAGTTTTTGATTTCAAGGTCATTCATGGTTACAGGGTCAAGGCCGAGGACACTTTCAGCCAATATGGCAGTAGTAACATCATATGCTAGCCAGATTTTATGTAGTTTATCTCGAGTTTTATTTTCAAGGTCATTCAAGTTCATGCAGTAAAGGTCAAGGTCACTCTCTTCCAATATGGTGAATGGGTGATGTCTACCTAGACAGTTGCCTACCAAGAAGGCGGTCGCCTACCAAGATGGCACTCGTCTACCAAGAGGATGGCAGTCGGATGAATGTGTGAGAGACAGCAATGCATAAACAAATTAAAGATGAAAAAAATCAAGATGGTGGAATGAGTATAGGTGAGGAGAGTGGAAGTGAGGGAGTCTGTCGTCTTTTGGGCGTGGTGCTGGGGGGACTCTGGAAATATAAGTTTAAAAAAGAAATGTAAAATTTTTAAATAAAATTTAAACAATATTTAAATACATTTTTATAATAACTTTTTGTAAATTACTGAACAATTTTTTAAATAATGTTTTAGTACATTTTTAAACAATTTTTCGTAACACATTTTATTAATACATTTTTTAATAATATTTTTAAATTTTTTTAAATTTTTTTTTTTATTTTTTTTCGTCAAAGGTTATGGGCACTGGTTTCCAATATGGCGGATATTGATTTAACAATATGGCGGTTGGCTGAATCAGAATCCAATCCCCGATTCCTCGTCTCCAAATATACTAAATCTTATGACTCTCATACAGTTGCCTAGTACAGAGACCTGCATCATCCCCACTTACAATAGATGTTATTCACTTTAAGGCCGTGTGCACACATGCTGACATAGACCGCTGCGGCGCCACAGCTTCGTGTGCACCGATACATATAAGCCAACCCCTCGTGGAATGCATTTGCAGCACCACTGCGTTTCTTGCACGCTCAGTGGAAGTGCGGTACCGCAGTGGTGCTGCAGCTACTTGTGCACTGGTACATATAAGGCAAGCCCTTGTGGAACGCTTTTACGGTGCCACAGCAGTGCCGCGCGGACTTTGTCTGCATGTATGCACCCGGCCTAAATAAACCAGAAAATGGGCCCGCTGAATCAGCGGACTAAGGCGCTATCAGTGAAGCAGATAACCTAACAAATTTGTATTTATGGTACAATGTTTAAGACTTGAAAGAGGGTATGTAGGTTCAAAGAGTCTAAATTCCTATTGGGAGAGAGCAGGGCATAAAAATATAACCCACCACCAAATCCCATGAAAATTGGTCAAAAAATGTACCTTCCAGGTCGAAAAGAAGGCGAAAAATG
This sequence comes from Dryococelus australis, assembly GCA_029891345.1. NCBI lineage: Eukaryota > Metazoa > Arthropoda > Insecta > Phasmatodea > Phasmatidae > Dryococelus > Dryococelus australis. The sequence goes on along the minus strand of CM057009.1, from coordinate 184,787,474 downwards.
CACCCTCTGGTCTTTGTATCTCCCCCTTAGAAAGGGGAGGAGGGATTGATGGCCAAAAGTCCAAAGGTATGCAAATTTGGTTCCACCACTCGAGGGGGGGGGGGGGGGGTGCACTGCACGTCATCAAAAGGCTTTGTTTTTGATTAATTAGGTGACTCATTCCACTGCAGCACTTTCACAAGGATGTTAACACTCCGGAATATTTAAGCCATAAGTCGTATATACCTATATTGTTTTGACACATTTTGTCATCGATAATGGCCTCTCTTTATTTTCTTCCAAATTAGAATCATCATGTATAGCATATCCAGCCAGGTACCGATCTTGAACTGTAAAGGTACGTATGCGAGTACAGGCAAAGAACGTGGTATTGTGTAAACAGAAAACATTAAAATATTGTACCACACCAGTCATATATTGCAGGGGACCAACACATGCAGGATGCACTTAGTATGGTGTTGATCTACTCACAGTACAAATACTGGCAGCGATATTGCTGGGCATGGAGGCATACAGACGTCTGATGTTGTCCCGAGGAAGGGCCTGCCACACTGTGCAACTGACCCTCCAAATCTGCCAAAGTTTCCAAAGTTGCCATCCAATCTGGTCCCAAGCGTTCTCGATAGGCGAGAGGTCTGGGGACCTTACTGGCCAAGGAAGCATGTTGACATCACAAAGACTGGCAAGAGATACCCTTACTGAAAGAGGCCGGGCATTAACTTGCTGGAAAACGGGTTTGTCAAGTTGCACCAGGAAGGGGAGCGCACATGGTCTCAGAATTTCCTGGACATATCGCCTGAGAGGTCCTTCAATTACCACCAGTGGGGTGAGGGAATCATAGGCCCCATGCCATAGTACCTCTCTTTGGTGCAGTGTGCAACTCTACAATGAAGCATGGATGATGGTGCTGCGCAGGACGTCTCCAGACTTTGGCGGTCTTCTGCATTCAGATAGAATCTTAATTCATTGGTGAACACAGTTCTTCGCCAGTCCTCAAGCTGCCATGCTGCCCGTTCACTGCATGTCACATGTGCTTTGCGATGCTGAGGTCATAATGGTACACGTAAGAGACGACGCAACGACAGATCCCGCTCTGTTAGCCACCTGGATATGGTACTGGTTGACATAGGCGTATCCCCAGCTGCCGTGACATGTCCCTGGATGGTGCGCAGCGATGCTGGTGGAGTGCTTACAGCCTGTCGCACGATGAAATGAGTCTTCTCAAAGTGTGTGTACCCTCCTGTTTCCACTGCGTCCAACACCGACTCACAGTGTAGGCAGAATGGTTCAAGTGGCGAGCAATGCACCAAGACGTCCATACTGCCTCTCTGAGGACCACGATGTAGCCTCTGTCAAACTCGTCTAGCTGGGAAAACCCTTGTTGAATGTGCTGTCTGGGAATGTTGCTCGTTTACTGGACTTGTACCTGTGGTCACAGTGCCACTAAGGCCTCATTGGTGTCTTGATGCTATATGAATGATGGAGGGACATATATGTCCTCTAGTGGCACATCCGCACGAGCAAATCACATTAAATGCAAGTGGGACACATGTTGGGCTATGACAATACTGTGTGACGATTTTCGTTGTACTTGCGCAATTGGATCATGGTCATAATTCTTTTAGCAAGTGAGTGTATTTTAATATGCAATGACCACAATACTCACCGTTAAGTTGCAGCGAACTACGAGAAGGTATGGTGTTTTTCGTATTTTGCCAACAGTATGTTGGTATCAGAGTAGGCATTAAAATTTTATAAGCAAAAAGTGATTTTTTCATAAGCAAAGCAGTAGGCCTTAACAAATGTTAGTGTTAAGCGCTTTAAAAAATGCATGGTTGGACGAAGTTTCACGAAACTTGCATGGAGTGCAGATATTACTATAGAAGTATGCTGTAAAATTTTGGATCAATTCTGTTCAACCATTTAGTCCCATTAAGTGACAATTATTTTCGTTACTTGTAATGTTTAGCAACGCCGGCCATTTGCTTGTGCATAGTTTTGTATTAAAATGTTGATTTGTTAGGTATTTGTGCATTGTAATTGTACTCGTGAATGTTGTTAAAAGAATTCTCAGGTCATTTAAAGATTGTTTAAGGGACATTGTCTTCTTTATGAAGGAGTAAATTTACTATATTCTCTAAAAGTTTGCCTTTCTTATGACATGTAGATATAAGTGGTGAGCATTTAAGCTTTTCACACTTTTTAATGATGAACCTTCTAAACATTTTGGCGTTTTTTTTTACTGAAGAAAGAATAATGTTTAACTCTTCTGCTATTCTGTTGACAAACTAAATCAAACATATTTCTTACGAACTTCGGGATTGTTGATCGTAGTCAAAGACATTAATTTATATCCAAACAGAAAAAGAATCTTGAGTATCGGTCATTATTCACAAACTAGTATTATTTACTGAAATCGAACACACACACGTTTATATGTAGTGCTAATTATAATATTTATTACGTTTTGTTGTTAATTGTTGAGTATGGGGTGGATATATGAGCCAGCTGATATAAACAGCAGCTGATATAAACAGCAGCTGAAAGTCACATGACAGTGTTAATTTTGATAGGTATGCAGAAGGATACACAACCAATGGACTGGAAGTAGAAACTTAGCAGGGCTTTCAAAAGTGCTCATTTTACCATGAACAGCCTTTACCCGGGGTTCTAAGATGAACATGTGCACCACCTATAAGATTTTGCAGCAACTACAATGTAGTGTGTGGTTTTCCTGTTATGTAATCATGCTTTGGGGAATTCCCTACTGCTTCTTTCTTGAAGACTGTTTGTTTCTTTCTTTCTGTGGAGCTCTTACTGTGCGTTCTCATACTGTGGAGTGAGTGTACCCTTGCAATGGGGTATCCACATGAGGTTTATTTGTTTGTATTTGTGTCTACATCGAAATAGCGACCGAAAAATCCATTAAAAATTTGTAAACTGAAGAACTTGCACCAAAAACTTAATTTTGCTTTTAGGTGATGTGACTGATATTATTTTTTGGAGTGTAAATGTAGGGTACAAGTGAGGGTATATGGTAATAAAAAGAGTTTGAGTTTAAAGTACTAATAACTTTGACATTTATATTATTTAGAATATTAACTATTTAGGTAGGTGCGATTGTCAAATTTAGTGAAAATGAGCAAGTTAGAAATTACAGTTGTCTTTTACTGAACTGTTTGCATCAAAGTAAAAGACAACTTGTCTGGCAACGGAAGAATCTAATGCCCAACATTCACAGACAATTAAATCATTAGCACTGACAAGTGTTGGTGTGGAGGTTTACGAAGAGCGGTGCAGGAGAAGTTAAAAATGCAATTAAAAAAAGAGCAGCCAAGTGAATTTTATCTAGGCCTACTCGACATTTTCAGCTCTGTTTAAAGTGTATCATTCCTTACAGTGCGCAGCTTTAACTCCTGGCGAACTGCTGGAAACCTGGCGTGACATACAAATTTCCAGCTGCAATCAAGGAGCAATGAAACTGTAGAATTTAAGTTTAAGTTACTTCTAGCTTTAATTCAATAACATGTATGAATAACTATCAATAGTATGGCTTTACGACTCGTCGACAGTGGGGTCATTAGACAGAAAAATAGAACAGCACAATTCAGATATTTAGGAGATGTAAACCATCCCAGCAGGTGTGGTTTTGTCACTACTCTGTTTTAACTGTATTGTTTGCTTCACTTCTGCATATCCATCGAGTTGCTCTCTCTTCAACATGATATACTTGAGGCAATAACACAGGCAAAGGAATTAATTTGTGGCATTTTTAGCCTACTTTCTGACGGAAAGAAAAGCTTATGAGATAACTTCCCCCCCTCCTCTCTCTCTCTCTCTCTCTCTCTCTCTCTCTCTCTCTCTCTCTCTCTCTCTCTCTCTCCTCTCTCTCTCTCTCTCTCTCTCTCTCTCTCTCTCTCTCTCCTCTCTCTCTCTCTCTCTCTCTCTCTCTCTCTCTCTCTCTCTCTCTCTCTCTCTCTCTCTCTCTCTCTCTCTCTCTCTCTCTCTCTCTCTCTCTCTCTCTCTCTCTCTCTCTCTCTCTCTCTCTCTCTCTCTCTCTCTCTCTCTCTCTCTCTCTCTCTCTCTCTCTCTCTCTCTCTCTCTCTCTCTCTCTCTCTCTCTCTCTCTCTCTCTCTCTCTCTCTCTCTCTCTCTCTCTCTCTCTCTCTCTCTCTCCTCCTCTCTCTCTCTCTCTCTCTCTCTTCCTCTCTCTCTCTCTCTTCTCATTTTCATGAGACAGACTCTGCCAAATTGCCCTACTCAGCCCAGGGTTGCTTCCACACATGACCTACTTCGCAAAAGACTGAATGACAATCTGAGTTTTACCAGACAATGCAGGATCCTTGTGTGTGTGTGTGTGAGCTCTGTGACAAACAGCGAGAGGATGCTCCTTGCAAAATTTCAGTTAGAAAATGGCTGACAATGAACGCCAGGAAACTACTCCTAAGGGCCGGAAACACTTATGAAGATGGGGTTGCAATTATGAACTTTATTTAATTACACTGAAACCATGTGATATTAAGGGATGAATTTCTGTAGGCATGCCAAACAATTGAGTTGCTGTAACATGCAAGTACCCATGTTGACCTACCACATACACTGCATAGTAAAATGGGGGTTACCACCCCACAAAAAACGGGTCATCGTACATCATTAGATTTATTATGATCACGGGCTATGAATTACCATTCCAAGATGTAATAATAAGTCATCTTGGTAAGAAAACCTCTGACGAATGGTTTGTGAGAAAATAGACCTCCACAATATTAAATGCCGCGTAATGCTTATGAGGCATTTAATTTCTTGGAGGTCTGTTTTCTCGCAAACTATTTATCGGAGGTTCTCTTACCAAGAACACATTTTTTTTCATTTGCAGTGGTAATTCATAGGCCATGGTCATAATTTATGTAACAATGTACGAGGACCATAATTTCACTATTTGAAGGGGTGGCAATGCCCATTCTACTCGTAACATGTTTAAATATTTATTAGTTTAAAACATCCCATTCCATTGGGCTGGTTTTGCATGTAAATATTTCTCTTTTACAACAGATGCAACATTATGTAATTCCGTAGCAGAGTCAGGCATGTTTTGATATTATTACATTAACTTTCCACTATTTATATATAAATTATGTCATTGGTTTTCTAACTGCTGCAGTACGTTGACTAACTGCTACACACAGTTTTAGCTTTCAAATCATTAATTAAATAATTGATTTGTGTTTCCAAATCATTATTTTGTTTTCTAAGATCAGTTTGCATAACAAAACCAAATCTTTTGTTAATCAATTTATCACTTGTATGTTGCATAAATTCTTCCATTCGTGTTTCAAGTTGTTTTGTAATAGGAGTGGTTACCATTTCATTAATTACAAGTCTTAGATTATCTTCCAATTCTGCAAGTTGTATTGTAAATATTATATTTGCCATATCATTGAAGTATTTAACAAACCCATTTAAACATTCTTCTATTCTAAATTCATTAGTCTGCAAATCATTCTGAATATTCATTATAACGTTTGTAATTACACTTGTGGTTATGTCCGACATTTGCAATACTCATTATTCTTGCTCAGGAAGTAAAAAACTCAAATACTGACCTATATCTGCCTTTATATAGAGGAAGCATTGGTGTAATCACCAGAAAACTTTATTTGTTTTTCCAACTGTAGAAACCCATATCTTTAAACTTTGTAAATGTCATATCCCCAAAAACATGATCATTGTAAATATGTTGCAAATTCATTTTGTCCATTTCAAATCCAACGATCATATTTGCATTATTGTGCAAATTATATTTGGGAATACGTGCGTAACTTTGTGATAGATAAAAAACAATCAACGTTTGAATGTCTACCAAAACTAAAATATTGCTGTATTTCACCGTGCGGTTTTCACCAAATATAACTACGGAATTGCTTAATGCATTATTCGGAGGCACAATATCTTCATTAGTAAAAGGGAAATATCGCATTCCTTCAATTAACAACAAAATGTTTGCTATTGTTAATATTTCTCTTGTATTGTTTTAGAAAACACACATACATTTTAAAACTTAAGACCACTTGGATGTCCTAACAGCGATATAGTAACACAAGTTTTTCCACATGAAGAAGGACCACATATTATACAGCGTATGTTTGGAGATAAGAGTTCCATGTTTGTGTTCAATTACGTTTTCTTTTGTATTTACAATTACTCGTTTTGTTTTATGACCTTCATTTATACAATATTATGTAATGTACTGTACTAACATAAAACTATAAATGTGGGGCTATATATATAAGGAATGTATTTGAAACCATACAAAGTTGGTCAGGGACATAAAAACTCCAAATGTGGGAAAGAACACAAAGTCCTAAATGGTCTTCCAAAACATGCACTTACCAACAAAGACATTGTCGTATTTGTAAAGAAACTGGATATTCCCTATTTCCGATGCGTGTATATGAGAGACAATTTCCCAAAGAAACCAAACCTTCGTGAATGTATGATTGTTTATTTAGATTCGAAACAAAACAAAGGAACACATTGGGGGGCATAGATTAAAAACATAAATCAATCATTGTAATATGACAGTTTAGGTGATTTACGTTGTCCAATAGAAATAGATAATTATTTAAACAACACACAATTAAGGTACAATTACAAAATGGAACAATTACCAAATACATTTAATTGTGGACATTTATATCTACGTTTTTGGCTATAAATATGATATATAAGTAAGTGCAATAGTAAACATATTAGTAATATGTCAATAACATTGATATTTTGTGGTAATTCGTCGGAATTGCGCACTGTATATTTCCCAGTGTTGGAGTTAGATGGAGAATGGAAAATAAGTCTAATCGAATTCGTTACTTGCAACAGCATACCAAACATTGATTTGCACAACCAATGATTTACGATTAATATTGGTCAAAAAACCTACAAGATTGTAATACTGATACGATCCTAGAAACGTTCATTAAAGCGGCCTTACCTAAAGATGTACATTTCCAACTACTTGGAAATCCAAATACTTTAACTAGTACAATGTACAGTAACGTCGAAATCAATTTTATGGACGACAATTCAATTGCAAATATGTTAGATTACGAACAGTATGTGTATTCTTCTAATGAATTACATGAATCATCAAAACAGGTTAATATATTGTCGATAAATATATGTAGTATAAATGTTATTATTGTAGGTGGTTCATATTTGAATGGAAAACCGACAAATACACTACATGAATTCATGTGTGCTGTAGCTCCAAGATATAAAATAATTGAAAAACCAAATACATCAATATATCTTCCATTAATAGTGAATAGTGTTGATGATATAATGGTTTCAATTGTCGTTCTAGATGGTTAACTTATTAATTTTAGAAACAAAGAAATTACAGTTTGTTTCATTTAAAAAAAGTTATATGAACAGTTGCATTTTGTGCACGTTGCAGTCATAATGGGTATTGTGTATGATAGTCAATACTGACGTAAAGTATGTGGCTCTTTTCAGAACTATGTCAGTAAGGAATGTATTTCGAAGAAAGGAACTATAAAAAGATGTAAAATACAAGTATTAATTGCTCATTTCAAATTGTTTACCTATGAGTTAACATGAGGCATCAAATTGTTTTTAAAGGAATTAGGATATATGGTTAATAGAAATGGAAGAATTACTTATTGTTGAAGAAGCAATAAATTATGAAGATGCAATCACCAATACAGAAATAAAAGTATATGAACTGCTCCGAGCAGGTCAGTACATATTTCCATTGGAAATAAGGATTTCTATACAAAGTCATGATCTTTACACATTACCGTCGAAATCAAGTTTAATGTTTAAAGAACAATTAAAAAGACAGCAGATGAAAGTAATCCTGTAGCTACGAAATTAGTAAGAAATGGAATACTTCATTTAATGGACAGAATTGCATATCTGCTCAATGGAGTGGAAATTGATCAGACAAGACATGTTGGAATTACTTCCACTATAAAGAACTAGGTATTGAAAACTGTAAACGATCTTTATACAGTGTTTATGGCTTGATGGAGCAATGCTAGTGATTATTCACTACAAATCAACCCATGCGGGAAATAAGAGGTTGTTATACCATTAAGTATGGTACTTGGCTTTGCTGAAGACTATAAACACATCTTATTAAATGCTAAACAAGAATTATTTATTATATTCGGTAATATGCATTCGAATGCTATATACGATACAGCTAATAACGGGGAAGGTGTAACATTTGAAATAACAGTTTCGAATGGTTGATGCCATGTATTAAAATTAACACTTGTGAACGTGTAAAGTTTTTAAAATATATTGTAAAAGGGAAGAATGTAGATATTACGTTCAGATATTGAGGTTTAGAGGTTTTCCCAACCCTACCAACAGCACAAAAAATAGTGTGGAGTGTGAAATCAAGTTTTTCTTCTGAAAAACCAAGATATGTTGTCGTTCATTTTTAAACAAACCAACAATGTGATATGAAAAATATTAAACTGTATCTAAACAAACCTATCCCAATGTGGATTTAAACATAAACTTTGGTAATGGCAAATTCATTATTTGCTATAATATGTACACAAGTTTCAGAAAACATTTCATAACAAAATGAGTTCACCGATACTAGAAACCCAAAGATTTAAAACTAGAGGAATGTTATTTGTATATGACATAAGTAAACAAAACGACACTATCAGCAATAATGTTGTAGATTTACAAATTGAAATATTGCAAATACACCCTTTCGAGAAAATACGCAAGATTTTGCTTTGATAGTTCATGATATATTGGCTAGCTATAATGTAAAAGATAAGCTGGTGAAGATAATGACTTGAGTCAGTAGCCAACAAACCACGATTGAGATATGTTTTGCAATGTGCAGGGATTTCAATCTCTAAATAGAATTATCTATAATGAAATGGAAGAACACACAACTGTATTCAGCTTCAAGGCATCATTCGACTGGAAATATATAACTCCCAAATACAAAAAACTAATAAGCAATAAGCACCACCACAGTTTAAAATGAAAGAGTGAATGTATGGAGTGTGAGAATATCGAAGATATTTGCAAGCAATTATTAAAATAATTGTGAAATATATGTAAGTGGGGTCCAGCAAAAATCTATTTTAGAAAAGGTGTGGAGTGGGAAATTAACGGATATTCAAAAAGAATACAATTGTCCGTCATTCAAACAATTACATAAAACATATGGAAATAAATCAACATTCTTCTCTGCAGAGGAAAACTCTAAATTAATGCACACTTGGTCATTGATGACTGACTGGGGTGAAGTAGGTGATTATGATTCTTCTACTGAAACCCCGTGGATATTATACTAGTAATATGGCACTATTTGGGATGAGAGAACATTGTGGGCTAGCAAGTGAAATTTAATATAAAAAATATTTGTTTTTATGCAAACCAATATTCAGTAAAGATGGATAAAGATGACAATAAAATAACATGCTCATCATACAGAAATCAAGGTGTTAATTGAATATCAGCAAGTTATTAGCATTTCATGTTTGTTTGGAAAGAAGTAATTTTTAATATTTTGAAATACCATGTAGTAAAAAAAATGTACTTAAATTTGTGTAACAAGCTGTATTTATATATATTTTGAAATTATTTTGTCGATAAATTTATGTTTTAAAATGAATTCCTTTGGTATGTCTATTTAACCACTCCCCTTTAAAAAAAAAGTGTATTAGTTTTCCTAAGAAAAGAATAATAATTGGAAGAATTTTTAAATTTTAATTTTTGTCCTTTACCTGCTCCAGCTTTACTTTCTCCTGATATGATATGGCCAGAATCATCACAACGAAATTTAATTTCCCCACCTCCTTCCATTGCAAAATCACCTAACGAAATAAAATATAGTCCTATTTTGTCACCAATACCACCTGCATCACCACCATCATATATCGCTCCTCTAAAGAGGTGTAAATTGAGTTTGTCTTAACTCTAAGCAGAAATTGTAGTGATGATGGAGTTTTCCATTGCAGTTTTAAAGTTTTTGTCAGATGTATGGTTTGATTTACGGTTTTAAATGATTTCTGATGTAAAATGATGAATAGTTTTTAATGAATTTCAGATGTAAAATAATTTCAGGTGTAACATGGTAAACAATGTGTTACGAGTTTAATGCCGTAAGATGATTTTTTAAAAGTTTTAATGATTTCTGATATAAAATGGTGAAGAGATTTTAATGATTTCAGATTTAATATGATTTCATGTGTAAAGAAGTCTAGAGTTGTCTCATGATTTCTAAAGTTTTAACTTAACATGTTGGAAAGTTTGTAATGATTTTCATCATTTCAGGCATAAAATGGTGGATTTCTAACATAAAATGTTGGAAAGTTTGTAAACTTTGTAATGTTTTTAATGATTTTCTGAAATAACATGGTGGAAATTTTTAATGATTTATAACATAAAATTGTGAGAAATGTAAACAGTTTTATTGATTTCTTGCGTAACATGATATGATGGTTGTAAGATGATGGTTTTTTTCTTTTTAAGTTTTAACGTAACATGATGTGCTCTTTAAATAAAGTCTTTTCCTTTCGAGTGATTTTGTAATTGTTTTGATAAAATAGTAAATTTTTAAGAAATGTCTAGAAAACAAGTGGTTATCAGGATATATTTTATGCATCTTAAAAAAAGAGATTTTTAACATTATTTTGTCTGTATGTTTTCATATATTTGTTTTGAAAATGAAAAGAAATTCAATGTTATAGTAAATTATATATATTTTTATTTAATAGTTTTTAATTCCTTTAATAATTTATTGGATAATATGTTATTAATATTAAACTTATGTATGACTGAAAGATGAAGCAGATGAAGTGATATTTTCAATACAAAACTTTTATATTGCGTGTAAATCTTGTTTATGAAATTCTTTTTAAGACTTAACATTTAATATTCATGCAGAGAACTTCGATAAATGATGGTAAATATGAAAGTTTTCTCAGTGGTATTGTTGTCCAACAGTGAAACGGCTCGTCTTTCAAAGCCATTACCCTCGGGTATCAGTCAGCGGGGTGTCAGCTGCCTTGCGCGCGAAATAGAAGTTTCTTGCTTAGAGGTAGTGTTCAGCCTGCATCCTTGTTAATGTGAGAGAAACATGTTTATTCATTCAACTCTGACACATTCAGTTATTTAATTTAAATTCATAACAGGAAAGTATAATTTTCAATATGGCTTTATATTTGTTTACAATAAAGTGGAATATATTATTGTTATTGCGCAACATAAAATAATAAACTTCAAAGAGTTTGTAACCGAAAATAATGTATGTGAACTTTGCTCATGTAAAGAAATTCTACATGCAAAATAAGTTTTTTCTCTGCTACATACAAGTATTTGAATATGTATGTTTTACATACTTAAAACCTTTTACTTGTGTAGTGCGTACATTTTAGTAAATATAATTATATGTATTTTGGAAATGACATTCTTTGAAAAAACATAAAAATTTATTTAGTGAAAATATATCTTGTACAAAATGATACCTAGTTATAGTTTCCTGGAATAGCTTCCTAGAATTATATTGCTGTGGGATTTTAAAATTTACTTGAAATATTCTGAAAAAAGGGATAAAATTTAAACGTAAAATTTCTTGTAAGTTATTGGATTAAACTTAAAAATTTCTTAGATATGGCTTATATTTTCATTGAATTTAGTGGATTAAAGACATTTGGAATGTAATTCTTACTGTTGATGAAATAATTTCTTTTTTTCAGCGGGACATGTCAATTTTTATTTCGCTGGAAGCAAATATTCAAACAAGATAGTGTCTGGGGTTGAAGAATACAGCAAACCATTTTCTGGGCAGGTCAATGCTCTGGAAGAGTTAAAAATTCCTTGCTGGTGGGGAGGGAGGCAGACAACAGCCCTCGGCTAGGGGAGGGAGGGAGCAGTGTAACGGGATCTTTCCTTACTGCTGTACAGAGCAGAGCTCCTTCCAATCGCTATCCAGAGTTACCAATTTAGTTTCTCGTCAAACCTCGGTCTGCATACATGGATACCCATCTCTGCGCTCTGCTCGTGGGGAATACCACTTGACCGTCCGCGTTCAGCAATCTGCCAACCTCTTGTCCGATGATGAAGGGTATCCGGAATTCGGTATCAGCCAACCTATACCTACTGTTGCCTGACTGTACTGCGATTCTCGTCAAGCGTTTTCTTCAATTATTTGACCAAGATTCAAACCTTACTCCTAACATTCGTAAAATACAGTGGAAAATATTTGACATTCGCTAATAATATTGGAAAATAAAATTATGTGTGAATTCCTCTACTAGTGTTGTCTATGGGATTCGCTAAACTTTTATTACAATAAATTTTCGATGAGTGTTATGTTAAAATTATTTTATTCGATTTGTGACGTAACTTTTATTAATTTTAATGTCGAGGAGTTCCACCAAAATCTTAGTCTACACTCAGATGGTGTCTCTGGTTGTTTCCAACACACAGCTTATGTCGATGTAAGTGCTATGCTGGATCATTCCTACAACAGCCTCCAGACCAAATGGCTGTGTTTAAAAGTATTGTAACACTGGAAGGGATGTGTAGAATTCAGAGGGAAACGTGCATGTATGTCTAGTAAGCTATTGTGTTTTGTTAAAATTTAATTTGTATGGTTTTGTTAGTAAGTTTGCATATTATGAATATGTGTTTTAATTCAAGTTGTTTGCTTCCATCTTGGACATTAAATTAGGCTATTACATCAGGATTGCTGGGGGAGGTTAGAGAGTTTTCATTTTTATGTGGAAATAGGCTCAGATGACTGTGGGGAAATATTCGTTTCATCTAGTATGTGTGCCATAAACATAATTTTCTATCCATTTGTCGTATTCACATAGTTGTGTGTATTTGGACATAAATCGTATTCACCTCTCTTTTCAATAGCTATTTCCTAACCATTTTATTTCGCCGAAATATTTCTCACTTTTCGCGTATATAGAGCTCAGTCGCCTACGATCAACAACATCCCTCAAAACACACAACTCCTATACTGAGGTTATTCCTACAAGTACCTCATAATCGAACAGACGTATATTAAAATCATTTAACGTCGTAAGGTACGTGTTTTCAAGTCCCTTGTTAATGGGTTCAAAAAGAGTGCAGTTTAATTTAAGTCGTGTAATTTATTGTCTTAAATTATATATTGATAGGAAAGTTTTAGCTACAACTTGTTACTTGATTTATTTATGACACCAGGATAGCTGGGGTCTGTAATTCTTTTGAAATTTATATTTCCAATTCGATGAGTCCTTCATGTAAATTATATTGCTAGCATACAGGAAATCGTATTCATGTCGCTTATCGTTTAATTCATTATGTGTTTACTAATATTTTCATTAAATACGCCATAACCTCTGTCACCTACCAGACAGCAGTCGAAGCAGATGTCTCTTAGCCCTCAGTCACTTGACAGACAGCAAGGAACTCAATAACATAAAAAATAATAATATTACACAATACCTATATTTACCCCTTCCCCAACACAGCTACACCTCAGTGCAATGACAGACCTCCGAGCGTGAGGACGTACCATGCCGCTCTCCAAAAAATTAAGACCCTCTACACAGATATACCCCTTCCCCAACACATCACATCTTAGTACAACACCAGACCTCCGAGAGTGAGGACCTACTATGCTGCTCTACAAAAATAAATAAATAAAATAAAGTACTTTAGCACACTCTTACACCAAACTATACTTATCAATTCACACAAAAATATTAATTAATTCAATTAAATGAATTGGATCAATCCATGAAAATTATTTTATCGGATTAAAATCGGATAACGTTTTGATCGTATTAAGGTCGGATTAACCCTTAGTCGTATCAATCAATTTGATATAGAATTGATAATCCGATTAATCAGAGGTGAAGTAGGACCCGTGCGCACCTACTACAGACTTCGTAAATAATTTAGGTAAGTTTGCCACATATAGTAAATGATTCAACAAAATTCAATCTAAAATCGTATGTTGATAGTATATATTAAAATCATCTTACACAGTGCCTTTATGTTGGCAATTTTGTAAGGTAGCACGAAATATGAATATAATGTTTTTATGTCACATCTCAGGGTCTCAGCCAATTTCCACTGAATTCTTCACATAAGTAGTGCTACGATATGCCATGTAAACTTTCAAGTTTTAAGTGTCTCAGTCACTTATTTTCAAAATGACAGCCCTGTAAATATTTTAGGTTAGTAAACCCTATTAATCGAAACATTACACTTATTAAATCCGAAGTTGATGCCCCGAATCCGATCTCCGTAATGCAGTTGACTGTACACTCAATTATTGTGTGAGGTTTTCTGTGTTCAAATCCCTTTTAAGGCAAGCGTGTATTTTTTCTCCCTACTGTTGCATAATTTCTGCTTTCGTTTCTAATGATATTGCTTTCAAAGATAAGTCACGTCCAACCTACCAACTCAGATTTTAAAAACTTGTTTAAAAATTAATTTCACCCATGTTGAGGAAAGTAAACTGATTAGTTATATTGCTAACTACTTGTTTACTGTCATATGTAATACACATGCGAATTGACTGCTCTGTAGTTGTATTAGTGTTACTTATATTTTTATAGGTGAATCAGCAAAAAATGACTGTTATGTGTTGGCAGTAGAAAAATAAATGAGTATGAATCGTTAATTATTTCAGTTGTAATATTTCTTAAAAAGCTTGCATAATAAATTTCTAAATAAATTTAATATGTCTAGATAATTTAAATATATGTGCTCTAAAACAATATATGAATTTTTAATAACATTCAGTATGTGGCTAATTTCTAACCTTATAAAGTATCTTACAAGATATATTGTGACGATTGTGTAAGCTGGGTTTTTAAGGGTAAAAATGTTTTGCATGGCACAGGCATTGTCTTCATCATCCAAGCCATACACTCAATTGCAGGTGAACAAGCATTTGAGCTCATTGACGAATTCCAATGATGAGGTTGTAAGAGGCAATGTCCATTTGACATTGGTTGCTTTGCATGCCACTGAACAGTCGCTACTGCGAGTGTGGGCTGAACAGGTACACCACTGCACGGCGATTGCAGTTTTCATGCTGGTGCGGAGATCCTTCCCTGCCGGCAGCTTCCGGTTTTGGCGAAAAGAGTGGTGTTACCGACTAAACCACAGGTTGATGTCTTAAGACAACCACACAGACAACGCCGCCAAATTCGAGTGTGGAGACGTGCTGTCCAGCGCCGTGATTCACGCTTCATTTTAGAATGGCACACATTCCCTAAGAGAGGTGTCATTGTGCAAGATGTCATTTCCTACGATTCCCGCACCCCACTGGTGTTGACTGAAGGTACCCTGACGGCGCAGCAATAAGCCCAGGAAATTTGCGACCATGTACGCTCCCCTTCCTTGTGCAGCTTGACAACCCCAACTGGATAATGTCCAGCCTTACCCAACACAGGTATCTCTTGCCTGTCTTCGTGATGGCAACATGCTTCCTTGGCCAGTAAGGTCCCTACACATCTCGGCTATTGAGAATGTGTATGTGGACGGAAACTGCGGCAGATTTGGGGTGTCATTTGCGTTAGTTATGGCAGAATCTTCCTCAGGAGATGTCTGTATGCCGCCATGTCCGACCGTATCGCTCTCTGTCTTCGTGCTATGGGTGGTCGAAACCATACTAAGTGCATCCTGCAAGTGTTGGTCCTCTGCAGTACATTTTTGGTGTGCTACACTATTTTGAGGATTTCTGTATACATTCTAAAATGTCTTGTGCCTGAACTAACGTGTCCCTCCGATGCCACCTTGGGGGTGATATTTGAATTTGCAGATGAGTGTACCTGCAGGAAAACGAGCGAATCCTGTCGATGAGTGCCATAATATGTTTCGAAATGTTTCCGAGCTAAATTAACAATTTGATTTTGAAACGCCACGTTTCATTGAAAGATGACAACATCGCAACAACATTCCTCACTCAACACCCCATGAGTACTTGAGCTCCACCCCTTACATCACCTTACTCTGCACAGCAAACTGTACATTTATTGACATACACCAGAATAAATGTCTTAAGTTGCAACATCTTGTACGACATTTTATAACGAGTTCCAACTTCAACATACTGCCAGTTGTTCCTCATTTATAGCTGTAACCTCTTGGGTTCAGAAAGTGTTGTCAAAGGCGAATTTGAGAGGCGGAAGAAAATCGGGAAAATGTTGACAAGAGTGACAGCTCTTAAAATGCTTAGAAGTGTGTTCCGGGATTTTTCCCCCCAATATTATAAATATTTATTGATATATTTGCTGTCCTTCCTGTAACAACCTGTAGTAATGAACAAAGTTTCAGCTGCCTGCGTCGTCTGAAAACATTTTTATGCTGAGCAATGAAAGAAGAAAGAGTGAACGGACTGGCACATGTAGCTAACAACCGACATATTAATGTGAACTGCAACAGTATAATTGACATTTTAGCATGATCCCCAAGACGACTTGACTTTACATTGTAACCTAAGAATTTTTCCCACCCCATGCCTCTCCCCGTCACAATTTTTGTCGTTGCTGTTAAATATGCGAATTTAAAAGTAGTTGAACGCCAAGTATTATAAAACATAGTAATAAAGCCTAGTTTATAATGTAGTACCGCAATTGTTACAATATGATACTGGCTCTGATGTATGGATCCTCTCCGAAAAAAATTTTCTGTGTGCGGGCCAGACTTTAAAATGACTGAAATTACTTATTGCAAACAAAACTTTCTACATTTCTCTATATATGTGTTTCTGCATGATGATTGGACTTCATGTACAAATTTTCAGCGCGTTGAAAAAAAATGGAATTTTTAATACAGTTTATCAAGTTAAGTTTCAATCATAAATTATTCGTTTATTGGTGATAAATAATAAATAAATCAAACAATATTACTTTACTTTTTTAAAGAGGGGAGTATTAGTGTTTCTGGGATAAGACGAAGTATGTTCTTAAAGAGACCTGTGTAAATCACGTTTTCGAAGACAATGATGGCGACATTTCCAAATAACAGCGAAATGGCGAGAAAACTTTTATTAATGAGGGTCCGAGTGGAAATCCCGATGGGTCAATTCCATTAAGTTTTTTATTTATAGTCTATTCGCAGTCTCTTCACACTTTTTGAACCAAACATTTGAAAAATCACCCCATGTATGCTATGTTTGGGTGTTTCCTATATCTCTCGTGTATCAAAACGTTTATTCTTCTTATGTTAAGATGAAGGTATCTAATTTTTGGTTAAATTGAACTTTTACTTATATTTTATTTATAAATTATAATTTTACATTCATAATTAATTTGAATAAAAACAGGAAGAAAATATTGCACTGAGCGCGCATGAATGCAGTGCGCTGTGCCTTTGGAATAATTTTCTTGACTTGGTTAAGCTTTGTTTGCATGAGACGGAGGAAAATCCAGGAGGTAGAACTTCAGCAGGGCTTCAGAAAAGTTGAAAGAAATCGCGAATAGACTATAAATAATTTATCGCACGATTTTGTGGGATTGTTTTCCTGTGGTAACTCCTTGATTTTGCCGTTCCATATATGACTAATTTTGCTACATCTATTAAAGGTACAGGCCTTTGATCAAAATCCAATAAGGCGTGTGAAACCTCGCCTGTGATGAAACTGCGACTCGTGGAATTTTATTCCATAGCAATTCTCCTGCTTTCGAATTCACCATTTGTAACGTATGAACATTGTTAAACTTTTTTTGCGATTGAAAAAAAAATTGTTATTTTTATTGGAAGGGACATACATAGTTAGTATACTGTATGTTAGTGAGTGAGTGAGTGAATGAGTGAGTGAAGAGATTTGAGCGGCTCTTGACATCGAGGTATTGTGAGCCGATGAGGGTTACGCAATGTGAGGATGGAGCAGTACCGAAATGCAAGGGCGGGTGAAACGGGAGATCCCCAAGAAAACCCACCGAGCAGCGGCATCGTCCGGCACGATTCCCACATGTGAAAATCCGGGGGTGACTCCGCCGGGAATCGAGCCCGGTTCGCCTACGTGGGAGGCGAGTTGTCTATACACAACACGACCGCGGCCTCCTAGTATATGTTAATGTTGTACATTATACACTTTGTCTTGTGTTTGTAGTAATTACTTTCCGAATTACAATTTCGCAATAAAGATTTTTTTTTCAAGCGTTGTTACAGTACATATTGTAAATGAATATGCAGGCTCTGTTTAATCAGCCAGACCTGACGCAGTTATTTAAGTATCGCAAAGAAATCATAAGTTGTCCTCTATTAGTTGGTGGGTCCGTATTAATAGTCTTGTATCAGCACTTGAGACTAGTTTTGAGGACAGATTTTGTTGAATAAACATATCTTGAGATTAGTTTTGAGACTCGTGAAGAAGTAGTTCTGAGCTGAGTGTGTTTTCACTATTTCGTGTCCTGAGATTAGTTTTTACGATTCAATAGTAGACTATTGAAACTACACCTTATTAATAGTCACCAAAATTAGTCTCAATGGCCACAAAAAAATTTCGTTTCACGTAATTTATGTCGACAGGTCACGTGAGACTCGAATGTGTGCACTGTTTATGTCATATTTAATATATTTGGTTACAGTTGAATAAAAAAATGGATAAAGTGCGTGAAAATACGTTCATATGTTTTTTTTTTGCGATCAATATAATAACGATAATTATAACGAAATACACGTTAAACGACTTCTACAATCGAATCTATGTCACTTTTATTTCTAAAATGTCACACTGAATAGCAGCAATAATTTTTTTCGTAAGCATAGTTTACTACAGAATTATTTCTAATGCCGCTTGCACGGAGTCATGGCCAAGGAAGCATGGTTGGTTAGTTTTGTTTTAAGTTTCCAAAAATATATGAACTTTTATCGCTACCTAGCTTAAAATTTTTAAACTACCCTTATTTTACAAACAATTTGCATATTTTAAATAGATAAATTCGATATTTGAAGACTGACGTCATTGTACGGTAATATTTCACCCTAATTGTTGTTATAAAACATGACAAACAGTAAAACTCGAACTGTAAACGAAATATGTTCTTTGAATGTCGAACGTTTGAATAATGAGTCTGTTGATAGCTTTTTGCTGCGGCTTTTCGGCATATATGTGGACCTTACATTACTTTTATATTATGTCTTTGTACTTTACAAGTGTAATTGTTAATGTTAATTCACTTCTGTGTAGTTTTAATATTTTAAAAATCCGATGCCGCACAAGAAAAAAATATAACTAAACACAAACACTCGAATGTAGCTGCAGACAAACGCGTATCGACAGTAAAAAAGCGCCGGGCTGTGTTACAATTGGCACTTTTTGTTCACAAAATGGTCACGCGACCCTTGTCATAAAATATATGACGTATTTTTGTAATTTGTGTTTTGCCAGTTTTAAACTTTCAAATACACACACAGACGAAGATATTGGAATAAACAAATGTGTAATGTACTCGCAATGTTTATTTCACAAAGCAAGTAGTTGAAATAGTCTTGAAATATGCATTTTGTCATTACAAATTTTTTTTAAATTTCAGATCATATTGGTTTCATTTTGTTAATTTTAAATTTTGAAGGCCCTCGAAAAACTTTCGGGAATAATTACTATTTATTTTAAGACTTCGTGGACTTTTAATTTTGACGTGGTGTTCAAGCTAAACCTTACAAAATACTAAATACGAATTACAATAAACGAAACTCGAAACGAGTTAGAAAACAGCCTCAAGTTCTGCGCGAGTTCAGATAATAATAATAAAAAAAATAAAAAAAAGCCAACTAACATACCTCACAATCTAGTATCATTTAAGAGAAACTTAAAACTAATTTCAGGCAAGTACGACTCGATAAATGACAATTAATTCGCGCGATCCTCAAGTTATCACCTGATACGATCTCAAGACGAGATATTAGAAACGAATATTACTACGGCGCTTAGTGTACTGAACACGTGGTGATATTTTCGATGTGTCGGCAGGGAAAGGCAGCGTCCCTTGCGATTGTTGACGTTGCGAGTGACCGGCTACGGTGCAAATATGGATATACATGGCGTACGGTCACGGCTAACCGGTAGTTGTATCTGGACTCCAGCTGGCACGACTGCGCGTAATGCCTTATCGGTTGCGTGCCGGCGTGTTGTAACCGCACGCCTTTCAAGGCTCTTCTTGTAGGTCACTCAGTCGCTTGTGCCATCACACAAATATGGCCAGGAGGCTGTTCACAAATGTTGGTATAATCTGTGAACAAAACACACGCCACTCCATGCTGCATTCGTGTGCATCAATAGTCTTATTACGTCTGTAGTTGTTTGCTTCTATACGAATACACTGCTTGTCATGTACGATAATAATCAAAATTTGTTTGTTTAGCAACAAGTGTGTCCCTATGCCACAGCTGTACTTTCACTACAGTTTATTTTCACACCTGTTATGGATGTAATGGCTAACGGAATAAGTTTGCAATATATACAGGCGGCACTTAAATTTTACAAGACACACATTTAAATTAAATAGCACTAACAGTCACTTCCAAAATATCTTGAATTGTTGCACACTACATAGCCTATATGAGGCTCACCAGCAAAGAAGTAAATTTCCGGATCTCATATCGTGGAAAGTAAATAGCCTGAAAGCTCTTAATCACTTACATACAGTAATAATTCAATATTAAATATGAAAGTATTCAAAATGGTCTCATCATTTAAGACTATTTATAATGTAAGTTAGGAAGAACGTGATGGAAAACCTGAACCTTAAGGGAAATAAAATTGTTTTAAACAGTAATAGGCTATTGCAAATGTTATACAAAGTTATGAAACCCTCGTTTTTGTGAGATGCAAATACAAACACATTTACTCACTGATTTTTATAAATAGAATAATTTACAAGCCCGTATATTTTTGGTTTTGCCCTGTTTGTGGTGATAAAAATGGTAGCATCAAGTTTTATTTTTTAGAAGCAACATGCATATTTGAAATGTTAGTAATGCCATCCCGTGCAACCTTCGTGAGCGAACATTTTACGCACCACCAATAATCTGTTTATATATATATATATATATATATATATATATATATATATGCAACGAATATTAATTTGACGTCTTTTTTTCTGTGCGTTAGAAAACTCTTCCATCAGCGAATTTTCATTTCCTTTTTTTTTTTTTTTTTGTTAGCACTTGCTTTAGGAATGCCTTCAACAGCTCATTTATATTCGGGAAATCTGTTATTTTCGTATCTTGTTTGTAACATAATAATTCCTCTGGTAATGTGGGGCGGGAATTAAGTCTTTCGTCGAGACTGGACTTTGTGTGGCTTTTGGGAAGAACTTAATGTAGTTCAATCACAATTTTTTTTTTATTTTTCAGAAATTCGACATGACTATTCCTATGGTGCTGCAGAGATTTTAATGTGGTGTGGTTATGAATGTCTTTTCCGAACCAGTGGCAGCGGAAGGTCTTTTCTCAAGGAGGGAGGGGACAACATTATTAGTTACCTTAGAATACTTATAATCTTTTCTTTTTTTTTTCGCACAGTGCGTCATGCCGCGGAGGATACGCCATTATTTCTCTCTTGCTGTTTTATGATACAACAAAATATTTAAGTCACCAGTTATGTGTTTCATGGTCTAACTTAATTTAATGGAACAACTGAGTGAATCGAAATAAAAAATAAATAATATTTATTGAAATTTTACTCTTTTGAAAAGTATAATTGTGATGTAGAACTGAAGGGTTTCACTGCAATATTTTGACTTGAATACGCCTTTAAATTTGCAACCATAGTGAGGGGGCAATCCAGAAAATCCAATGGTAACAAATTCGGGGGATACAGATTGGTATTGCAGCTCCGAATCTGCCGTGTACATTCAAAATTCAGTTACACCACTCGATTGCCAAAGGATCAAAGAATATGTTACGTTGAGTGAGGACTGCGAAATCATCGCGCTAGGAAAGTGGGGGGGGGGGCAATTTTGAGTTCGTTTCGCCGCGTCTCATAACTTCCGCGTAGTATAACTTATGACTTGGAGATGCTATGACGCTCGTTGTAAGTTTCAATCAATGGCTCTCGTCAAGATCAATCGATTGCGTGTTTAAAAACATTTGTGTGGCGTGGCTATGGTGAAATTGTATGCGTTTAATGTAAAAAATTAAGAAAACTTAATACAATTTCGTATTACACTCGTCAAAAAGCCAAGTCGAAATAAAGAAATCGTATACGGTTGGAAAGAGCATCTCAAAAGAAATCCAGTGATATTCATACGATACGATATACGTGTGATATTCATACGATACGATGGAGTGAAGCAGTGCCGGAAAAATAAAATAAACATCAAGGCGTCCGAGCGCGTCAACGTAGACGTATTCACGCAAAACAAACGGCCGTGTCTGAAACACAGCCAAACCCAATTTTTTTCTTACAAATATTTTACTAGCAAACTTAAATAATTCATTAGCTTCGCTCTCAGTTATTCAAACACAAAATATTCAAAAAGTTCAACTGTATAGTAGAAACTACACTAATATTGAAAATGCAGGGCATTCTAAAATTTGAATTGTCGAAATATTAGCAAAACTGACGTTTCAGCTCTCATTGGAGTCGTCATATTTAAGGCAGCAGTAGAAGAGAATCAGATATGTTTAGAGGCGCCAACATTTTTGAGAGAAAGTCTCTAAATATACTTAGAAAAATCACTTGATTATAATATAAAATATTAGTTTTCGCAGCTTGAAATGTTATTTATTATCGCTCACTACAGTTGCTTACCACAATTTATATAAAAACTTTTCACCAATTAAAACATAAAAAATCTCACCTGAAATACTTTGAATAGTGTATTTTCTAGACATTCATGCAAACATACAGTACTCTCAAGCTATATAAATAAATACTTAAAGTATTTTTCCACGTTAGAGATTCGCGAAACTCGACGTACGATGGGGCCAAATTGTATAGTTATTCCCAAAAGAGACGGCCCACATGACTATCTATAAATAAATAATCGCACGCAATAAAACATGTATTATTCATCTCAAGATGTTCCCATTCTTTCCTCAGGTGTACATAATATATCTCGGGAAACTGAGCATTCCTGTGGACACAAAAGTGTGATCAACTGATACTAAAAAAAATATTTGGTCTTCCTTCAAATCACATCTGCCACCATATTTTTTGCAGAACTCGCCAACTTTTCGAGCTGTCGCAAATACGACATTTGGTTACCAGACAATCTTCTGGAATCCCCCTACCTGACGAGAAAATCACAATGTGACTGTTAATGCAGATAATATTTTTTTTTTTGTTAGAGACCGCGTTTCGTTTATTACTGTCAGCAGTTGAGATTAGTAGTTAGAAAACGACCATTCTGGGACAGATGCGTGCGGCTGGGGACGACCCGGCCGCCACCTTGAATGATGTCACTCGGTGGGAAATTTCCCATTTTCCTCTCGAAAATTTCCCTTTTTCCCTGCAAAAACAATTGAAATCTCCAAACTTTCTCGCAAAACAGGCAAAATTTCCTCTCCGGACAGTCATCTTGGATTCTCGACTTCATTGTCTTGCATTCCAATCAATTTCCACTGATGATCCTACATTATGGATATTGACCCATTTTTTGGGATGGGTGAGGGGTCACCCGAACATTTACGCGTTCATTACATGCTAGAACCTGAAGAATGTTAGAGATAATTGCCCTGTCATACATTTTCTCCAACTCCTTCCTACCGAGTGACCCAACTTTACGCTCTTGCTTTCCGGTTGTGTGATTGTCTTCGGGGTGACCT
The DNA here is from genome assembly GCA_029891345.1 of Dryococelus australis. NCBI lineage: Eukaryota > Metazoa > Arthropoda > Insecta > Phasmatodea > Phasmatidae > Dryococelus > Dryococelus australis. Next base: position 184,763,682 of record CM057009.1, on the reverse strand, counting down.
CTATCACTTGAATAGTCCTTCCTACTGACAGTGCGCACTTCACACTCTTTTATTCCGCACATGTGTGCCTACATCCTTCTGGGATGTTGCATATTCATGCTCTTGCATTTTATCTTACCGAATATGTTCACATCACTCCTGGCATCCTAGTGGGGACCAGTCTCATGCGTTATCATTCCATCTGCATGACACAGAGCAAAGTCTGCCCAAGCTGGTGACGTTGCGCACTTATAAGCATAGTTGGCTGTAATTTCTGTACAGTTCGAGATACAACTATCAAAATAATAACTTAGGCATCACCTCCGACAACGAAAAGTACAGAAGGGTAAGTATGATGCAAGAGCACGTATACGCATAGTTGGCTGTAATTTCCAAACAGATCAAGATGCAACCACCAAAATTATAATGTAGGCATCACCCCAGCAATGAAAAGGACTGAAGGGTCAAGTATACACTTTCTCTACTTATAAGCATAGTTGGCTATAATTCCCGAACCATTTGAGATACAACTATCAAATTCATAACTTCACCCACGACAATGAAAAGGACTGAAGGGTCAAGTATACCCTATGTCTACTGATAAGCATAGTTGGTTGTAATTTCCAAAGAGTTGAGGATATAGTCATCAAATTCATAATATAGGCATCACCTCCAATGACGAAAAGAGACACAGGGCCAAGTATGCCCCAAGTGCACTTATAAGCATAGTTGGCTTTAATTTCTGAACTGTTTAAGGTATAGTTGCCAAATGCCTAATGTAGGCATCACCTCCGACTATGAAAAGGGTAGAAGTGCAAGTATATAATATGTCTACTTAAAAGCATAGTTGGCTGTAATTTCCGAACAGACACATAACAAACAATAAAGGACTGGCATATATGCAAGTACATTACAAGCATGGTGTAATGAGATGCAATATATATAATATATTTAATAAATTCCTTTTTTAAATATATACACATTAATTTATTTATAATATCCTGATGGAGCCTCAGTCCATAATAGTGATATCAGTGTTGATATCATGCAAAGAAGTTAAGTAAAAAAGCTCGACTGCATGCAGACATTATCACAAATACCAGTCTGTCAAAACCCAGCTCTCTGCCAGGATGCCAGCCTACCTCTTGCCACCAGCACTGTGCCAGAATGTGCCTCCCAGCTCCCCGCCAGGATACCAACCTAATGCCCCATGTCTCCTTTATCATGCCCTCCATCACCGTCACCACTGTCTGCTGGAGGCAGCCATCTGTAATAACCACCACCAGTCGACTGCTGCAGGCAACCATCTGTAATGCCCACACTCACTGCCAGGAGCACGGAAAGTTATTCATTGTTATTTTTGAACTCAAAAAATGCAGGAGGTGCGTGGGATTGTTCCGAATACGCTTGGGTTACCAGTTCAATGCCTTGACCAAGATGCGAAACAAGAACAGGCTGCCCTGAGCAGTACACCAGAATGACCTCCTTATGAACAGACTGAAATGAAATGATCACATGAACATTACAACACTAGCAGAGGAACACTTTTGACCTGACTGTCGTTGCATTATCAACTAACATTGTGAGATCTGTAAGGTAACCCAGGCGGTTGACTGGCAGCATGCAAGTCCATCAGAGTCATAGGGATGGCACAGAACACTAGCAGAGAGAGAGAGAAAGTGAGAAGGGGGGGGGGGGGGGGCACCAGGCTCCTGGGTGGTATATCAGCCGAGTCACATGTGTACTTTTCCATTAAGAGTGGCATGTAATTATACAGTACAAGGTAACAATTTATTCCGTTGTAAATACACATAATTTGCAGAGCTAGAACTATAAGCACACACGAAACAACATTCTTTTAAACCATTAGTTATAAGCATTTAACAACCTGTGTATATTGCATGAGCATCGAGTGCTGTATGTTATGTTAGATGACAAAATTTCCATTGGAAGTGTTTGAACGATAAAGACATCACTGCTACACACCAGTGCAAACTGATATAAAACTAGTTATATGCTATTCACGGTGAAGTGAGCACTTTTAAAATTCCTCTCATTTGAATAATAACCAATAAATATATATTATTTTAGCCTCATACGTTAACTTGCGAGTATGGTGGAATATACTCATGGCAATAATTATTTTAAAAAATAATTATTGCCATGGGGTTCAAAAGTGCTCACTTTACAGTGAATATCCTATATATGCATATACCAGCCACTGAAATCACATGCATCAGGTGCTGTATGCTGCTTTATATGAAGCTAGACAAGACTGGACCATCCTGGGCAGTACAACCAAATAGCAAACCTCTTCCGTACAAACCGAGTGAAACAAAACCGACAAATTCAGCCAACACTCACAAGACTAGCCAACCCACCAGAGAAAGAAAGAAAGAAGAAAGGAAAACAAAAAAATGGCAGAATGTGAACGAAAACTTGGGAGGACCCCGAGGAAATCCTCAACGATGACCGAATGCAAGATGGATGCTGACGGAGATGAATGAGCAATTTGGAGGATTCGAGACGAAATGCGAGAGTGGGAAGAAGCTGACAAGTTGGTCACCAACATGCAAGAGTTAGAGAGAAAGAACAAAGGAAGAGAGAGAGAGGAGAGAGAAAGAAGTGGTGGTATGTAAAAGAAAGAAAACTTAGGAGGACTCCGAGGAAACTCTCAACAATGACGGAATCCAAGATGGACACCATCGGAGATGAATGACCAATCATGAAGATTCGAGACGGAATGAAAGAGTGGAAAGAGACTGACAAAATGACCGCCAGTGTACTGACACACAAGATTGCTGCCGTGGCGTTATCCAAGATAGTGGCCAGGTGCCCTGGGGCCACAGCACCACAGTGCCAAGCCCCTGTGCAGGAATCAGCAATTTCATACTTATAACCATCAACTACCCAAGGCCGTAACCAACAGCAAAGTCAACAAAATGAACTGCAAAATAAATTGCATTAACGTCTCCTTTTAAGACTAAATAAAATTAAATAAACTACCTGTCAATTAACTTTATGACAAACTCAAACATGTCATACAGTTGCTGTGTCCTCCTTTGTGCTAGGGTCTCGGCAAAACAGCCAATAAGTATACCAATCATGGCAACACATAACAAAATGTTGTCTTTAGTATGTTAATAATTTTTTTTAAAGGGAATTTTATTGATTTCTTCTTAACACATCGCCTTATTGTGGCTACATTTAAATTGTCATCAACAAAACATTTAGATTCTTGAAAAGAAAAACAAAATTAATTATTGCCCATTATATTTTTAAAAACTCTCAAAATTTTATAAACCTGATAACTTAAAGGGCAAACTAGATATTCAAACCTAAAATCTGTTGTCTACATTTTTATTTATTTTTTCAAACTGCCAACCAAACCTAACCTCACACCGCTACTGAAAATGTCAATGACCATTACGACCTCAGGTAAACCAACAGGGAATTGACAAAAGGGGAGGGCGCTTCCTTTCCAGCACACCCTGTTGCTCCTTGGAAGGCTAGGTGGTCATCCATTCCGAGATTGGGGTAGGCCATCTTCATTGTCTGCTCTCTCGCGCGGAGCATAACCCTTCCTTCCATGATGATATATAGGGTTCTGCAACCCACACTTTCTGGGATCTGCCAGTCCAAAGCCCAATTGTACCTCAACAACGAAACTGCTACAACCTAACCTGCATTTTGTTTGAAAACAAACACAAACACATGCACTTGCCCGATATCCAAACACTAAACCAAATTAAATAAATCAATGAACACCCTAACTTTAAAAGGTCTACACCAAAACAAAAAAAAAGATTCAGGATTTTATCACTTTTACTTACTACTACCCTAAAAAAAAAAACGTAGACATGTTTCACTACTTAATAACACCACAGGTTAACAACAGAAACAAAAAAAATGTTGGGGACTCAACCAAAACATGAAAAGCGGTTTCATCTCCTATTTTAAGTTCCGCAATTTTGCTTCCATTCCAATCTGCATTTGCACCTAAATAAATTCCATTTTCATTTCTTGTTTTTAATTTTTAAAAAATGTCTTCTGCTCTTTACTCGTCTGCATATCCTGCCTCCTAACAAAAAAAACACTGAACACAAGCACCTAATGGTATCTCTGAATGTTTATATTCATCATAGTAAAAATGTTTCCATTCGCAGCACAACGTCCTCTTGTTTGCATCTGGACTGATTGAACATCTGTATCTGTGGCTGTCAGCGACTGTAGGTGGACACCTCCACTATGCTCCACCTCCTGTTTATGACTGCTTTTACTGTAACAAAGCAGCAAGAATTTTTAAAATGTCTTCACTTCCCAAAGTTTTACCCTTCCGATCTTAAATTTAAAATGCCCTGCAGTATAAATTTATATAAAAGCAAAATAATTAGACAACTTAAAATGACATTAAACGACCACACAAAAACAAATTGCATGTCTAAAGTGCAAAAAAAACTTGTCACCTCGTGGCCGACTCTTGCACTATAAGTGCCTCTAGCTGTGACTTGCGCCGCCGCCAGCGCTCACGGCTGCTTATAATCTTCACCATCCAAGCAGCACCAAAACAAAAGAAAATTAACAGACGTGTCCTAAGTGAACTTACATATACGGCGCAAAAACCTTTAACTTCAATTAACAATTTATCCAACCAATCAGCTACACAAAATTGTCTATGTGACCAGACTTTATAACTAAACAATTGAAAAGCTGTTATCTTTGTGTCTGCTGCCCAAAACAAAATTCAAACCCATAAAAAGAATAAAAATATTTACTACTTTATGGCCTTAACAAAACAGTTATCCTTTTACATCCTGAAAAAAACTACAAGACAATTCATATCTGGTCACACTAAAACAATACTGATCAACTATAACTATCCCCCTTGCTTAAATCACTGAACAGCCAAACAACTATTTACTAAATCTACAGTACTACGTTTGGTTCTGACTACACCAAAGGCATCAAAAGGTTGCATAACAAGTTTACACGGTACTCTTAAACTGCAAAAAAATAAAGTGAACTCAAACCTTCGAATAGAATAAAAATTAATTAACCTGTACAAATATCAAAGACAACAAAATTAGAGTTCCTAGCTATTCGCATCGCATCCACAAACTCAACCTCTCCTACTCCTTGCTAGTATAGGCTATAGATTTAAAAAAATACTTTAATTTTGAACAAATGTCAAAACACCAACAAAAATTAATTTTGATGAGAATGTAAGCCAAAATTAATACTGCCTGGCACGTCCACAAATTGTGAAGAAGAGTGTAAACAGGGACCGAGGGGGGGGGGGGGGTGGAAAATGGAAAAAGGAAGGAGTGGAGAAAAGGGATGGGAATAAGTGGAAGTCACACAATCTTCAACTCTCCGATGACTAAAACTGGAGGACTTCCACAAATAAAAAAAATGGGAGGGGAGGTATTAGGACATGTTCAAATTAGCGTAAACAACAAAATATCTCGTACTCACTCAAATAATAATTACTACTCAATCTCCTTTGGCAACATTATCTCGTCTGCTCATCTGTAGGTCCGTAAGCGTCAAAATTAAATGACTCCTGTTACTTATGTGACCTTGATGCTCCTCACAGCATCTCTAATAAACATCTTGTCTGCTATACAATAGGGCTACCTCCACCAGGCAGTTACGGGCCACCTATTTTCATGTAACATGGTAGAGAATAACTCAGAAAAGGGACACTCGTCTCGGCAATGCCATTGGCAATCTTGTGGGTACCTGAATTCTTTGAAGGCGACTGAGAAGATGCGATTCAAGGTTATTAGATAACCAATATTAAATTTAATTAAAAAAAACACTTATCATACAATAAATATCAATTAATAAAAACCAGAAGTTAATTAGGTACCAGATATAGAGGGGAAACTAACTACTGGGAAATAAACGTGGAAAAATTTCAATAAAGGTGGTTTTACTGTAATAATTAGAAAATAAATTCTGTTACACTAAGTTAACATGTTTGAAAATTGTAATGTCCCAAATTTAAATCACAAAATGAGTATTTCAGTATAGCAAAAATAGATAAATACAAAATGTCTTGTGGGTTTTGAAGTGGTATAACATTTATGGTTAAAAGGTTTGATTAGTTCCACAACAGAAATACAATATCTGGGATGACTAAATAGAAATTCCCATTTCATTTTCAATTACTTTTTCTCAAAATGTGTCAAAGTTAAATTTAATACATTAAATATTTCATTTAACTGAATTCTACAAATCAGTGTATCTTAAATTTAGTTACAACCTTTACAAACGAACAAAACTTTCATTTGATTGGGAAAAACGGGTCCACGAATTTGACCACGACTTGGGAAATTGGCAGAAGGTCCTAATCAGCAAACTGATTACCTCGCAAAACTACCTTCATTATAAAGTTCAGAAAATCTCTTAACAAAACTTACTACTTCCCTACTACTGAGGCTAACGACTGACTTTCAAAACTACTCCACAAATTTATGACCAGCTATCAGCTTTTATCTTCAAAAAGGATTTAACCAACCCAATTTTTGACTTAAGTGTAGTCGGGAACCAAATCCACAGAGATCCTACACAACTAGCATAGTTGATAATTAGCTTTACTGGTGTCTACATGCTGTCAGCCTGCCCAGACCCCTCCAGACTCCGCCACAAACTTCTCACTCAACGCTGCTTGACTTCGGCCCAACCGCATGCGCCAAGATCTCTATGCCGACTCCCCTCTCCCAACAACAATGCAGTCCCTCATCATACCTCGCCTGATGTCATCGCCCAATCCCAGCTCACCACACACACGTGCAGTGGCTCATAAACACTGGCTTAGCCTATACTTGGTCTGCTAGATACAGCATGAATCTCTTTCTCTTCTCCTGCCACAGCCACAAACTCACAGCTGTCGATGCAAAAAAGTCCCCCATCAATCAGGATGACTCCAAGAACTTTCGGGCACACGTGCACCGCAAAAATAGATGAGCGATGGCGGCACTTTACTGGTGCAGTGGCAAAGGAAACACAAGCGCAGCTGCGGCCAGTACAAAAAGAGCCGAAGCTGATTTTAGCATGAAGTTGAAAAACACATCCAGCAACGACTCGAGAAGCATCTTCACCATTTAAAATGTATTCTGGGGAAATCAAAGTGAACGACCTAATATCCTTACCTAACAGAAATTTTTATAACACCTTGATACCAAAGCGAATAAAGGACTTCCAAGACAAAATAATTATGGCCTCTGTATAGGAAGTAAAAATAAAAATTCAATGCCACTATAAGTTAAAATCCAAACAAAAACATTACTACATTGCTTTGGATTGGGGGGGGGGGGGTGGAATTAGTACCTGAATACAAAAGCAGAAAATCGGCTTTTCTAAATTTATAACCAAAAATCCACATTAGAATTAAAATTATTTTATCATTACCAAAAAAAAAAAAAAAAAACTTGCATCTGAACAAATAAAAGGAAGACTAACGTAACCCCAAAATGGCAACCATGCCTAGGATTGATATGAAAAAAAAAAAAAGAAATTCTCCTAACTAGAGCAACATAGTTCAAAATTCCTAAAATCCATCGAATAGTACTACAGTTACCTAATAGATGATAAGAAAAAAAATAGAACGCATCTCATCAAAATTAAGGGGATCCTAATAAAAAATAAACATGCAAAAATTACTTTGTAACGTTATTACTTGCCATAGCTGGATCAAAATTTGTATTGGTGGTTTAATTAAAACCATTTCCCCCACCCTCACTCTCTTTAAAAATTTTATTGGTTTTGCATCACACCCGACCACCCTTCCATGCTTCTTTCCATTCATCCACACCTTTACTCCACACATCGCTACCTTCTCTCAAGCTCTCCTCAAGGTGACCCTCATACCTCTCTCCAATCAATTTATCTAGCTCTGCATTGGGTATTTATTCTGCCTTCTTTCACCACCACCATTTTAGTGTGGCCAATTATTCTCCTTTTCTGGCCATTGCCAGAGATTTTTGGTGATTCCTAAATATTTTGTAGCAATTAGAATTTTTTTTTCCTGATTTTCGAAGATTAACTCTCTTGCTGCTAGAAAAATTTTCATAATTTTGACCTTTATAAATAATAATATTTTTATTAACTTATTTCTAACACAGAAACTATTTACATAGCTTGTGCAGACTTGTATTCACAGGTTATTAGATGTGCACTTGTTAGAAAACAATTCCATGCCAGACACATCGCAACTTAGGAAACCATCTTATTCGTCTAAAGTCAAATGCTGCAAGTAAGCAATATTTTCGGCATTCGAGACTTGTAACGAGTTTTTGCACCTGCAAAGATAGTATTTATGACTATGATTTTTTTGTAATTGTTGAACATTTATAAGTGTGCATTTGTGTATATGTGTGTGTATATAAATATAAGGTTCTTGTGTTAAAAATTCTCCAATCTTTAGGGAATTAATACATCAATTCCCTCAAGTTTTAAAGTCTTCTGAAAAGTTTTTTAATTTTAGGAATTTTTGTGAGATTTGTGGGTTTCCTGCACCACTATAATATACTAGTATATTTATTTTGACTAATATATTTATATTTTTTCATTTATGACTTAAAAAGTGTAAAGTGGCATCATGAATTTTATCCTTTTTTTAAAGGGCACAAAGCTGGTTATGCGGACTCTACATGATACCCAATTTCTGCTACCTTGTGTTATGCCCATAGGCAACTGAAGAGAAAAAAAATGCATCAGTTCATACCCTCACATTACCTAAAGTGCTAACAGAAAATTGTAAATGGCAGACAGTCTGCAGTTGGCAGGAATACAAATGCAATCATATTTAGGTGCTTTGTCGTGCATCCAAAAATTACAAAGATTATGTTTTTTTTCTAAAGAGTGCATTTATTTGCATTTCAGAGTACAAGTACTCTTGATGCATGGAATATAATATGAGTAATGACACTGCATGTGTATTGAAAACAAGGTATTATATTCACATTTATGTAAGACAGACATTCACCCCACTCATAAAAACATTAGCAAATCATTTAAATATCTTATCTTTAACAAGCATAATAATCAATCTTGTGCTTTCCATAATTATACTTTTATGATTCTTGCATGTATATAGTGCATATTTTGGCCTAATACCTGCCAATTCATTATCAGTGTTTTATGGATTTGTATAAACTTAATAATCACCACTTAAGTATATACATTTTCGAGTACTTAAATATGCATGTCTGTATTTAGTATTAATTACCTGTTCCTTCAATCCCTAGTAACAACTTTTGATTTTCTACAGTGTTTGTTAATTTGTAAGAACTGTAATAAGTGTAAATTGTAAAAATGGTTCATTGTAAGAGATATGCCTTAACTGCACCAAATAAAGACTATATTATTATTATTATTATTGAAGATGGCAAAAATATCGTAATACTCAAAATAATGCTTTTATGTGTGTGTTACCATTACTAATATTACACAGCTCAAATTATCAATTTGATTAGCAAACAACCACAGCCAGTCGATTGCACTGTGCAGTTACTTATATATTATTGCTATTAGAGAACGGGATTCTTGAAATAAATGTTTTTTTAACAAGAACATAAGTTATAAACAGCAATAATGTATCACATAAAATAACCAAATAATTGTCATACACAATAGAGATTTGAACTCTAAAACCTGAACTAATGCAGCACATTTCAACACATCAACCTGCTGAGCTACTCATGCAACCTACAGAATATCTGCGTAAAAGGAAATGTATGTGACAAAATTCATAGTTTTCATGTATTTTGTAAAGTAGTGTTTAATACGTTATTATGACCATGCAAGTAATTTTAAAGGTTTCCCAATAACTTACGTGTGCATTAAGTTTCATTTTGTACGTAAATATGTTTTACGGAACCCGTAGTATTTTCGTAAACTGACATACATGGCTTGAGGTTGTTTCTTGAGTGTCCACCATTTTTGTATGTCACAGCTTCGTGGATATATCAGAAAATTAGAATACGTTCTGTTACAGTTACAGGCATGTCCATGGTTACAAAAACTTTTGTAGCAATTTCTCTCCCTAAAAATTAAGTGGGCTATACCAAGTTCGTTAAGGGATGGAGGTCTTAATCAAATAAAATAATGAATTATAATTTCCTTATTTTATTTACCATAACTACAGCAAAATTCTTTGAACTCAAATTCTCACAATAAATTGAAATCACTTACTGTTCACAATTGACACCAATTAATAAAATTTATAATTACGACAAAGAAATCATTGAAATTAAGTAATTAAAAACCAGTTCCAATAGACAGTGCATCAACATATTCAATTATTTTATAATTTATGCATCCATATTTGACAGTTCAAATATGTACAATAAAATCAGTAATGCAATTCCATTCAGTCCCACCTCAGTTCAGTCCATGTCCCGCTAGTCGCAATGTCCTAGAGTCCTCCAAGTGCCCTCATGCACAGTAGACTTCACTCATTGGTTTCACACCCTCTCGTCCATTCATGCCATGAACATTTCACTCGCTGCCGTCCCGCAATCTACAGTTGTCCACACTTTACTTCGCTCATGCACACTCACCAGGCGGCCTCCGTCAAAGACTGCCGGCCGCTGGGTTGCGGCAGTATATATAGTGTCTTAGGCCGCCACCTAGAATCTTCCCCAACTCTCGTGATGCGTCGCGGAGGGCTGAGGCGCCAGCCAGTCTCACCAGAACATTCTTGCATCGTTGTTAAACATATTGGAAACTCTAGCAGGTGAGAGAAGGTCTGTGATGCCAGCAAGTCTCGCCGCTGTCGGCATTCCTGTGATTCTCAGAAGGAGGGCAAATAGCCACGAGCGCATTGTTCCAGGAAGAGGGGAGGACGAGGTGGGTCTCAGATTACGGTGCGGGGCAGCTAAGTCTGCGCTAGCTGCAGCACGTAACACTATTATACCTGGAGCCAGACCCTTATGGAGGTGACTGGATTGTAACATACATGGAAGCAGAAATTATAGCAGAAAATGGGTATGAAAATTGCTACGGAGATGGACATCTTGTAGGGCTGGCTTTAAGGGACTTCTGCATGTGAATGTGCTGGACCCCACTAACAAGTGCAGAGTGTCTGTTCACCTACTACTCACAAATAAGTTTTTTTTTTATTAGATATGTTGGGCATGTTTGTGCTGACCCAGCTTGACCCCTCCATTGCATGAGGGATGAACCAGAAACAGCCCTTCTGGGATGGAGCATGATTAATTTGTCTCTTTCACACAGCGTCTTCAGAACGCTGGTTACATCCAGGGAAGCATCATCGCAGTGTACTCGAGGAGGCCAAGTCAGAGGCTGATTACCCCTATAGTTGTGTGTGTTCGTATTAGCAAATGTAGGTGGTGTTTCCGACAGTTAATTTTAGTTTATACTGCACGATAAACTTGTAATTTAAATTCATGAGTTTTTATTTTATTCATGTTAATACTAATCCCAGTGCTCAAAATTTTGAGTTCTGTACATCCAACACGAATTATGTTGACTACAAAACACAGTATTCCTACAGCATGGCATCAAGTCAGTTCAATACGTCATTATGGGCATTCTTACCACTTTAGAATAGAATATAGTACACCACTTTAGATTTTAAAATACCTGAAATGTTCAGTATACCTTCATAGCCCCTTTGCCAAAGAAAGTAAATAATGCATGTGCTGCAGTCTTGAATAGTTGTCTTCCCAAACGTCATGTACTATTATCAGCAAGAAATTCCTGGACTATGGAATTTTTACTTTAATGTTATATTATTAGATATATCACCATACCTTTGGGTACAAAGATGCACATTTTATTATTGCAAAAAATAAACAATTTTAATACAAAGGTCTTAGAAGACGCTTTCCTCTTTTCTCACATATTAACTAAAAACTTTTTAAAATTCATTTACTCAATTTTATAAATTTTGACTCTTAGGGTGGAATTCATAGTGATCATATGAGCAATACTTGAAAGAAGAATTGCTTAAACTCGTGCTTAAGTATTATCTTCAATTCATAGTGCCAGATACAAGTATTGCTATTTTGATAGCTTTAAGTAATGCTTCATGAAGTACTGCTTATCATGTATTCATAGTAACAAAATAAGTTTTACTTATTTCTCAAGTATTCATAGTCAAAATAAGCATTGCTTATTTACACATATAAGTAGTACTTCATCAAGTCTGCTTCGTTGTTAACTTAAGCACTGAATATTTATATTAGGGCTAGGATATTCACAAAAAAATTTTATTACAAATTATGTGTATTTTAATTATTTGATGGAAACATGAATATATTTTAGATAATTACATGGGAAAATTAAAATCCTACACTTTGATGTGAAAACACAACCTCTTTTCTTAACCCTTGTGCACAATGGGTTTTGATTATTAGGTAGATTTTTAACAATTTGTATATGAAGTACCTTATGGTGTATAAGTATTAGCATCAAATCATGTAATATAATCTTTTAGGGGTCCGTTGTATAACAAGAAAACTACTTAACATTTTTTAGATAAAAATGTCGCCCATTCAGATTCAGCGAAAAAAATTGTAAATTAATACTTATCATGAAAACCGACTATCATTATTATGGTGAAATATTCATTACACTGAAGCGAGCCTTTTTTTATACCTCATGAATATTTTGTTAACATTTTAGCTTTTATGCTAACAAAAGGCTAGTTAAAAAAATCACAACATAAAGTTTAGTACACCAAACTGGACCACTGTATCATATCTATTACATTAACACCAACAGAACGTGCCCAAAAAAGTTAAGTTATGCTCGAACGTGTTTACTGAACAAGTACTGAAAGAGGTTATATTGGCAAATACAGTATTTGACTTTAAAGTGAGATGCAAACAAGCACTTTCATGATTGATACTAACGTGGACAAAATTATATTACTGTTGCAGGTTCAGGTGTTTAACAAGAAAACCGCCAAACATTTTTTATATAAAAATGTTGTACGTTCAAGATTCAACAAGAAAACAGCCTTTTGTTTACAAATACAACTATAACAGATGAGAAATCTTCACGAAAACTGACATTATTAATTATTATTATGATGAACATACATTACACTGAAACAAACCAATATTTATACCTAACACATATTTTGGTAACATTTCAGCTTTGATTTTGACAGAAGGGTAACTTAGGAATCACAACATAAATTTCAGTATGCAAAACAGGGTCACTGAATAATTTCTGTTAAAAAAAACTATCAACAAAATCATGCCAAAACTAGCTAGGTTATGATTGGGCCTGTGCAAATATAAAATATTTTTTAAAAATTTAAAATCAAACATGATTACCAAAATATTCCTGAACATGAATACCTAATCTGAATAATTAGATCTACAATAGGCCCAAGTATATAAATTAAAATTGCAATGACAAAAATATATAATTTATAGTTACACATTTCAACAATAAGGTCCACAAGATATAAAAGTAAAACTATTTAAATTTTACAACACATTATGACACAGAAAAACGGACATAAGCTAACCTCCATCCAGTAATTAATGTAGGGTATTAAAGCTAGGTTGACTTCCAACATATTCTGTGTTTGTTGCTGCGACTCTCTTTGTTTTATATTCTGAGAGAAATATTGCAAGGGGGGAGGGGGTAGCCTTTAATGTAACTTCTTTCGTGAGATTGCATTGGTTTGAAGTTCTTACGAGTGTATTATCATTTTGATTTGTACAATGATCCGGCAATAAACTAATTTTACTGAAGTTAACCTTACCCTCGTTGCCTGTACAACACATGCGTAATAAGCAAATATTATTTTTACAAGACAAAAGAGTTGAAAATGCTGCCTTTTTAGAGCATGTGCATTTCAAACATTATAGTAACTGTTTTGAAATACATTTTTTAATAAACACACTAACATATTTTTTGTAATGAGCAACATCTTGAACACGTGTTTTTATATGGAAATATTTGAAAGAGCACTTCACTATAATAATGTTTGTCCATCACTGATATGAAATAATTTATTTGTTATAATCATTGAGTACAATCAACACTTTGCCCATTTCCTGAAACCAACAAACTTAAAACCTTTGAAACATAAATACTTTGGGTATGTAGCTTCGTGGCGAATGGCACGGCAATTGGAAAAAGGCATAACGAGAAGTTGCTGTGAAACACGTGCCGATAATATTACATTCCACTCAAGAAAACTATTAAACCGGCAACTGCAACCAATTATGCTAAATGAAAGCACATACAAAAATAATTAACTACCGATAAAACTTTTTACACCACCAACAAGGTACTCGAATAAACATGATAAAACTGAGGACAGTTCATTGGCACTGGAGCACTATTTTCTTCCATTATTCAAAACTGTATTTGAAAATTCAAATACTAGCACAGGTCTGAAAAAGAGAGGTTATGTTGGCTGGATGGTAACACTAGATGTGAGCAAGCACTTTTACGATTGATGATGTCATTCGCGGAATGACTATTATTGGCGCTGGATGGAAATGCAGATAATTTTATTATTACAAGGTATCGTAGGTTTTAAATTAACTGAGATGTCATTAAAACAAACATACATATAATATATTTATTGAATGTGCTGTGCACGTCAACTAAGTGTGTGTGAATGCGTGTGGTGTTTTTTTTTTTTTTAGCACTGCTAACAAATTTCTGTAAAAAGATTACTTAACACATGAAACAAACACGTTTTTATGGCACACACAATTTGTAATCTCAAATGTGCAATAAAACAAATTGAAATTATTCAAAATAACAGTGAAAAAGTAAGAAATAATAAACTAACATACAAATTCATTTCGTCTGGGTGACTGCTGTAAATAAAGTGGCAAATTTATCTATGTTATGTTGGTATTGATATTTCTGTGAGATTGGAAGGGTAACGTAGTGAATTCTTATGTTATTTGTCTGTTGCATTTGGAATCCTCTTAGTGTTTTTACCTATCAGTGTAGAACAACATTTGTTCAAAGTTATTAAGCTTATGACATTTATTTTTACACATTATGGCGGAAATGCCCTTGCATTTCAGCGCCGTTCCTTCCTAGGGCCACATTTCATGTCATGTTCAGGGATGACAGGCACTTACAGGTCCCAGCTGGAATGCCCGTCACTCGTATGGTGTTGCCTTGCCCTGCGTCCACTCCCGTACACATTAATTTTATTGATATAATTTTTATTGATATTATACAGATACTTACTTCCATACTTCTCGAACCATAGCTTGGCCCAAGTAATTAGTACTTATACAATAATTACTTCGTCAAGTTGTGATTTATGAATTCATTTGTTAGATAAGTAATGCTTGAAGGAGAAGCACTACTTCATGAAGTAGGCATATAGCTTATTTGCCAAACAAGTCTCCTACTTATGAATTCCGGCCCTAGAGGAAATTTGTGTGTATTACATAATATTTGTTTTCATGTTTTAATCCTTGCTGACACCTGGCACCTTCCGACTACCAACAGGGAAAGTCACTGGGCTCCTGTCCCTCCTTCCATCCTTTTTTCTCCCTATCCAAATGTTGCTGCGGTTTAGGAAATATTATTTACAGCAATATTTTTTTGCAGTTTTGTGTGCTTTGTGGCTATTAATCAGTAAAATAAAATTATATGCTGCTACCTGGATGCCTGAGGGGCATATCCAAGTTTGTGAGGGATGGAGGTCTTAATAAAAATAAAAGTACTACATTCAATAATTATATTTTTTATCAATACTACAAACAGACAAACATCTGTTATTTACCAGTCTGAGTATCCTATTAAATCTTATTCGTATACAGCGCAATATTTAATTACTATAGGCCTATCCGTTTCAATTACTAAGTCTTTATCACAGTATTTATCCCTTAAACTGTTTTAATTATTTCCACATATTTAGTTAAAACTATTTACATTGTCCCAAGTAGCTTTTCACTCACCCATCCAGTCCACAGTTCTGCAGATCAGTCCCACTCTTCATTCCACACAAGCTTGCCGATGCACTATCGCAGGCTGCAGTCCCTCGCAGCTCTGGAATTGCCCAACTGTCGCTTAAGGTTGCACGATATGCCAATCTCTTGGTCCTTAATCTCACACCCCTCAGAGGCCCACACGTGGTATTTATACTTGAGGTAGATGCCATCTAAAACATTCTCTGCAATCCAAGTTGTTCTAGGGAAGCTAATGGTGATGATGATATCCTTGCATGTGAAATGGCGAAATATGAGCTGCTCAGGTCAGCTAGACCCAAGCTGCGTTAAGTTTATCAGTGTGTGTGACGGCATCCTTTATGATAAGCCGCTCGCTTCATCTAACATTACAAACTTGATCTCCAGCTCTCGGCTCCTTCCTACGTGAAGGAAACACCAGGCAGCAGCAGCAGCATGCAATATTATATATGGAGGCATGGTAAATAACTTTCATAGTGTTACAAAAGGTAATAACAAAGGAAGATATAACAAAAATTAACACCTTGTTCTGCCACAAACAACATACCATGTTGCCAATCTCCACTTCTGCTAACTTCGTATTTGTATCCGTCCCACCATCACATGTAAATATACAGGGTGGAGCTGAATTCAACCGACAAGTGGAAAATATATAGGACCCTTCGTATCTAAACTAAATATTAATGGCAAAATAAATTCCCGAAAATGGAGATTTCGGAATGTATTTTTGCAAAATATCGGAAACCAAGCTAGATAAAAGTACAATTCGTGGAACATTGGTTAATGTTATTGGGTTCTTCAACCTAAGAGCAAATTCACAATAATAACACTCCCCGCTACGAAAATAACAGGGGTAGCCAACCTCTTATTGCCGGCAACTTTGTTACCATTGGGAATTATGAATGTTTGATGCTAGTTTATTGAGCAGTATGACCTACGAAACAAAAATGGTCCCCTTGTTGCAACTGCTTAGGACCCACCATTTCCATTTAAAACGCACACAAAGATTCTGCTATATTCCTCTTCAGCTATACAGTGCCTCGTACGTAGACAATTTGTGATACATGCGTGTATGGTAAGCTGCTGTTCCCACAGTACAAACAATGGTGGAGGACTTTTTTACTTACTGTAAACAACCATTACCGTGCATTAAGAAGCCAATAATATGGCATCCGACAATGTATTCCAGGCAACAGTTGGTGTGAGAATCCCTACATGAAGTATTGGTATTGCCTACATGCCTGGAACTGTATTGCTGTCACTGCTGTGTACTGTAAAGATTATTGTTTATACGCCTGGTCATGTATCGCTGTAGCCAAAGCTTTGTGTATGTGCATTTTGTATGAAAACTGGTCCTAGGCAGTTGCGACTAGAAGCCCTGTTTTTTTACCTGGGTCATAGTGTTTAATAAACAAGCATCTCATGTGAATGAGTCTTGACTTTTCATATAAACATCACCTGTCATTAATAAATCAGTGACCGAGTGAAGTGGGGCAACACTAACTTGTTGGACTCGCATTCAGGAGGATGTGGGTTTGGATCCTGGTCAGGCCATCCAGAATTCTGTTTGTCATGGTTTCACGAAGTTACTGCAGGCATATGCTTTGATGGTTCCTTTATAAAGGCCATGGTCGAATTCTTCCTCAGTTCCCTTCAAGTGCCTGTTTGTATTTTCCCGTGTCTAATGACCTCGTTTGTGACAAGACATTAAACACACAAACCAAACATGTACATGTACCTGTACAGTATTATTAGTGTATAAATAAGTGTACTTTTCCGAGTAAACATTAACTAGGTGTCAGATACAGCATGTAGTATTAAACATTTGTGTACAGGCTGTGCAAGTGGTCTACATGTCTGGCACTAATACCACACTAGGCAGCTCTGTATGGTTTGATGTCTTCAATTCCATGCCTGGTACGACTGCTATCGCAGCACCAAAGGTGCTATAGAAAATGCAGCCCATTAAACCCAGAGACAAAATGTATAAAATATCTGAGCACTCCATAACGTATCATTTACATTCCTGTTAGTCAAGGTGCATGTTGTTGTCTACAAAATGGAACACTTTACATAGCCGGAATGCACAGATATGCTACTTGTCTATGGTGCGGCAGAGGGAAATGGACGAAAAGTGCAAAGACTGTACAGTGATCAATTTCCAAAGAAACAACAGCCACACTACAATTGCATCTGTGGAGCAACTTTTGGGAGAAAGTGGAAGTTTGAAAGTGACATAACCGAATGCAGGGCACAGATGGACAGCCAGGTTTGAAAAGGATGTGTTTAGGAATGTTGAGAATAAACCACGTGTGAGTAGGCGTAATATTGCAAGAGTACTTAACAGAATCCGCCGCACCATTGGTCAAGTACTTCATGACCAATTACTGCATCCATTCCATGTACAATGTGTGTATGCCGTGGATCCTGTGGATTATCCTCTATGCGTGGAGATGGCAACTTGCTTTCTGGAACAATGCAGAACACACCCTTGACTTTGACAGATACATTGTCTTCACTGACGAGGCTTCCTTTCAACGTGATGGTATACAGAATTGTCTAAATATCCACGAGTGGATATATATATATATATATATATATATATATCTAAATATGTCTAAATATGTCTAAATATCCTCACACTCCATTCGTCCACGTGATCAACTGCGATTGAGTGTCGTCTGGGCGGACTTAATACATAACACGTTGGTTGCCCCCCTACCCTGTTACCACATTGTCTCACTGGCAATATGTACCCTGCATTTCTGCGGTAAGCTCTGCCGACATTACTTCAAGAGGTTCCATTACAAACACGAGCAGTTATGTGGTTCCAGCACGGTGGCGCCCCAGTCCACAGTTATCGATGTGCACACAATCACCTGAATCTCGTATTCCCTGGACGATGGATAGACCTTGGGGGTCCTGTTCCCTGGTCTCCACAATCTCTTGATATGAATCCATTCAACTATTACTTCTGGGGTTACATGCCCAGCCTGGTGTATGAAACCGCAGTGGAATCTGAAGTGGACCTCATTGCCTGCATCGTTGCAGCTGCAGGGATTATTCGGAACAATGAGGGTGTTGTTAAACATGTCCGACAATCATTGGTGGGGCGATGTGAACTATGCGTCAAACATGGTGGCCGTACAATCGAGTCTTTCCTATAAAAGTGTTTGTGATCTGTGTTTCTACAAAAAAAACCTATGGAATGCCACAGGTTTTGTTGTCAAATGCAATGTGTTACCTGATACTACTTAAATGTGATGCGTTTCGACTGCATTGCTCTACACTGCTGGGCCAAATGTTTCAACATTCAAAAGCCAGTACAGTACACAGCAGCAGCAATACAGTTCCTGGTGCGTAGGCAATACCAAAATCTTTACGTGCTGTATGAAATCACACACTGACTGTCGCCACAATCGAACAGCTTGTATGCTTATTAATCTATGGTACGCATTGTTTATAGGTGTTAACCTTGTCCGCCACTATTGGTTGTACTGTGGCCATACACACATGTGAGTAGAATTGCCTGTATTTAGGTGCTGTATTGCTGCAGTGGAATCTAGTGGAATCTTTATGTGCATTTTAAACTAAAACAGTGGGTCTTAGGAAATTGCAACAAGGGACCATTTTGTTTCATAGCTTGTACTGCTCACTAAACCAGCATCAAATGTTCATAATTACCGACGGCAACAAAGTTGCCGCAGTAAGAATTTGGCCACCCCTGTTATTTTTGTAACGGGGAATGTTATTATTATGAATTTGCTCTTAGGATGAAGATCCAGATTACATAAAACAATGTACCATGAATTGTACTTTCATCTCACTTGGTTTCAGATATTTTGCAAAAATGCATTTCAAAATCCCCATTTTCAGGGACGTATTTCACCCTTAATATGTAGTTTAGGTACAAAGTGTTCTATATATATATTTCCACTTGATTTTTGCTGTAATAAGTTTGAAATATGCTAAAATTGTAAACATAAATAATTTTCCTGCTACTACTAATGCTGGTAAACTTTAAGAGAGAAAGGGGTAAGAGAGTTAGGAATTGAGTGGGGTTAGAGTGGTGGCTTGAGTGGCAGAGAAGGGGGGGGGGGGGGGTCCACACTCAACTCCGCCTATTAAAGTTATTTTCTCAGATGAAAGAAAAAACACTGTCACTTGGGCCTATGCAACACAATTTTGCGCTGATATTTTTAACTGTAACAATGAAATATGTTTCCATCAGTGCAACCTGAAATTTAAATGTAAATATTTCAATAGGCAACGGTTAATTTACACATAACATACCTACCAAAAAACTAGAGTAAAATAATATTTTAACTGTTTATATTTCTTAATATTTGTTGGCAACACATCGTTGTTCTCACTGGTTTTAATTAGTCTTGAATACAGAAGAAATATTACAAGTTATAGAAGATATTAAGTGTAAATTTTGATTATTAAAGAAAACAATACTTTAAAGGTAATCACGATGTTATATATTTGTGATATACACATTCTTTAAAAAACGGGTTACTCCTAGTGTGATTTTTAAAATATTTGTTTCAAAACATCCGATGAAACTGTGAATGGATTATAGTGGTTTCATTTTATTAGGTTATCACTATTCAGTATTATCCGCCATTTTACAATACCAAGTCAGGGTAAACTTTTGTTGGATGGACATTTCTTTAATGTCGCAGTAACACAAAAGTTTTGTTCTTCCTGTTATTTTAGCGTAATACAACCTTTGGTTGTGGCAACATTGCTGAGAGGCTTTATTAACATTAACACTTCAACAGTTTATTTGCATTATAGTAATAAAAGGCATTGTAATTGTTTAAGATTGTTAACTTTTTCACATTATTTTCACTACAACATAACCATTTAAAGAATTCCCGCAATAGTTAGTTTTTTGTTGTAAGAACATTAGACTTATTTTGTTTAGCTAGGAAACATCCCAGCTTTTGGCTGGAAAAATTTTGGTTTGAACCAATATAAACCAGAATAAACCAGAATCAGGAGGGTCATACCAGTATTCAAGTCCAGGTCCCCCCTAATGTGAATCCAAAGGTTTACTATTGTGCCACCTCGTTTGGTCCGTGTGTGGAGTGCTCAGCATAGTTAAATTTTATTCTTGCTGAAACAACATTGTTGCACAGTAATTGTTACTATCTCCAAAATCAATGGCATGCTTGCTAAGATACTGTTACAGTTAGCTAATATCTAAAGAAGTTAAATAAAGTAGTATTCCTTGGTGTAGTAAAAAGTGCCTAATAAGTAAATGTAACATAGTTATGCAGCCACATGCCTAATTTCAAACCAAATACAATTAAAACAGTATATTTGACAGCTTTTAATTTTTGCAAAACAAGTTAATGGTGCTGCTTTCATGCGTTATAGTGTTATGAAAGTATTATGGGCAGTAAAGTGAATACGTAAATCATAAAGATTGTAATTTAACATTTTCATCAAGTTACAATGAATATTATTTTTAGAGCAATTGATGGCAGGTGCAAAATATCATGTACAAAATTGCTTCAGCAACACACAAAAAATATGTGAAATAATATGATTAGTTTTTCAGGAAACTGTAATTTTAAGATACCACTTTAACGATTTTGTGATTTATACTTGTTTTAAAATTGTAAGGGTTGTACACAAAATAAAAAAAATTTATATTTCCTCTTTTTAATGAGGGCAAATGCATTTCAACACAAGAAATTGAAAAAGTTATACAATAAATCTGTTACATTAAATATGAATATCACTTAATGGTTATTGTTGGAAAATGTTTTTATGGCCTATGCCAAGAATAATTTTACAGATGCCAACAAGTAGAGTCATGTTCATCCAGCCCAAAGAATATATTGAGATAAGACAAGGTACCGGATATTAAGTAGTGTGGATAGAGTTTGTGTGGCTGTTAACACCGAGAACTTGACAACAGATGAGGATGAAGCGATGTAAGTATGGAGCAGCGCTGGTATTTAAAGGTGGGGGAAACAGGAGATCGCCGAGAAAACTGCCAACCAGTGGTATCGTCTGGCACAATTCCCAAGTACGAAAATCCGGGAGTGACCTTGCAGGAATCAAATCCGGTTCCCCCTGGGTGGGAGGCAATCACTCAAGCCGCTGCACTATCATTACGACAACATAACAAAGGATTAATCATGAAAGACACAATTTGTTAATAAACTTATTGTACTTAGTAGTTACTTCAGCAGCCTAATTTTAGTTTAAATTGGTGTAATGGTAACAAAAATATGCCTTTGTTCACTTGTGACTGTTGAAAATGATTCTAACTTGCCAAATGTGTTGGGACTCTATAAGAGCTGACTGTTATTATGATATTTAAGTTTAATGTTTAATATTTCATTTTCCAGCATGGTGGACAACAGAGGTTTTAAATATGTGTACATATTTAATGCATATAATATGTTTCTCCAGCGTTCCATGTTGGATTCAATTAAGTTAGTAGCTCCTGAGATGTTCTGTAAAGGGTATTTTATTCTTTCCAATTTGAACAATATTTAAAAAAAAATTGCCTGACCAGAGAAACTGTTATTTAACATATTTTGTTTTCGGACTTCGTACCTTCAAAACATTTATTTATATAAAACAAATTACGCATAATCACAGAAAAATCTGTAAAAAATACATAACACATAATCACGGATTGAAAAACAATTCCACATGACCAAGAATATGCATGTTGCTAGTAGTACCAACTAATTTCCGATACAACGAAATCTGATCAACAAGTTCCATCTTCATCTTCTTACGTGAATACATAGACACATTTCCAAAAATAGTAATTACAGCAGTATTGTCTGCCTTCCCCTCATGAACTGGAAAACTCTTCCAACCGACTATCCTGTTTGGATTAATTTCACTAGTATCCTTTGGTGCAGGCTCCTTCTCGACATGAGAACTTCTGAAGAAACACATTCCCAGCAAATCACTACCACCTTTAGCAGTTATTCCTTGAAGACCAAAGCGGTACAAAAAAGACAAAATATAACTCTCTTCTATATCAA
Organism: Dryococelus australis; assembly: GCA_029891345.1. Taxonomy (NCBI): domain Eukaryota; kingdom Metazoa; phylum Arthropoda; class Insecta; order Phasmatodea; family Phasmatidae; genus Dryococelus; species Dryococelus australis. The sequence goes on along the minus strand of CM057009.1, from coordinate 184,740,740 downwards.
GGATCTTAACTGTCCAAGACCTTTATCTTTATCGACATCCTTAGTAAAAGACACAATATTATGATAAACCTTCCTCGGGTAGTAACCAGAAGAACGAATTCGCCTCCGATTTATGTCAAATAAAATCTGCAAAAACACATCAATACTGTTAATAATCGTAAAAATTAATATAATATGCAAAAAGGAATGAAACTATTAATACAATACAGATACATACCTCAAAACACGGTAAGAACACAAAAAAAAAACCATAAACAGAAAAGTCCAGGATCAGCCTGCACCTACTACTTTAACCTACTCACTCTGCATTTAATCCAGGTCGTCGGGTTTTCTCAGGGATCTCCCATTCATTTGAGCGCCGCTCCATATTCACTTCAATCACCCTCATCTGCTCTCAAGACCTCGCTGTTAAAGAGCCGCCCAAATCTCTTCACTCACTCACTCACTCACTCACTCACTCACTAGAAAAGAATAATCTCCAATTTGGGAAAAATTGAAAATTTGCTGTTTCCTATACCAAAAAAAAAAAAAATGTGGGGGACGAAATAAAAATTTCAGTTTTTTATGAAACTTACTCTTGATGAATAGCTGTAGGGCACAAGTGGTCCCATTCTGTTATTTTCACCCCTTTTGAGTTGGATTGTATGTTACATTGTTAGAAATCACATATGTTTCTCAAGGTCATTTTTACCAGAGTAATAATAATAAAAGCTTATCTTTCCTTGGGAATTTAAGCTAAGAATGGAGGGAGGGGCAAGTTGTCTGGAACAGGAACTTTTGTATAGTATACAAAAATTATGATTAGTCTGCACACACTATATGAAGGTTGCATTAATGCATTTTTTAAAATACTTATTAAGATGATTATCTTTATATTTCTGTGATACACAAACAATTTTTTTCCTCGTATATAATATTGTGAAATTCTGTCTGCATGGTTTTGTTCGAGTAATAGAATTTTGAGATATTTTGTAGTATTTTAAGTTTCTTTCTAATTTTCATGTTTTGTTAATAATTGAAACCAATGTTTTTTTAGGAATCATGGTTAGCGTTACGTTTTTTTCAGTTTCTCATTTTTGTGTACTATTTACGAGGGTTTTCTGAAACTTTTAGTGATTTTTTGCAATTTACGTTGTTTTTCTTCAATTTACAGTAATTTTCTGCAATTCACAGAGATTTACAGTGATTTTTTGAGATCTTGAGTGATTTTATGAGCTTTCAGTGATATTTTTTTGTGATTTTTAGGGATTTTTCCATGATTTTCTGCAATTTTTATTTTAGTAATTCTTAGTGATTTTTGAGAGAGTTTACATTTTATAGGTGCTATGCAATGAAAAACATGCGACATTCACCTAATGTGACATATTATCTTACAAATGTATGGCTTTATCTCATGGAGGCAATTGAGAAATTTCTCTGGGGGCCCTATATTTAATGTTTAAATTTCTTTGTTTATGAAGATTGTAGTTTTTTTATTATTTATTTATTTGTAGGTTTGGTGTGCAAAATTTACAATTAAGCTTAATTACGAGGGTCGTATGCTCTTGTCTCTACTGGAATTTATATTACAGCATATTTCTGTAAGTCACATTGGAGACTTGCAGCTTTGTAATAAAACTGTGCCAATTCTTTTCATTTGTTTGGATCATAAAGAGTGAATATTATTGTCTTCAGCTGCTGGAATATAAACAGTGTGTGCATGTGTTCCGTTCTAAAATTTTACATGGCCAGAAGTCACATAGTAGCTGGATGGGTAACAGCAAGGAGGAGGGGGCAGTTGCAAACCTACCTCAGCTCAGATATACTGTTTGAGTGAGAGCACGCACACGTGAAAATACAGTAATTTCATTAGCAAAGGCAATTTTTTTTTACAGTTTTGTACTTGTGGGACACACAACTTTGTGCTAACATCTCAGAGTATATCACTTATTTTCCTGACAAATCCTTCTATATGTAAATTATTTGCACATATAATGTGGTTTATATTCAATAAGTGGTGGCTAGAGGTATTGCTTTATGTGGGGTAATAGTAGGGAAATAATTTTTTTCAGCTGCCTATATTTTAAGATATGCCGATTTTAAACATGGGAGAAAATTATTTGATGCTGAGCATACATGCCTTGATGGGGAAGTATTCAGGATCCCTACTGTGCATATCACATAATTTTGGGGCAGAAGGTGATCTTTACTCTGGTTTGGGTTATTTAAGCCATGATTAATAAACAGCATATCACATGCATACACTACACAAAATTCTTTGCCAAAATGAGTTACAAAAATTATATATACTTCTTTGGTGAGTGAGGGGGGTGGGGGGGGGGGGGGGCAAACTTTTTGACTCGGGAAAATAGGTTATTCAATTTCATTAATATTCACCCCAATACTTTATTTGTTTTTCTAATTTCTCATGATGACATTTTCCTATACAGTATTTCATGATTTTTGTGATACCTGTGTGTGTTTAATTCATGGCCATATTTTTTATTTGATTACCCCATTTCCATTTATTGAATAGAGTTTTTTTTTTTTTTTTCAATCTATAAATTAAATTTTATAGGCCTTGTAATTATGTGGAGAACTAACAGATGAATTTTGTCTCCCCATTTAGGCCAAAAATGTGTAAATATCAGTCGAAGACTGTCTTCTTTGAGCGGAATGTGTCTTAAGACTGTGGTGGAATGCAGTAGCAGTTTCCCAGACAATTTTTTCATTATTCATTTCAGAACCTGCTATGATTCAGGGGCTCGTAATGATTAATCATGCAGTGACTGGATGTTATCTTCATTTATTGCTGTGAACGATGATGGAGACATTACATGTCACATTTTGCCAAGTGAAAGACCCGCAACCTTGACATTCCTTGCTCTTAACATGAGCAGTGATTTGTATACTTTTCATGTTTTCGTCACACAATGTTCTCATTAATGACGTTGGTACAGTGGTATCACTGTTGAAAATGAGGCTGATGGCAAGTACATAAAATTTTAAACTACAATATTGAGGTACCATATTTTATGAGGTTACATATTCTACCAAAGTCTCCATAGTTCGAACCAACACTTAAAATTCCGGCACATTTTTTAATTTGGGGGGGGGGGGGGGGGGGGGGGGGGGGAGAGAATATATATATATATATGTGTGTGTGTGTATATATATGTGTATATATATGTGTGTGTGTGTATATATGTGTGTGTGTGTATATATATTGTGTGTGTGTGTATATATATGTGTGTATATATATATGTGTATATATATATATATATATATATATATATATATATATATATATATATAATATATATATATATATATATATATATATATATATATATATATATATATATATATATATATAAAGTAATGAAGTGTATGCCAATAATACCCTGTAATCTGTTGTGATAACTTATCAAACTGAATGTAACTGAGACCAGGAAAGAGAGAACAGTGTTTCACCTCTTGCATCAGACAAAGAACAGTGGTGAGGTGTGACTTTGGCCACATTAACCTATTTGCATTCTCTGGCGGACAATGCTGAAAACAATGGGTTTCAGTGATGGAGGTGGAAGAAAACTGACTTATCAGTTGAGTGAGGGTGAATAATTGGTTAGGTTATAGTGGTGAGGGTGAAGGGGAGCAGTATAAATACCCACTGCAGAGCTTGCTAAATTGGTTCTACAGAAGGGAGCAGTCACCTTGAAGAGGACTTCGGGGAAGGGAGTGGTGTGTGAAGTGTATGTGTGAATCAATTGAGGGAGGGGTGGTTATGAGGAGGCGGGGGTTGGTTGTGATATAGAACCAATAAAATGTCATGGGGGTGGTGGTGATGTGAACTGTGTCAATTAAAACAGCAAATGACATTTTTGGTTAAGCAATTGTGAATTGTAGGTGATAGTAGAAGTAGTTTTAGAAGGGATTGAGGAGAGCTAATTGAAATTTGGGGAGAGGAGTTTGTTAAATGGAATAAAAAGGGGGTGGTGACATAAAACCAATGAGATATTTGAGGGAGCCATTTAAAATCTGGGGTGGGAATGGAGAAGGTTGGGCATTGACAAGTAATTAACCAATGAAATTTACAGGTTGTTTAAAAAAAAATGGGCACTGCTTACAGGATAAAATAGTATGTAATGTATGAAGGAAAACAGTGTTAACAAACTCATGGCAGATTCAGTTTTTAATCCTCGTAATCACCCTGCAAAGGTAATAGGACTTGCTATGGAGAACTGATTATGTATTCCAGATGCAGATGATGCTGGCCAGACCAGTTGCATTTGCACGGAAGGTAATAGTGGTAGATATGTTGTATCACCAGGGATGTGGGTTAGCAGTGAAATGGAATACATGTATGCAAAAAAGATAGACATGATCCTAATGTATGGGCATGCTAACTATAATAGTGTAGCACAAGATGTTTCCTTCTACTAGTGTTAACTGTGAATTTTAGTTTTTTTGGTCCCGCAGTAGAAAAAAAGAAAGCTAGACTTTTTTGTTTTTAAGTCGATAATTACCTAATTTCAAAACTAGGTAATTTTAGATTGCACAATGCCTTAATGTTTGAGATGAACAATAGGCAAGGACTAGACCACTATTCACATTTTAAGGTTAAATCAATATTGAAATTTAGAATATTTGTATTATCTTAGGGAATGAGAGAATTTATCAAAAGTCATATTGTTACCAGTTTCAGCTTTTGGTTTTTGTGTGTTGTTTGTGTGTGAAACATTTTTATTTATAAAATCTGGACTAAATTCATAATCTGAAGTATTCCTCTGTCCAAATGTTCTTAATACATTTGATGTAATTTTGTGCCAACATTTGTAGAACCTTAAATTATCTGTATGATGTGCCAATTTATAATTGTTATTTTTTCTAGCATGCCAATGAAGTTTTCAAATCTGCTGTGCAGTTCATGGCCAAGTACGAATCTAAAGCACCTCGCCGTCCAAGCCCTGCTATTCAGTATGCTCCAGTGCTTGTTGAAATGGGAGAGTTGAAATATAGGTGCCATGCAAAGCCTGGCACATTCTTTGCCCGTGATAATGTATCCAACTTCATTTCATGGTGCCGTGTAGGGCTTGGTGTAATGGAATGCTTACTGTTTGAAACAGATGATTTGTGCCTACGCAAGAATGAGAAGCATGTTATACTTTGTTTGTTAGAAGTGGCTCGTCGAGGTTCACGTTTAGGTATGCCTGCACCAATGTTAGTTCAGTTGGAACGAGAGATAGATCGTGAACAAGCTGCAGAGGAAAGAAGTTTAGCACCTGATAAGTCTTATGATGACTACTCTGATGAAGATGAACTTCCAGTTCGACCAGTACCTCAGATTGTAACAAATGATTTAAAGAGTTTAGATGAAATGGTAAGTATTTCATAATTTATCAGTTTTTCATTTGCAGAGTTAAATTACCTTACCTCGTGAAATAAGTTACATCTTATGTTATGAGACATAATTGAATTTTAATCTTTATATTTAATGTCAAATTTTAGTTGGTTTGCTGTTGAAGTTTTATGTAGTTAAAAAAAGTGTTAATGTAACAAACATAAACAAAAATTTGAACATTTCAAAAAAATATTAGTGCTAGGTCAAACTGGGTGTTCCAAAAGAGGCTCATACCTTACATTTTTAGAGGATACAAAACATTTTGACAAAGTAAAAAAAAGTTAAATATTAAATACTTTATTATTGTTAAACACACTTGACATACATTACCAAGAGTACTTATTGTGTAATAGAACAGAGCCTCCAGTATTTTTTTAGTAATTAAATTTTTGTAATTTGTATAATTGTGTGGTTAATGTACTAATTATTTGCTTTTAACACTTTATTGAGCATTCTGAAATAAACCTGAGAAAAATATTACTGTGAATATATATATTTTAATAGAGGCACTGGAATAAGATATAATAATGCTGGTAGTGAGTAAGGTAAAATTGTTCCAAGTTCTATGGTGTATTACAGTCGTCAGAAATTCAGGTTCTTTTTTTATGCAGCTATGAATAACAAGAAGTTACTTATAACTAATAAGCCTACTTTTCTCAATATTGGTGAAAATTATTTTTAATGAAATCCTTTAGTACATAGGCCTTGATGTCTCATTGACAGCACTATCATTAGAGATAGAACCAGAAACATATGCAATAGTACCAAGATAATTACATATACTCATGTGCCTTACGTGGTACTCAAACCCAGAAAATCTCTTCAATATGTCAATATAAGCTGGAGTGCAGTCAACTGCATCACAGGGGGTAGCATTCTGAGTATAAACTTTGGATGTAATCAGTCTAATGTTTTTAATGACAGGGTACATTAACTTAGATTTTTACATGGCCATCATTTTGAAAATAAGTGTGTGAAGCATTAAAAACACATGAGTTTACATGGCCTACCATAGCGCAACTTATGTGAAAAATTTGGTGGAAATCGGTATGTTGGTCCCCGAAGTAAGATATAAAAACCTTACTTTATTAACAGCTGCTATATTACAGAATTGCCCAAGAAAAGGTTTTCTATATGATGTAGTTGCATGTCATAAAAAGTTAGGTTAAATTTGGTTGCATTGTTAAATAGATATGACAAAATTATCAAAATATTTGTATGACCGCCATTTCGTAAATCAATGTCTAACTCCACTTAAATCATATAACTTTACATGACCTTCTGTAGCATTTATGGCGTGCAAGATTTGGTGGAATTAAGAGTAATTCTTCCAGTAATATGCGAAAAGTTAAATTTTGCCATATGGCACTGTTTTGCAAAAATGCTGGCGAAAGAGTATATCTGTATGCATAATTGATACTTCTAATGGATACTGTTAGCATAAAAAATTTGGGTGACTTTTGTTGAATTGTTTTACAGATATAACATATTAGTCTAAATTATTTATATTAACACAATTAAAGAAAGGCCTGCAGCATCTAAAACATATAAGTTTACATACCCTACTATAGCACTACTTGTGTGGAAAATTGGGTGGGAATTGTTCGAATGGTTCCCAATATATGGCATAAAACCTCAATTTTTTTCAATTGAAGATCTTCATTTATAGAGGGGAAAAAGATTACCTAGTAGCACATTCAATGATTGTCATAGATACAGCCAGTATACACAGTTAAGTTAAAATCGCTTACATAGTTTCATAGATATTGCACACTTAGCTAAAACATTTTTATAGCCACCATTCTGAAAAGAAGGGTATTGCACACTTAAAACTTATAAATTAATGTGGTCTGCCACAGTACAACTGTTTTGCCAAATGTGGAAGAAATAGGTTGATTGGTTTTCGAGATATGACACAAAAATGTATTTTTTTCATGCGGAGCAATCTTATAAAACAAATGACAAATAAATTAGGCTCTGTATAGACAAATTTCTTATATGTAATAGATAGTGCCTGCATACAAAGTATCAACTTGACTTTGTTTTTTAGTTATGTAGACTTAACATATCTAGCTAAAATGTTCGTATGGCTGCCATTTTGAAATAAGTGTCAGATGCACACAAAACATACATTTTACATGACCTGCCGCTACTTGTTTGCAAAATTTGGTGGGAATCTGTTGTTTTTTTTTTTCTGGAGATATGGCTTAGAAATTATTATTTGTCATGTGATGCTGTCTTACAAAGTAGTGGACATGAGAGACTTTGTGTGGGGACATTTGATGGTGGTAATATATAATGCCAGCATACAAAAGTTACGTTGAAATGAATTATATAGTTTCAACGATATAACATACAAAGCTAAAATAGTTACATAGCTGCAATTTTAAAAATAAGTTTCTTACAAGCTTAAAACATATAGTTTACATCACCTGCCACATTACTGTTTGTTTGCTGAATTTGGTAGGAATCTGTAAATTGTTTCCAGAAATATGATTTTAAAATGTTACTTATTCATGTGGCACTATCTTACAAAGTAGTGGACAAAAGAGGCTCAGTGAACACACATTTGATAGTTGTAATATGTAATCCTAGCATACAAACCTAGGCTGGAACCAATTACATATTTTTAACGATACAGTATATTATGCGAAGATTGCTAAATAGCAGACATTTTGAAAATAAGTGTCTATGTTCTTAATATATGCCTGTTTATATCACCTGCTGTAGTATTACTTATTTGCTAAATTTTGTAGGAATTGGTGTATTGGTTCCCGGGATATGATATAAAAACTTTATAAATAAATGTGGTGCTGTCTTATAAAATGTGTTTCACAAGTGGTAATCATGCCAAACGAGGCCACTATTTGACAGGTTTTATCGGAGATCTCCTGTTTCTCCCACCCTTGCATTCTGGCGCTGCTCCATTCTCACTTCGTTTCACCCCTATTGGCTCTCAAAACCCCGTTAAGAGCCATTGAAATCTCTCAACTCAACTTAACTCTTACAAATTGGCATAATGTATAAAAGCGGTTATTTTTGGGCATATATGATGCTTATAACAGATGTTGTCAGCATACAAAATTTGGTTGAAATTGATTGAACAGTACAGTAGTTAAACCAATTAAATGTAAAATATTTGTATGACCTCCTTTTTTAAAGTAAGTGCCCCATCAATTTGAATTGCATATTGTTACACAAAGGAATGTAAGGAAAAGGTAATTTAGAATACTTGAAAGTCGAAACCAATAAATATTTGAATACTTAAGGTTTAAACCTGAATTTTTCCCCAAGGGAATGCCTCTATTGCTATAAAACTCAATTTCTCATGAAAAAAATTATATAAAAACTTGAGTTACTCAGTAAAAGATGTTGCCTCCACCATGTGCTTGAAACTAAGTAACACAAACATCTGGGCCAGCATGAAGCCCTCTTACAAACTGAAATTCTACTCACTTTTACAGCTAGATTAAGTAAAAACCAAGATAAAACTAGGTAATTTGAAACCTAGACCAAAAGGTAATGAAGAAAGGAGGGGGGAGGTAATTATTTGCTTACAACTAGCTGCACATGGACCTTCTCGCAGCTCCAGCGCTATTGAAGAGTTACATGTGGGGTTGTGTTCGTACCATAAACATCTTATGCTCTCTACTAATTAATTAACTGTGTACCCCAATACTATAGCTACTTGCTCGAGAGAGAAATTCTGTTAAAATAAAAAGGAAGTCAGTTTTATATAAATAAAAAAAATGTTAAAGAAATACACCTCAGATAAAAAAAAATATTTGTGTTTATTAAATGAGTGCTGATAAAAACAATTAACAACAGTAAATCTATATAAAACAAGAAGAAGCTAAAAATAATAAGGATCAATCCTATGCTTGAATTTACAAGAAAAATTTTGAATGCAATAATAAAAAAAATGAATGAACAAGTTATGTTTTATACGTATATAATTTTAAATTGTGTCTTTTACAGAAAAATTACTCTATGTGGCCTGCATTTACAATTGTGTGAGAAACAAATCTTCAAATGATTTAACTTGATTAATAATGAAAGGAAAAAAACTTAATCCGAGGCTTGTAGGTCTCGTTAAAAAGGCATTTAAGTATTATTCTGAGTTACAAAATCCAAATATAAGAATTTGGTAACCTTTACAATCAACAAAATAATATAGTATGCGGAATCTTGGCAACAAAAGGTTAGCTCATTTCCAGCCTCGAAGATAACTACTGCATGACTACATAAATTCTCTCTAGAAACAATAGGTCGCTATTTACTCCGCCAAATACAATTCTAATTTATTTAAAATGGGATTAGCCATCTATCTGAAATTTATTTTTAATAAAGAGGTTAAGTAAATAAAAATTTATTTCAACTTAAATAACTAGGGCCCCCCCCCCCCCCCCCCCCCCTAGTGTTCTGAACAAATCACAAAAGGTTATTCACTTGTTATAGGTTATGACAAACAGTTTAATATAGTGCCTAGTACCAACCTAAGAACATTTCTGAAAAACAACAGAACGTGGCAGATATACAAAGTTAAACTAAAATTACTGGAACAGTGACACACACCTACCTACCTACCTCTCTCTCTCTCTCTCTCTCTCTCTCTCTCTCTCTCTCTCTCCTCTCTCTCTCTCTCTCTCTCTCTCTCTCACCTCTCTCTCTCCTCTCTCTCTCTCTCTCTCTCTCTCTCTCTCTCTCTCTCTCTCTCTCTCTCTCTCTCTCTCTCTCTCTCTCTCTCTCTCTCTCCTCTCTCTCTCTCTCTCTCCTCTCTCTCTCTCTCTCTCTCCCCTCTCTCTCTCTCTCTCTCTCTCTCTCTCTCTCTCTCTCTCTCTCTCTCTCTCTCTCTTCTCTCTCTCTCTCTCTCTCTCTCTCTCTCTCTCTCTCTCTCTCTCTCTCTCTCTCTCTCTCTCTCTCTCTCTCTCTCTCTCTCCTCCTCTCTCTCTCTCTCTCCTCTCTCTCTCTCTCTCTCTCTCTCTCTCTTCTCTCTCTCTCTCTCTCCTCTCTCTCATGAATGATAAAGTCCTATAATTAATACAACAATAAATAATATTGATGTTATTATTCAATTATTTATTTCTGATATTATTATTGTAGGTAATGTTCATAATAGTAATGCAATTTTGATATCAAATATTAAGAAAATTGCTGCAATTAAGAAGAATTTTAGTGAGAAAGGTAAACGGGAAGATGATTTAGGGTCAAATCCGCACTCACAAGGTGATCTTTTTTTCTCGGTCTGTTATTTTTTTTATTATTAATAAATTTTATAATATTACGATATTAGTAATAATTAAAGTTGTGATTGGTATTACTGTGGTAGATATAATTACTTGTTCTGATTTCCTCATAAATAAATTGAAATATATAAGAATAATAATAACTACATCATCAAAGTGTCTATATATATATATATATATATATATATATAATATATATATATATACACACACACACACACACACACACATGCATGCATGCACACACACACACACCTCCCCCTCTTCCTCTCCCCCCTTTAACTCCTTAAATTGTACAGTTTAAAGGTTTGGTTGGGCCATTTTTCCTATGAAGCAGGGACGTCTATCCCGACCCAGCAAAGCAAACAAACTTTAAAAATACTTATTGCATCATGATGATTTGTGACTGTCTCCCTCAGACTGCTTCAGCCTCAGGTCTGCTCGCCTCGATGGCTAGTCTTCAACAACAACGCAGCATCTGACCTCGCCTGACGTCTTACCTTACGCCACTCAGTTGCCACTCAATCAGGGCAGTACACGTATACGTGTGATGGCTCAAAATGGCGATCAGTACCAGCTCACTTCCCTTGTCTCCTGAGCTCCCTACAATGTGTTTACTGGCCGTAGCACTTAACCTCCTTCCTTCACTTGACAATTCCTACAAACTCACAGCTGTCAGCGCCAAAACGTCCACGTCAGTATAACTCCCAGAACTTGTGCAGTTAACACAGAGCAACACGAAAACAGTTCACGAAAAAGATAGTGGCAGACTCTAGTGATGAAGTGGCTAATGTAAACATGCACATCTGCAGCCGGCACAAAAGGAAGTGCTGAGGCTGAGAACAGCTCGGAAAGTTTGAAAAACAGTTCCAGCACCAGCCTTTACAGCAAAACAGCAAACCTAAGGACTATTTCCGGTTAGACAAATTGAACATCCTTTTAAAATTATTTAAAACCATCCAAACAAAAGAAATTATAAAATCTAAACCCAACATAACAAACAAAATATGAAAGGCTTCTGAATAAAAAAAATAATAAAAACAAATTTGAAAAGGCACTACAAGTTAAAATCCAAACAAAAACACGACTATGTTAAGGTCAAATAGGTCCTAAGTACCCCATCACCTAAAACAAAAGTGGAACAACTCTTTTAATGTATAATCAAAATTTGAAAAAATCAGATTATTAAATCATTACCAAAACACTAAAAAAAAAGACTAGCATCCGAACAAAAGAGAGGGACAAAACTAACCAAAATTTCACCCACCAACTGAACCATGACTGGGATCAATTTCAACAAAAAAAATTTAAAAAAAAAGTTTGAATGGAATTTTTAACCTTGTTACGTTTTCCCGTGTGTAGTGATTTGTGGACCCCACAAATACATTTTCTATATAAATTCCAAATGTACTCAACAATAAGAGTACAAAGTGCATTGACAACTGAAAAATATCACCGTTATGTTTTTTTTTTATTACATATCTATGTGTGAGGGCCTCCAAATCTGTACAGTTCTTCCTAACCTACAGGCCAATCAACCAACTGTTCATACCGATGCAAAGATCCCATTTTTTAAAATGTTTTTGTATCACCCAACATAAAACAATCTCCTTTTTTTATTCTACATCTTTCGTGATACTTATTCAGTTTCACTTTCTTTATAATTAAAAGCTTATCACAACAGATTTGTTACAAAAGAAAAACAAAACAATAAGTATACTGCACAACAGCGGCACATTTCTGTAGGTGTACAGTTGCCAATTTTTTTTCAAAACTATTGTCTTTCTCTTTCACATATTTTGAATTAAACAGTTACACTGCCCTATTGCTGTGGTTAGTCCCGTTGCATAATGATATTGCAATAAATAATGATTTTCTGGACCAACTTGAGAGCCCACATGCTGGACTGCCAGATGCGTTTGTTTCGTGTAGATCCCTCGTCATACCAAGGATTGGCAGCAAACATACCGGTTCTGGGGTCTCCAGGACAGCAAACACCATTATCAATGTGAACCATATCAAATGGTTCACGTTGAAGAAATGGGGAGCAATAAGCCTGCTGACGTCATATTTGTTCCTTTTTTAGTTTGGCGATCTGTACATGTTCTAACATACGTCTCAACATCTTCAAAAAGCCCACGCCAGTAATACCTTCTCCTAATTTTGTCTATAGTTCTTGCTATACCTAGGTGTCCACCCACAAGAGAGTTATCATGGCACTCGCCCAAAATTTCAGTATTCAGTGTATTTGGGATCACAAGCAATGTCTCTCTACCTTATGGTCTAGTATTAATTTTGTACAAAATACTTCCTTTCAAACATAAATTTTTAGCCATCCTACTAAATTTTGACTTGACTTGGGAGGGTTTTTCAATCTCCTGTTTTAAAGGAACAAAACTAGGGTCATCTTGTTGTGCTTTCGCAGTATGGAAGCCTGGCAATGAGAACACTGGCAATTCCAATGCCTTGTCTTCATCTTTTTGTGAGCCTAGTTCCACAGGGTTTCTACTAAGACTATCAACATGAGCATGACTTTTCCAACTGTGAGCATTCATTTTGAGCTTATTCAGATATAACAAACTTTGGTGATCAGTCACTATAGTAAAAGGTTTCAAATAAATAAATGTATGGCCGAAATTGGTCAAGAGCATACACTAAGGCAAGACGTTCCAAATGTGTGATGGGATACCTTGACTCTGTCGGTGTCAGAGTGCGACTAGTGTAGGCCACTGGATGCAATTTCCCTTCTTGTCTTTGCATAAGGACTCCCTCGATATCCTGTGTGCTAGCGTCTGTATGGATCATAATGTCTCCTTTTTGGAAATGGACTAAACCTAACATGGTCTTCAACCATTACACAGTCTAACCTCAGATATGGTTCATTAACCTTTTCTGCACCAATGGTTAGAGGTGAAGTTTCCTCTACTTCCTGGTATTTTTGTGAGATATCCCTAACCTCTCCATTTTTCTTTGCTTCCCTGATTGACTGTGAGGTTACTGGTCTGCCCTGGTCTGGACAGTTTTAACCTCAAAAAGTGACATCCATTCACATTGCCTGTCAATTGTGCTTGATACCTTTGTAGAAAGTCCAGCCCAAAATTACACAGTTTATAGGAGCTGCCACAATTCCTACATGATGAGTACTGAATCTTATCTAGTGTAAACTTTAAATTTAACATGTGAGAGATAGACTGTTGCTGTCCTGATACACCTGAAAAGACCCTTGATTCAGCCACTCCTCAAAACTGCTTAGGAATTAGTCTCTCATCCACCGGAGATATAGCTGTTCCACTATCAATGAAAATCAGGGTCGGCCGCCTAAACAACTGGGTATGTAAACATAGTACACCAGATGCAATTGATAGGGGTAAGTTAAGATGACAAGACAAACCATTCCTGCTAACCTGATTCGTCCTTAGATGTTTTCCATCTCCTTGCTGGTTTTCTCACTCGGCCAAGGATTCATTCTCCAAATTTTCTCATATGACCTGCCCTTCCGCATCTGAAACAAATGGGTCTTCCATCAGAAATTAATCTGGGTCGAACTATACCATTCCCTACCCGAGTGTTATCTTCCCCTTTTGTTTGTTCTGAGGAAGTTCCCTGGTCGCGAGTTGGACCCCCTACTTGCTCTTCTACCCCTCATCTTTGTTTTGTTTCAACTGTTTCATTTGGGCTACCATATCATGCATTTGTTTACTAAGTAACTCCAGAGTTTGTTTTCTGTAATTAGGCCAACTCACTAGTAACCACGGTACCGTTAGTGCTTGTGAACTGTGCTACATTTTTACTGTCCCCATGACTAGCTACAGGCCACTCAGGTGCTAGTGCTCACCTGTTCTTAGCATACATAGTAACAACTTGCTTCAATGTTCCTTAAATTTTGAATTTACTGTTGCAGCAATTTGTTCTCAAGTAGCATAACTAACTAGACAATTGCTATCCTCAATCCTCATAAGATGTACCTTATTTTGTTCTTCTCTGTCATCTTACTATCCAGCTTGTTACAAATACTAATTATGTAACAACAAACATCAGGGTTAGCATGAAACCCTATTACAAACTGAAATCTTACTCATACACAATAATTTCAAATGGAGCTAGATCAAATAAAATAATAGATAAATCTAGGTAATTTGAAACCTAGACCAAAAGGTAATGAAAAAAGGAGGGGGGGGGGGGGTAGCTACTTGCTTACAGCAAGCTGCACATGGATCTTCTCGCAGCTCCAGCACTATTAAAGAGTTACATGGTGGGTTGTGGTCTTACCATAAACATATTATGCTCTCTACTAATTAATTAACTGTACCCCAATACTATAGCTACTTAATCGAGAGAGAAATTCTTGTAAAACAAAAACAGTCAGTTTTATATATTAAAAAAAAAAAAATGTTTAATAAATACACCTCAGATAAAGAAAAAAATGTGTTCATCAAATGAGGGGGGTAATAAAAAGAATTAGCAACAATAAATCTATATTAAAACAACAGCAAGCTAAAAGGATTAAGGAACAATCATTTTGTTGAATTTACAAGAAAAATTCTGAATGTAATAATAAAAAAAAATGAATGAATCATCATCATCAAGAATTCAACACTGACAAAACAATCATTAGAATCTCATAGAAACTAAAATAACATTTTCAGTTATTTTTATTAATAACAATAATAATAACTTATAAACTTCTTTTGAGAGTATAGTTCTGCTTAAACATTTCAATTTTCTTTGATCTCGTGGATCGAATCTCAAAAATGGCAAATATAAGTTAAGTTTTATGTATTTTTTTAAATGGTGTCTTTTACAAAAATAATGCTGTTTGGTAGCCTACATTTGCAATCATGTAAGAAAACAAACCATCAAATTAATTAACTTGATTAATGAAAGAAAAAAAAACACTAAACTGAGGCTCGTAGGCCTTGTTAAAAAGGTATTTTAGTACTCTTCAGAGCTACAAAATTCAAATATAAGACTTTGTTAACCTTTACAAACAACAAAATAAAACTTTGATCAATAGTGAGCGGGATCTTAGCATCAAAAGGTTAGGTAATTTCCAACTTCAAAGATAACTGCTGCATGAATGCATAAAGGCCCACCAAGAGGGAACGGGGTGGGGAGGAGGGGCCCAGATCCATAAATGTTTATTTATAAAACAAAGCATTATGTAAAAATATGATTTTGACACTCAAAACTTAACTTGCTTGGATGATAACTATTTATGTTGTTGTAAACTGTCTTTTTGGCGGGGAGGGGGTAGGGAGCCCCACAGCTCAGGGGCCCAGAATTTCTCTTACTGGGCCTGAATACCTAAAGTTACTCTACAAAACAATTGGCTGCTATTTACTCCTCCAAATACAACTCTAATTTATTTTTGATGGGTTTGGCCTGATTATTTATCTGAAGTTAATTTGTAATAAAGAGGTTAATTAAATAAAAATTTATTTCGATGTAAATATTTACATAGGGGGATTCTTAACAAAAAAGAACTGTTATTCACTTGTTATAGGCTACGACAAACAGTTTATTTCGGTGTCTCGTACCAACCTAAGAACATTTCTCATAAACAACAGAACGTGGAAGAGTTACAAAGTTAAACTAATATTATTGGAATTAAAATGTGTTCCTAATTAAAAGTAGTGTCATTAATAACACCTAAAAGGAATGGTTATGGCTTTTTGGTGACTGTAAAACATCCACACTAGATTACTTGTTCAATTACGAGAGTAGCTCCTAGCCTTAAATAATTACTCTTGTGTTTAGAACTTGGCAGCAATGACTTCTCTCTCTCACCGTAACGTCTGCTTAACTACTACTCTACTTTAACCCTTAATATTTTACTTTTTAAGGGTTTGGCCAGGGTCTTTTTCCAGTGAAGCAGGGAAAAATGTCCTGACCCAGCAAAGCAAACAAACTTTAAAAATACTTATCACATCATGATGATTCATGATGGTCTCCCTCGGACCGCTTTGTCTGCTCGCTGCAACGGCTAGCCTTCAACAACGCAGCATCTATCCTCACCTTACGTTGTACCTCACGCCACTTGTACACCACTTAATTAGAATGGTGCGCACGCACACCTGCGATGGCTGACAAATTCTGTGATCAGCACCAACTTACTTCCCTTCACCCTGAGCTCCCTACACTTTGTCAGCTGACCGCAGCACGAAACCTCCTCCCTTCTCTTGACAGTTCCTACAAACTCACAGCTGTCAAAAGATCTTAACCCAGCATAACAAAATAAAATAAAGGGCTTCTGAATAGAAAAAAAATTTGAAAAATTTGAAAAGGCATTAAAAGTTAAAATCCAAACAAAAACAGGACTACTATATTAAGGTTAAATAGGTCCTTAGTTCTCTATCACTAAAACAAAAGCAGAAAGACTTTCAATTTATAGTAAAAATTTGGAAAAAACCAAATTATTAAATCATTACCAAAACACTAAAAAAAGACTAGCATCTAAACAAAAAAGAGGGTCAAACATAACTAATTACAACAACCAACTGAACCATGACTGGGATTGATCTGAACAAAAAAAATATAAAAAAAGTTTCAAAGGAATTTTTAACCTCGTCCCAATATGTTTACATGGACTACCATAGTATTACTTACCTGCCAAATTTGGTAAGAATTGGTTTGAGTAGTTTTCAAGCTATAACATAAAAACTTTATTTCTTCTTGTGCTGCTATCTTCCAAAATGGCTGATCAGCCACCTCTAAATTCAATAGCTACACAATGTGCTTCCAGCATACAAAATTTGGTTTAAACGGAGATATAGCATCACACAATATTTTTAAATGGCCACCATTTTGGAAGTGCCCGAAGTGTTCGAAAATTATAAAAGTTAGGTGTCCTTTCTATGTACTATATGTACAGAGATTGGTGAAATTTGTTTTAGACATTCAAAATTTAAAGGGTGAGACTCATATACACACATACACACACATACATGTAAGTGAGCTCATAAGCCTTTTCCTTCAGAAAGTAGGCCAAAAATTGTAAGTTTATATTTAAAATACTTTTTTTATTGAAGCATAAAATATTAATTTTGTCTCGATTTGCATTGGACTTCTGTAAATACTTTAGTTATTGTAATGAAATTTTTTTATGTCAAGAAAAATTGAAATGTCAGGGACCCCAGATTTAAATTAAAGTGTACGCCGTGAATGTAGACCTTGATAGATCCACAATGTTGATTCCTGAGCATTTTGGGGGCCCTTTGTGTATTACCCATACTTCCTGACCTATAAATGTATTTTGACTCCATAAATAAGATGAATTTAGCAATGGCAGTGGTTAATTAACCCAAAAATCCAATTGTAGCCAAAAGCATAAATGGAGTGGAACCAAAAAGTAATGTTAAAAAAATGTTACAACAAAGGTTTTTCTGAAAAGTTGAATTTTTGGTTAGAGATATTGTTAAAATGGTTTTGGGGGGGGGGGGGGGGGTAAAAATGAATATACACATATACTACTACACTACTAACATGAAGAGTTGCTTATATTTTACATGATGAAGGAAAGAAGCAGAGGCGCCTCTGGTCTCAATCTCAACTTCTTGCTTCACCCATGACTCACCAAAACACAATCAGTCAACACCAACTGTGACAAAGTGACCATTCACAGCTAAAAATAAATGTCTATAAAGGGGAAAATTTGCTCAGCTGAAAATAAATGCCAAAAAAAATCTTAATCTTAAGTGAACGACAAAACCTAAAGTTTAGGGTCGGGGGAGGGGGAGACAGAGACAAACACAAGTTAGCTTACCAACCAATGTAAAAACTGTAAAGCATCTTCCACAAAATTATAATTCCAGGTATGTATGCGTCAAAAAAAAAAGCAAAACAATTCCTCACTTCTACGACTCCAGATGCTACTCACAGCATCCCACACAAAGAATCGTCGACGAAACAAGGGGACTCAAAGCTCACTCTACCACCAGGCTGCTAAGCAAGCCACCTAGATGTCCTTAACTTCTATACACACTAATACATGTAGAACACCACTCAGACAGAAAACTACTCAGCTTGGCACGCAAGATGGTAACCATAAAAAAATCTTTGAAGGTGAGACCGAACACGACTGAAAAGGGTTAATTTGTAGAGACTAATTTAATCAAGAACAGATATAAACCATTAAAACAGCCTATTAATCCACCAGATTAATTAGTACGTGATAAAAAGGGAAATTCCTAGTGACTAGTAAATAAAATAAAAGATTTAGATTTTCAAATATAAAATTTACTGTCACAAAACAAAATAAAATTTGTAACAAATAATTAATAACAAGGAATAAACTTTATAACAAAAATATAGGAATAACAATTATAATGTATCTATAATGAGAAGAATAAACAAATACTTCTTTAGAGTGTAACTGAAAATAAGTATTAGAATTAAATATTCAAAAATTAAATTTTAAGTTCACAAAAATAATTATTGTAGGCAGCTATTTAGGTCAAAAATAACCAAAAACAGAAAATCCAGTTGACTTTGCTTCCATTACAAATTACTTTGTCCACAAAAGTTTTGGTTAAAACCACGTAACTTTCATGAGATTAAAAGTTTGAGAAACGAAAGATTTGTTCAAAATGGGCCACAACTTTTATTGACGACAAGGTCAATAAACAAATCATCAAAAATTCTAAACTTTCCTAACAGCTCGCTATACTGTTATCAATTACTAGAGTTGGCAAAAATTGGCGAAACTCAAAACTTTCTTTTTGCGTCAACAACAGAGGTTAGCGACTAAAATCTATTAAATTCATTAAAATGACTTTAATTCATTAAATTTATTAAAATGACTTATTTTCAATACATTAAACCATTTACATTCAATTCTGGCCTTAACTTGTAGATTTCAAAGAAAGTTCCTCAAACTATATTTTACACCAAACAGTTCACCACTTTTAGTGTAGTCGGAAAACTAAATCTACACATATACTGCTACACTACTAACATGAAGAGTTATCTTTTACATGGTGAAGGAAAGTAGCAAAGGCGCCTCCACCTCAACGTCTTGCTTCATTCACGACTCACCAAAACACAACCACTCGCAACGAGGTCCCTACAAAAACTCTTCTCTGATGCAACAGCGCGACCTCGCATCCCCACGCCGCCACGTCACTGTTACTGGGTAGTTGCCAGCGAATTGCTCTGCCTCTGACCATCCCTGCTTCACCCATGCGGTGTAACCTCTACTTCCTCTCTACCTCTTGGGAACCTTCAAGCCATGCAAAGCTATCCTTCAGCTGTCAACAAACTCAACGATTCCCGAGTCACGTTATTGCTCACCGCCTGCCTTGTGGCATCCCGCATGGACAGCCACCGCTCATGTGATCAACATCCTGCAGTCCGGCTGACCGAACAGAAACCAGTGCAAGCACTGGCTCACGACCGCGGTATGTGATCACAAGGGCCCTGAGTGTTCTAGAAGACAAACAACTACCAAGTTACTGCCAGAAAATAGCCTAATATAAAGAAAAC
Source organism: Dryococelus australis (assembly GCA_029891345.1). NCBI lineage: Eukaryota > Metazoa > Arthropoda > Insecta > Phasmatodea > Phasmatidae > Dryococelus > Dryococelus australis. Next base: position 184,720,634 of record CM057009.1, on the reverse strand, counting down.
TAAAACTAAATGACTCAAAAATTAAATTTAATTAAATTACAAAAACACTCTTGACAAATTCATAAACTGCCAAAACACAAAAAAATAATCACCTCTGAATTAAAAAAAACAGAGACAATCTTTATCCAAAAAGGTCCACGAAAGACACTGATCTATCTAAACAAAAAAATTAAAAAAGGGAACACATGCGTGAAAAAAATATTCAACAGAAAACTGCGAATGATGCCGGTCCTAACAAAAAAAATACATTGAAAATTATTTCTGCCGAAAACCAACTTCGTAACAGTATAGGGTTGTTCCTTGTCAAATCAACCAATTAAAAAAATCTTTTTGGACCTTAAGGATTTAGAGTTTTCTGATTTTTTTGTCCATTTGTTTAAAGACAAACTATGCAAATTTTCAAATGTTTTGCTATAGTACTTGTTGCGAAATAAATCTTCAAAGATTGCAAAAATAGTAAAAAATGTCCCTACTTTTTAAACAGAAAAATATGTGTATATTTGCAACCAATGATCCTAGGAAACTCCTTTGCTGTTAATTTTATAGCTGTTTCAAATGGCTTTAATTTGATATGCAACACAACATACTTTCAAAAAATTCTATTTTGATAAAGTTTACAAATTTTGGATTTTTCAAAATCTTAAGACACCCCTTTAATTTTTTTCGGTATGTTATTCTTGCATGTTTTGGTTATTGGCATGCCAAATTTGTATGTGGAGAAGAAAATTAATATTGTTGTGACAAAAGTTTAATTAAAATAATGTGTGGTTAAACAGTACACAGGTTAAGCTTGTATTTTTCAAAATATATAATAGCATTTGAACTAAGAAACATTCATGTTATTGACTACTGGAATGGTACAAATAATAATAAAGCACCTGGAACTCATCCTGTGACTTAGTATCCTCTATGAAACTTCACTGGTAACCATTTAAAGCACATAACAAATTGTAAGAAAAATTATATATTGAACACCTTGTATTATGAGAAAAAAATATTGGAATGTATAGTGATAAGTCAGTAATAAAATCTTATGCTTTATGGTGTAAAACAGCTAACATAGCTATTTGATGTAGGTTTCACCTATTTTTCAGTTTTTTTTTTTTTTTTATGGAAGGTATGATCTTGCCATCTCTTCTTCAGGGAGAGTATATGTCCTTCCTGTTGCTGTTCTTGGTTTAACTTCTTTCAGACATTCTCAGTTTTCATATCCAGAATTTCTTGCTTGGCAATGGGTAGTACAAAGATGCTGCAGGTCCTCTAGGATGTAAGAAGCCTACTTTAATTTCATTTGATTCATGATTTTTTGCATGAATATATGCAAGCTACCAAAAGTTGTCATTTGGCTTAGTGATAAATCAAAATTCAATTTTTTCTTGTTCTGCTGACACCACAGACTCTTGTATTGTTTTATTCTGTGCAGGAGAATAAAGCGTAGTCTCCATTTGTGTTACTGAGATTGGGATGATTGCATGAAATTTGTGTGTTCGTTTTACGGTTTTTGTTTTGTTAAACCATATTGCCAATATTTTTAATTTTCATTATATTCTTACGGGGTGCAATATTTAAATTGTATACCTGGAATATTTCCTTGTTAAAATTCAAATATCTGTAGAGGTGTTGCTATTTGCTGTTCATAAGGTCGCTGCAAACTTGTCTTAGTTGCTAGCAGTTTCACGGCTCCCCCAAAGCTATCACAGCCACTTTCATCATGTGATATGACAAAGAAATTCCACTCTGCATCATTTACAAAATTCTTTTGTGCTAACAAATATTCAGAAAATTCTTTCAATATTTGTACCGGCCTTTACAACCATCTGAAAAGTAAAATATATGTTGTATGTTAGGAAGAGCTTCTTTGAGAGCAGGCAGGCATCAGGTGTTTTTGGAAGAGGTTGAATTTAACACTTTTATGAATCAGACATTCTGATATGAAGATATAATTGAGATGTTTCAGTGTACCATCTTCTCCATTGTAATATATTATAAAAGGACTGTTAGACCAGTGGTAGGATTGAACTTCATCTTGAAGCACAAATAAATAATTTTCAGCAAAATCACAATTGTCGATAACTTCTCTTGCCTTCAAATTTGATTTCACATAACTATAAAACTCGTTTTTGCAAGTATATTATAAATGAGTTGGATTTTAGCTTTAACAAATCCTCTGTGAATTTCTCTATAAACTTATCATTATCGTTGATGACAGTTTCCAATGTACATCTGTCTACAAACAGCCACTTCTTATTACACTGTTAATAATTTTGTCTACAATTGGGGATGGTGGGTTGCACATTATTTTGTGTAAACAAATTTGATAGTTGTTTATTGGTGCTTTATCTCCATTCAATACAACATTGCCCATTTTATCCATTTATTATTAATTTTACATTCTGATGAATAATGCAAACATACACTATATACTGCTCAAATGCAATATTGTGGCTTAAATTCACAAAATAAAAAAAAACAATGTGATGTAATCAGTACTATGTTTTGAACATTTCGTAAAGTTTATTTAGGTTCTTCAAAACCAACAATTTTGCAAGTGAATTTTTTGTTGATGACCCTTCTAACTACACCATAGTTCTTCCTTAGCATCATGCTGGTTGTATTGTCTCTGTTATAGAAATCAAGAATAAGCTGAAAAGACAGGTTATTCATTCAAAGAAATTTACTCGAGTTCAGATTTCACAATTAACATGCATTTTGTTACAAAGCTTTACAATAAAGAGCTTGACTGCTAAATAGCATATAGCATCAATACATACAATAATTTCATAATCAAAAAACAGAACATTATTCTGAGACCTCAGATAATTAATAAACAAACAATTTTGCTCAATTACTTAGAAACTTCCTTCCACTTACTGCATTATACTGGCCTTTAACATGTATGCGACTCAAACACATTATCCATGAGGGGAAAAAAGACTATATACTTTGAATCTTCAACCTTACTGCACTGCACGTCTGTTGGCATCAACAATAAATTACATCTACTTTCGGCTATGTTTAGGTCACAAAATACAAATGGTTCAACAACAAATCTTAGGTCATCTACTAAAGTTACTGGGCTGTACCATTACACTACATTACTTTGCCACGCTGTTAAACTAAGCTAGGTTACCCTATTGAGTCTGCAAACAGTTTGATTTCTTGGCAGCTTATGGGCACCGCACCTCAACAGTTTATAGCAGAGCATGGTTTTGGTTTACTGTAGGGAATGTGCATTAATTTAGCTTGTTTTCTTCTGCTCCCTTTTGAGTTAGTCAGTCCATGGCTGTGTGGTGATTTAATATTTAGTGCATGTTACTAACCTGGTAATTTAGTTAGTGTTTGTTTTCTTTTGTGTCGTTTGGTTTCCTAGCATGGTTTTGCTGTATTTTTAATAATCTTGTCCTATTTTGTGGAGCAAATTAACTTATTGTTTCTTGTGCTTGTTTAATTCATATGTAATAACTAACTCGTAACATTCAATTTTATGCTTTGTTCGTGCACTTTTTTTTTCTGCCTACCAGTACACTTAATCATGTAAGAAACAACAATTGTGGCTCTAACCATTCTTCCAGAGTTCTTCCTCTTATAATTGTGCATTAAAAAGTGCACAGGCACTTGAAAATATGACTACTGCTCTTTGCAAAACAGTGCATGTTGTGTTTCAGCCAAACACTATTTCTTATTTAGATCAGGTTAAGGACATGGACATTGAACCAGAGTACCGTAGTTGCATTGAAAAACTTGTGGCATTCTAGGAAATTTTTGATAATTTTGACAATGACTTTATGTTGTTACTTTTATCCTACACTTGGAAATGGTTTGCCACACCTCCAAGGCATGCACAGCATTTGCATGATAATTGTTTTAGTGGACTCAGTGATGTCCAAAGCTCTCCTCAAGTGCATTTCTAAAGTGGATCATCAATCCTTGGGTAATGAAACGAGAAGTTCAGCTGACATTTCTATGCCTGTTTTTACTGTTAAGTTTGCCACAATTGGCATCTCCATCTTATCCTCTGAACCACCACCTTCCTGGTGGTACCTTTGTTCAATGTTGTGTACTTCCAATCATCTTAACACCTGTGGTCCATTCTCTAGCTACTCTCTAAATTTTCATCCTGATAATGTTTTTAGTAGTCCTTCACGTGACTACTTACACATTTTCTTTGGTGTGTCATACCATACCTCCTGTTTTTTATTAAATAACATATCTCCTTGAAAGGATGTATATTTCCCGGTAACTGATAGACTGCATGTCTTAAAAATTCCTAGAATTTTTAAATATTATTCTAAAGTTGTGGCAGAGTAGAACCATTTCAGTGACTCAGTTAGATGTTTGATCCATTTATACATGATACTCTGAGTAAAGGGACATGATTAGCAATTACCCATCAGGCAACATTCAACATCTTCCATAAAGACGTTAAAACTTTTGTATCCCATAAAGGTTGCACACACAAATCTAACTAAAGATGGTTAGTTGAATGCAGGACCCTGAAGAGTACTTGTCAGTGTATATCAATATATTTAAATTGGCTGCAGCTGTCCTTAGACTCCCATTCCCAGAATAGTGAAGTGGTGGATGATATTTTAAAGGGATTGGCACCACAGGAGGGGGGCACTTATGCCTGTTGTTTGTGGCAAAGCCATGTAACTTTGGTTATTTAGATAGGATGTGTATTCATTCCAAAATATTTGTTCTTCTGAACAAAAGCATGAAAACCAAAATAATTGGTATATGAACCACAACTGTATAAAAGAGTGTAACACTCCAAATTTCAGAGTTAGCATTGTGGCAGTTCAGTCATCCACCAAACAGGAAAATGAATCAGTTCCACATACTCAGACAATGCCTTTCCATCTCCATCCCCAACTAAAGGCCCAGTGTACCATATGTGTACAAAGTGTGGCCATATTGCTACAAATTGTTGGCAGGTAAACATAAGCACAACAGAGGTGAGAAGTGACTGTTCATCCTCATGCAAAGTTAAGTTTGACAAACAGTACATTGCTTGTATATTGAAATATCTTGGTTTTATCCTGCAATTTTGCATTTTTTTTTGTCTGTCAGACCTTTATTTGCAACAAGGAATTTGAAGCGTATCATGTAAGTATTCATGATGTGTGGCTACAGAGTTGCAGTGCCCCATGTATGCCGGTTTTGGTGGGTGGTGTGCTGCATAATATTAAATCAACAGTAGGACTTCAGTATTAAGCAATTTTGGAGACAACATACAGGAATTTTTTCACACAGTACCATTTTACACCATATACTTTTTGACGTAAGTGCTACAGAAATTGTGTTATACATCCTTGTGTTAATGTTGTGGCGGGGTGGAATACAGGAATAAAACTGCATTAACCCTTTAAGTAGTATGGACGTAGATTTACGTCCATACTGCAGTGGTCCATTGGGAGTAAGGACGTAAATATACGGACCAGAAGGAATGCTTTGGTTAGTATGGTCATAAATTTAAGCCGGACTTTTCTGAAGTTGATATTGGAGATTACTGCTATCTTGTATGTGTTCTTGGAACTAACATTCGCACTAGTGCTCCTCTGGGAACTTGTATAAACACTTCAGAGTCTACCTTCTACACTGCATTCTAGCAGCAAAACTCACAAGTTATTTACATTGTGTCGTTTTCCCTGTAAAATGTTGCAGATGCATGATAACTTGTAATAAGTTGTAAGAACCTTTATTTTCCATTTCACCACACTTTATTACGTGTATAAAGTATTGTTTTATGGCAACATCCGAGAATCGGGCCGGTGAATTATTATAAGCAAGACAGTAATTTTATGTCATATTGTGTCCAAATATAGTGAAATTTGAAACTAACTTTGTGTTAAGTTATATGCCCTGTTTAATTGTGAAATTACTGTATAAATAAAATGTACTTCTGAAAATTTTGGTGTCCCAGCAATACAAAATCAGAAACAAAACTTTACTATAAAATAACTGCACACACTTCAGTTCTGCAGATGGCTGCATCGTTGTGCGATCTCATGGGCAAAAAAAGAAATAAAATATATGTAGCTACCTTTGGGGATAATAAAAATGGTGGGAATTCAGTATGCTGTGCATTTTAGTATGTGAAATATTGTATACACACACATATGTTGTCTGTACAGTTTTTTGAACCATAATTATGGCATCATGTAAGGAAAACAAGTTTATAGTGAAAAAGAACTTCAAGAAATAATTGCTAATTAGGAAAGTGGGCAAAGACAGTGACACAAGTGACGGTAGTGATACACAGTTTTTTGTAAATAGTGAATAAAAAAATGTATCTGAAGATATGCAGGTTAGTGATTGTAAAAATATTGCTATAAATATAAAAGACATTTTTCAGTGGAAAAATGATGCAGATTTTCAACCTGTTGTGCATAGAGTTGACACTTCCCTATCGGGAATTACAGATGACTTTGAACTACCAGATGATGCTTCAGAATCACGTGTTAAACAATTTTATGATTGCGATTTTGTTGAACATATAGTGCAAGAAAAACACAAATATTATTTGTATTTGCTCAGTCAATTTGATGTAAAAGTAAAATCAAAACTTCATAATTCTGTAAAACCTTGAGTTAGCTAAATGTACACATTCTTTGCTGTTGTGTTGCTAATGCCACACATTTCTAAAAATTGTGTGAAAGTTTTATTGGTCTACAAACCCGATCTTATCAACTCCAATCTTTGGGAAACTTTTTTCGCAAGATTGGTTTCTCCTTTTGTTATGACTATTGCATTTTTCAGACAGTCAAAGCTAACCCGCCGATAATCAGCTCTACAAAATCATCACTGTCATTGAAACTACGAAAATAAAATTCAAAGCATTCTTCAAACCTTTTCAGTCGCTATGCATTGACGAAAGCATCATGGTTTGGAAGGGACGCCTTGTTTTCAAGCAGTACATTCCATTTAGATGTCAAGATTTGGGATCAAATTATTTGTCCTCTGTGACTGCAAAACAGGCTACATACTAGATTATATTGTTTATACTAGTACTGACACAAATATTGAACTTGAAGGTTCTCTGGGGATTTCAGGTTCAATTGTGACTACCCTACTGGATCAGTACCTTGGTAAGGAGAGTACATTGTTCACAAATAACCGGTACACCAGCCGTTTACTTTTCCATTTCCTCCTAGACAAAAGTACTGGAGCTTGTGGTACTGTTTGTGCGAACAGGAAACATATGTCGAAGTTTACTGCCAAATTGTCCAAAGGTGAATGTGAAGCACACAACACCGCACAAATTTTGGTAGGAAAGTGGCATGATAAGCGTGATGTCTGCATGCTGTCTACTATACACAAACATGAAATGCAGAATGTATAATTAAAATCCAGAGCTAACACTTTTGTGAAAAAACCGATGACTGTTTTAGAATACAACCAGAATATGGGAGCAGTATACAAGATGGACCTGGTAATCAGTTTTGTAGATAGTACCAGAAAATGTCTGAAATGGTACAAAAAACTGTTTTTCCCTGTGTTAGACATTGTTGTGCTGAATTCTCACACACTGTACATCAAGAGAAGTCTACACTTTTGGAATTCAGACAGAATCTTATCACACAGCTAATCGAGGAATTCTGCCCCATTCACTCTCCTTCTAAAGGTGGCAGACGCTCAAATTAAGGTACACCCTCCCTATTGCATCTTACTGCTATACATTCCCCAGCGCCAGTTACAGTCACTGCCACTAAAAAGAAGCCGTGCATTCATCCATGCTTCAGAATATTTCACTACATAAAAAACTTTTAGTGGATATTTGAAGCATTGCATAGATATTTGTAAATGTTTTGTTTGCACTGCTGTCATAAAAAGTGTAATTTTTTTTTTAGTAACTTTCAAGAGAAGTACTGCATTATGTAAATAGCAAATGTTTGTGTTTCATAATGTTATATAAGTAAATAACATTTTATTTCCTTTTTAACATTTTTTATAGGAGATAAATTACATTTTTTTCTATGTATATAAATTCAAGAACTGTATGACTGACACAGTATGGTCTATGTGAAAAATTGGGGAAATGATGTTTTGATGCATTGCATACATTTTTACATTGTATTGTTTGTTCTGCTATAGTAAGAAGTGTAAATTTTGATTTAGTAATCTTCAAGAGAACTACTGCATTGTGTAAATGGCAAATGTTTGTTTCATAATGTTATATCAGTAAATAATATTTTATTTAATTTTTAAAAAGAAATATTTTAAAAAATACTAATAAATGTTTTTATAAGAGAAAGAGGACATTTTTCCTTTTATATAAATACGAGAACTAAATGAATAAAAAAATACTGTCTATTGTGTAAATTGTGAAAATGATGTTTGAAGCATTGCATATGAATTGTCATTGTTTTGTTCTGCTGTCATAAAAGGTGTACAAAATTTTAAAAATAATTTTCAAGAGAAGTAGGTCATTATAAAAATAGCAAATGTTTATCATAATTTTAATTTGATGCTGGCTAACAGCCAGCGGCGCTAGGCCCATGACGGCGCTCACCATGCACTTGTCAATTGTACCTGCACCTGCGCAAAGAGGCCGATATTTTTTATCTTTCACATAAATATTATTTTGCAGTGTAAAATGTGTCTTGTATTTTTATTTTTCAGGGTTTGAAATGTCTTAAAATGTTTTAAAGTGTTTGTTGTTATTTTGAAAATATTTGGTTAAGAAATTCAAAGTGCCCGCTGCACTCGGATTAAGAATACAAATATTCCGGTGTGAATGCCATCATAAAGAGACACTAAATTAATATGGAAAATTCACAGGAAAATTATAAAATTTAAAACAATATTTAATTTATTTGTGCCACTTTTATTTCAATAATAAATTATTTTACTTGGCGTGCATAGCACTTCGCTTATGTGAACCCCATAGGTGGCCATGGTAGGTCCATGCGACACTTGCCTCTGGACAGTTTGTTGAGGAGAGCTGGTGAGGTAAGACACTGTCATGTACGTACTACAACTTTCTGTTTACTGATGTAGATTTCAATATCAGTGTTAGTATACCAGTTAACCTTTGTTTGCGTACGTTTTGCCAGACATTTCCCCAGCATTATGCTTCCGCTTAACTAATTTATTTTGCCCTTGTGGCATTTTCAACTTAATCATGGAGGAGGAGGAGAAATGTGTCACGAGAGGTTACGCGACCTGCACAACTTGAATCAGGCGCCATCTGCCTATGGTAGTAGCGTTCCAATGTAATTTCTGTGTGCAATTTTAAGGGCTTTGTTTTCATATATGCATTTGAGGATATTTTCCTTGTTTGAATATTTTACGGCAACATCACATACAACCATGTGGCTAACCGACACCAAGTCTATGTCTATGCAGTCATTGCATTTTGAGTGCTTACTTACGTAATATTTTGTGTACAATATTTTATTCAGGATCCTATGTTAAATTTTTGTAATTTTCACGTAAATGGACGCTTTTGTCCATTTATGTCCATGCTGTCACTTTCATGTTTGATTTTTCCACCATCAGGCATGCTACACGCCTGTAACGACTGTAATCGCAAAGAGAATAATTTTCTGTACCAGAATAATATTTTGTTGGTATTTAGTTTACCGTTTTCACAAAGAAATATTGCAATTCCACCTGCACCACGTGGTTCGCTACAAACTTCATCCAATGGCATCCGCACCATATAAACTTGTTTTCACACATGTGTGTGTTTATTGTGAATACTCATCTCGTGTCCCATCTTGTTTCATGTATCTTTGAGGGTTTATGTACTTTTGTAATTTGTGTACAGTTCAATTATTCCGGTCCTAGCCGGCTCTCTGTACATGCCATCACCACACTACCCACGTGCTGGTGGGTGAGTCCAGACGAGTTTGCGTTAGTAATGCCAAGTAATCACATGCGTTATGTTTTCATCAAGGGTTTCATTTGTAATTCACGGTGTACTGTCTTAGGGAAAATCAGTCAGTCCACCCTAGCGGCTGTCGGCCCTTTTCCCTTGTGAAGATTGTGTTTTCATACACAGCGGTGAGATCATCCATCTAGGCGTGCACTAGATTAATTGCGGCCTGGGGAGCACCCAAGCGGAATTGGCTAGTCATGACCGACAGTATCATAATTTCATTGGCATGTTGATCTCTACGAGCAATAATAATAAAAGCAAGTCTACAGTGAACTTACCTTCTTTTATTCAGTAGTGACAGTGTCCTAGCCACATGTATTGTATTAAGTGCTTATTTTCAAAGTGATGTTTAGTAAAAGTTTAGTATTGCTTACGTGTTTGTAAGTACGCACGGGTGAGACTGACACACACAACACACAGCATCCGTGAGAACCCTGAGTCTCAGTAGTCCAGTGTTTGGGAAGCTCTGCTGGCGCTCATATTACCAGGAAGTATTTGTGTCATTGTTCATCTCGTGTCTTACCCGATTGCATCAAATTATGCAAATAACATTTTATTTAATATCTTTTAAAATGTTTGTAAAACATATCAAACAAACTATATTTTATAAGATGTAACGAACAGGTATTTTTTTCCATATATGAATATTCAAGGACTGTATGACTAAGACAATATGCTTTATTGTGAAAAATTGTGAAAATTTTAAGTTGAGCAATATTTTGAAATATATGACACAATTTTCTAAATAAAACATTTTTTTATGGAATTTTCACAATTAAATTTGGTAGAAAAAAATTTGTTTCACATTTACAAAAAAAAATTTAAAAACTCAAGCCAGGGGGTACAAACTATAGCAAAAAAAACCCACTAATGAAAGGATTGAGGAGGGAGATGTGGGGAAACACACTGTGACTAAATCCCTAAACTCGCTATCAAGGGGCAAACATCTTAAATGTTGAGACACTCTCAACTCCACAACAAGTAAACCACAGCTCATCTTTAACTGCAAATAAACACCTATAAAAGACTATAGAAGATAAAACATTTTAATCGTACATCATCGACCTATCTTCACAAAAACATGAGGGCATCTACCACAAGGCTTTTGAAACAGGGGCGGCCTTGATGTCCTTTACTTTCAAACTAAAACATTACACTTCAGGTAGAATAGTAACACTCAGCAATCTATGCAAGAAGTAGTACGCAATTTTGAGGGGGGACACTGATGGAATAATAAAAAATTAAATAATTTCATAAATAAAAATCACTCCAAAAATTAAACAAATGGTTTTATTAATAATAAAATTTATACCAGTTTCAAGGTTACCAGAACACAAGTGGTTATGATTACAAAAACCACCAGATTCAAAAAGGTTGGGGGGGGGGGGGTAAGTATCTATCGTTAAGAAATAAAAGAGGAGATGTTCAGAAAATCTTTACATTTAATAAAACCAAATAAATAAAATTTTATATAAAATCATAAAAATCTCATTTTCAAAGTGGCAATAAAAATTTAACAATAAAAAAATACTTTTTTAAATGAAGACTTTGGCTTAAAATATAGTACAAAAAAATTAAATCAATATTAGTTTCTTTGTCCAAACAATAAACAAATTAACAACATTAAAAAATTCTTGGAACCACAAGCAAATAATTATCTTTTCTTACAAATTCTAAACCTTAAAATGAACTGAACAAATGTGTTATTAAAATTTTACTTGCATGGAATACCAAATAGTTAGTAAAAGGCCTGTTTCTTTCTAAAACCATAAAACATCCATTAAATTTAGTTTTAACTATAAAAATTTTTTCATGCTTCATTTCACTACCGCCAAGGTAAACTGCAATTTCATAATCTATTGTAAAATTCAAACTTCACAAGCTTATATTTGTCCTAGCTATTAACATTCATAACAACTGGAGCACAAATTTATTGACAAGAGGATGATGTCTGTTTATGCAAATAAAAAAAATGCAAATAAAAAAAAATTCTTGACACTGTTTCATTCTCATTATCGACAATAAAGACCCTGACCTACTGACTCAACAGAGATAAACTGGTGACAAATATAAAAAAAAGTATCACATACTAAAAATAAAAATACACCGAAATTACCTTAAAACACAGAGTCCTAAAAACTTAACTTTAACTTGATGCTGCCTACTGGAGCTCCTACAATAAAAACTACAACTACGAAAGTAAGATCACTTATCTTTTTAATAGCCTACATGTACGGGTTACCAGGTTCCTCCAGCCTGCCTGCGACTGACTTCTTCTGCTACGACTACGCCATACTGAATCCTGTATGGCCCGCACATGGACTTTGCGCAACTCTCCTACTCTACTTCTTTCCTCTGTTCCCTTAGATTAGACTACTCCCCTCATTCTCTACTATAACTCTTTGAAAAGTCGTCTCTCCACAGCTGGCTTCCATCAACAAAGCTGTGCCTGGCATCATCGCTCGAATTACCCGCCCTTCAGCCAATCACAGTTCTTCGCACACATGTGCGGTCACCCGCAAACACATGCTTAGCACGAAGACCATATTCCTAGTCTCCCCCTGAGCTGCCTACACTCAATTCACTGCCCACAGCATGAATCTTCCTCTCTTCCCCTTGCGGGACCACAATATCACAGCTGTTGACTTTAAAACATCCCCATTAGGAATGGCTCTGGGTTCTTACGGCACACATGCACCACAAAAAACAGTTCATGATAAATGATGACAGCACGTTACCGATGCAGCGGTGGAAACAAGAAGTGGAACACAGCTGTAGCCGATATACAAAGAGTGGTGATGGTGAGACTGACTTTAGCTCGACACAATTGGCAAATAATTCCTGGAGCAGCTCTGGAACTATCTACTGCGAGTCTAAGGAAGATTCCCAGGAAGACAAAGTGAATGACCTAATCATCTTACATTCCAATCCTTTTTAAAATAATTGAAACCCATCCTGAACAAAATATAATTACAAGACTTCACAAAAAGTAGAAAGAATCAAGAAGAATTATAAATGACTTACAATAAAAGCAAATTAAGGCCCCTGTATAGAAAATAAAATAAAAATAATTCATGAAGTTACTACAAATTAAAATCCAAACAAACCACGACTACTAAGTAAAGGGCAAAAGTCCTTAAGGGCATGAACATCAAAACAGAAGCAAAACGACTTTCCAAAATTATAACCGAAAGCTCAAATTAAAATAAAATGATTAAATTATTACCAAAACACCACAAAGAAGGACTTGCATCGGAACAAATAAAAAGAGGGACAAACCTAACCTCAAAATGACAACCACCAACTGAACCTGGCCTAGAATCGATCTGAACAAAAAGCAGAAAATAATTCTAACCAAAACAACATAATTCAAAAATCCTAAAATAAAAAAAAATTACCTAATGGGTCATAACAATAAATAGAGAGCGTCCCAGAAATTAAGGCGACTGTAACAAAAAATAAACTCTCAAAAATCACTTCACAACAACATAAAAGTGCAGGTACAAGAGAAGAGCCAGAGCTACTAAATTTGTTTGTATTTCCAAATGGTGGTGGTCCACTACCCTCCAGGTATTGGTTTGATAATGCTTTGACATTCCATCGACTGGTGCTCAATTACATCAGCGTTTCTTCAGTAGGATGTAAAATTTGGATCATGTCATTCTTCTATAAATATATAGGTGGTAACTACTTCATTTTGGCAAAGTAGTACAAAGCGGGATACCTCAAAATTTGAAATGAAATTTATATTCATTATAGTATAAAAATCTGGAATGGTGATAAAGTAGTTTTAAACATCACAATTAAAAAATACTTATACATATTTTATATTTTTTTTTATAAAATAGAAGTTATAATTTTTTTATGAGCCCAGAAATAAAGTGGAGCTCGTGAGAAGAATTTTTGTGTCCCTTTTCTTATTAACTTAATGTATGAAATATGTGGCGAAAGCATTTTTTTGTGTTTGGCAGAAGGAAATGGCAACAGAATAAATTTCTGATGATTTAACTGGGAGTTGGGAATGTTTCAGGAATCTGTCTTGGCATTGTGATGTTGCTATTATCCTTAACACTATAACCAGATCCACCCACATACTAAACTGCCTCGGCAGACTTGGTGTGAGGATGGTACTGCGAATTAATTCAATCTAATGTGTGATCCTTGCCATAAAAATCCAGTGACTTCAGAAATAGGGAAGTGAGCACAGCTGAGAGAGCTGACCATTTTCTATGTAGCATAATAAATTGCATTTTATGACAATACAGCAAATGCAGTAAGACAGTTACATTATACTGCATGATTTTTGCACTTTTACTATACAGGTCCAGCAATCTTAGTGTTTAATCATGGCTACGAATGGAACAGATAAGCGAAATGCTATACGCTGTCAAACAACCCAAAGTTATCCTTGTAGCATCGAGTACTCAGAGTCTGATAAGTGTCTTCAATAGTTTCTCTATTTATGTACAAAGATTGCAAACAATAATTTTGGTCATCCGGTACTCGTCACTGTTCTTTAACCAAAGTCGAGAATAATAATATTCTGATGTGGACAGAACTATCATGCTGGCATCTAAAAGTGCCCGTATTATCTCACAAAAGGCTTGAAATTTCAGCAGAGGACATTTAAGTGTGTGTCCTACACAAGAACGTAGTCTGTCAGAACCAACTTCTAGGGTAAATTGTCACCTTTCCTTAAACCCATTGCTCAACTGCCACAAACTTAAAGCAGAATCAGACTGAATACCTTGAAATTATCTGACGCAACTTGGCAATTTCTGACATGGGATGGACACTCTGTTTTACTTTGATATTTGAGAAAATCCAAAAAGAGTGTATTAGCATGGCCAAAAAATTCTAATTTTATTTATTTATTGGCTTAAAGTGCCACACAACAGTAGTAAAACCAGTTACAGTGTGACACTACATTAAGGACAATAGACAAACACAGACAAAACACATGACAAGAAAACATACAAGAAAGATTATAAAAAAACTAGATTGGTGGTTTACTGGTGTCCTGACACCAGTAAAAACAAAATATTAAAAATATCCCACTATTAAAAAAAAGACATCAAAATCCATCACCACATGATATTCTAAGATAATGTATAGAAACGACCTTCCAACCGTACATAAATGAATAATAATAATTATTATTATATATTCATTTTTTATTTTGTTATTTATTTATTTGAGGCTTAATGTGCCACCCAACAGTACAGACCAATTACTGGATGACACAACATAAAGGACAAGGACAAAGTCAAATACAAACATTGAGACAAATACAAAACATTACAAATAACAGAGAGAAAGAAAAAAATTAACATTATAATCACAAGTTACTCATTGACATCTATAAGGTTTTAACGTAGGTTAAAAAACATTGAAACAATCCCCTCCAGTTGATTAAACCAAAAATATACTTACATAATACAATTTTTCTAATTATCCCTACTGACTATTGTAGTACTTGTGCACTACTGGAAAAGTTAATTTATTTCCCTTAAATGGGTCAAAGGTACCTAATAATTTGTTAAAATTATCCATACATCTATTTACAGGATACTTTTTTTTTTAGACAAAGATTCAAAGTTATAAACTATTCTATGACTGTAGTTTGGAATTTGAAGTCCTACCAAAATTTTAATAGACGTGCAATTGATATGACAAAAAAATAATTTACCAAAAATAAAGAATCATTAAGATCACAATGTGATTTAAGTGTTTGCATTTTAAATCTAATAAGTTCACTAGTATAATCAAAATTTAGACTAATAGGAAATCTTGCATAAATTAATTTTAAAATGTTTCTTTGGATACTTTAAATTCTAATTGAATCGGTATTAGTAATAAAATTCCAAATCGCAGACAAATATTCTAACCTTGATCTCACTAAAGAATAATATAACACAATAAAGAGTCAGGTGAAGTTGCAGAATATGTAATGAATTTAATTAGAACTACAATACGTCTGATATTATATATTAAACTATCGACTTGATGATGAAAATATAATTTAGAATCTAGAATTACACCTAGATAATGACCAAATTCTACTCTATTAATTAATATATTACTGACAGTGTACTTAAAAATAATAGGATTTGTTTTCCTGGAAAAGGTGATACAAACAGTTTTGCTTAAATTTTATTACATAGCATTAGCTTTGCACCACTTTACAATTGCTATTATGTGATCTTGTAAATAAGTACAATCCTTCATGGCTTTAATATTCCTATAAATTTTGAGATCATCAGCAAACAATTATGATTAATAATTACCAATAACATTTACAATGTCATTTATAAAAATATTACACAACAAAGGCGATAGGTTTACACCTTGTGGAACCCCAGAAGATACTAGATATGAAGAAGAGAACGATTAATCTATTTTGACTACAAAATTTCTATCACATAAGTAATTGGAAAACCATGCTACAAATGAATTGTCTAACCCTTTTTCTTGCAATTTTTGCAATATCACAGGATGTGGGCATGTATTGAAAGCTTTTTGTAGATAAAAAAATATTGTATCAAATTGATTTCTAGTGGTCACATTTCCATAAAGATCATTTACAAATTCAAACAAATTAGTGGTTGTGGTTTTGCCGGTTTGAAATCCATGTTGGCTTATAGTAATAACTTTTTTTGCATGAAAATCAAGATATCTATATATTACCTTTTCAAATACCTTAGAAAAGCTACGTAATAGTGAGATACGTCTGTAATTATTCAAATCATGTTTATTACCTTTCTTATAAATGGGTACTACTATTGCTTTTTTCCATAATTTAGGAAAAACACCTATAGAGAGACTAAAATTAAAAATATGAATTGATAATGGAATAAAAACTTTGGCACAGCCTTAATTACAAAATTTGGAATATAATCTATGCCAGTGGTCTTACTACTTTTGAGCTTTTTTATTGCCCAGAGTACCAAACTTTGTGTTATTAGAGGAGATAGATGTAAATTGTTCTTAATACAATTATTTGGTAAACTATTATTATAAGATCTTTGAACATATACCTCTCTAAAGTGCTTTGCAAACATATTAGATATTTCACCTGGATCTTGGACCATTTTGCCATTGGATAGTAAATTTATATTCTCCTTATAACCTTTTCTTCATAGTTTCGATGAAATTCCAAAATTTACAGGAATGTTTTTTGAGATCGTCATTGATATTCATTTGCCATTTTAACTTATCAAATTCAATCATCTATATATATATATATATATATATATATATATATATATATATATATATATATATATATATATATTTTAGAATAACTTGTGAAATAATGTACCATTTTATCGACATCATCCATTCACCTTTTTTTATAATTTCTAGTAGAAAACAAATTTTTGTTCCATTTATAACATTCAAAGTCAACATTACAATAACAAATTAATGCAGGGTGATAATTATATCCTTCAACAAGAGCATCAATAGAATGTACTACATCAAAATGAATGTTAGGAAATATTAATCAAGTAATTCCGGTGAATGTTTTGTGAAATTGAGTTGGTCAATATTAAGCAGACTAATCAGTTGAAGAAGAAGTAGACTTTTTTTTAAATGCATTATTGTAAAATATTTTGAGTATGCATGGAAATCCAGTCAATACCTGGTACATTGAAGTGTCTTATAATTATTTGGTCTGGGTAACTAGCTAATTTAAGCTCTAGAAAATTAAAGTAATCGTTAAATTCATTGACAGATAGATTAAGAGGACAATATATATTTCCTATTAATAATTTTTTATTATTACATCTAGCAATTTCTACCTATACAGCATCAATATTCTCTTTGGTAAAATCATATTTTTGTACAGTTTGAGGAAATCTGAAAGAATTAACAGCTATTAAAATACCACCTCCTCCACTGAGGTTTGTCAGCACATGATCATGGTCTTTTCAAAAAATAAAACTATTTTCAGGAAAATAATGGGAATTCAAGCAGTTGCTATTTAACCAGGTTTCAGTTAAGCAGATTACAGGATAATCAACATTATTTATGTTCTGATACAATGTTAGTGATTTAGTATGTATGATGTTCTGATAATACAAGCTGAAGTTAGCCTTTTTGGAGAACATACAATCTTTGCCTAGGCACCTCCGACTGCCATTTCATAAGCTAAGGAGATATTTAATCAGCTCCCCCAGCGGTCACTGTATTATTATTGGTAGGAGTAGAGATGGAAACTTAATTTGTTGATACAGAAGCACTTTCAGCACCGTAAAGTTGATCACTATATAATCTTCCATAGAAGGGGCTAATCAGACAGCCAGCTGGCCAAAAGACAGTATTAAAAATATGGTCAAATTCTTCTTCTTCAACAGAAACATAAAAGGAAGAATATGAGTCGTGTTTTATTTTGAGTTTGGCTACTTTCAAGTTCGATACTTTAAGTTCCTCATTTATATACAATACAATATTGTTTTCTTGTACTTCTGGCCCGAAACGGGTTACAAATATAGCCTTAATTTTATGCTTCACTGCTTTAGGAACCGTCTTAATATTGATGTTGATCCTTACTACCAGTTGTATTTGCTTCTGTCCACCAGCTGGCTTGGAACCCGCTGACTCATTGTTTGTAGCTGCCTTTGTGCTACGTCGAATCACCATGACGAAGCCGTCCGCATCAGTGGCCGGGTGTTTGGAAACTTCTTGCTGACCGTGTTGTTTGTTCATGCGCACTGGTGACGTGTTGTTACCTGGAGTTGACTTATTCTGAGAATTAACTGTAGCACATAAATTTTATTCCAAACCCATCTTCGCAGCCTTGCTATAGGATATTTTGGATAGTGAACTATATTTGCCACTAACAACATATGAACACAATTTTTTTTTTTTCCATTGGAATTTTGCACTCTTTCAAACAAGGCCCTTAATAAAGAATTGTCTACTTTTAAATCATGGACCTCCATTGTTAAACCATTGTTTTTTTTTACAAAGTACTTCAAATTGATTTTTAACAATTACATCCATAGTGTGTCTTATTTTTTTCAGTTACCACTTCTTGATTGTCTTGACTGTTTTGACTAACTATACTTTCTGCCTCATTGTCCACAAGTTTAACACATAATTTCGTTGACCTAAGTTGGAATTATTTTTTGTACTACATTATTCTTCCGTTTGGGAGAAAGGCCGAACATAGTTGCCTCATCACTACAAGGCATGCACAAGTAGTCTTCCGGATCACTTGACTATAACACATACTGTAGGTGGGAACGAGTCCCACAAGTTCCCCATCACTTTACAAATTTTTGTTTACCGTAGAAAGGTTTCCCACATACTTTACTTAGGTTCGAACTTGGAGGCGTATAAAAGCCCTTAAAATCTTAAAGTTCCAAATAACCATCAGTTTTACTGTTCAAAATGAAGGTCATGCTGGAGGAGGCACGAATCATGTCTTCCTACTACGATTTCCGATCGCCGAATCACGAGCGCTGATTACAGAATAATAATATTAATAATAATAACAATAATGCTTATAATATTACATTGTTTTTCAATGGCAGTAAAACACAAAAAGGAAACAGCAATGAGAAACTACCAATTTTAAAGTGAATGTGTTCTTACTTCTCAGAACTTCTCCAATTGTGATACAGTTGTATTTCAGATACAGAACAACCTTTGATATGTTGACAAAATTTTCTTAGACTTCAAATAACTTAAGAATTTATAATAAATCACACAATGTGTGGCCCTGGTATCAACTAATGCAGAACACAAATTATCGCACACACACAATCTGCACAAGGAACCTATAGATACGTTGCTGATTTAGACTCAGTTTACCTTAACCAGCAACACTGCTTACATTCATAGTTGTTTGTAGCATCCCGGCCAAAGGCAGTTCACATGCAGTGCTCTGCGATAAATCTTGAGGCCTGGTCACAGTCATGGCTTAAATGACCACAAACAGAACAATTCCTATACTAGGATAATCATCATAGGTCTCTTGCCAATTAGTAGTAAACATTTTATCAGTTCTTACCAACTCACATGCCTAGCCAATGAAGCAGGCATAACAAAATTGTAATATTTGCTCATGGCAAATAAGCTACCTTCATATTCCACTGCCAAGCCATGCAATTGCCTGATATTCATGAACAATTGCAACAACATACTAAGTTCCCATATACGAGGTGCCAATTTTTGAAAACCATATTCAGTTTCATGTTCTGACAGCTGCAAACATAAGATGCACTTGTAAGCAATCACAGACTTTACAAAGTCATAAATAAAATGGCTCACTTTTTTTTTTAAATCTATAAACGCAATGCCGCTCACATTGTTTCTTCACATGCGGAGGAAAAATGCAATCCAAAACTTTTTTCTCAAACCTTTTAAAGGCCCCCCTGTTGTCAGAGTTTATTTTCCCAGTTACAAGCTGTAAAATACAGCCCTC